>CM074785.1:15601800-16801800 GCA_037355745.1 Pseudo-nitzschia multiseries | reverse complement strand
GGAAGGTTTAACCTCGTCACCTATTTTCCCGTTGATTTCTTTGTTGTGTGCTTCCAACTGTGATAGAATATCTGGATGTCTCCATTCTTCTTCAGATATAGCCCGGGTGCTGTTTGTTATGTGAACCTTTCCGGTCTTAAATAAGACATAGTGACAATCTCCACCACCGAAAGTATCTCCACATGGGCCCAGCCACCGGCCAAGCCTATTTGTTTTCCCATTTAAGTCATACCACCAAATAAAGTCATACCAGTCGTGGATCATATACAGTGTGATATCTGGAGTATACCCATGCACCAGCTCGAAGTTAGTCCTCCCCATTGACGAAGGATCACTTGACGCCATGAGGTTCATCCGGCCGGCCGCTAGCATTCCACAGAAGGCCCAACACCTCCTGGGACTGCCCTTCTTAGAAGTCATCCAACGGATCGATCTCCTTAGGTCCCCGGCACTGTGTTCTGCTGTATTCTGCCAAGAACAGTGGGGCTGTATGTATGTTTGTCGAATGCGGTACTCCGACCTGAGCTTGTTCCAACCGGTGTTGTGTGTCTCATGACTCCCCTGGGCCTTTGCCCCATCAGTAACAAGGTGTTCCGGAATTCCTACTTCATTGATAAAGCAAGATAAGCCATCGTGGCATCGAACTTCCCCCCTGACAGGGTAGAAGGCCACATAGCCCTTCCCGTTTGCAAAGATCTGGGCTGCTGTATCATTGCGAATGATGCTGGGAACCTTGAACTTCATAGTGTCAGCATACCAACGACCCTTGAGCATCCTCCTATTCCTCCACTTCTGTGTCTTCAGTCTCTTTGTAATAGGCTGGGACAGTTGGCGAATACCATCTTGGGTAGTGACTTCAATAGTAGCCTTGGCTCGCTTCTCACTGATGTTCCACATCTTAGCAATGGCCTTGGCATCATACCTGTCAACTTTGGCGGGGATCCGTATTGGAGGTCCCCATTGTCCGCGACGTATGAAAGACTTCTTGTCAAGGGACATTTCTTGGTCTAGGACATCCTGTTGCCGCCTTAGTAGCTTCCTCTCCTTGGTTCGAGCCTTGGCTTCCTGTTGGATGGCAAGCTCAGCTTCAGATAATGAAGTCTTGGTGGAAACATCAGAAATCATAGAATTTGCTGAATTACGTAGATTTTCCTGGTCCTCCCCGGTGGTTCCAGCAAGGGCTGAAATGAATCGGATGGAGACGTCCGTTGGGGTATAGCCAGTGCGTTGGGAAGGAACTCTATTGGTACAGACAGAGGCCAAATGGAGTAGCCGGTGCGTGTCATACCCTGTGCCGAGTGGTTCTGGGTGAATTGTGGATGAATATTTGACTGGAGTCCCACAAGCCGGCAGGCACCCTGAAAGAGTAGCAACAACCCGCGGGAAAGAGGCATTGGTGGCTTCTTCCTCTTCTGCAAAGTGAGAGGAATAGGGGTCCCAGGTGTGGGTATCTGTAGCCAGTATATGTTCACAGTTCGCCAGTTCTCTCTTCGTAGGCTTCCGGGAATCAAAATAGGATATAACTCCTTCAACGTTGAGAGGGATGAAGAGTTCAGTATCTTCAGATTGAAATGTAATCCCGTGTGTAGAATTTGAGTCATATCGCCGTGGGGTATCCTCTACCTTGTTGAAGTTGCAGTCCCGTACTTGATTGGGACATACCAAGCTGTGTTGCAACTTGGTGCCAAAAAACAAAGCCTGCCCAAAGACCAAGATGTAAGTAATCCCATCGGTTGGGTCAGTCCAAGCTGTGGCGCAACGGGCAATAGGGACATTCTTAAGCGGTGAGTATGTATCTGAAAATGGCGCAACATCCACATATGTCAAGATAGAATCCAACGGATCCAGTAATACCATATTTGATCCCGCGGCTGTTGTATCAGCATGGCTGTCCAACTCGCATCGACCGTTACCTTGAGACGGTGTGCCAAAACTCTTGATATGGACTATCGGCCGGCCTACCCGGGATACAATCAACAGGCCCCGGCCGGCAAATCAGTCTTGGTCCTTTTTCTTGTGAGTATGACTACCGAACTGATCGCCAGCCGACCCTTTCGCTGTGTTGTCCCCTTTGGCTTCGACAAGAGAAACTTGTGCGGACTTTGAATTGGAGTTAAGGGTTGGGCGTAGAGACCGGACTTGGTTCTTCTGGGCAGCAGACATAGTGACCCAGATTTCCTTTGGGTAGATCTTTCCCTCCAGAGGTCCGTCGTAGGTCCCTGAAGTTTTCTGTTTCTTGTTGCCGTGTCTCTTGTTGGCGGAGGAGTTGCTATCGTTGCTGCGTTTGTTGCCGCCTTTCCCCTTGAAGGAGGAAATATTTCTGCGGTTGCCTTTGCGGCTGGTTTGTAGCTTCTTGATACCAAGCGTTTGAGTGAAGTGGGCGGAAGCCTTGTCAAAACTGTCATACATGCCGCCTGCTTCATTTAGGACCAATTGCACCGCCATCTCGAGTCTTGGATCCGAGATAGAGTGACAGAAGTCAGTAACAAACTGATCTTCTGGTGGGAAGGCCTTATGCCGCAATAGGAACTCCTTTGCATCGTACCAACGCCTCTTGTGCTTGTCAAAGCTGTAGTTCTTGGTGTCCCCGGAGTAGGTGGAACTCTGTAGGAAGGCCCTCTTTTCTTCTATGAGAAGTCTTACATTTGTTGATTCATATGCCTGAGAATAGAGGGTGAAATATGCCTTCCTCCCATCCCCGTCCGATCCAAGTCCTTGGATGTAGGACCAACCGGGACCCGCTCCCACCAATTTGAAGAGAATTCCCCATAGTGTATTGTTGTCTTTTGTCCAGTGGGATCCTGAGTGAACGGTGCAACGTATAGAATGTTCGTTCCAGTTGGCATACGTGTCGGTTGGGGCAGATCCAACGGTCCCCCCCCTCTCAGCATCACCGACCATCGAGTCCTTCCGAATTGTGTATAGTAGAGATGTTTTGGTGACACCCCTTTTATGTCTAAGATACTCCCTGAATCGTTCATCGAACTCCTTGAACTTCGACATTGCAGTGAGTGGTTCTGGGAGAGTAAGGTCCCCGGCCGCCGTGTTGCTGTCATCCTCCTTGAGAGACTTGAGGCGCTCCCGGGTCTTGGATTCTGCATCCGGATCAGCTACCCAGTCAACTGGGGTAGCTGTGGCTCCAATGAGAGGCTGAAAATCGATCCAAGCCACAAACAACTTGAGTCGATCCCCGAAAACCCTCCCCACATACACTTGTTTTGGGTCCGGGCAGTAGTTGTGTTTGGTCTTGTTGACGCCATTCACCAGGGATTTGATGGCAGATTCATCCATGTCCCGCAGGGAGTCGGTATTGCTGTGACCGGTCCGGAAGAGCTCATCCGCCGTAATCCGGTTCAGCCCGAAGGATTCCAAGATTTCTCTGAAGACTACCTCTGTTGGGGTTAGAGTCCTTTCCCCTGCGTACCCAGGGATTCCCTCAAGTTGATTAGCGCGTTCGATTGCGTCTTGAACCTCCTGTGTGAGTGACGGGGCCCGGTTTGAATCCATCATGGTCCTAATGAATTCCATTTGCGCTGCTGTAAAGCCAAGATTGGCAGGAATGGCTGGTCCATTGTTAGCAGCTTCACCAGCTGCTGCGTTACCTGCTGCAGTCGCTGGATTAGCGGCCGCATTGTCATTGCGTTGGTTTTGTCGGGCTGTTCTTCCTCTCACCATGGTTGGTATTTGATCCGGAATAGCTGTTTACTTGATCTGTAAGTGATACTATATGAATGATTTTCTGAGAGAATTTTGTATTTCTCAAGCAATCACTTCCCTCGCGATATCACTAGTAGTGGATATTTCTCCCTGTAGAATTTGCAAACGTTTCTATTCTGAATGAAAATCGCTCCGTTGCCCCTTACTTAAGCAAACTGTTCGGGTTCCGATTTCGAATCATGGCCGTTGAGTTTATTCGTGCGGGAATATATTGACCGTTAGGTCCGGCCCGCTGCGCGTTCCCGTGGGAATTTGGGGCCGTTGAATTGTTTTCACAGGGATTGGGGCCGTTGGTTTGTTTTCCCGTTATTTTACGGTTATAAGTCCACCGGGTCCCCCTATTCGGCGGGAGTTGAAATTACTGTAGAATAATCCAACTGCCATCTCCGTGTAGTTTGTAGGCTTAGGACAGCTTAGTGCACACGTCTGTACGCTGTCCCACCTCATGTTAGTATCATATTGAATCGTATGGAGGAATCGATCCCTCCTTACTGTACTCGCACCTACTGCTATCTGTGAGCTTTAAGCTCCTAACTGCTGGTGTTACTGTTGTTGCTGTTGTTGTTGGTGGGGTCGTCTACCCGTCCTTATCGTGTCATTTCGAGACATCATGTGGGTCTCTTCCATTGTTTGAATTGGGACACGTTTACATTTGAATGTAGAGACTGCGGTTGTTCTGGCCCCTCCCGGAGTTCGATGTGTTATATCGATGGCGTTTGCTTTGTTCCCCTAGGCCATTATGTCGTTTGAGGGAAGCAAGAGGTATTAGCTCATGCCCGGCTGCACTAGTGCCATTACCCATCTAAGTGCTCAAACATGGACATAGCCTTCAGGGTCTTTGATTAGCCGGTGATCAGTTGGTAATCATTCTCGCTTCGTCCATTGTCGTGTGGACACTCCTCATGTGGTTAGTCATTGGGTCTGATAAACTCTGATTCCTACTCCGTGTCGATATATTACAGTAGGAAGATTGCAGTAATATTGGTTAAGTTCTAAAATTGTGAGCATTAGGATTAAGTTATATTCGGATCGAACCGCACCTCTGCCGGTCCCTCTTTACAGGTCGTATATGCGTTGAGATGAATCGTATAAACAGTTATTTGCTTTGGCGACTAATACGAGTAACTGTTTAGTCTGTCCGCATGTCCTTTACCGCGTGATTTCTAGAAAAATGAAAACCGTCGGATGGCCCAGGAAACCGGCATCCTTTTGTTGAACACTGCACGCATCATTTGTTCCCAACAAATCGTGCAGCAAGGGAAGAGCGTTTCGAGAATGACGACCAATGATCATCAGGCGATAGAGGAAGCCCAGGCTTTGTTGCAGCGTCTGGAAGCCCAATTCGGAGATGTTGACCTCGATTTGAAGATGCTAGGATTGGACGACGAGGAGGCGGTTGCCAACGGATTGGCGGAAGTCGAAGAGATGGAAAAGAATCTGGATCAATCGTCGTCGGTTTTAGATGACAGCGGTGCTAACTGCACAAATAGTATTGCTGATGCGGAAGCCGCCGCATTGATGGCTCGATTGGGGGCACAATTCGGTGATTTGGACATGACCCAATTGGGTTTGGGTTTGGGGATAGCAGGTGGAGACCGAGATAATCTTAGCACATCGGTAGTAGAAGCGGAAATAGACAAGTTCAATGACGAAGTCGAAATCGAAAGTGAAGAATCTTCATTAGCAGATCCTACGCCTGAAGAGCTGGCAGCCTGGCAAGCCTCTCAATTCAACAAAGGGAAAGAGCAGCGTAAACAACAGGAAGGAAATTCAGCTTCGACCATGATATCCATTCGAGAACGAAGAAAAAAATTAATAGAAAAACGAGAACAACAGCTGTTGGAAGAACGGGTGCGTCATGGAGAAGAAATCGCTTCGAACGTGGAGAGTGGTAGTATTTTAGATATATTGGGCGGCGACCAAAGTGCCTTTTTTACGCCCAAGAATGTTGAACTGCTAAGCGAGTTAACTTCCAACGAACGCCACGGAGATCCAGAGATATTGCAAACCTCATGGAAACGCCTCTTTGCCAGTTACGAACAGGGCTTAGGCTTTTTGAGCATGTGGAACGCTCTCAGGGGCTACGATGGTCCGACGTTGATGATCTTGCGCACTTTGCCAAGCGCCACGAAATACGTAGCAACACCGGTAACGGTCAGATCAGACAACAGTAACCAAAACAGGGAAAGTGCCACAGCGTGCATCGGCTTCTACACCACAACGCCGTGGACTGAAAACATCGACCTCTTTGGTGGAGAAATCAGCAGCAACAATGACGCTGACAGGGCATTTTTGTTTTCCATTCGGGAACACCAAGCTCCAAATATCGTAAACGATGAAGAAAATACCATGGAAAAGAACCTTGGTCGCATCAAATTCTTTCCTGTGAAATCAAAAGAAGAGCTCGGCACTGGTGGTGGATACATGTATTGCCATCCCTCTACAATGCCTAACCGCCAGAACGGCAATATCAATTCGAAAAACAGGAGCAGTACCTTTGCTGTGAATGGAATTGGAGTCGGTGGAAGACCGACGGAGCCCCGATTTCATCTAACGGAAACCTTTGAGGATTGCCGTTGCTTGACCTATGATTCGAGTCGTACTACCAAAGACGGGGATTTGTTTGCCTGGGAAAATGATGATGGGACTCATCCATTTGCGCAAGCATTGTACTACTTTGACGTCGACGAGATCGAGGTGTGGGGTGTAGGAGGGAAGGAATGGATCGAGCATGCATTGAAAGAACGAGAGAGCGCTCGAAAGCAATACATCAAGCAATACCAGACTATTAACAAGCAAATGATGTGGGATGAGGGAACCTTTGCAAAAGGCGTGACATCATCAACGGCCTCTCGAAAACAACGGTGATAATAAACTATAAAAAATCGATACCCCTTTTTATGGTATTATCAGGCAGCATTATTCTTCAACGTGATCAATAGACGACGGTATGAATACTTGGAAAAAAGTATTTTCTGGCAAAGGCAGAACATACTAGCTTTGCAAATGGAAGCAGCCACTCACTGCTACAGTGAAAGGCGCGATTGCAAGCAATTATCCGATTCATGATCCTATTTCACACGTTCAATCGACCTTCAAACCTCCATAAGTTTATAACATGGCGTTTCATACACGGAAGGTGACGGAAAACGATTACGGTATAAACAACACATACAAACATTGACTTCGATTGAAAACCCTATCACTCTTTTTGATTGCGCTATTCGTGACCAAGGTCGAGGAAACGGCATACGAAAAAGAAGAAAAAGTTCTCTCCTTCACCGTATCCATAGCCTTGTAATGCCACAACACAGTTCCTAAACTCCAGACGCCCAATCCAGCGGTATGGGACGATTTCCCATTGCTTACCATAACTCGGTCGTTATGTCTAAAGCGCCTTTTGACACTTGCGTTTATTTTGTACTTTAAAAAGTGGAAGCAAACGAAGTACACGTCGTTGAGATATTACTTTCACTAAAAAAATATGTTTGACCGATTAGAGAATTCTTGTTACTAATTCAGGCGAGGTGTGGCTGGTGCGATGCACAATCCGACGTCGCAAAGGGTTGATATCACACCCTGCACAATCCTTGCTTGAAAAAGCTCATGAGTGGATGCACAGCGAAACGACACGCAAATTGCAGGTCGTAGCATACGCACTAAGCCGGACACTCAAGAGCGGGTTGTGCGACGTTGGCAATTGTAGAACATGGGCGTTTGACTCCGAAAAATTGAAAGTTAGTTCCTTGTGGCTCGTGAACGGTAACGACCCCACTGTTGCGGCGGGTACGTCCACCATAAAGCTTGAAAAGTTCGCCGCTAACTTCTTCGTCACACTGGGTGCAAGGAGCCAAATCACATGTTCCGGGCTTCATAGGTGTTTGGCTTTGTATTTGTGTACAATACAGTTATGGAACGTTGCCACAAGGCAGAAACAACAGTGAGATTTGAAGGCAGAAACAGATTGACCACGATCAGCGTAAGATTACCGGTACAAGCAATGAATTGAGAGCGATTTCAAAACTCCTATCGGTAGGTATTTATTTTTTTCTTACCATTCTGGTACGTCGGGAGTCGCGAGGCATGTGGCTGCGCACTCCAAGCAACTTGCTGGTCCCAAAAACGGTTGTCCGCCTTGGAGAGCCAAGCCAGCTGCGTTGACAGTCATCATAGTGTTCAAGGCGTTACTCGCCCACAAAAAGGCGCAATCCGGCGAGAACCCAATGGCGCCATAGCACTGCACTAGGGACGGGAGCACTAAATCCAATTGACCGTTCATAACTAGTGTAGACCCCTGTAAAACACAACCGTAGACGTCTACATCTAGAGTGGGCGACAAGTTGGTTGCCAAGTCTTTCGCTGAGCTGCAGACTCCGCAGCTGCCTTCATGGGTTACAGAGGTCTTGCTCTTCTTGCTCTTCTTCTTGCTCTTCTTCTTGGGCACCGGTTCTTCGACAATACTATATTCACCAGAGTCGCAAGTGTACTTCGTGTACTTGAAGGAACACTGGACCGGGCCATTTTTTTCTTTCTTGTTTTTCTTACCCTTCTTTGTGGTCTTCTTCGTTGTTGTCACTCCCATGCACACGGGTTGGTTGGTTTGGGCGGCAACAAGTGGGAATGGGTTGCACCCTGCTGGGTCGAATCGGAACAAGGAAGATTCGACCACGGTCAAGCCGGAAAAGAAGGCCTGGTCCTCGAAAGCGGTGGCAAGAGTCTTTCTGTCTCCAAGGTCGGGACATGTGCCACAGTCAGCGGGGTCGTCGATGATGCAATGACAGTCGGGGAAACAAACCGCATTTGGTGGACCACCAATAACAGGGGGACACACGGCATCAGCAGTCGAAACACCGATAGCGTTGATATCTTCGGGTTCTGATCTGACGATAGATGGGCGTAAGCACGCTGCAAAGAGTAAGGCCGTGATCTTCATGATGGTCCGTAACTTACTTGTAGCTTGCGAAAAAATACTTCTTGTGTTGATGATTGATGAAACAATCAGAGATGCTAGTGGTTGATTATGATTGAGTTTTGAAGCTTTTGAGATTTTCGTTCCACCGATAGTAAGATTACGGTACCGTACGGTAAGATTACAAGTAAGTTAGTTATTTTTGGCCACTGTAAAGAAGATGCACATAGCCCAAATGAAGGTCTAAATGTTTGCCACTTTATCGGTTCCTGCACGATATACCGTAGGGAACAAATCCAGGGTGCACCAAGGTTTTACTGTTTTACCTTCTAAGCATATTATTTAGGCACGAAGTAATCTTACCATTACCAAACCGGGATTTTCGGCCCCGGCGAAGGAGATGATATCTAAGTGCATATGGCATACGTACTCGTACCGGTAACTTACCGGTAGGTAAAAACTACTTGTATCTCCCGACGTACAGCCGACGTACCGATACCGGGTATGGCCGCGATTGTAATTTTTTGATACCACAAAAACTGTCCCGCAGTGAAAAATTTAAAAAAAACTCGACTAATTAGGAATAATTGGCAAGATACAAACCGTCCGTCTGCACGCGTGCCAAGTGAACGGAACTAGAATTGGATTTTTTAAGAGATATTTTAACCCCCCTTTAACCCCTTCTGATTATTTTTTGTGTCGAACCTGTCTAGACGCGCGTGGTATTGAATTACTAAATCCAGGGCCCTGCGGAACCCACTTGCGCGGCACGCGTTTTTATTTCTAATTAATTCCTGGGTGGGTTTTCGTGGGTAACCCACGTTTTCAAACATGGGTTTTCATGGGTATTGGTTCCAGAAGAAATACCCATGTTTAATACCCATGAATGTCCTGGGTATTGGCTCCAGAAGAAAAACCCAGGAAATGACCCAGGAAAACCCACAAAAGATACCCAGGAAAACACGAAAACACCATGAAAATGACAGCAAAAGCAAGCGAGCGAACGGTTGCTTGCGGTCACATTGCTTGCCGTGATGTGTTGTCAGTTAAAAAATACAGCAACAAGAACGACAAAAATATGACCTTAAAAATCAAATACACCTCCACTACATTGAAAACCTCAAGTGGTAAAAATGATTACACTTAACACCACAAAGAAGGCACAACCAAGATATGATCATTAAAAACCATATTGATAAGTAAACACTTGGAACCCATATGTGTATTCAAAAAGAATACACGACATAACAGCCCGTGAGGAAATGATTACTTATGGTGATCAAGCAAAAAGCCCATCGAATTGATTACTTAACCTCGTAAAAGACTGATACCACCGTTTCGGATTTACATATGGATTGCAAGCAAAAATAATGGGAGATTATTATTAGTATGTCAGAGCAGTGTCAGACACCCCTCTTAGCCAAATGTGCAGGATTTGACCGTAACGGTCAAAATCTCTGACACACTACGTCCAAGAACTGTTTCTCTACCCCCCGCGGGCTATCGCGCGGTATTTTTAAAATTCTCAACCCTATTTTTTAAATTTCCTATCTTTTTAGGTCGCGTGTCTGCTAAAAAACCTCGCGCGTTGCACACCTTTACTTTCGAGACAATATCTCATCACACCTCAAATAAAATAACTATTTTAGGGTTAAGGATATCATATTCTGTTCGTGACAAGCACTATTTTGTATAAAACTTGTGCATGAATGACTATTTTCATTGTCTCCTCCTCCTCCTCCTCCAACAACAACAACAACAACGGGGATTCGTCTCCTCCTCCTCCAACAACAACAACAACGGCAATTGGTCCCCTCCTCCAACAACAACAACGGGGATTACGATTCGTCTCCTCCATCCAGCAGCGAATCCGAATCCGCTCCCCTCATCCAACAGAGCAGCGATTTGTCTCCTCCTCCTCCTCCTACAACAACTACAACAACAACGGGGATTCGTCTCCTCCTCCAACAACAACAGCAATTCGTCTCCTCCATCCAGCAGCGAATCCGCTCCCCTCATCCAACAGAGCAGCGAGTTGTCTCCTCCTCCTCTAACAATAACAACAGGTGTTTGCCTCATCCTCCAACAACAACAACGGCAATTCGTCTCCTCCTCCAACAACAACAACAACAACAGGGATTTGTTTCCTCCATCCAGCAGCAAATCCGAATCCGCTCCCCTCATCCAACAGAGCAGCGATTCGTCTCCTCCTCCTCCTCCTCCAACAACAACAACGGGGACTCGTCTCCTCCTCCAACAACAACGGCAATTCGTCTCCTCCATCCAGCAGCGAATCCGCTCCCCTCATCCAACAGAGCAGCGATTTGTCTCCTCCCCCAAGAGCAGGATTCGTCTCCTCCTCCTCCTCCTCCAACAACAACAACAGCAACAGCAACAACAACAACAACGGCGATTCGTCTCCTCCATCCAGTAGCGAATCCGAATCCGCTCCCCTCATCCAACAGAGCAGCGATTCGTCTCCCCCCCCCCTAGCAGGATTCGTCTCCTCCTCCTCCAACAACAACAACAACAACAACAACAACAACAACGGGGATTCGTCTCCTCCTCCAACAACAACAACAACAACAACAACAACAGGGATTTGTCTCCTCCTCCTCCTCCTCCAACAACAACAACAACGGCGATTCGCCTCCTCCTCCTCCTCCAACAACAACAGGGATTCGTCTCTTCCATCCAGCAGCAAATCCGCTCCCCTCATCCAACAGAGCAGCGATTCGTCTCTTCCCCCAAGAGCAGGGTTTGTCTCCTCTTCCTCCAACAACAACAACAACAACAACAACAACAGGGATTCGTCTCCTCCTCCTCCTACAACAACAACAACAACGGCGATTCGTCTCTTCCTCCAACAACAACAACAGGGATTCGTTTCCTTCTCCTTCTCCAACAACAACGGCGATTCGTCTCCTCCATCCAGCAGCGAATCCAAATCCGCTCCCCTCATCCAACAGAGCAGCGATTCGTCGCCTCCTCCTCCAACAACAACAACAGGGATTCGTCTCCTCCTTCAACAACAACAACGGGGATTCGTCTCCTCCAACAACAACAACGGGGATTCGTCTCCTCCTCCTCCAATAACAACAACAGGAATTCGTCTCCTCCTCCAACAACAACAACGGCAATTCGTCTCCTCCTCCAACAACAACAGCGATTCATCTCCTCCATCCAGCAGTGAATCCAAATCCGCTCCCCTCATCCAACAGAGCAGCGATTCGTCGCCTCCTCCTCCAACAACAACAACAGGGATTCGTCTCCTCCTTCAACAACAACAACAACAACAGGGATTCGTCTCCTCCAACAACAACAACGGGGATTCGTCTCCTCCTCCTCCAACAACAACAACAACGGCAATTCGTCTCCTCCTCCAACAACAACAACAGCAATTTGTCTCCTCCTCCAACAACAATGGCGATTCGTCTCCTCCATCTAGCAGCGAATCCGTTCCCCTCATCCAACAGAGCAGCGATTTGTCTCATCCTCCAACAACAACAACTGGGATTTGTCTCATCCTCCAACAACAACAACAGCAATTCGTCTCCTCCTCCAACAACAACAACGGGGATTCGTCTCCTCCAACAACAACAGCAATTCGTCTCCTCCATCCAGCAGCGAATCCGCTCCCCTCATCCAACAGAGCAGCGATTCGTCTCCTCCTCCTCCAACAACAACGGGGATTTGTCTCATCCTCCAACAACAACAACGGCAATTCGTCTCCTCCTCCAACAACAACAACGGGGGTTCGTTTTCTCCTCCAACAACAACGGCGATTCGTCTCCTCCAACAACAACAATGGGGATTCGTCTCCTCCTCCAACAACAACGGCGATTCGTCTCCTCCATCCAGCAGCGAATCCGCTCCCCTCCTCCAACAGAGCAGCGATTCATCTCCTCCTCCTCCAACAACAACAATGGGGATTTGTCTCCTCCTCCAACAACAACAACGGGGATTCGTCTCCTCCTCCTCTAGCAACAACAACAACGGCGATTCGTCTCCTCCTCCAACAACAACGGGGATTCATCTCATGGATGAGCGATTCGGGTGGAGCGCCGGTGGAGGAGCCGGTGGAGGAGCGATTCGATGCCAACGATTCGTTGCCGTTGTTGCCTAGGGGTATTGCTGTTGCTGCTGCTGTTGTTGATGTTGCTGTTGCCGGCGTTGGTGGAGCGCCGGTGGTGGAGGAGGAGCAATTCGATGCCGACGATTCGTTGTTGTTGCTGCCTCCTAGGGGTAGCGCCGGTGGAGGAGGTTGGATCGATTCGTTTTGCAGATCGGGGTTGCCCTAACCTATTCAAATTTATGATAATTGAACAAAATGGGTGAGTATCTATTGATGTACTACATAAAGTAAATAATAAGAACAATAATATAATGTACACGCCGACCGATTCGTAATTATCACCAACCAGGAAAATTCCCCGCACCTACAGGGAAGACTAAAGATTTGCCGACGGATCCATTGTTTCCCCCCCCCTCGACCTTCCGACGATCGTTGTTGATTCCGATCTGTTGATTCCAATCCGTTGATTCCGATCCGTTGGTTCCGATTTGTTGTTCCAATCCGGTCCTATGAAAATGAGAACAAACACAGAAGGGAGGAAATACATTGAGTATCAGCAATGCCGGAGGCAGTATAATCATTGTCTATCTCTCTCATTCTTATCTTTGCTTGTTCCGACGTCCCGACGTCCCGACGTCCCGACGTTCCGACAATCGACGTTCCGACAATCGACCCGATGAAATTGTAGTTGCTGCCATAGATTACTTCTTACTCCATGTCACGAAAAACAGTATCTTGTTCCAGTTGATATAGAGGCAAGGGATGCAGGTTCATTGATTTCAAGACATATATGTAAGGCTGCAGTCCAAACAATATCTATCCATCAATTTCCCTCTCGTCCAATGCTTTCTATTGTCATGCAGTACAAGGCTGTTATTTCGGACTAAAATATCTGAGAACGGATCGTTGTGCTACTAACACGTCAAATGTGACAAAGAGGGTCGGATCCCACGTTCCCGGACGGAGTGTTGATTGCAAGAACCAACACTCTACTCAAATAAGTCGGATGTAAGAAGGCAGATTATGAAGTGATTTTTTTTTTGTTGCGAGGTAGATTGTTTTTTTTTGTTGCGAGGTAGAAAAAGTGATTTTTTTTGTCGTGAGGTAGAAAAAGTGATTTTTTTGGTTTGTCGTGAGGTAGAAAAGAAAATTACAATTACTGTGTGTTTGCACGTTTGCGTACGATTTTTGATCGATCGATCGATTGAAGTATCTAGTACATCATGTAGAATTCTACATGATTTTGTACAAGTGTAGAATCCTACACGTTTTTAGTACTAGATAAATTTTCAGTACTGAACCCGCGTATGTTTCTACACGAAAAGATGTTTACAACTTACTACATATTTTTTGGTATTGAATCCGTGTAGGTTTCTACGCGAGTAGATTTCTACACGTTTTTAGTACTTCATAATTTTCGTTACTCAATCCACGTAGGTTTCTACACGTGTACGTTTCTACGTGTTTTGAGTACTAGATATTTTGGGATATTGAATTCGTTAGGGTTTGGGTTAGGGTTTAAGGTTAGGGTTAGGGTGTAGGATTCAACGCGTGATGATTAATACACACTTGTTCTACAAGAGAAGCTCTAGTAGTGTATCAACATGGTACAGGGGGGTAAAGAACTTGCGAGAAGTCCACATATGAGAACTAATAATTACTGAATTAGCAAACCGGTTGTAACCCTAACCATATTGGGAAAAACTTTGCCACACAGAATGCCCAAAATGATGTGGTTTGACTCTCGAAATGGCAAACATGAGGGTATTTTTGGTGCAATTACAGGGCACAAACTAACTTATTGGATAGTAATGACTACAAAAGTGTCCGGTCCAAGCAATGAATACATTCATCATGACTCATTCAAATGCATATTGGGAACAACTTTGTCACACAGAATGCCCAAAATGTTGTGGTTTGACTCTACAAATGTCAATCATGGGGGTATTTTTGGTGCAATTCCAGGGCACAAACTAACTTAGTGGGTAAGGACTCAAAAAGTATCTGGTCCAAGCCATGAATACATTCATCATGACTCATCAAATGCATATTGGGAACAACTTTGTCACACAGAATGCCCAAAATGTTGTGGTTTGACTCTACGAAATGGCAAACATGGGGGTATTTTTGGTGCAATTCCAGGGCACAAACTAACTTAGTGGGTAAGGACTCAAAAAGTATCTGGTCCAAGCCATGAATACAATCATCATGACTCATCAAATGCATATTGGGAACAACTTTGTCATTCAGAATGCCCAAAATGTTGTGGTTTGACTCTACAAATGGCAAACATGGGGGTAATTTTGGTGCAATTACAGGGCACAAACTAACTTATTGGGTAATGACACAAAAAATATCTGGTCCAAGCCATGAATACATTCATTATGACTCATCAAATGCATATTGGGAACAACTTTGTCACACAGAATGCCCAAAATGTTGTGGTTTGACTCTACAAATGGCAAACATGGGGGTATTTGTGGTGCAATTACAGGGCACAAACTAACTTATTGGGTAATGACTCCAACAATATCTGGTCCAAGCGATGAATACATTCATCATGACTCATCAAATGCATATTGGGAACAACTTTGTCACACAGAATGCCCAAAATGTTGTGGTTTGACTCTCGAAATGGAAAAGATGAGGGTGTTTTTGGTGCAATTCCAGGGCACAAACTTACTTATTGGGTAATGACTCCAAAAGTATCTGGTCCAAGGCGATGAATACATTTATCATGACTCATCAAATGCATATTGGGAACAACTTTGTCACACAGAATGCCCAAAATGTTGTGGTTTGACTCTACAAATGTCAATCATGGGGGTATTTGTGGTGCAATTACAGGGCACAAACTACATTATTGGGTATTGACTCAAAAAGTACATAGACCAAGCCAGGAATACATTCATCATGACTCATCAAATTCATAATGGGAACAACTTTGTCACACAGAATGCCCAAAATGTTGTGGTTTGACTCTACAAATGGCAAACATGAGGGTATTTTTGGTGCAATTACAGGGCACAAACTACATTATTGGGTATTGACTCAAAAAGTACATAGACCAAGCCAGGAATACATTCATCATGACTCATCAAATTCATAATGGGAACAACTTTGTCACACAGAATGCCCAAAATGTTGTGGTTTGACTCTCCAAATGGCAAACATGAGGGTATTTTTGGTGCAATTCCAGGGCACAAACTAACTCATTTGGTAATGACTACCAAAGTTTTTGTACCAGGCCATGAATGCATATAACATGACTTACGAAATGCATGTTGGGAACAACTTTTAAATGCATATTGGGAACAACTTTGCCACACACAGTACAGACAATGTTGTGGTTTGTAGATACAAATGGCACACAAGACAGTACGGGTATGTTAGGTGAAGTCTACGAGATTCTACATGTGACTAGAGGATTGAAATACATAACCTTAGTGTTATCAAAAGTTTCCCTTCTGAAAAAATTATGGCGGGGGAGGGCTGGCTGGCACAGGTACGTGATCTACTTCTACAAATATATAACAGCGCGCCCAAGCCAGACAACACACAGAAGAAGTTAGGGCAAACAACATAGTACAGAACCCACGGAAAAACTCTACACACAAAACATCGTACACATACTACACGAAACACCGTACACACACACACACACGACACACACAACACACACAACACAAAACACCGTACACAATCCGACAAAATTATTAGTACACACACAAAACCACACAAAAAGAAACACATGATTCTTAATCGACACCATATTCAGAAAATAAAATAAAAAAAATATGAATGCTATCGGAAAGACACGACGAAGCAAAAAATCCGAGGGGAAGACCCTTCGAAACAACAAAACCATCCGGCCCGGTGATCATCAAAATACAGGGGACAACAACGGTAAGAAAAAAAAAGAGTGAAAACAAACACCGCAATTACTAACAAAGTGTGTAACAGTAATACCACAACTATGAACGCATCAAAGGGCAACAGTAAAAAAAATGGTACCGACAACACAATTTCTACTACTACAAACACGGAAGAACAAAACACCATCAACCAGAGTAACGAACCAGCACTGAGCATTACCAACACAACCACCCCTACAGTAACGAACCAACAGAAAGAAGGAACAAAAACCAATGTGGTAGAGAAAACATCTAACGGAGAATGCTGCGATTTAGAGGATGTTGCGGAACGTGTCATGAAAAAAATCCAATATAACAAATTGGCACAGGAAGTGGCAAAACACTTACGGCAACAAGAGAGGGTAACCACATATAGGGGTGGGAAAGGTAGTAATGGTACCTAAACAAACGGAGGCAACCATGCAGGGAGAGGGGACTGATAATGCCGGCGACACAAGAGAACGAGCAGTAAGTACAATTACAGACGAATATGGGCTTATAACAGACAACGATATGCTTAAGGCTTTGAGTGATATGACTGAAACAGTGGACAAGCAGCTAAGGGATTACGTCAAAAAACATTGGTACCACAACATGAAGTTCCCTATCAATGACAAGGTAACGGCGCATGTAATACAAAGAGCTGTTCAATCAAGTGCGGTTATGAAGCCACCAAATATTCCACTTGCGTCATTCTGTTCCTTTTACAGGAAACGAGTAGGGACAGTACTGACTGCATTGAGGCACAACTCACAAACATTAGCGAGAAAAAACTGGATAGGTAAATACAGGTGGGAGAATTGGTTGTTGAAATTAGGAATTTTGGAATCTATTTTTGGTCCGACAACACTAACATGCTGCCCGTTGATACTGATGATACTTCCGTACAGACGATTACAGAAAAGGTCGAGTCCCTATCACATTCCCTGGTACTGTTGCAGTTATTGAAGACACAGAATATGAGGACACAGGTATTTTAAACCCTAAATACAGAACATACAAAGACGCAGAAAATGAAGATTTTTATTATTTTGTTACAAGAATCATGTCGGCAATCAATCCGACAAATTCCAATTTCAAACAACGGAAGGAGAGGCACTTGCTGAGTGATATATTTACTATAACAGATGAAGCATTTGCATTGGTACTGATCTACAATGAGCATCATGTATGGGTGAACCAGCAGCGGCGAAAGGCTGATGCCACGATTCCGCGACAAAAAACAAATTCTGCGATTCAGACAGTGGAAGCAGAAATGGATGGATGGAGGAAGGACAAGAGTTGTTCAGTGACTTGTGCGACAAAATTGGCGAGATGCGAAAACACCCCAGAAACAGGAAGGAAATTGGAAGAAATGATGAGGGACAGATTTAGGAACGAAAGTTCAACAGATTACACCAACAATAAGCATGGCGATGCAAATATTACTAGTAGCAGCTCCACTAATTGTAGTGGACCAAAAAAGAAAAAGAAAAGAAACGTCTATATTGATCTGGCAATAACAGCATCCATGAATGAAAGTTTATCTATTGGTGAACTAATGTAGAAAATAACAGTACATACATAATACAAACCTACTAATAATCTTGAACTTAATTTTGAGAATATTAGAAATTATGGAGGATTCGTAATACGTTGCAATAGGAATAAATAAAGCATAATAGAATCTACATTTTAAAAAGGGAATATTGTAGTTGAGAAATAGAATTCACAACTAGGGGAGCACTATCGAATTGTTATTTGGGAGATTAATATTTTAGAATTAATACTGAGTAAAGATTTCTTTTTTATTCGTGAAAAGAATTAAGTGTTGTTCGTACGGAATAATAATTGGGTTCTGCTAGAGACTGAAATAAATTATTTTTATTCGAGAGTAGAGTAATGTGCATCACGCGCACAGAAATAGTGCTCTGTTAATTTATAGCCCGCCACTTGCCCGCAAATTTCGGGGTGTCCAGAAATATTGCCGTGTTAAAATCACGCACAAAATTAATTCAAACCCCGCGAAACAGTTCTCGGACGTAAGATAACCACTTTACAGTAAATCCAACCAATCAAATTCAACCAAATTCAACCGTCATGTGCAAACCATGTGCGCAACCAAGTGACCAAGTCGGACCCTCCAATACCCAAATTCTTCAGCCAATCAGCTTTAAGGTGTCACTTTACACTGGGCCTGGGCCCAAGCAGCACCAAACAAACCACAAACACAACAAACACATACACTTCAATTCCGACAAACAGAACATAAAGACACAAAAAACGACAAAACGACAAAAACGCCGAAACACCAAACACAGAAACAAGCTAAACACCTGAAAAATTCCAACACCCACCAACACCCATCCATCCTCAATAAAACACCCCCCTTGGTCTCCAGCAAGAAAAATGTCCTACACAAGTGGCCTATTTGCCAGAGCAGCACAACACGTCCAACAGGATGACCTTGGTGGCATTCCAGCAAATACCCAACTTGCCTACGGTCGCAACGGGGCAGAGTTCCTTCAGTTTTGCACTACCATATTTGGTTACCTGGATTATCCTCAAACAGTGACTGAAGAAAAGGTATTTGACTTCCTTTTCTATCAGGCCTATTGCTGTAGAAGGAGAAGAGGCCGGAAGCCCAAGAGGGAGGGGGGAACACCACAAATATTTGACGCCAGCGACTATGGGACCGTGATGGCCAAATACAATAGTAGTAACAACATGGATCAAAAATCCCTGTTGGAGCTGGAGGAGATGGACCATGATCCTGTAGGTTACGACACTTTGAATCAATACTTGTTTTCCATCCTCAAAATATTGAGGCATCAGAGGAGTCAAAATGCCAACAATCTTACAAAGGAACACATCCGCTGTGAAAGAGTCACCCAACTGCTGCGAGTCGTTCAAGTCCGAAAGAAAAAGATCAAAAGAATGAGATTTGATGAGAAGATAGATCATGCACTTTCACCATACATGAATGTGCAAAACATTCACCATACATATATGTGCAAAACATCAAGCGGATAGAGGATTTCTTGTTCTCTAAGAATTGTTACAAACCAAATTGTCATGTGACAGCCTTGAGAGACAGATTCTGTTTCCTTATGACACATGGAGGTGTTCTCCGCGGCGAGTCCTTATTCAAATCTGAGCTGTCCAACCTGTGTGACCTTACCAAATACGATGAAGGCACACGCATCTGCCAGATCCTTATTATGCAAATAATAACAGGGAAAACGAATGGTCAGAAAACTTTATATGGATGCGTTATGAGACATCAAAACAATAACATGTGTCCAATTGGTGGATTGGGCTTCTATTTGATGGCACGATTCCATTCAATGGCCAAGCTCGCTCAATACAACTTTGCACATAATTCCTCCTGGTTCAATGTCAAATTACTCACGGATTGTAGTAATAACTTGGGGGACTATCAAGAGCTGATCACGGACCAAGCCTTTGCCAACACGATGAAAGAAGCATGCAAGGCCTTGGGTATTGCTTCAAAGCATTTTATTCACTTTGGCCAAGGAACCAGTGCAGTAGCATGCAAGATGCAAGAGGCCAATCCGCAACGCATCAAAATGATTGGCAATTGGAACGTTGATGTCAGAGAGGACCGATATTCTTCCAAACTCCCTTTGAAGGCTATGAGGGCCTTGGCTGGGCATTCGCAAGATAAAGGAGGGGTTTTCTTGCCAAGAAGTACTATCAATCCCCCTCCAGAGCTTTGTCATCAAGTTCCTTGACAAGGCAATAAACACCATCAATAGCAACCCAAAGCCCACTGCTCAAGCTTTCTTTGAGCTCCTCAATTTACAATGTGTGGTACTGCAGGACGCCGGCATCTTGATACACCAAGGTAGGAAAAACCGGCTCTTCTCCTTGCCTGTCTTCCAAACCAAACTGTTCAAGACTTATCAAGCAACACTCATTGACAAGGTCATCGCCAAACCAGGAATGGGAGCTGCTACTACCTCAATCAAAAGGAGTATCAACATTGCCCTTCCGGGGCTTCGAGACCGGCTTCACAACATTCATTTGGAAGTCCATAATGTTTGGAAGGATGTTGGGAGGGTTAAGGCTTCAGTTACCGGCTTCAGACAAGAACAAGGCATTGTCAACACCCAGCTTCACCACTTGCTGCTGTCGGTCAAAAATACACGTACCGTACTTACGTACATTCTACTGGAGTTATACCCATTCTACACTTGTTGAAAAGTTACTTATACTCCTCCTGAGATAAAAATGACTTCAAGTATCCAGATATTTAGGTGATATCATGTGTTCTCTGTCTTATGACGAATTGCACATGATCTATGACCGGTTTAGACATCGCTTCCCTACAACAAGAATATTACAGGGATACCGGTCGACTACATGAAATAGTACAATAACAGAGCAATCTCATGATATGCTCACATCTCTTTAAATTTTAACATCATATACCTTTTGGTCGATTTTTAGAATTACAACAGGGCAGCACATGCATTCGTTTCAACTGCCAACACCAACACCAACAACCCCGACAGAAGCAACAATCAACCCGTCAGATACTCCAACAACAAGGTTGTTTCGTAACCACAAGACGGTTTCCTTGATATGGAATGAGTGGTTTGGACTTGGGGACTTCACTGACATTGACTTCCCTGCTGGGGGTATTGAAGACCTTGAAAAGAGTGCTGACAGCCGATGGAGAAAGCATTACAACAACTCAGCCAACCATCATGGAATCAGTTGTTATCTAGTTAAATCATGTGTTACATAGTGGAATCACTTGCAAATTGCAAATTAGAGTTTCTTCCTTTTGCAAATCACTCCAACCAATTGTGTCAACCGTGTCAACGCTCGTTGAAATGGATCCCATTTAGTTGAGTATTGAAGAACGCGTCATGTTTAGTTGAGTATCAAAAGACAGAAATCATTTTAGAAAAAGTTTTGGGATTTATCTCAGCCGGTGCGTTTAGTCTCACTCGGTAGGGCTGTCTTAATTTATGTTCGGTCTTCAGTTCCTCATATCGATCTAAATACTGGAGTGGCAATCACTCCGGGTTCGGGCTTGGGTTGGTCATCCGTTGAGTTAGTACAAAAGCTATGCTGACAGGATCAATAATAACTAAGGTATTTATTAATTTTTAGTATAAAATAACTCGGTTATTTTATACTACTTTCTAAAACTGCGCACGCGCAGGTCTGTTAGACAGTCTGACAACTGACCAATTCTGGTAAAAATAATTATCCTGAACCATGACTGTTCCCTGGCCGATCAAGGTTGGTACCAAGCTACAATCTACAAGCTACATCAGGCTTACAAGAGACACTTGCTTGTGCACAATGGCGAGATACTCGGAATACTGGAAGAAGACCCCCAAGAAGAGATATTCAGAATCAACAAAATACTCTGTGACCCCCAATAAGAGATACTTGTACAACATAGACGTGATACTCTTAGATCCCCAAGAAGAAGACGAAACGTGCAGACCAGGCCGAGACATTCCGAAGAAGACCCCCAAGAAGAGATATTTGGACTCGACGAAATACTCTGTGACCCCCAAGAAGAGAAACTCGTAAAACATAGACGAGATACTCTTAGATCCCCAAGAAGAAGACGAAATACTATGTGCAGACCAAGCCAAGACATTCGGAAGAAGACCCCCAAGAAGAGATATTTGGAATCGACGAAATACTCCAAGCGGAACACCAAGAACGAAATATTCGACAAGAAATACTCGTACGATTGTTTGGACGCAAACGCCGACCGGTCGGAAGGCAACGTCTACTACAACATCGTAGGAAGTGTAATCGGGCATACGGACATTGCCGCCGAACGATCCGGTGAGTTGAGTGAAATATAGAAGACGAAATATTCGGAAGAAGGAAGAAGTGAGGACGCGTACCGTGTGAGGAAGAACAGGCCCACCAAGAAGCAGACCACCAAGAAATCTTGGAAAGAAGAAGGCGGGACGCGTATCGTGTGCAAGGATATCACCAAGAAGCGGACCACCAAGAAACAAAATATACGAAAGAAGAAGGAAGGACGCGTATCGTGTGCAAGAATATCACCAAGAAGCGGACCACCAAGAAGTATTCGGAAGAAATATTCGGAAGACCAAACAAGCAGACACGTTGACCGGTCGGAGAACATCAGCAACACCTACCACAACACCGTACGAAGTGTAATCGGGCATACAGACATTGCTGTTGAACGATCTGGCGAGCAAAATATAGAAGAAAAATTAGCGAATGAAGAACAACGAAGCCTACTATTCAGCAGGAGATGGAGAACAAGCTGAAAGAACAGAGCGAGCAAGAAGGAGACAAGAAGAAGACAGCAGAGGGCCAACGACCGAGCAAGACGGCTGCTATTGGCACCGGTCCAGTGTCCAAGGGAAGAGGAGATATAGATAGAGTTTTCATCATCATCATCAGATAGTGACGACAGCAGTGTCCTAACAAACTACAGCTCAAGTAACAATGACAGTGACTGTCGACAACAAAACCAAAAGAACCCTGCAAGAGGAACAACTACAAGAGACCAATCAGGGATTCCATCTTTCAGACAACATTGTTGAACAATCTGAAAATACCGGCAGAAGTACCACCAAAAATACAGTAGAGGCCATTATCCAACAATTGGACGGTGGTGCCGAACGATTGGAAAACATAGAAGACAAGGAGGACAACTCAAGTTCCAGCAGCAGCAGCTCAAGCGACAGTAGCTGGAACGACAATGCCAACAGTGATACCGAAACAGATACTGATTCGGATACCTACTACGATAGCAATACAAGTGATGATTCAACAATGGGCTATTACAAGGTGCCAAAGTTATCCAACACCGGTGAGGTCAATTTTGAAGGATGGTACCGACAATTCCTGGCCCATGCAAGCAGGAACAAGTATGAAGATATGGTGTCAGACAACACAAGCTGCATCAGGATCTACTACCCCTTGAAGGTGAACTAACATCAAGGAGTGACATGAGCAGGGCGCAGAAGCAGGCCCTCAAGAAGCATTTTAAGGCAGCACTCAATGACCTTTACATGGCATTCTACAATAACAATACTGGTATAGCCATTATTGAGAAATCCAAGGTGGTTAGAGAGGGAACAGCAGATCCCCATGCAAAGCTCAAGGTACAGTGGCCTCGAGGAAGAGTGCATAGATATCCAAAAAAATATTAGGAAAAAACCCCATGCGGAAGTGGGTTCCAGAGGGCCCAGTTGTACTACACTGTGTATGAAATTGTGTGCTATTGAGTCTTAGGGTCTACGATGACTTTGAGATACTTTGAGATGCTTCTCAGTTAGTTCTGTGATACAATTGGAAAAGAACTGGGTTCTTTGATAATCGGAATTTGGATGAGACTTCAAGGAGAAGGTTCTATTGATATTCAAATGCGACTGAACAATCACTGATGACTGGGAATGTGTCATTGACTCATGACTGATGGAGTGTGTCAATTACGCGTGACTGGGCTGATGGAGTGTGTCAGTGACTCATGACTGAAGTGCCTGTGCATTGTTCTGTCTCCCTTACCATGAAATACAAATATTATTTTGGTTTGGCTGGGGTAAGGTGACAAATGCTGATGCGTTCGTGTTCGAGACTGCGGCAGGATGGTGACGGTGTTGTTGGTGTGGACCTGGAGGATTGGATAGGGACCCACCTTTGCGAATAAGGTCGAGTTTGTTTTGGCTGTGTTTATTGACAAATACGCCTTGGCCCACTATACATTTGTGTTTGGTACGTTTGCGGTTTGTGGGAATGAGGTGGTTGTCAATTTGGGCTTGGCAATCTTTTGTTAATGTTATGATGTCTGCATGAAGTGGGATGTTTGGGACCATGTTGGGATTGAACACGAGTGCGCTGGGTGAAAAGTTCTCAAGGGTGGAAATGGGATTGCAGCAAAGAGCGTGCATTGCAGTTGATATTGCTTCATCAACAAGGTCATTTGCTTCTACTTCTGACTTAGGAGGTTTGAGGTTCATCACGGTGCTTATGATTTGTCCTATAGTTTCGTGGGAAGATTCTATGATTCTGTGTGTTGTGGGTTTGTGAGGAGAGATGTTGATTGGTTTGATACCTGCGTAATCAAGTGGAAATTGAAAATTGTGTCTGTTGAATTCTGGTCCATGATCGTGAATGATGCGCATGGGGAGGGTAGCGAGAGAGCCAGTAATTTTCAAAGAGACGTCTGATGTTTTCTGCAGTTGTTGGAGCCTTGGATATGAATGATTTTAATGAGATTGGTAACTGGGTCAATGCATGTGAGGATGCCAAAGTGGAGTTTGATTTTGTTGATTTTGACGTTCTATGAACCTATGCAGCCGACGTGTACTTCTGACCACGGAGTGATGGGTGCCGAGTGAGGTGCAAGTTGGACCAGCCTGGCGAGTGAAAGTGCATACGAGTGGACAGATGAGGCAATTGGAGATGCCATTACAGAGATCAGGGTGGTGAAAGTGTCGTTGGAGGATAGCTTCAAACAGGCATGTGAACTGTAATTTCATGATACCATTTTGCAAGAGGAGCGAGCATGTTGTTAGGGATAACAATTTTCCATGGAGAGTTAGGGGTCAATTTGTCGAAGCAACAAACATTGTCAACGCTGTCAAGTTTTTGAATGAAAAATCTGGGCTAGGGTTGGGGTTCACTGTTTGGGTGCCTTCTGTTTTAAAGCTCTTGTGGCCGGGGGATGAATGATATTTGGTGTTGTTACCAGACCAACCCGAGTAGTATGTATGGACGTGTGTTTGTGGATATGGGTTTGCCTTGCGTTCCAATTCTGTGTGTGGGCGTGGAGACATCTGGGTGTAGGAATTGCGGTAATTGGTTGTATAGGGAGTGCGTCCAAGTGTTGTATTCCCACAATAGTTACTGTATGATGACAAGTTATAACGAGGGTGTGGAGCTCGATTGCTGTAACTGTTTTGTTGTAACCGCCGTGTTGTTTATGACGGTTACTATTCTGTCAAATGGCTTGTCCAGCATTGTGATGAAGAGGCTGTTGTTTCATAAACAACACAAGACGTTGGAAGGGGTAATAAGCATCATTCAGTTGATTACCTCTTTTGTTGAATTTCAGCTGCCAAATAGGGAGCATGAGACAGTAGAATGCGTTCTTCATGGAAGTTTTGCCTGGGAAGTTTTGTCCGGGTAAAGTTTCTTTCCGTTGGAATCTGGCAAGTGAACACTGAGGATGTTGATGAGGCAAAGACGTCCAACAGCGGCAAAAATTCATGTGATATGGTTTGGTTGCATGCAACATGTATTCTCGTTGAACAAGGAAAGTGTTGTTACTCTAAAAATTGATCGAAAGGATAGGATAATTAAAATTTAAAGAGAAGTGAGCACATGAAGATGCTCTTATTCTTTACTATGTATTTTGCACTGTATCAGGGCTCCCTGTATTTTAATGGTAGGGATCTTCCCCGGTTATTTGTTACTATGGTCTTCATTGTACCGATACTGTTGCTGCTGTTGCTGTATTAGTGCCGTGTCAGCAGTCTTACTGTATCGGTCATTTGACGGTATCGATCTTTTAGGAGGTTAAGTAGTTCATTCGATGGGCCTCGTGCTTGATCGAGATGTATGGGGTAAATGAGAATAAATGAGGCCCATTTGGATTTGGTATTGATTTTCATGATTGCAGTAAGTAATTGCCTCACAGGGTGTTAAGTGTATTCATTTTGAATGCACATAGGGAATCCAAGTGTTTACTTATCTATCTGGTCTTTAAAGATGTCTTGTTTCGAACCAGTTAACCATTTTAGTTTGTAGCCTTAAGTGAAATCGTTTTTCCATTTAAGGGTTCCGGGTAGTGGAGGTGCGTTTGATTCTAAGCTGAATGTTTGTTTCGTTGTGCGTCTTTTTCAATCAAATTTACTGCCGACAACGACCGTATAGCAATATCCAGAACCAGAGTGGTATCAAGATATAGATATGTGTTTGAGCATTGATCTTGTAATGCTTGGTGTCACGGAAGGGATAACAAAGGATCTTCCAAGGGCAAGTATGGATTCAAGACAGTAGACTTGGAAGAAAAAACGTTTAAGCGTAGGATAAAGTCGAACGTCGAGAATTGACTGCTTCAAGCTGTAGTTGTCTCAGTAGTCCGGAGTTGAACTGAAGTAGATGACTCAGGAGGAACGTAGGATGGAATCGTATGTAGTCAAAGGTTTGATTCGACTGCGGAATAGAACCAAATGAGTTGATTAGAGACGAGACAGGTTGAGTCGTGATTGGTTGTGGCATAGAATTGTACTAAGAGATAGATTGAGTCATGGATGAGCGACTGTTTCATTCGACCGACTTCAGACAAACGCGGGTTGAGCCGTTTGGAATTGATTGAATGAGAGTGAAGAAATCAATTGTACCAACTAAATTGGAACAAAATTGAACGTCAATGGAGGAGACAAATATCGAGATCTATCAATGCCACATGTACTAGGATAGAGGGATCGAGACCGTTGAGAATGGACAAGGAGAGCGACGTGATGATCGATTGGAGGAGAAGAGGCCGTCAACGAAGGGATTCACCATAACATAAATCGGATGTAGTCTTAGTTTCAATTCAATCGTCGAATAGAATCAAACAAGTCGTTTAGCAATGAGACGGATTGATTGAACTGGAGAGGAAGGATCGATTGAGGATCTCAATGGAGGGGAGATCAATGAGGAGAAGGGGTCGTAGAATCGATTAAACGTAGAATTAAATGTCGACAAAGGGGATGATTAGCGATAAACAGAATATCGATTCGTATCCTTGAGTTGATAGAGCTGGAACACAAGGCTGAATTGAGGATCTCAATGGAGGGGAGATCCATGAGTGATTGCGTATTGATTGAGCGTGAGAATTAGCTCAAGGAGGTGAAGAGAATGGTTGGACAATGCTTGTTTGATATCGCGTATGGGATAAAGAGTCGTGGGATAGACTCGAACGTAGGTAGGAAACGTGACGGATGGTATGGCGTGAAAGAGATTCATATCTTAGAAGATGAGATTGGGGAATCAGAATTGACTCATAGAAGCTTGATCGTAGATTGTATTAGATTCACGGCAGTTGTTGAGGTGATTGATCATCGTAGGAAAACCAATGATTCAAAGTGTTGAGAATCGATTGAGAAGGGAATCGAGGATTGATTGCTCCATGCCATAGAATAGGATTGTCGTAGAGATTAAACGTCGGTAGTTTTATTTGCTGCCGCTGCTGCTTGGTTGATCGGGGATCGATCGAATTAGAATAATGTGGATGTAGATTCGAACGTCGATGGAGAGCGGCGATGAACAGAATACCAATTCGTATCCTTGAGTTGATTGAACTGGAACAGGAAACTCAGATCCTTGACGAGGAGAGTATCCTCGAGTTTTGATCGAGTGGTAGACTGTTATTGATTGATCCTTGAGTTTTGATCGAGTGGCCGACGTACAACGTCGACGGAGGGGAGAGTGACAGCATCAGAGGAATTCATAATAGTCAAAAGTGATTGATCGTAGAATGAAATCGACTGTACGCGAATCATAGATCGGAGAAGGAAGGAGATTGAAGTCGTTGACGTAGAAAAAACAATGACTCAAATTGTTGCGAATCGATTGATAAGAGAATTGATTGAACAATGCTCGGTATCACGGATGAGATAACAAAGAATTGTCCGAGTGCAAGTACGGATTAGACAGGAGGCGTATGTTCAGATTGGGGTATCAACTCGTATCTGTCTCGATAATAATGTAGCGCAGATGGGTCTAGTGGGTGCCATTCTAATTAAATCCCATGGCTGTGGATTATACGGAGAAGCCTTAGGGCGTAGGACATACACCCCCTGATTCACAAGCAGGGGAGAAGGTGGGTAGCGCTTGTGTGTCAGAACATGTGGCCCCCATGGTTGGAACGGAGACTGCCAAGTAGTTATGCTGGCTGTCTGGTACGGAAGAAAGTTCTGTGCAAGAGAGCTGGAAGGATGACAGGCCAAATGACGACCGCGGAGAATGTAAGATGGTTAAATCGTATTTAATGTGGTGTGGAGGAATTCAAGTATCCTAGATGGAACGGTGGATCGGAGAGCTGGATCAATCAGTTGTTCATGGAGCGAATCATAGTACTCGACATAAGAAGATGAATCGTAGAAATTGGTTGATCGCGGAAATCGCCTTGAGTAGTGATTGTGACGTGGGGTCGAATTGGACCAAACACACGTCTTGAAGAGGACGATGAATGGATCGTAGATTGTTTGGAGGGCAAATCGTCGAAGTCGATCAGGCATCACGTATCGTGGAAATCGATTAGATAGTAGAATCGAAGAGTCTCAAATTGAATCGTCGTAGTGGGATGAGCACCATCGGAGATAGGAGACGATTGGTTTATCAAAGAAGAGTTACCGATCGTAAACAAAGCTTGAATCGCTTCCGGGATTGTAGAATTAATTAGTGTCCCATGTAGTTTGGCAAGGGAATAACCGAGCTTCGTAGTGCTTGGTGATGTAACGGTAACGAGTGAGGGTCGTTGGAGAAACGAGAAATGAATGAACGAATGGGCGTCGGTACAATCACTGAGAACGGGTGTCCAAAGGAACAGACGGTAGTTGAAGATGTAACTGATGAACGGTGGGTGAAAGGAAGATCCGGAAGATCGTCGGAGAAACAATTGTCCGAAGGGCAATTGGCGGAGGAGGTGAAGGAGTCCGAGTGGGGAAAATCAGGTCGAAACCACCGGTGACAACGATTTGAAGCGGAATATCGTATCTAATTGTATAACCAAAGGAAGTCGTGGAGAGATATCGATATGTCGATGCGTGGATGCGTAGCAGCGTCTAAAACGTATGTCCCAGAATCACTCAAGTAGTGCCCCAGGATTGGGAAGGAAGACGTGCAGGTGGTCGTTTCGGTATACACCCCCTGATCTGGAGCTGTCAACATCAGCCGGAATGGAGGAGACAATTCCAAATATGGGACGAAAGATCGACCATATTGATTGGCCCCGGGAGGAGGGAAGAATCCTCGTGATCCAAACGATGACGATTGATTGATCGAAGGACAAATCGTAATTTGACATGTTGGGTTGTAGGATTGAAGAAACGTATTTGACAAGGGGTCTGATATGATGCTCGAGTAGATTGGAACCGAGTCGACGCGTAGTAGCCAAAGAACGAGTCGGAGAATTGCTACGTAGTCAATCAAGTTAACGCAGATAAAGTAGATTGGTTGGTTGGAGCTAGGAGTGGTGTCAAAAGGAAGAAGGAAATGAACCTGTATGAGAGCCGGAGGGGCGACAACGTAAGTGATGACCAATGGGAGGTTTAATCGTACTGAAGGTACCAAAAAGGGTTGATGCGGATGGAGTTAAGCATCGTAGATATCAGTTGAGTACCGAATACTATCGATATGATCGTTTGAAGTAGAATTGATCGTAGCTTGATTGGTCGGACATAAATCTTATCGTAGGATTCGATTTTTGTATCCATACGATGATCGATTCAAACCGAAGATGATTGATTGATTGTTGAATGAATCGCAGAAAGTGTTTGATAAACCGGATTTTCACTATTGAAGTCTGGTGGAAGAGCAGAGAACGTCGCAGCACTCGGAGAAGAGTGATGGTTTAAGGCAACTAACTATGGACGGGGAAGTTGCAGTCGGTTGCAATTTTCAGTCAAAAGTATCCTAAAACCAATTCATCGACAAGATGTTAGCATACAAGTGATACATTGTTATCTTCAGGGCATCGCAATGTTGTTTGGAGGGTCGTAGGAGGACAGGCTGATGGTTTGGTTTGAAGCAAATCTGGTTACGGCATGGGGATTGGAATGATCGTATGTATGCAGGAGCGGCGTTTGGAAGGTCAGTGTCCTCAGCTGGTAGTAGTCGAATGCACAACGAAGGCCGGGGTGAGGGTGAGGGAACTGATTTTGGCAAGCGCCGGAATGTTGCAATTTCATTGTGAGGATTGAATGTCCATCCAAAGTTGGTTGGCCCCCAAGGTGGAGCAGAATGATGGTCTGAACTGGGCAATGTAGATGTAGTTACAGGTAGTGCGGTCACAGTGGACTTGTCCTGACGTTGGACATGAGGACTTGAGGAAGTGGCAAGTGGCAAGTCGGAAGGAGATGTAGTTGGTTCTTTGGTGGAAGGAGACGGAGTCACTATTGGGGGAGTATTTCCATGTCCATGTGTAACTGGGAGGAAAGGCCATGCGGTAAATGTGTTTAAATGTAACGTATTCAAAATGGGGATCTGGGAGGTCAAAGCAAAATTCATTTTCGTGGGAAATGATTCTCCTGGAGAATTCTAGGATATTTGCCACTCAATTGGTGTATGACGCGATGGTAGGCAATGGTTCCAGAGACTCAGATTCTTCAGGAGCTGTTGTTCCACGGCTTTTATCATAAACCTTGGCAAATTCCTATGGATACCATCCTTTTTGGAACCCCCAATGTTGGATGCTGAATTCCAATTGGATGATAGGATCTTTATACTGATGATAGTTAGTCTTTGCCGTGTTTGCTGTGGTAGCAAGTGCTTGGTCGTCATGAACGGGTCGCCTTGTCGTACCCTTGTCAATGAACCAAATGGTAGAGTTTTCCAGAAGCATTGTGATGTGTCCTTTACATTTGGGAGATACTTCCGATAGAGGGAGATTTTCTATGATGGCTGCGGTGACAAGGGATTTGATTTTGGAAATGGCACCTGGCTTAAGGGTCTCAGCACCATTATTGTTGATAGTTAGTATGCTGTTAATATCAGTCAATTTCTTGGCGTATGCCGCGTTGAGTAGGTTCCGGGCAGCACTGTTCTTGCCAGCTTCCACCAGTTTTCCAAATGAGAACTGTATGGCTTTGACATAGTTCCAGTCGCTCCAGTTGTCATAGTTCCGGTCGGTTCATTGTGTCATGGTGACGCCGTGATCGTAATAGCGGATCGAATCGTAGAGATGACAGTTGCCGGAAGATATCTTCGTACCACTGATGGGCAGATGACTGCAATTGCGGATTGAGGCCTTGGCGTGCTATTGCTATTGCAGATGTTGAGGACGCGAGGCGGATGGCAATCGAGCAGAGGGTTGAATCTGTCGGAATATGTATGGTTGGAGTATTCCTATTGACTTGGTTGGAGGGAGGAAGATATCTGGAATAGTCCTCGCCGGCGTGTTTGGATGTTCAATGCTTAACTGTCCGTATTTGGATGGAGATTCCTGCAGAAGGGTCGGTAGTCTGTGGAGGTTTAATTAACTGACGATTGATCGTTGATTTACGTGTTACATGTTCGTCAAAAAAAGGTCACAGTTGCGTCGTCCGTTGGTCAGTAAACGACGGTGGGAGGCGTCAATTCGTTCGTTGTTACGTTGTAATTGACCGGTGTTGGATTCGGCGCCGTCAAAGATGCAACAGAACAATAGAAGGTGGTCAGAGAGATAATCGTCAGTTGTTCTTTTATTGTCCGGTGCTTGGGTCTGGCGTCGGTGTCGTCAAAAGAAATGACAGAAAGACTGGCGCTGGAGAAAGAGCCGGCAAAGAGATAACCGATTGCCGGAGAAGCGGAAAGGAAGTAACCGAGTGTCGGAGAAACAGTTGGAGTAGATCGGAGGTATTAATTAATCCGTGGTCTCAGTACGTCCGGACTGGGATCGATGTTGTAGGCCGTGGAGGTAAATGGTATAGAGATTGCTGTTTGGATTGCTGGGCGTTGCGCCGAGCAATTGATGGAGTTATTGAAATATCGAGATCTCGAATAGTCGTGGTAGTGATTAAAGCAACTATTGAAGGATGAGTTGCAGTCTGTGGTTTGAAGTGGTGCTTAGCACAATCAAATGGGTGTTGATGGTCCTTTATGTGGACGATGGACGCGGAAGAAGATAAGGATGCAATCGGTGTGTCCGGTGCAACGGGCTTTTATTGAAGAGGGTGGTCTTTCTCTTGTAACACCGTGGCTCGCACGGGAGAGCACGTGCACTCGCAAAATCGACGCCTAAGTAAGAAAAAATAAAAGGGACTCGTGAGTTTAAAACAGACTCAACAGGCGAAAAAGGTGTGGGGAGGGGTGTTACTTTGGTAATTTCGAAAATATGCCGTAGAATCGCTACATGATTTCTAGTACTTCGTAGTATTTTCTGCCTCGACAATGGCATGATACTTTAGTAATTTCGAAAATATGCCGTAGAATTGCTACACAATTTCTAGTAGTGTTTTCTGCTCTGACAATGGCATGATACTAAAGTAATTTCAAAAATATGGCGTAGAATTCCTACACAAATACTAGTAGTGTTTTCCGCTCTGATAATGGATTGATACTTTGGCAATTCCGAAGAAATACTCTGTATGAGTGGTACATAATTAAGAATATGAATAGAAGTGGTACGTGATTTTCTAGTAGTGTTACTCGTTGCCTAGTAGAATTTTCTGTCGTGATTTCCAGTCGTATTCTGAGCACTATTCACCTAGCACTCTTTTTGATACTCCCAGAACAGACTAATACACAACAGACTAGGGACCAGGGTATGTTCCAAAAAAAGAGCTAGAATTGGTCTGTAGATCTATTTCTTGTTAGAGAGCACACCATGATGAATATTGAGGCTGTTGGGGACAAAAGACGCTGCTTTTAGGGCCCATTTCACCATTTTTGTAGGGACGCGGCTCCTTGTATCGACGGCTCCTCGTATGGATGCCGCTCATACGAGGGATAGAGCACGTAGTTTGGGCGCCGTGAATACACCATTCCCCTAGATTGGAGCAGCGCAGTGCTTTTAATTGGGGATTGTTGTTGGGTTGTTGTTGTTGCGTCTGTTAAGAAGAAATTGTTGTTGCTGTTGCGTCGGTAGAGGATAACCGAGTCCGAGACCAAAGATCTTGAGCATTAGACCAACTCCAAGAAGGAGCTTGAGTAGTCTTGCTCTTTCAGGGTGGAATAGTTCGAACCATGGTTGCTGGAAGGGGCTATTGCTATGGTCAAAAGAAGCAAAAAAGAAGAAGAGTGCTGTCGTGAGATAGAGGAATAAACAAATGACTGTTGACGATGACGGCGACTCAAATCAAAACACCATCTCCCTACCCTTCCAGCAAACAAAGGACCGGTAATGACTTACAGTGTGATAGAATGGGTTTCTTGTTGTTGTAATAGGATAGGAAGTATTCCCATGGTCAAAAGCAAAGAAGAAGAGTTTAGCCGTGAGATAGGAGGAATAAACAAATGACTGTTTACGCCGACGCTGACGCCGACGCCGACGCCGACGCCGACGCCGACGCCGACGCCGACGCCGACGCCGACTCCACTCCACTCCACTCCACTCCACTCAAATCAAATCAAATCAAATCAAATCAAATCGAGACACCGTCTCCCCCTCCCAGCAACCAAAGGACCGGCAATGACTTACAGTGTGATAGAATGGATTGCTTGTTGTTGTTGTAATAGGAAAGGAAGCAGTGAGAGGGTCTATTCCCATGGTCGGGGGGGGGGGGGGGGGGGGGGTTGATTTGCTTTTGCAAAGTGGTTGATTTTGAAATAATGAATTACAACGGGGAAAAACAGCAACAAATCAAGGTTGTAGTAGGAATTCTACTTGATTCTACACAGGTGGTGTCAAGGAATCAACCAAATCGGTGGTGGTGGTGCTGCTGCTGCTGCTGGCGCTGTTGCTAATCCCGGGTTAGCTCCCTCTTTGCCATATATATTGCTCAACACCTGGAAAAGTTACTTAAGGTAAAACGCTTAAAAATACTTTTGACTGGTAAGAACGGCTGAATATATATGGATGTAGTAGGGATTCTACTAGATCCTACTGTACGGGGGAAAACTGGCAAAAGGATGTAGTAGAGATTCTACTAGATTTTGTGTCAAGGAATCAATCAATCGTGTAGTCCTGCTGCTAAATCCCGGGAGTTAGTACCCTCTTTGCCTGTCGAGTAAGTGGATCCCCCTTGCCCACAGTCCACCGTGTTGTATGTGTCGAAAATTACTAAAGTAATTTTTGGAGATTTGCACACGCAACTCCGTGTGTTGAGCAATACTTACTTGCTTAACACACGGAGTTGTGTGTGAAAAATGGCTGAAAATACTTTTTGATTGGTCAACACGGAATCGAAAAAATTACTTTAGTACCGTTTTCCGATACTAAAGTAATTTTTCACACATACAACACGGTAGACTGCGGGGAGAGCAGGTTTATCCTTGTCCCCCCCGCGAAACTGCAGCAACACCAAAAAGCAACCGACGCTCGCAAGCAACCGACGCTCGCTAGCAACAACAAAGAGCAAGCATCAGTCCCTAGCAAGCTCCCCCCGCCCCTCCTTCCCTTTGCGCTCTCCCTTACGACCATGGTATTACATACCTAACTACCCCTCCTCCTTGCTCTCCTCCTCGTACTAGTATCCGGGGGGGGGGGGGGGGGGGGGGAGTTTTCTTTAGGCTGCTTCCTTTTTCCTTGGGCTCAGCCCTCGGAAAAAGGAAGCAGCCTAAAGAACCCCCCCCCCGGATACTTGTACTCTGAGCCGTTTGGTTGGCACGAATCAACCCCTATCTAAAGAAAAATTCTCGGCGCGCGCGCCTAGAATTTTTCTTTAGAGAGGGGTTGACACGTGGCAACCAAAACGGAGGAGGGGTAGTTACATATAGTAATACCATGGCTCGCACGGGAGAGCACGTGCACTCACAAAATCAATGCCTAAGTAAGAAAAAATAAAAGGGACTCACGGGGTTAAAACAGACTCAACGGGCGCCAAAAAGGTGCGGGGAGGGGTGTTACTTTGGTAATACCATGGCTCGCACGGGAGAGCACGTGCACTCGATCCGATCGGTGCCTAAGTAAGGAAAAAAGTAAAGACTCACGGGTTTAAAACAGACTCAACGGGCGGGAAAAAGGTGCGAGGAGGGGGTGTTACTTTGGTAATTTCGAAAATATGCCGTAGAATTGCTACACGATTTCTAGTGGTATTTTCTGCCTCGACAATGGCATGATACTTTAGTAATTTCGAAAATATGCCGTAGAATTTCTACACGATTTCTAGTACTGTTTTCTGCTCTGACAATGGCATGATACTAAAGTAATTTCGAAAATATGCCGTAGAATTCCTACACAAATACTAGTAGGGTTTTCTGCTCTGATAATGGCATGATACTTTGGTAATTTACAAAATACTCCGTACAATTGGTACACCGTACTCCGTAGTAAGAGTAGAATTGGTACGTGATCTCGTCTAGTGGTAGTGGTACTCGGTGCCTCTGTAGTAGAATTTTCTGTCGTGATTTCCAGTCATATTCATTGCACTATTCACCTAGCACTCTTTTTGATACTCCCAGAACAGACTAATACTACACAACAGAGTAGGGACCAGAGTATATGCCAAAAAAAGAGCTAGAATTAATCTGTAGACCTATTTCTTGCTAGAGAGCAAGTCATGATGAATATTGAGGCTGTGGGGGCCAAAATCAGAGCTTGTAGCTCGTGCGCTTGTAGTTTGGATGCCGGAGCGAGAAATACGGTTGTCCCGTAGTAAACAAAGCAGCGCTTGTATTGGTAGCTGTTTGGACGCCATGGATACACCAGTCCCCTAGATCGGAGCAGCGCAGAGCTTGTAGTAGTTCGGATGCCGGGGCGAGAGTAGCAGCAACAGCATGTAGTTCGGACACCGTGAAGAATACACCATTGTTCCCCTCGATTGGAGCAGCAGGCACCAGACGCCGTGAGGCGAGACGATTGTGGAGTATCTCTCTTGATCAAGTCATATTTTTCAAGAGCTGGAGCATTTGACCGAGTCGGAGGAGCTGGAGCAGCCTTGCTCTTTCAGGGTCAAACAATTCGAATCATGGCTGCTGGAAGGGGCTAGTATTCCCATGGTCAAAAGCAAAAAAAAGAGTCATCGTGAGATAGAAATAAACAAATGACTGTTGACGACGATGACGACGACGACGACTCACCTTCCGGCAAACAAAGGACCAGCAACGACTTACAGTGTGATAGGATGGGTTGCTTGTTGTTGTAATAGGATAGGGAACAGCGAAAAGGGTCTATTCCCATGGTCGGGGTGGGGTGGGGTGGGGGATTGCTTTTGCAAATTGTGTTTGCAAAGTGGTTGATTTTGAAATGATGAATTACAACGGGGAAAAAACAGTGAGAAATCAAGGTTGTAGTAGGGATTGTACTTGATTCTACACAAGTCTCAAGGAATCAAAAAAGCAAAATCCCTGCTGCGACTGCTGCTGCTGTTGCTAATCCCGGGTTAGCTCCCTCTTTACCATATGTATTGCTCAACACCCGGAAAAGTTACTTAGGGTAAAACACTTAAAAATACTTTTGACTGGTAAGAACAGCTGAATATATATGGATGTAGTAAGGATTCTACTAGATCCTACAGGGAAAAACCGCCAAAAAGGTTATTAAATCCAGGATGTACCGGTAGTAGTAGGGATTTTACTAGATTCTACACAAGCCGTGTCAAGGAATCAATCAATCTTGTACCGGTACCGGTAGTACTGCTGCTTAATCCCGTGAGTTAGTGCCCTCTTTGTAGTGTTGAGCAAGTGGATCCCCCTTGCCTGCAGTCCACCGTGTTGTATGTATCAAAAATTACTAAAGTAATTTTTGGAGATTTGCACACGCATATTAAATTCCTTTCGTGACCAGAAGTACCAAAGCTACCAGATGGTAGATATCCTATTCGTACGAATCAATGAGTCCCGTATCAATCTAAGTAATCGATTCCCACGGCATATCGATTTCCACGGCGCATCGATTCCCATCGCGCATCAACGGTGAGCAATCCCTGTTTTACAGTACGTCCGATAACTGTCACGCGACCCTTTTTTTTTTGTCGCAAGGTACTGTCGCAACCCCTTTTTGTGTGTAATTTTAGCACAAGTCCCCCTTGCGATTCACTAGGCCAGTATCAAGGTACGTTTTCTAACTCTCAATATGTGGGTCGCGTTTATTTTTTCCCTGGGTCATGAATAATTACTATTAATTTTTAATAAAACTTACCCGTATGATCGCGAATCACATTTACTAAAATTAAATACCCAAGGTCATAACTCACAACCAACCCCCCCCCTATGATTCGGTTGCTTCGTATCATGCTCATTTTTCTCACTCTCAATCCCTGGGTCGCGATTATTTTTTTCCTAGGGTCATGAATATTGATTTTTAATTTTTAATATCACCTACCCGTACCTTCGCGAATCACATTTACAAAAATGAATTTTGCAACGTCATGACTCACAACCAGTAAAATTCAACATTAGTGCTCGCGACACGCAACCCTTAAAATGTATCTCCATTGCTCGCTACCCACTACCCTTATAATTTAATATTTGTGCTCGCAACAAACAACCCTTGAAATTTACTATCATCGCTTGCGACTACCTACCACTACAGTTGAATTATTCGTGTAAAGAATTTGCCTAATAGTACTATCGTATGCAAAATATGTATGATATGTACGAGTACTTCTTTCTGTACAATTTAATCGTATTTGTCACACAGAACGAACCCTTGTCAAATTAGTGAATGGACTGACAAAATGAACAGTATCGATTCTGAAAACAAGGCCTAAACTTCCTCCATTTCGTCAAGCAATTGTCTCCATGCCGGATCAATATAGTTTTCATCCTCACTTTCCTCTTCAGCAAGACTACTGGCAACAGTGCCACCATTATTCGACACAGTACTGGAAGGATTGCTTTCTGAGTCGAATCTTTGTAGCATCATTTTCTCCAAATTTATACCCGTTTCGGGATTTTCTCTCAACGTTTGTATCTTCTTGCACAATTTATTGAACACTTTCCGTCCTTCTTTGTCCCATCCATTTGCACTTCCACTTTTTGAATCGCAATATTTTTTTTTCATGTATTTTTTTTTTTGTGTGTCGTGTATGTTCCATCAAGTTTCATTTCCTTTTGTTTTTCCCAATTTCTGTACTCGTTGTCAATTATCATTAGGGCAAAGAAAGCCTCATCCGTAACACTAAAGATGGTACTAATAAGATCCTTTGTCTTCCTCAGCCTAAAGTTCGTCTTTCCCGGATTAATGGCAGACAGGATTCTTGTCACAAAATAATAAAATTCTTCATTTGCCGCATTTTCCGTATCGCCGGTACTCTTTCGCCAGAATTTCCATCGAGTCCGTATTTAGAGCTACAGTACCAGGGAATGATGCCGGCACTTTTGCCATTTCACTATCAACTGCGGTGATGTCATCAAATGGCAGTATGATATCATAGTATGGTTGGGTTAGTTGTATGTCTGTCGTAGGCACATATTGAAGAATGTCGAAAGTACCATAATTTCCAGATGACTCAACAATTACGCCGTCACTTACCAAACCAATTTTTTCTAGCCAATGTTTGATTATTGTGTCTCAATTTAGCCAGGGCTTTTGGTACTGCATTATGAAAGTATTCACAGATTTTCTTAATGGGTATATCTTTTGGATAGGATATTACACACTCATCGATTCCTTGCACGATTATTTTATTGGAGAGTGTGTTTGTTGTCATAAATTTCAGGCCACCGTACCATTTCTTCTTCACATATGCCCTCACCTGTCCTTCAATTGTATCTTTATATGTTTTCAATACTTTCATAGTTTCCGTTTCGATACTATGTATAGTTCTACCACTCAATGTACTCACTTTATCACTGCTATCGCCGCCCCGCACTGTTTTCAATGGTACCGTGTTGGTAGTTTTTGCAGCATTCTCTTTAGAATTCTCTCCCTTCTTACCTTTGCTCCACGTTTTCACCCAATCCTGTACTAGATCCGGATCCTCATTCGCTATTTCTGTTAATATTTTTTCTTTCTCGTTTTTCTTTTTCTGTCGTCCGCCCTCCGTAGTTTTTTGTCTTTTTTTCTCTTTGGTATTTTCTCTAGTATCCTTATTCTTTTTGGAGCTCTCATCATTGTCTTCACTAACCGAACTCGAATCAGTGTCACTGTCAGTGTCACTTTCACTGTCTGTCGCTGTTGCTGCTGTCCATGATGCTAATGTTTTCCGCTTTCCTTTTTATTGGTTTTTCTCTTTCCGTCGTGGTGGTGCCTTTTTGTGTTGCTGCAATGTTTGTGTTCGTTTCGCTGGACATGGTTGTAATGCCTGTATTTTTGGTATTATCTCTAGTGTCTCCATCCCTGACTGCGGTTGCTTTTTCTGCTATTTTCTTTTCTTGGAGACGTGTTATTTTTGCCTTGGGTAGGTTGGACCATTTTTGTTTCGTCATCTTGTATTTCAAATTTTTCAATTGTTGGTGTTTTTGGCAATTTTGTGAATTTTTATGCTGCCTTGTTTTGTGATCGATTGTATGAATTCAGCAATTTGCAATACATTTGTCTTTGTCTAAGCGGGCTTGTGAGCGCGGGCCAACCAAAAAGAACTGTCTGCCTAGCCGCGCCATTTTTTTTCTTCCGTACATTCGCTTCCTATTTCCCAACAATTAGTACTAGTAACGGTACTAGATTGTACGATACCAATTTATTTTGATGTTCCCCATCCTACTACTAGTACCGTATCACATCACTTCATATTGAAATCTGTAGAACCAAAAACAGGCACATTGTATGGAAAGGTGTTGGAGACAACAATTCTCTGTTTTGGGAAATCCGCACAACGTATGCATTTTCGTTTTAAGGTTAAGTTTCTGTAACGGCGTTCCTGATTGAGTTGTCTGGAACCTCAATTCTGACTTCTTCATTTGTAAGGAACAAGTTGCATTGATGAGCCTGTAATGGAAAATCAGCATGATTTTTGCCACGGTGTTTCCGTGTTGTGTGTCTGGAACGGTGTTGCAGGTAACAATTCACTGTTTTGGAAAATTTACAGAACGTCTTTATTAGCGTTTTCGGTTTAAATTTCTGGAACGGCGTTTCAGATTTAGCTTCCTGGAACGGCAATTCTGACTTTTTCATTTGTAACTAACGTTTTTCACATTAGTTAATTTTTATATTTACGTATTTAACAAGGACAGGATTCTGCGCGTATTCGTGGTAAGTAGGGGTAAGTTTTTCCATAGTAAAGCTTCTTGTTACTAGGACTATTTCACACGTCCCCACGCACCACAAGGAATGGGATAGTTATTGTATTCCTCTAAATCTTCCGGTGAATTCCAACGTTTTTCGTAAAGTTGTAGCCAGTGCACAATGTTTCTCTCGTTTCTATCCTCTTCCTCCCTTTTCTCTTTGTTTGCAAATTGTTTGAGTTTTCTTTTTTTCTTCTTAGACTGCTTTTTCGCTTTGTTCATGAATGAATTCCAATTGTTTTTATTGTTGTTGTTTATCTTCGTTTCTTTGTTTCGTTCCTTTCCGTCGTCGGTTTCTTCGATGTACATTATACTGTTTTTTTTCAATGATTGCCTCTTCAGTCATTGTGCGCCACTCGTTTAACCAAAGGGTTGTCAGACAGGGACGGTTACCCGGGTGAAAATGTATGCATTGCTTTATGTGTTTTCTGGCTTCCGGCGTCAGGTTACTCCATTTTTTTGGTGGAACTGTATGACCATTGAGTTCGAGCCTCACTCGTTCTCCTGATTGTACTGGTCGTCCAATACCCACGTTGTTGTAGCACTGTATGTCCTCCGTTCCTTTCAATGCCGGATAACCGCATAAAATGTGTGCCACAATGATACCCAAAGCCCATACGTGGTCAACGGCATCAGTGTTGCCTTCCTTGTAGAAAGGAAATATGTGCTCAGTTACGTACTTCAAGCATTGTTCCCAAATTTCTAAAGCTTCTTCTTCATCGAAATGCCCTTTTGGGCTGTCGAGTCTATCTCTAACGTCGTCTATCTTGTTGCATCCATTAAGTATTGTGAGTACCAAGTTGCCGTTTTCGGCACATAGCGCATCGAACCCAGTTTCAAAATGATATAAGAATGGATTATTCTCGTTGTTTTCGTCACCGTCATTTAGCTCAGTCATTCTTGCACAGTACTCCGCCGAATCCAAAACATACCTAGGCTTCAATGGCTTCCTCTTGTACGCTGATTGTGTTGTTATGTTCTCCATTTTGCTCTTCGTTGTAATAATGATTTACGTTTGGCAAATACCGAGGTATTTTCGTTCAATTACTCGTTGCAATCTGTGAAGGAATAATTCTTACCGCACTTTAAGTGGTGTAAATTTCGTCATCTCGCAATGATTCGGTTATATTCAAGTAACTGTGTCTCGTGGTTCGACTCCTCCTTAGAACGGTCCATACGTAGTACTTCCCTCCTTACTTTATGTTCCTACTACTAGTTCTATTTCTTTATTTTTCTATGAACAAGTAGTAACCTAAGAAATAAAGATTGTTTCTAAGTTTTTGTTGAGTGCAACAGTTTGTTACTTTCTGTTGTTTTAAGGATGAATACTGTTCATTCTATGGATTGGTTAGAGTATGAAAGTATATTGCCAATTCTAAGGCTGATACTTTAGTCTTTATGAAAGTTTTAATAGTTCTGTTGTTCCCTGGTAATTTTTTGTCCAAAACCAGTAACCAAATGCACTAATTAGGTTGTGACACACAAACCACCTTGACATATAAGTCAATTCTGTTTCTTTCATTAATCATCTTATCCATTACACTATCATTATTCATTGTTCAATCACACGAAAAATCTGATTTTGGAACTTTTAATTGCAAATTAGTGTGTATTTTTCTTCCCAATCCAGTCACCAAATGCAATCATTAGGTGTTTATACCCAAATCACGACAGATAACTCCCTTCTGTTTCTTTCATGATTCATCTCACCCATAACAGGAACAATATTCATTGTTCAATCACACGAAATATTGGATTTTCTATTGTTTAATTGCAAATTACTGTGTATTTATCCTCCAAACCCAGTACACAAATGCACTTATTAGTAGGTGGTGACACAAAAACTATGAAAGATAACTCACTTCTGTTTCATTCATGATTCATCTCACTCATAACAAGAACAATATTCCTTGTTCAATCACACGAAATATGGGATTTTATATTTTTTGATTGCAAATTAGTGTGTATTTTTCCTCCAAATCCATGACCCAAACGCACCCATTACATGATGACACATAAAGTATGACAGATAACTCACTTCTGTTTCTTTCATGTTTCATCTAACCCATAACAGGAACAATAATAATTGTTCAATCACACGAAAGATGTGATTTTCTATTTTTTAATAGCAAATTACTGTGTATTTATGCTCCTAATCCAGTACACAAATGCACTTATTAGTTGGTGACACACAAATTATGACAGATAACTCACTTCTGTTTCTTTCATGATTCATCTCACCCATAACAGGAACAACCTTCATGGACTAATCACACAAAATATCTGATTTTCTATTTTCTAATTGCAAATTTGTGTGTATTTTTCCTCCAAATCCAGGACCCAAATGCACTAATTAGATTGTGTTACACATACTATGACAGATAACTCACTTCTGTTTCTTTCATGATTCAACTTATCCATAACAGGAACAATATTCATGGACTACTTACACAAAATATCAGATTTTCTATTTTCTTGTTGCAAATTTGTGTGTATTTTTCGTCCAAATCCATCACCCAAATGCACTCATTAGATGATGACACATAAACTATGACAGATAACTCACTTCTGTTTCTTTCATGATTGATCTAACCCATAACAGGAACAATATTCATTCTGGAATCACACGAAATATGGGATTTTCTATTTTGTAATTGCAAATTTGTGTGTATTTTTCTTCCCAATCCAGTCACCAAATGCAATCATTAGGTGGTGATACCAAAATCACGACAGGTAACTCACTTCTGTTTCTTTCATGATTTATCTCACCCACAACAGGAACAATATTTATTGTTCAATCACACGTAATATGTGATTTTCTATTTTTTAATTGAAAATTACTGTGTATTTATACTCAAAATCTAGGACCCAAATGCACTTATTAGGTGGTGACACAAGAACTATGCAAGATAACTCACTTCTGTTTCTTTCATGATTCATATCACCCACAACAGGCAGGAACAATATTCATGGTCTATGCACACAAAATATCTGATTTTCTACTTTGTAATTGCAAATTTGCGTGTATTTTTAATCCAAATCCATGTCCCAAATGCACTAGTAAGTAGATGGTGACACACAAACTATGACAGATAACTCACTTCTGTTTCTTTCATGATTCAACTTTTCCATAACAGGAACTATATTGATGGACAAATCACACAAAATATCAGATTTTCTATTTTCTAGTTGCAAATTTGTGTGTTTTCCTCCAAATCCATGACCCAAATACACTCATTAGATGATGACACATAAAGTATGACAGATAACTCACTTCTGTTTCTTTCATGTTTCATCTAACCCATAACAGGAACAATATTCATGGGCTATTCCCAATAAATTTCAGATTTTCTATCTTATAATAGCAAATAACTGTGCTTTTTCCCTCCAAATCCAGTACCCAAATGCACTCATTACGTGGTGACACACAAACTTTGAAAGATAACTTCCTTTCTGTTACTTTCATGATTCGTGCATGTTCCCCCTAATAAGAACAATATTCGTGGTTCAATCCAAGTAAATATACGATTTTCTATATTTTAATTGCAGAGTATTTTTTTTCCCCTACAAATCCAGTACCCAAATGCACTTATCAGTACAAGGTGGTGTCACACAAACTATGACAGATAATAACTCACTTCTGTTTCCTTCATGATTCATTTCACCCATAACAGGAACAATATTCATGGACTAATCACAGTAAATGTCAGATTACTCTATTTTACTTTTGAATACTATTTCTTACGTACAGAATAATGTTTTGGTTAATCTGAATCCAAGTTGGAGAAGAAGAACTACTATTAGTGTCGACGTTGTTGTACTAATATGATAACTTCTTTCCCGCTTAGGCACTCTTTGCTCTTGTGTTCTACAGCGTAGTTCCATTATTTGAATACATCCGACAACTTGGTGAACTGTGGTTTATCCGACCCCACACGGTCGTAAGGAAACCAGGTTGCGCGCTTCACTGGTGTTGTACCATCCGGTAGTTTCTTGTACACCGTAATATGATAAATTCTTTCCCGTTTATGCCCTCTTTACTCTTGTGTTCTATGGTGGTGCGTGGAGAAGGCTATGAACGTATACCCAATACAGCATAGTTTCATTATTTGAATACATCCGACAACTTGGTGAACTGTGGTTTATCCGATCCCACTCTGTCGTAAGGGAACCAGGTGGCGCGCTTCACTGTTGTACCATCTTGTAGTTTCTTGTGCACCATGTATCCAGGGTATTGAGGATATTGGTCCTTCTTCTTCGCTGCATAACTTTTCACAACGCCAGTTCCAGGTGCTGGCAAACCCGTGATTGTCACCTCACTACCAATTGCAAATTTAGGATACGAGATCACCGGGTCAGGATCTTCGAACAACACCTTCACGTTTCCGGAGCGCTTCTGTCTTATTACGTTGGCTGGTTTTGGGCGAGGAACTTGCAGAAGGTATCCAAGATCTTCTACGTGGCCCAGGTTTGGAGAGACCTTCCTCTCCTTGTACTTCCGCTCTCCATTGGATTCGTCTGATGCAGTCTTGTTTCGTTTTTTTGGTTTCCTGAGGAACGACTTCTTCTTTGCCTTCATGGATGCGTTCTCTTTAACTGCGTTTGGTTCTGTGGGAGGTACGTTGCCGTTTACTACTTCTACGTCGTCTTCTTTTTCATCATCATCGCTTTTGTTACCTCCATCAATTGAGGGTTCACTAGAGTTGTCGGTCAATTTGCCTTCCCAAGGAAATCGAAAGAATGATTCCGGTTCATGAAACTCTGTGTTAGTGAACACTATCCATCGTACGGAATACCTATCATTCTCTTCGATGAACTTCTCGAAGTTCTTCAAGTGTTTCTTCATGAAGTCCCACTTTGCAATGTCGGTAGCTTTGTAACTCTGACTGTTGGGTACCTTGATTTTTTCAAATAGTTTGATCAATGAGTCGCCATCGGATTGTAAAGTCTTTTCATCATATCGTGAAACAAAACTTACTTGCAAGCCTGCTTCCAACAGGTGTCTTTTGTTAGTGAAAACCGAACACAAAAGTTCCTTTGTCAAGGGGACGAACAATTGTCCCCCTTCAGGTAGATAATTGTAAGTTGTCAGAAACCGCAAAGACCTCTCAAAAAAATTAGAAGCTCCGAGTACTATTTCCGGTCGTGTGATGAAAATATCACTGAATACGAATCTCGTATGTTCCCAGAACAATCGATCGTCCACCGTGTACGTGCAGTTCTCATCAAAATTAAGGAACCTTGTGACGGATAAGCTGTAGTCCTCTTTTGCGATAGGGTAAGTATGTCGACTTTCCTTACCTCTCACAAGCTCAGGCGGACTTGGTTCTTCAAATTGAACGGATCGAGCACCGTCACTGGTGAAAATGAATGACCGATCTTTGCGGTTAGGTTCACCTTGATTAGAGCGCGACGACAAAGATCTTCGCTCTGCTTTCAACAAATAGTCCAGACCCTCATGTGCATGGTCAACGGTAAAAGGAATGTCTTCTAAGTGGCCAAGTACAGCCTTCATTATTTCCTTTGAAACCATATCCCTACTAACCGAAACACGTGTACCGTCATCATCACGTGACAAACGAGATGTTAGAACATAGTCGAGCAATTCGTCGCAAACAAGATTCACGTCTTCAAGTTGGTCAGAAGTCGAAACAACATTGTCAACACAGGACAAACTCAGGATGTAATGTTGCAACAATGTCTTCACGTGAAATTCCTTCTCTTCATTGTACTCGTCCACAAATATGTCACGTTCGGCCGATTTCTTTTCAGTGGAGAGAGTGACCAATTGTTTGTCAAAGTCAACGCCTATTCTGTAGAACTAGTTAAGAGTTTTCCGGTGCTCCATAATCTTGCAAAAGTGAAGAGAAGATAACAGGTTGAATCGAATAATCCCCACCTTTTTGTCCACTCCTTTTATTGTGTATTTTCCAATCAAAAACGAAGACTCATAGAGATTGGGCAATAGTTTGTTGTACAAATTGTCATGTAGTAATGACTCATTGGGGAAGTGGTCAAGGCTGAGTGCTTCAAAAATTCTGGCCTTCTGTCTTTGGAAGCATACCCACAAATACATGAGGACCTTTTCAAACGCAAGGGGTATCTTGGACATGTCGGAGGGCCATTCCAACTTGAGGTATTTTTGGGAATCAGTCAAGGGCACTATCTCGACTGCTGCGACACCATCTCTTATTGGTCCACCAACAACTTCGTTACCCCTAATAGAATTGATTTCTTTCACCAAATCATCAAAGGAGTGACTAGAGGAAAGAAAATGCCTCAATGCGCGGTTAAAGGAAAGACCTTCAAAGAACGAGACCATCTCCCGGACGTATAGCTTCCCTTTCTTTACATCGTCTTTAAATCTATGATTGAAAAACGGTCCTTCTTTTTCCGGTGAAGGCGCAGGGGGGAATTGGACACAACGTACGTACCAACGCAGTAAGCTTAAATAAACTTTCATGTACTTCAGTATGGTGTCGTAGTTAACCACATTCTTTGCCCAGACAGAATGCGACGTGCCTTCCAATAATTCGTCTTGTCCTTGAACCCGGGAGAATTGTGTTTCGCCTTCCGTTGTATTTTCATCGACTTTGATAACGGAGTTGAGGGCTGACTGGAAGGAGTTCCATTTTTCTTTCATTTTGTACTCCTTGAAACGAGTTGTCAGTTCCTTTGCATTCAAGATACAGACCTTCTTTGTCAACTGCAACCCGGAGTCACGTAGGAAAAGATTTACCATCACGTCAACAACCCTTGGTATCGGACCCGAGGATGGTTTGTCTGACGTTTCTTGCTCTCTGAAGTCAGGACGGGTTCCGGAAGAAGAAAGTTTAGTAACAATGAAAACCTTGTTCATGAGATGGCGGAAGACAGATTCGATGTCACGACTGACGGCAGTGATGAGTTCGTCCGTCAAAATATTCTCAGAGAATCCGTTAGGACCCTGTTGCTTCAGACAAGCTTTGACACGTCTTTTCATTGCATCCGTGTGATCCTTGTATTGGGAGTCATCATCAAATAATTCCAATGACAAACTTCGACCGCCTACATTTCCCGTAGACAACGAAGGTTGAGTGGCACCTGTGACTGCTTGATGTGGTGTTTTGGGAACGACTGCTGGTATTTGTACCACTTGAGTTCTTTTCTTATTCTGTGATGGTCTTTTTGATGTGTGGTGTCTCCTCTGCCTTCGTTTATCGACTGCACGCCGTTGACTGACCGGATGAGCTTTTGGATCGTTTGCAAACAACGTTGTTGGGGTACTATTACCTGAAGGTCTGTCTTGGTCTGCGGCTGCCCCTTCATCTTGTGGTGGAGTAGATGCTGGAGTACCGTTGACTTGTGCCGCCGCATTTGCGCCGGCTACATTGGTTGGAGTTGCGGCTGCATCTGTGACTTCATCTGGTGGTGAATTAGCCTTGTTACGTTTAGCGCTACTTCTTGTAAGTCTCGGCATTGTTTGATTGCTAATTGAGAGTACAACGAAATAAAATTGTGTGAAAAGCAATCTAAGTTGCTACAAGTGTTTTTTTTGTCGCATATCAAGAGATTCGTAAATGAGGTAAAGGAAAACAGAGTCGACTCAACTTCAAACCTCAGCAACTCTAACAACAAACAAACATCACGCAACTATGTACAAATATTTCCACTTTAACGGTAAACAAATGGTACAGCCTGCAACGCCGTTGCAAACGAAAAGTGAAAACGTTACCAAAACGAACCACAACGGTACGAAACACCGATCATCCATTTTGAGATACGGTAATGTATGCTAAGATTTTCCGACAAATAGTTTCAAACCCAGTAATTTGGTGATTTGCAATTGAAACCAAAATGGAACTCAAACTTTGCAACGCCGTTCCATGACTGTTGACATGAATTGTCGAAGAAACCGTTTCACCACCGAACCATACGTAGTACTTCATTTTGAGTTTTGAAATTGAAACATGATTCGAAATTTCAAATTGGAACATGATCCAAACACAAAGGCTGAAACGCCGTTCCGGTGACTCAATTCTGAAACGCCGTTCCATGATTGATGACATGAATTATACAAAATCACCCTTCACAACCGAAACAGAAGTCATTAGTATTATCATACGTACATTAGTACTACTACGTATACTACTATCGTATTATACCTATACAAAAAGGTATCTGTCTACGTAGCTACTACTGTCATAGAATACTGGTGGACAAAACTAGGCAAATTCATTACCAGTAAGATCACCGGCACACATGTGTTGTTGTTAAGAAGTACAACCTCACCGGTACATAAAAGTTCTCAGTGCATCACAAGTTGAGAACGTTAAGAATAAAAGTCATTGCACTACTTTTTCTTGTTCTCTATTCAAAAAGAGCGCGGGTGGATATTTCTTTACTTAATGTTCTTATTTTTAAATAAGAAAATGGTTTTATTCTTCATTGTTCTAGATTTACAGCGGTAGATCTGACAGGTTAGTAAGTCTCGATTCTTTGTTTGGAACACACATGGCCACACACACACAAACACACACACACAGAGAATACATTTTTTTTCGAACTGATTTAACACCGTGATTTTACAGTGTGGTGATTGTACAGTGTTATTTTACAGTGTGATTTTACAGCGTGAATTTTTTTTCTTTTCGAGTCAAAAAATACTGTTTCCCTTCATAATCATCTTACCAAACTTATCTTGAGCAGAGTTGGTTTACCGTACTTGTACGACAAAGCACTCCGTCCGAGAACGCGGGATCCCACTTAACTGATCAGCAATGGTCACTATTATGCAGGGAATTCAGGCTCGAGATATTTTAATCCGAATAAGCTGCCTTTGCTGGAAAAAGAATTGGACGGCATTGGACTGTAGAGGAATTGCTGGATAGATATTGTTTGGACTGCAGCCTTACATATACGTCTTGAAATCAATGAATCTGCATCCATTGCGTAGATATATCAACAGGATAAAGATCCAGTTTTTCGTGAGAAAGGAGTAAGATTGAACAACGTATCGGCAACAACAATTTGACCGACAAATTTCCCCTGTAGTTTGAGAGAACGATTCGGAACAAAGTATCGGAACAACGGACGGAGGTACGGCGAACAACTATTGTAAGAACAAGCAAGAAGGGTACAAATGGGAGAGATAGGCAATGATTACAATGCCACCTGCATTGCTGATAAGAATGTATTTCCTCCTATTTCTATTTTGCTATTTACATAGGACCGTATTGGAAACAACGGATCGGAAGGCAACACTGGGTCGAAGGCGGAAAAAACAACAACGTAAGATAGAGGGAAAATGATGCCTGCATCCTGCATTGCTCATGATGTCCTCCTAACTTGTGTTTCCCTCCTTCTTATTTTCATAGGTACGAATCAGTAGTAGAACAATCAATTTGAGACAACGTCGGACAAGGCGGACGCAGGATCGTAACAATTTGATCGGACGAATTGAACGCAACAACAAAAACAAGGCCAACAGTGTAGGTTAGTGACACGTAGATTATACTATTCTTTTGTTATTATTTACTAAATGTAGCGCATCCGTACATGCTTACCCATTTGGTTCAATTCACATATCATCATAAACTCGAATACAATCGTAGACTACGGCAACAACATAGAGCAACAACAGCAACCGGAAACCTAGCGACAGCGATAGCAAAAGCAGCAAGCGAGAACTATCCAAGCGGCCGCAACCCGGAACCATCGAACCAACAGCAGCAGCGATAGCAACAACAGCGCCAGCAACAGCAGCAAGCGGTAACACCAATAGCAACAGCAGCAATAGGGAACAATCCAACCGCCCGCAAAAGTAAGAATTGCGGTTCCAAACAACTCATTCTGAAACGCCGTTCCAGAAAGTTTACCCTCAAACAAAAATACAGACACAATTACCGTTCCAGAATAGTAAGTCCGAAACGCCATTACAGAATCTTGACCCAGAAACGCCAATACACCAGACGTTCAAATCAGAATTGCCGTTCCAGACAACTCAATCTGAAACGCCGTTCCACAAACTTGACCCAGAAACGCCACTACAGAGATTCTGCGGATTTTGAAGCGGACGGAACCGGGAACGAACTAACCAACAGCGGCAGCGATATCAACAGGTGGGAACATTCGAAGCGGCCACAAAAGTCACAAATGCGGTTACCGACAACTGAATATGAAACGCCGTTCCACAAAGTTGACACGGAAACACACTCCATGGGCAAATCGATTCATCGTCTTCCTCAAACATCTTATCTGCAAAGAGTCCGGCAACGGTCACACAAGAAAGGCACCCGGTGCAATGGGATTGACTACAACAACAAAGCAATTGGCAACAAAATCAATGAAGCAAAAATCAAAGAGGAAACGGGGGAAGACAGAGAGAAAGAGAATGAAATCAAAATTTCTCACAAACGGAGAAACGTCATCATCAACAATCCACCAGACTTACAAACACTTGTCGGAGATAAAACACAAGAAGCGTAAAAGTATGAAGGAAATTGTACAACATGTGGAGCAAATAGCATTGAAAACAGTTCACAAGAATGGGTTTTGAGGTAAATTCATGGAAACACGATGGGGTTTTAAAACAATTGGAGGAAGGGAATACACATCGGAAGAGGCGGTGTCTATTGATAGTTTCATGACATTGGATAGTACCGACGATCAGTTGCTTTTAGCAGTCGCCGAATTGGAACCATCATTGAGAATCTTTGCAAAAGGTTCCAAAAAATGTGCAAAACAACGCTTGGGTACTCCCAAAAATATAGAAATTACAAGAACATTTGCTGCGGAAATTGTTCAAGCTAAACCCAAAATAGGCCGGGGAACCAAACGTGACAGTGTAAACAGTGGATATGCTATTATTGGGATGAGACCAAATCGATTGAAATCGGGAAATGGTGTGTATGTTTTCAACAAGAATGTGGAACCGAAAACACAAGACCACCTTGAACAGAAAGCCCTAAACATTGTGAAGGAAATGCAGCTTTGTTTACGTAAAATGTCCAAATTTGTCAACCTTGAAACAACTGTGATGAATGAGGTTGTTAGTCGTACAACACTGAATGCAATCGGCCATCACGCAATGGCCTTTTCTATTGGAAAGGATTATCACTCGAAATGCCATACTGATGCCGATATGTTCTATACAAGGCTGACGGTTATTGCTCCAAAACATGTAAGTGATGACGAGGTGATTTATTACTTTGTGTTCCCAATGTATAAAGTGAAAGTTCCATTGAGGTCAGGCGATACTCTATTGTTCAATCCATTAGTATTACATAGCTGTTCGAATCCAAAATACAAAGGCTGTTATATTATGAGTGCCTATGTGTCGACAAAAACTGTGAGAAGAGCTGATCCTCTATAATATATTAAACAATAATTTAAAGTTAGACGTTACATTCACTTCGTTTGTTTTACTGCGACATTGTGCAATCGTTTCGGAGTAGCTATCAATCAAAACGTAGGAGAAATATGTTACGATCAATAGGGAGGAGCATTCAATTCTTCACTAATACTAAGTGATTATGGATATTGTAGTACGAAAACAATTAAGTATTGGATGTATCAGAGAGGACCTCACTATAGTCATCATCATTCGATGACATTGAACAATCATCACCTGAATTAGTAGCATCATCATTATTGTCGCTGTCCTCTTCAACAATAGTGCATTGGGAGTAGAGTGCCTCTTCATTAGGCAAAGATGACGTTGTCTTGTGGAATTCATCCAGCCAAGCCCTTCGATTAGAGACAACTAGATATGAGTTAGATTGCAACCTACCAATTGCATCAAGTTCTGGGACAACTGCTACATCGGAAAGTATGCTGTCGACATGAAATAAGAACAGGGAATTGTCGTCTACTTCACCTCTCGTCACAAACAACGAAGCTGTTGGTAGTGGAGTGGATTTAAACTTGGTCACTACTGCATAAATGCCTTCGTCGGCAATTTCGTACTCAGAAACAAATGAGTAAGGCTGCTTCAGATTGTAGAGTTCAAGGAAACACATAATATGGCAGGGTATTTCACATGCGTCGACATCAAACAACGCCCAATCATACCAGACAGAGTTTAGTTGGCCACCATCGGAACGATATGAAGGGTGGCTCCGAAACAAGTAATTTTGCTGTGTGCACTCGTCAAACCTGTTATGTTCAGTAAATCCTTTCACGAACGTACAGTCCTCCAAAAGTGGAAGCACATTCTGACATACAAATGACAACACGATGGGAGAAATATAGGGTTTTGTTTTGTTCGATGACCTAACCCATCTCATAGTACTTGCCCCATCGTCGTTAGTGAAAACATGAAATTTTGAACCAGAAACTTCAGGAGGGACTCGATTACCAGAAACATCTTCTGCCGTCACTAAATTAAACTTGGAAGTAGCTACTCGTAACAGCATTTTTTCTTCCTGTCGCTTTGCCGTTTGCATTATCAATGTCGAAGCATTCTGTTGAGTGTTCTTCGAGGGTGCTTTGATTTCAGTTTTGTGGTGTGATTCGGAATAAGAAGAATCCCATCCGCATGGAAGTCCCCAAAGTTTGATGTAATCAACAACGTGAAAGTATAGATGGTTTTTGATCAGTTTCGTACCCATTCCCTCTCTGAGGCAGGTCGAATTAATACAATTGATAAAATGGATTATCATCTTGGGGAGATTTTCCAATCCAGAAATGGTTATATTCCCATGCTTCAAGAATTCTTCCATGGACAGTATCAGTTGAATTACCTCTACTTGTTTCTGAATAAATGTCGCGTCCTTGACGATGTTTATTGCCACATTGGAACAAAGGGTGATCAGAATGGAAATGAGCATTCCCGAAAAATCATTACCCTCCTTTTTCGTAACGGAGAGAAGCTGACTGGAAAACTTGGTTCTGGGGAAATCTCTGTCTGATTGCCTTGACAAAAGAGCACCGTATAACTGCGCAAGTGAACCAATAGTAGCTGATGTGCCATTCGTGTTTAAATCAGGGGCATACCAACACTTAGGACTACCTTTTAACAATGAATCGAGTGATTCTACTGCCCGACGTGCTACACCCAGTTGATGCATATGCAAACACTCACCGGGAGTAGCAAAGTGAATGTTGTTGACATTACTACCAAAATTGAGGCTGTGAAAAGCATTTTTTATGGGATGGTGCGATATGCTTTTGAAGTACTCCAGGTTTTCCCGTGCAGAATTGTTTGGGGGGAATCAAAATCTTCTGGAACCCAGAGACGAGTCAGTTCCTCCACTTGGGCTTTTGGTTTATGGATGACACGTGTAGGACATGTACAATGTCGGCACAATTTCTTCACCTTTTGCGTGTAGGATCCATACTTTCCACATAGTTTGTCATGAAGTTCTGTATCCCCAACAACATAGGCAATTGCAAATTTCATTTTCACTTTGAACACTTTTCCTGCATACGGAAGATAATCCCACTCCAACCCGCCCTGCATTTCACATACTTCCTTGAAAGATTGCAAAGCCGATGCAAGCGCGGTGTGTAGATTTTGAATATTATCTTTCGCCGTGGTTTTTTTCGTGTGTCTTATGCTCTCAATTTCAGTGTCGGGATGAAAATAAATTGTAGTCCAAGCGTCAGGTCGTTTTCTTGCTTCAGTATTGAAAATACCAAGAGTCATGTTGAGAGGAGTGAGTGACAGACGACCATGTGCATCCAAGCTGATTCCATCCATGTAGAAAATGATCGGAACAAGGATTTCATCATTTTCATTGCAGATCTGCTTCCACGATTCCGTCCACCAAGAGCCGTGGTGTAGTTCTGTTATGTATGTTTCATTGGTGAGTGGTGGGTTGTTTTCGGGTGAAAGAGGAGTCTCGACATTCGGAAAAGACAAATTGGTTTCTTGCATCAACTCCTTATTGGTCAGAAGGGAATGAAGTGCGTCTGGGAAGGATCGAACAAATATTTGGGTGGGTAAATTACAAGGTAACCAGTTAATTATGTGTGGCTCGAACTTGGTCTCTGAAATACCCAAATTGGACTTGATTTCACTAAATATGGCTTCTCGATGGCGGGGGTAGATAGAGCTAAAGTCAACACCATGAATAGTTTGACATTCGTTTGCCCATTGAAAAATAGATTTGAATGTGTTTAGAGGTAACTTGTGTTTCGTCATTAGATTCATGAGCTTTATTTCAGCAATGAGCCTATTGGTAGGTGAAAAAGAAAGATGAGATCGGATCAATTGCTCTTTTTCATTGATGTTTGGTTGGGATGCGGTGGGTTCCGAAGCATCCATACCATTATCGTTCTGAATAGGAAGGCAATTGTCTTCATGAATAACCATGTCATCGTTGTTGCTGTTGTCTTCTGAAGGAAACAACTGTGATTCCATTACATTTCTATCCATTGGTGGAACAAATAAGTTGTGTACTACCTGACTGTTTAGAACAGAGTTGAACGTTTCGTTTGAGGATGCCTTGTTAGTGTGAGCGGCAGCAAAAGAAGCGGAAGGAACGATTGGACCATTCTCCGTCAATGTCAGGCCATATTGTGTAGGTGAATGACGGACTGTACTAGTGGTTTCTTCTTTGGCAGATGATGAAAATTCCATTAGGTTATGCTTTAAATAGAAATCACGGCAAAAAGCTATTGAATCAAGGTGACGTGAAAGGCCTCGTGATACATATCGGTATGATTTGTGTGTAGACGAATCTTGTCTGCTTCCGATGAATGTCTTCGATTTGCCCTTACAGGACATGCAGCTACGACATATAAATGATTTGGGAATTTTGGTATAACAACCACTCTTGAAGTGACGGCGACTTTTACTAGGTTGTGACATATTCTTCTATTGGAAGAAGGGAGGGGGAGAAATGGTTTCGATGGGGGTGTTAAATGTACATGATGAAAATGAGCATGATGCTATCGGATCGAGCATGAAAAGGCATGAGGGTATGAAAAAAGAAACGTCGTGACATAGAAACAAGGCAGAAACATAGTACTAGTACGAAGTAGCAAACAAACACTTCGGAAAATAATTTTATTTCATATCTCGGGTTAAGGTTAGGAAGTTGTTTGGCACCGAGATTTCAAATTTGAACATGATTTCGAACACAAAAGCATGTAACGCCGTTCCGGTTACTGAATTCTGAAACGCCGTTCCATGATTGTTGACATGAATTGTACAAAAAGTCGTTTCACAACTCGAACAGAAATCAATACTATCATACCTACATTACTACTACTACTAGTACTATCATAATACACCCAGACACATATCTAAGAAAAAAGTATTTGGTGGTGAAATCGTGTAGGAGGAAGTTAGTACTGTAGAGTTATATGAAAATTCGTTAAGAAGAGCATGATGCTATCGAAACGAGCAATAAAAGGCACGATGGTATGAAAGAAGACACGACGTGACATACCGTAAAAAACAACGCGGAAACGTAGCGAACTAACACTTCTGAAACTAATTTTATTTCATATCTTGGGTTAAGGTTAGAAAGTGTGGTAGTGAAAAATAGATTTTTTAAATCAATTTAGTCAAAATGGAGAGATCAATGGACATTTTGAGTCTTTGGGGAGAATTTAGGTCGCAACCTGAGGGGGGTCGAAAATCATTACCACAAAAATTGTGAATTTAAAAAAATACCCTTGCGCATAACAAACGCAGGGTCAATTTTCTGAAAATAGGGCTTGCGAGGGGTCGCGTGGGGTCGCGTGACAGTTATCGGACGTATTGCCATTGTTCTTCGGTGAGCAAACTCTGATTTCATAAAATATCACACGAGCTACAGGAGCAATTCCTGACCTTAATGATAAACATATCATGAAGTCTTCCTAACGGAACAAGAGAAGAAAACCGTTGGCGTGTGATTCTCACACAATACATATACATGCATACAGATATATATGGTCAACGACCAATACATGAGTTGCTACCAACTACTTGTAATCTACATACTAAGGTCTGTCTCGCTGCAATCTGAATAAGTCACAGCAAGAAGAGATCCGGCGTTTCCCTAGCTTCGCCTGTAGTCCGATTATCCGTTGCCAAAAGTATCCAAACACAATTGTCACGCGTAGAGTACAATCGTTCGTCTACTAACACACTAACGCAGCGTTGCTGTTCTTCAGAAGCCTTTGAATCAGACTCTCAACGAATCGGATTCAGAAGGAAAATAATAACGCAACTCCGTGTGTTGAGCAATACTTACTTGCTTAACACACGGAGTTGTGTGTGAAAAATGGATGAAAATACTTTTTGATTGGTCAACACAGAGTCGAAAAAATTACTTTAGTATGGAAAACCCATACTAAAGTAATTTTTCACACATACAACACGGTGGACTGCGGGGAGAGCAGGTTTATCCTTGTCCCCCCGCGAAATTGCAGCAACACCAACGCTAGTAGCAAGAAGCCCCCCCCCCACTCAACAGCGGCAACAAAGAGCAACCGACGCTCGCTAGCAAGAAGAAGCTCCTCCCCCCTCCTCCTTCCCTTTGTGCTCTCCCTTACGACCATGGTATTACATACCTAATCACCCCTCCTCCTTGCTCTCCTCCTCGTAGTAATTCAGGGGGGGGGGGGGGGTTACAAGCTGCTTGTTTACGAGGCCCCCGGGGGCCTCGTAAACAAGCAGCTTGTAACACCCCTCCCCCCCTGAATACTACGAGGAGTCGAATTGGTTGGCACAACTCGTCCCCTCTCTAAAGAAAAACTCTCTTAAGAAAAATCCTCGGCGCACGCGCCTTGGATTTTCTTAAGAGAGTTTTTCTTTAGAGAGGGGACGAGTTGTGCCAACCAAATCGGAGGAGGGGTGATTACATATAGTAATTTCGAAAATATGGCGTAGAAGAGCTACACAATTTCTAGTAGTCATTTCTGCCTCGACAATGGCATGATACTTTAGTAATTTCAAAAATATGCCGTAGAATTGCTACACGATTTCTAGTAGTGTTTTCTGCTCTGACAATGGCATGATACTAAAGTAATTTGGATAATATGCTGTAGAATTCGTACACAAGTTCTAGTAGTGTTTTCTGCTCTGATAATGGATTGATACTTTGGTAATTTACGGAATACTCCGTATGAGTGGTACATAATTAATATGAGTAGAAATGGTACGTGATTTTCTAGTAGTACGATTAGTGTTACTCTTTCGGTCGCGATTTCCAGTCGTATTCTGAGCACTATTCACCTAGCACTCTTTTTGATACTCCCAGAACACACTAATACACAACAAAGTAGGGACCAGGGTATATTCCAAAAAAAAGCTCTAGAATTAGTCTGTAGACCTATTTCTTGCCAGAGAGCAAACTATGGTAAATATTGAGGCTTCTTCTGGGCCCAAAATGGCCACAAAAAAGGCAATTTTGCACTTGAACGCAGTAGAAGCACCAAAAAAATGCGTACTTTCTACCAATGAATTTGCGATCCCCATTCAGGCAGCTCCACATCTTCCCAAGCACTCGGGCGGTGAACCTCAGTAATTTGAACTTCTGGGTAATCAGATTGAAAAAAATCCCTGCCGTAATGACGACGAGGAGTGCTGTGTGAAAACACTTCCACTGGAGTAGGACCCCATGCGCCATAATCCTCCATTTGGTAATAGCGATTGGTACCAAAAGAAACACGACGCTGGTCTTGATGAGGGGGAGAACGTTGTCGAGAGCCTCTTTCAGCGAGAGACGGGCGCTGCTCGTAGGACGGCGTACTGGTAGAAGGGGGACACAGCGGTGGTTTTCGCTCCTCGTATTGGGGCTCGTATGAATGACGACGCGGGGGCGACTTGCGTTGCTTGTATGAATGACGACGCGGTGGCGGCTTGCGTTCCTCATATCGCGGTGGTGGCGGCTTCCATTCCGCGTATTGTGGTGGCGGCTTCCGTTCCTCGTAACGCGGTGGAGGCTTGCGTTCCTCGTATCGCGGCTTGTAGGACGGAGTTTCACCAAAAGAGAGCCGTCGAGGCTTCTTGACGAGCCACGCGCTCGTATCGCGGCTCGTAAGACTGAGTATGAGGGGGCCGCGGAGGCTCAGTCGTAATGACCGTCGTTGTATCGACTGCCGGCGCGATCCTCATAACGGTGGGCGGGAGGACAATTGTAGCGAGGCTCCCAATGGTGATGATCCTCGTATTGCGGATGATCCTTGGCAAACATACCTGCAACCTTTGTAGTGGGTCTTGGGCCTTGGCGTTGAGCGAGGTATCACTTCATCATGGTAATCACAACGGCGATCAGTGAATGGCAAAGGAACTGGAGAAGGCTCCTCTCCTGTAGTGAGAGAAATATTTGATGGCATTGGAGGGGGAGATTCATTGGGGACTTCAAAGGTCTGGGTCATCAAAGCCAAATTCCCAGCAGCACAATCTGAAGGAACAGAATCATTGGAGTGGTCACCAAATGAATGCTGGACAGATACTGCAGGGTAATCATCCATGTGCAGAGCAGGATCTTGGGATTCTTCTGCAGAAGCTGGAGACGGTGCTGGTGCAGTAGACGGCGATGGCGACGGCACACAAGTGGGAGCTAGAGCGTGCGCGGGAGCTTGCGCGGGAGCTGAAAGCGGCACGCGAATCTTGGAAGGGGATCCATGCTTTGCGCGAACAGCAGCATCAACAGCCTGCTGATCAGGGAGGATGTAATTGGTAGTAGTATTCAGATGAGCATGCCCTCCAAGCCCCTTGACAAGAGAAGCAGAAACACCAGCATTTGCGACCTTGGAGATAGACTCATGTCTTTTGCCATGGGCAGTACAGCGCTCAGGGTTCTCATATCCACTCCATTTTGTAATTAGAACCAAGATTTCGTTGATACGGTTCTTTCCAATCACCTGATTAGCGCTAGGATTCAACCGCCAAGGACGTCCCTGTTTCTTCCAGATCTGCAAAGACAGAGTAAAAAACAGCGCAAGATGGTGGTTAGATATGCAAAAAACAAAGACGCAACACGCAAAAAACCAACAAACAACACTCGCCTCTAGTTGCTTCTTCGAAGCCGACTTTCGAAAGATCCGGTTGACCCCTTCACAGTTATCAGGGACAAGAGAGAGTAACTTGATCGTAGTTTGATACGTAGACATAGGATCGCCGTTGTATGGACACGGAAGAGTAGTTTTCTTGGTATTGCAATCATCCAGCACAGGATTCTTGAGGGAAAGACTCCGTTTCTTCTGTCCGTTGTAGTTTGGCTTGAGCCGTATGTATTGAATCCCAACAAACTCCCCCTCAGTGAACACACCGGTTTCGAAGTCTTCCTTGACAATAGAACTTGGCTCAAGACAACCGCGAAGAGCCCATTCGGTCATGATGTTCTCCATTGCACATCAAACAAAGTGTTCAAGGTTGTTGAACGGATCCAACGGATTGCTTTGATCGTTGATAGCTTTGTTCCGTTTTTGGTACCAATTGACATCAAACCGAGCCTTGTTTGGACAGGTGCCATAGTCCGCCTTGTAGGTTTTTGCAATTTTGAAGACATTCTTCCAGTAGGCTTGGAATCCTCCAGCCTCGTTGAAATCTTGGGTCTGCGAGTAGATGATTCCGTTCTTCCGGAAGGTAGCAAAAAGACACCTGAACTTCATAGAGACGACACCCAACTGATACTGTGCTTGAGCAAAAAGCCTTGGATCCTTGGAAAGGTCGTGTCCTCTATATTTCACCTGGTAAAAATCCAACGAGTGAATCAGCATGCACCAGTTGACAAGTGCTCTCTTGTTGGGAGCAATAGGAGCCCTTGTTAGAACATAGAAACGGCGGTTTTTCATCAACGGTGCTTCGGGATCCGGAATATAATCAACAAGTGGGGCAGCCTCCGGATGAACCGCAAGTGATTTGAAGAAGGCAAACTCCAAACTGTTCTTGCTCCTCTTGTGCCTCAGTAGTATTGAAGGTAAGTGCCTTGATCCTCTCGGTGGTGGTTCCCAGAGCTGTGGGGCTCTGCTTAAGTGAATGTAGAATGGCTCCAAGCAAGAAATTCCCTTCAGCAGCGGCTATTGCAGATTCGCGGAAGTCACAGTCAGAGTCAACAGAGAGTGTTGGAATCGCTGGAGCTGTTACAGAAGGTATATGAAACTCTGTAACCCCAACACCAGCAGCAGCCGCAACCACAGCAGTGTCCACCTCTCCATCACTCTCTTCCTCTTCTTCATCGTATGATACAGTAGGAACAGCCACATTGGCCGCCAATATCAAAGGAGATGAAGAAGCTGGCGCCACCAAAGAATGAACCGGCGCGGTCGAAGGAGGAACTGCTGGAGCAACCGGATCCGGAATCGAACGAAGGAGGAGCAGCGGCGGCAGCCGGAATCGAAGGAGGAGCAACAGCAGAAGCAGCAGAAGCCTCAATCAAAGGAGGAGGCAAAGAAGGAGGAGGAGCACCGGCAGCCAGAATTGAAGGTGGAAGCAGCAGCGGGCCAAATAATAGGAATAGTACTAGCAGCAACCATAATCGTAGGAGCGGCAGCAGCAGCAGGATCCAGAATCAAAGGAGCAACCGGCGGATCTGGTCTGAAAGGAGCGACCAGCGCTGCTGGTGGAATTGAAGGAGCAACCGCTGCCCGGATTGTTGGAGGAGCAAGAACCGGGGCAGAAAGAGGAAGGGTCCGCCAGGCGCGCTTTTTCCTCTTTTCAACAGGAGTGGTGGTTGGAGAGGCGGAGGGACGAGGGGGGTACTTCTTCTTGTAGGGGTTGGTCAATGAAGAATTCGTGGCTGCTACAGACCGACAATGGGTTGTTGTTGTTGCTGTTGCATTGGTAGTAGGCGACCGAGTCCGAGAAGAAAGATCTTTACCTGGAGCACTACTAGACCTGAGTCCGCGCAGCAGGAGCAACCTTGGTACTATTCTGGCGTGGAATGGTTTGAACCATGATGGTGGTTGCTGGAAAGAACTATTCCCATGGTCAAACAAAGGAAAAGGAAGCAGCGTCGGGAGTGATGGGAATGAATACAAAATGACATCGATGACGCCGCCGCCGAATCAAATGAAAACAGCCTGAACATCTTCCCCCCCAAGCAAACAATGGACCGGTGGCAATGGCTTACAGTGTGATAGTATGATGGGTTTGTTGTTGTTGTAATAGGAAAGGAAGCAGCAGTGTAAAGGGTCTATTCCCATGGCCAGGGGAGAGGGAAGTTAGGATTTGCTGTTGCAAAGTGGTCGATTATGAAACTATGAATTACCACGATGAAAAAACAGCAATAAATAAAGTTTGTAGTAGAGATTCTACATGATTGTACACAAAATGAGAAGGAAACAAAATGAAATCACTCATGCTGCTGCTGCTGCAGCTGCAAATCCTGTTCGTTTGTTCCCTCTTTGCCTTATATATTACGCAACACCCGGGGTTGGTATTTGAGAAACGCTTAAAAACACTGAGCTGCTTATGGTAAATTGCTTAAAAATAATTATGACGGGAGTTTTGCTCAACACACGGAGGTGCGTGTGTAAATCTCAAAAGATTACTTTCGTAATTTTTTACAGATACAACATGGTGTACTGTGTGCAAGGGGGTTCAACACACGGAGTTGTGTGTGCAAATCTCAAAAAATTACTTTAGTAATCTTTGACACATACAACACGGTGGACTGAGTGCAGAGTAGGAGTGACTTGCTTAAAGCACGAATTTGTGTGTAAAAAAAGCCAGAATTGCTTTTTGATTTGTCAACACGGAGTAGAAAAAATTACTTTAGTACGGTTTTCCAATACTAAAGTAATTTTTCACACATACAACACTGTGTGACTGCGGGAAGAGTAGAATCCGCGCACCAATTTACCGTAAAAGGGGGGGGGATGTAATCCGGATCAAAATAGGAAGCAGCCCCCCCAACAAGCAACAGCAACAAACAGCAAGCATTGGTCCCTAGCAAGAACCTCCTCCTCTTCCCTTTGTGCTCTCCCTTGCAACCATGGTATTACATACCTAATCACCCCTCCTCCTTGCTCTCCTCCTCGTAGTATCTGGGGAGGAGGAGGAGTTTTCTTTAGGGTGCTCCCTTTTTCCGAGGGCGCAGCCCTCGGAAAAAGGGAGCCCCCTAAAGAAAACTCCTCCTCCTCCCCAGATACTACTCGGAGTGGATTTGGTTGGCAAGACTCATCCCTCTCTAAAGAAAAATTCTTGGCGCGCGCGCCTCGAATTTTTCTTTAGAGAGGGATGAGTCTTGCGAACCAAAATGGAGGAGGGGTGATTACATATAGTAATCAAATCAGAGAACTGGTTGTGGATTACAATGTGGGCATGGCGAGTACACCCCCTGATCCACAAGAAGTGAAGAAGAGGGGAAGGAAGATCGGCAAACCGGGCTTCAAAGGAAGAAGAATACGTAGATCGGAGGGAGATTGGAAGGTAGGCGCTCAACAGCAGGCTCACAACAATCTCTGCGCTGGGGGGAAGGCCTATTGCTCAACAGCAATGTCCTCTGGCGGTAACCGGTCAGTGGAGGTGCTGATCGGGTGGAGACAGGCTCTTTAGGTAAACGCCAATGCGCGAGTTATAAGGGCTCTATAACCTGTTGTTACTCTAAGTTACTCTAAAAATGGACCGAAAGGATAGGATAATTAAAATTTAAAGAGAAGTGAGCTCACGGAGACGCTCTTATTTTTTACTATGTATTTTGCACTGTATCAGGGCTCCCTGTATTTTAATGGTAGGGATCTTCCCCGGTTATTTGTTACTATGGTCTTCATCGTACCGATACTGTTGCTGCTGTTGCTGTATTAGTGCCGTGTCAGCAGTCTTACTGTATCGGTCATATGACGGTATCGATCTTTTAGGAGGTTAAGTAGTTCATTCGATGGGCCTCGTGCTTGATCGAGATATATGGGGTAAATGAGAATAAATGAGGCCCATTTGGATTTGGTATTGATTTTCATGATTGCAGTAAGTAATTGCCTCACAGGGTGTTAAGTGTATTTGTTTTGAATGCACATAGGGAATCCAAGTGTTTACTTATCGATCTGGTCTTTAAAGATGTCTTGTTTCGAACCGGTTAACCTGTTTCGTTTGGTTCCGGGTAGTGGAGGTGCGTTTGATTCTAAGCTGAATGTTTGTTTTGTTGTGCGTCATTTTCGATCCGAATTTGCTGCCAACAACGACCGTATTTTTCGCCAACAACAGAAACCGTTGGACGGGAGAAACAGAGCAAGGAAATCGCAAATGTTTTTGGCATAATGCGCATTAAGAATGCCGTGTTTGGCATCGCTGACAATACAATAGAATCCCACAAATGCTTGAGGTCACCACCAAGAACTTTGCGGGTCTTGAAATGTTTGACATCATCCTTGATGTTGAGGTTGTGAGGGCCGACGGCATTGATGAAATCTTTGATGACACAGATGAGACGTTCCTTGCCGGTTGCGCCGGGACAGAACGTGGTGTCCTGTTTCTTGAGAGTGGATCCGGAGACTGCGGGAGGTGGAGGCAGAAGGCTTCCTGGAGTTGACGGAGCTGTTGTCTGAATGATGTTAGGTACACGATGAACAAGGCAGATGTTGTTTGAAGGGGTCTGAACGATGCAGGAGAAGATTGGCGTTTTGGCTATTGAATTGGTTGTTTGTTTATTACATTGAATTATTCTGTTACTAAGATTGTGAGCAGAAAATTGCTCTTTCACTAAAATCACCATGTTGGTGCATCGGCCCTGCTAATACTCCAATGCACACACTAAATCACTAATAATCACATCGACCTTCTAATACTCCAATGTGATGCACGTGCCCTTGTACCAATGGGCTGTAGGGGTCTACCTTGCGCCCCGTAGAATTGGTACATAAGGGTCTATTTTTAGTAAGAAGGAGAACCGGAATCGGTAAGTGGTAAACTCACATTCCCGCTTCCATTCCCATCTTCCATTCATGTTGGTCCATTCCTGTAGAAACAGGATGACTCGTACGATCGATCACGTGACTCATTCATTCATTCATTCGCGTCTCATTCATTCACTCGTGTCTCATTCGTGTCTCATTCTACTTCATTCACGTCTCATTCATTCATTCGTGCGAGAAGATTCCTGTAGAAGCAAGATGACTAGTACGATCGAAACCCTCGTTCGATCGACCTCAAACACACTCCCCTGCTTCAAAGGATAGATGGACTCGTCACTCAAAGATGAAAATCGAAATCGATCACAGCTCCTTGCATATCAGTTTTCTTCTTTGGTTTCCAATTGGGTGGTCGTTGATGCGCATTCCTGTCATCTTCCCAGCACATTACGTCTTTATGTCTTCCACCACATATACTGCACTTGGGACGTCCGTGCTGTCCTCCAATGCTGTTGTTGTTGTTGTTGTTGTTGTTGTTTTCATTGTTGTTGTTGTTATTGTTGTTGTTGCCATTGTTGCCGTTGTTGTTGCCGGTGTTGCCATTGTTGTTGTTGTCCACTTTTGGGTTGCCTGCTGTGCGTTTAGGACAGTTGAATGCTTTGTGACCTTGTTCTTTGCACCAATAACAAACTGCGTTGGTGGACCACTTGTCCCTTGGATCAGCAAAATCGGCTGTTTCAGCACCAAACAAACTCATTTCCTTGGCGTTACCACCCCGGCTTTGGATACTCAGAGCTGAGTCGTACAGACTTTTGGCTTGGACATTGAGAGCTTCCCAAAACTCCAATTCCGAGGTTCCATTTGCTTGCAGCAAATCAATGAAGGGTGTAAGCTGCATCAGTAGGTAGGCCGGTAGGGCAGCTTTGTAGGCCACAATGAGTTGTGCCAAAGTGGGCTGGACGGATTTGTAGTGGTATTGCCTTTGCAACTCGTAGATGTCCTCAATCAAATCCTGTGGAGGGGCGCCAATGGTCAACTTTAGACTCCTCAGATCAATGTCCAATTGTTCTTGGTCCCGGGACTGGTTCATTTTCCTGTATTCCTTCATGAGCTCTTCAATCACTCGATGTACTCTACCTCGGGGCCACTGTGACCGGAGCTCTGCATTCTTTTCAGCTGTAGCCCCCCTATCAATCTTGGACTTCTCCATGATGGCTAGGCCTGTACTGTTGTCGGCGAAGGCCTTGTACAGATCGTTTAGTGCTTTGTTGTGGTACCGGTAGGCCTTTTTCTGAGCGGTACTCATCTCTTCCCGAGGTGTAAGCTCTCCTTCTGGAGGTAGGTCCTTGTGTGGCTTGGTAGACAACATATCCCGGTATTTCCGACTATCCGCGAATGCTTCAAACTGAGTGTACCAACGCTCAAACTTGCTCTCATCCCCCTTGTCCAACTTGGGCACTTGGCTATCCACATACTCCACCATCTTGTATTTGTATTTCGTCTTCCTTGAGCCCTTTGTGCTTGCGCTGCTTGTACTTGCGCTTCCAATGCTTGTGCCGCTACTGCTCTCTGAACTTGACAGTACGCTGCTCTCTTCTTCTGGCGTTTCTGTAGAAAAGGCAATCTCTATCTCTTGGGGCCGGGTTGGTTGATCCTCCTCCATCCGTTGTACTGAAAGTAAATTGTTGTATTCTTCGTATTCCGATCCGTATTATTCCGATCCGAACGGAAATTGGCGTATTCTTCGTATTCCGATCCGAACGGAAATTGTCGTATTCTTCGTATTCGATGCGTATTTCGGTTTGCAAGTGAATTGTAGTGTCGGCTCCCCCACTTGCAAGCTGAAATTGCAAATATTTCTTATGACCACTTGCCCGGTCGTTCAAATATTCTCTCCTTTCGTAATTGGCCCAATCGATTCTGGTATGTCGATGGCCCTATCGATTCTGGTATGTCGATAGTGTGTGTTTGATGTTAATCGGCCCTATCGATTCTGGTATGTCGATGGCCCTAACGATTCTGGTGTGTCGATAGTGTGTATTTGATGTTAATCGGCCCTGTCGATTCTGGTATGTCGATGGCCCTATCGATTCTGGTATGTCGATAGTGTGTATTTGATGTTAATCGGCCCAATCGCTTCTGGTGTGGCGATACCGATCCTGCTTGTTGTTTTCTTCTGTCCACTCTTGGAGTATTCCGTCGTTTGCTGTTTTCTCTTCGTGGGGATCTTGTATTTGATGTTAATCAGCCCAATCGCTTCTGGTGTGGCGATACCGATCCTGCGTCCGCTCTTGGAGTATTCCGTCTTTGCTGTTGTCTCTTCTTGGGGATCTTTTCTTTGTTGTGTTAATCGGCCCAATCGCTTCTGGTGTGGCGATACCGATCCTGCGTCCGCTCTTGGAGTATTCCGTCTTTGCTGTTGTCTCTTCTTGGGGATCTTTTCTTTGTTGTGTTAATCGGCCCGATCGCTTCTGGTGTGGCGATACCGATCCTGCTGTATTTCTTGTGTCCGTCTTGGGGTTTGTTTCATGAAGTTCTTCTCTCTTCCTCTACTGTCTTCAATTTCTTGTTATCGTCGTCGTCGTCGTCGTCTTGCTGGTCTTCTGTCGTCGTCGTTCAAACTGAAACGCGCTCTTGTTCTTGCTCTCCCTCTACACCTCTTGCCTTTCGCTAGTTACTCCACAACGGACTCCCTTGGTCTTTCGTTGTGTCAGCGGGCTTGCCTCTCGCTTGTTACTCCACGTCTTTCGTCGGCGTGTCAGCGGGCTTGATCTTGGGGAAAGGGGGCTTGTGATACGTGTTCTCTTTGTTGTCGGACGATGACTGTAAGCCTGCCTGTAGTAATAGCTTGGCACCAACTCACCAACCTCGCAGAGCGCTTCGTAATACTTCGAAGTATGTTTGAAGGGGTCTGAATGATGCAGGAGAAGATTGGCGTTTTGGCTATTGAATTGGTTGTTTGTTTATTACATTGAATTATTCTGTTACTAAGATTGTGAGCAGAAAATTGCTCTTTCACTAAAATCACCATGTTGGTGCATCGGCCCGCTAATACTCCAATGCACACACTAAATCACTAATAATCACATCGACCTTCTAATACTCCAATGTGATGCACGTGCCCTTGTACCAATGGGCTGTAGGGGTCTACCTTGCGCCCCGTAGAATTGGTACATAAGGGTCTATTTTTAGTAAGAAGGAGAACCGGAATCGGTAAGTGGTAAACTCACATTCCCGCTTCCATTCCCATCTTCCATTCATGTTGGTCCATTCCTGTAGAAACAGGATGACTCGTACGATCGATCACGTGACTCATTCATTCATTCATTCATTCGCGTCTCATTCATTCACTCGTGTCTCATTCGTGTCTCATTCTACTTCATTCACGTCTCATTCATTCATTTCGTGCGAGAAGATTCCTGTAGAAGCAAGATGACTAGTACGATCGAAACCCTCGTTCGATCGACCTCAAACAGCAGATGTTAGGGTAATCCTGATAGAGGATAACTGGTTTGAATGGGATTGGAGGCTAAGAACTGGGTTCTTTGATAATTGGAATTTGGATGAGACTTCAAGGAGAAGATTCTCTTGATGTTTGAATATGATTGAACAATGACTGATGATCGGGAATGTGTCAGTGACTCATGACTGATGTTGTGTGTCATTGACGGGTGACTGGACCGCGGGAGTGTATCAGTGACTCACGACTGAAGTGTCTGTGCGTTGTTCGAAGGTGCGCGCGTTACAATTACCACAGGATGCATGTGGATACGGGATGTTCCCCCCACAGAAAAACACTAAGATTCAGAAAAAGGATGATCTATGGCCGGAGCAATATTTAGCACATAATCTTATCAATAACACTACCCTAACTTCACGAACAAGTTATCTTGATTTTAGACTTCTATCAGTTATTGATAAGATTATTGGGTACCCTACAGCCCATGTCAGGGGAGACACCCGCGCAAACAAGCCAGGTCGTGCCAGTCACGCCGGATACTAGGGCCTGCGCCGACACCTGACAGAACCACTACTAGTAGGTACGAAGAAATATTAGCTGTCCATTCAAAAAATCATAGGGTCCGAAAGGTTAAAACCTCCCGCGAAAAGATTCATCTCAGGTTTTGTCAAGAAGGGTGATTCACTGGCTTCTTGAATATATTCTTTAACAAGCACAACAAATCCAACTTCAGTACGATACGGTATTATCAAACTGCTTTTTGCCAGGCAATGCCAAGTAAACATATAACGATTGTTCCGTTCTCTTCGATAGCAAAACCAACAGAGCACGAGGGCATAGACACTATGCGGCCTCCTTGTTCTTACCATAACAACGCCTTGTTGTGTTGTCAACATCTTGTTAGCATTTGACGTTACGGTGTATTTTGTTCCGTTTTCCATATTCTGGATCCAAGAAATAATGCACGTGTACCATACGGAATGTTCTCGAAACATACTAGTAATTGCATGTTGTTCATTGAGTGGAGGTATTGTGCTACCCAGCCGTATCTATTTCACGACGGGGTCCTCCCTTACAGTTTGGATCTGGCTGTGGTCGTATTGTGCGACCGATATTCGTTGCCGTTGCCATTGCCGTTGCCGTTGCCGTTAGCATTTTGCTTCTCGTTTATTTTCAGAACGACCTTTCCGACGTTTGTCCCCGTAAACAAGGATACCAATGCGGGATAAAAGTGTTCGACGCCGACGTGACGCATGTCTTCCTTGTAGCACGGAATCTTGCCTTCGGATATCCATCGCACCAGATCACGAATGGCCGCTGGATACTCGCTCTGATAGTCAAAGACCACAAACCCTTTCATCGAGGCGCGCTTCACCAACAGGTTCATGTAGTTTCTCGGTCCGGTCGCGGTGCTAGCGGAAGCCTTGTTGTGGTTGTATTGGGATATCGCACCGCACAGCACCACCCGTGCCCCTCCTCTTGCGGACAGATTGCTCAGAGCCGCCTCGAGAAATTCCGATCCGACGTTGTCAAAGACGAGGTCCACTCCGCCATCGTTTCTTGATGTTCCCGAAGAGGCATCCCGAATGGCCCTGGACAGGGACTTTGTGGTTCTATAGTTGATGGCGACGTCCACGATGCGATTGGATTCCAACCAAGCGCATTTTTCATCGGTCCCCGCCGTCCCGATCACCCGTTTGCACCCCACCACGTGCTTGGCAATCTGTGCGACGATCGATCCGGTGGCACCCGCCGCACCCGACACGAGCACCGTGTCGCTCGGCCCGGGCCTTCCGACCCGCAGCAGTCCAAAATAGGCCGTCAAGCCCGTCGTGCCGAGGACGCCGAGATACGATGCAAAGGAGAGCTGGGTGTTGGCCGGCGGGAATCGAGTCGACGCAGTTGCAGTGTCCAATCTGGTCAGGTGCTTCAATGCCTTGGCCCTGGTGCAGTTTTCCATGACAAAGTGGGACTGCACCCCAACAATCTCGCTCCGAACCACGGCTCCGATGGGGAAGACTTCTCGGAGCTCGTCACCGCAGACGGATAATACCCTGGATACGGTCGACGCTCTCATGACGGATCCCAGCCGGACGGGCGGAAGATACGACTTTGCCGTGGACATCCATCCCCTCATCGCCGGGTCGATGGATACGAATAGAGTCTCGAGGACCAGCGTCCCGGTTTGGTCCAAATCATCTCCAGAGTGCGAGTGCGAGTGCGAGTGCGAGTTCGAAGGATGCGCCGGTGCACGTCGATCGTTCGCCACCGCCACAACAACGCTTTGTTCTTCCAATCGGAAATCGTCCGGTCGGGGCAACCCGTTCGGTCTTCGGACCAACAGAATTCGTTTGTTTCGAAGAACAATGTTGTTCGGAATGTTGTTCGGAATTTTCTCCATCCTTTTCCCCCCCTCCTGTACCGGTATCTCCCCCTGTTTGTTGTTGTTGTTGTTGTTGTTTGCCTCGGCTTTGGTGGTGACGGTAAGATTACGGTATACTGTACTGTGATACTAGCTTCAGCGGGAATGACAACGGTGTGCTGTTTCATGTTCGCAGCAGAACGGGCAGATTTTTTTGGGAGCAAAAGGATAGTCGAGCAAGTCGTGTCTGTTTCGTATCGTATCCTGTTTTCGCTGTTGACAAAAAACAAAAAAATCCAGAAACACGCGTATTTTCGACTTGGATCTCGAAAAGACGTCACGAGTTAGAACTCCTACGGTACACAACACAACAAATACTATTAACGCGACGAAGAATCTCAATCAAATAATAATAATAATAAATCTTCCACAAAAAACCACTGCTGTATTTTTTTTCGATGACGGCGAAACCAACCTTTGCATAGAAGTTCCGGAACCCAACTAGCTAGCTCCATTGTCATACCGTGGTGATCTTCGTATTAAAACACCATCGACCATTGCACAAAATAGTGCATTCCACAAAACACGAAAGATCGTTGTGATTCGTTGAAAGAGCGCGCCATGTCTTCGATGCCGGTTATCGAAAGTTCTCCTTTTATTCCTCGTCCCGAAGGGAACGAAGACAAAGTCAATGTCAAGAAACAGCTTTTCTTCCTTTCGTTGATCTTTACAGGATTGGCTCTGATGACTTGTGTGTTGTCAACAGTCAGTATGAGCACGAGCACGAGCACGAGCACGAGCACGAGCATGAGCACGAGCACGAGCATGAGCACGAGCACGAGGTACGAAGAATGCATGTCGAAGACTCCGGAAAAACTCAAGTCCCTGGGAGGCATTCTGTTTCAAGGATTCGTTTGCGAGTACGGCAAGACCTATGATTCGGAAGACGAATACAAGCGCCGGAGAGATATCTATCACGGAAATTTGCAGACGATCCGGAATCACAACTACGCCACTCGGAGCGACGGAACACCCAAGCACAGCTGGGTTATGACACCGAATCAATTCACGGACATGTTGCCCGAAGAAGTCCCGATGGGTCTCGACAAGAGCTCCCTGCACGGTTTGAGAGCGCAGCAAGCGTTTTCCGGCACCTCGTCGCTCTCGTTTTCCTCCCTCTCGAACGATAACGATAACGACAACGATAGCGATCCGGGCGGCCGCCGCCGCAATCTGCGCGATTTGCCCACATCCGTCGACTGGAGGACGCACAAGCCTCGCGCAACCACTCCGACCAAGAATCAGGGTCACTGTGGATCTTGCTGGGCGGTTGCGTCCACGACCGTCCTGGAATCGCACCTGGCAATTGCGACCGGAAAATTGTTGGAGCTCTCGTCTCAAGAACTCGGTAAGAATAATATGCACTGTGTTGCGTTGCGTTGCGTTGCGTTAGTGTTTGGGTGTTGTTGGCTGGCTGGCTGGTTGGTTGGTTGGTTGTCTGTTTTTTCCTTTTTCGCAACCATGCAAATTCGAATCGATGCTTTCTCCCGTCGAAACCGCGGTTGCTTCCAAAGACTTTTCAAAACTCAAACGATTCATCCTTCCATGTCCCTGCCATCAACATCCATATTTTTATTGCTAAAAGTATCGTGCTTACCCAACCCGGACCACTGTGGCGGGAATGGCGGCTGTGATGGGTCGACCCAAGAGTTGGCCTTCGACTATGTTTCTAAGCACGGCTTGCTCACAGAGTGGCCGGGTGGATACACGAGCTATTATGGTCAAAATGGAAACTGTACACGAGCAGAGGATTCGGTCGGTCCTCGGGTATCGATTGTTGGCTTTGCGACGTTGCCGTCCAATTCGTACGACAACCTGATGTGGACCGTTGCAACTATTGGTCCTGTCGTGATTTCCGTTGCGGCCAACTTATGGTTTTTTTACCGAGGAGGTATTTTCGACGACTCTCACATAACACATTATGACATCAATCACGCGGTTGTCCTCGAAGGGTAAGAATTTTCGAATTGTCTTCTTTTGCATACTGTAAAAGCACCATCTTTTCGACTTATTACGCACGCACCGATTTGTATACTAACGAGGACGATGCGTTCACATTGTCTCGTGCTTACGAAAAAAAACCGGGATTTTTTATTCGTTCAGGTACGGAACCGACGATCGGACGGGGGAGGATTATTGGTTGGTCCGGAATAGCTGGGGCGAACACTGGTACGTAGATTCATTTTTGTATTGATGATTGAACCAGTGGCTTTTTCATTCGTTCAATGCAGTCAACGGATCCGAACCGATCCGATTCGTTGATGTTTCATATGGATTGTGATTGCTGAGAGTCACGATTCCATGAGTTGGATAGTAGATTTTCTGATACTATTCTAGGCGATGCTTAGATACGTGGAATAACCATGGCCTTTGCATCCTTTTCGGTGAAACACGATAGCGATGAGCGATGTCGCTCGATACAGATATCGTTCCAAGGATTGACCCATTGTAACTCATTGCTGCCTTTTTTTGGGTTCGATTATTTGTCGTTCTGACAAACCTTGATGGGAAAAACGAATGCACTCACAAAAGGGGCGAAAACGGGTACATTCGTTTGAAACGTACCGACCCTTCAACTCTCGGAGCAGAGAACCCGTTGTCCGTATCTTCGGGGTATTGTAAGATGGATATTACACCGCTCGATGGAGTGGCGTGCGCAGGCCCGGATGGCAATGCACCAGTAGATGACCAACTTGTATGTGGCACATCAGGAATCCTTTACTCAACTTCGATACCCGTGGGCGTTCATTTGGTCGACAATTGAAAGAGCATAGAATGAGGACCTTATCAACACTACGAAAAGGACAACGATATACAATACGAAAATGACAACGATATAGAGTGATGACGTCGAAGATCAGTTATGAGATCGAGGTTCGTCTAGATACTTTATGAATGCATAGAACGTGAGATATCGTGTCTCGAATCTTTTGAAAGCAGTCCTAAAGAAGTGTTCAGATAACGTAGAGGCTCCTTCAATGAGAAAAGGTTGTAATTTATTATCATTCACGACTACCAGACGTTCTCATGTTGGTTATTTGCCCAATTTTCTTAGTTGTAAATCGGGGATGCTTTGTAGTCAAACCCATCGGGTTCCTCGACGCATTCGGATTGTCTTCGTAGAAATCGGGGATGTGTAGTATACCCGAAGATAATGCTAGTGGCAAAATTATATATTGACTGGACCACCCTGCAACGGTAAAATGTTGCAGATTGCATCGCTCCGTAGTAGCCCGGCTTCCTTCTTGTCCTCTTCCTTCAAAGCCGCTGCATCCTGGACATGGCCGAATCCGCAAATCTCTCCCGCTGATACATCCACACAAAATAAGGGGCCAGGAGCACAAGGACGACGCCCCAGAACGTATTCACAGCGCGGGAGTAACCATCGACAGTCCACGCAATCAACGGGTACTGCAGAAGGCTTAGAATGGCCGATATCAACAGACCCAGACCGGCCAGGGTCCCATAGTTCGCGTAGCCGAAGCGTTTCCCGCAATTTGTAAAGTACAGTCCAAATATTCCCATCCGTCCGATCCCGTAAACCGCGAAACCAAAGGCGTGTGTGTTCAGCGTGATGCTGTCTTTCGCGGCCAGCAGGAAAATCGAGATTGCAATCAAGAGCGTCGAAAGACCCTGAGCGATTCCGAGGCCGAATCGATCGGCAATCCATCCCGCGAGTGGTGCCGTGATGGCAGCCCCGGCAAAGCAGTAGGCAAAGATATCGGTGTAGAAGCCGGTATCGTCTCCGACGGTTTCGAGCTGAAAGCCAATGATTCCAACGTAGAATTGCATCGGGATGATGACAATCGAAAACCATATGCACAGAAGCACATATTCTTTAGTTTTCATTTGTTGGATTGCAGTCGGTTGCGAAGAACGGTCACTTCCGATGGTGAGATCATTGGGGGAGTCGCCGTTGATACCGATTCCCGTCACATTGAAAAGTACTTCTGGAACCGCATCTACTGGTGATTCCCCATTCTTTAATCCATGGTTTCCTTTCGCGACCATCTCTTCTTCGCTTTCTTGGTCTTGATCGATCCTTTCGTGTTTCCCTTCCCCTTCGTTGCCACTGACTTCCACTCCTGCAATTGCCACCGAGGTGGAAGACGTTTCTTCCGTTATCAAGAAGGAATCGGTCGCTGGCAACAAAATTGCCGATAGAATGGTCAATACCGCTATCACTCCGGCAAATGCCAAGATCGAGTGTCGTCGACTCTTACTGGCCGCTGTTAGTATCAAAAACATCAAGCCCGAAATCTGAAATGCTCCGGACAAGGTGGACAACACAATGCCCCCATGATTCGGAAACAGTTCCGCTATTGGTTGGAGACACAACTGGGCCCCGGACCCCAGTCCAACAAGAAAGAGGGAGATGTTCAACGCCACAAACTGATCCGGTCCACAGACACCGACGCCAATCAATCCCAACATACATGCCATCAAGGCAGAACAGGTGACGAGTTTGGTACCGAAGCGGTCCCGTGCCATCCCCATGAACAATCTGCCCCCTTGCGTGGACCAGGAGCCAATAGTGTACATCAGACCGAACTGTTCTTCGGTAAGGATCGAGCCATCAACATTTTGTAGCTGCGATCGCAGAGCCGGCCATCCGTAGATCAAACCGGACGAGACCGAAACGATCACGAGCGCCAACGACAACAAAACCCAAGATCTGTATTTTTTTTTGTATGCATCTCCCTCGAGACAGTTCTTTCTGTCATTGGTAATCGCAATCCTCGTTGTTGCCATTGTCGTGGATGTTGTCGTTGTCGGGATCTTGCATTGTTTGTGCCATATGGTCCGGAACGGAATATTTGGTATTAGAGCATACAAGTACCGTACCGGTACGAACCGAACAACGAAATAATAATAATAACTGTTGAATTTAGATGAATGAACATTACCGTACGTCAATTCAATTTCTACTTCGAGTCATTAGATCGCAGTAGGTAGATTTGTGTAATGGAGTATTGATTAGGTTCTAAAATTGTGAGCATTAAGATTAATTGATATCCAGACTCCACTGCACCTCTATCGGTCCCTCTTTACAGGTCGTATGTGCGTGCGTTGAGATGAATCGTATAAACAGTTATTTACTTTGGCGACTATCACGAGTTAACGATCTAGCCTGTCGGGTGTACGTCCCATAGTCTGTCTGTATGTCCTTAACCGCATGATTTCTAGAGTCCCCGTGTCTCCGTGGTAGTATAGTACTAGTAGAAGATACTTATCCTGCGGGTCTCATTTTTTCATCGACTCCATCTCGCCACATACACCTCATCGCTAGTTCAATTAGCCTGGTCCCACTCATTAGTTTAGTGAGTAGGTCCGCAATATTTGACTCGCCTGGCTCCTTTGCAATCCGGATAATTCCTGCTGCTATGCACTCCCTTGCCTTGTGATAAGCAACACTATTATGCTTCTTCTTACAAGGGCTCTTGGGCCTTGTAGTGTTCTTCACAACTGATTCATTGTCACAATAGATATTGGTAGGGCCTTCCAAAGGAACTCCCACCATCTCGATTGCTATCCTAAGCGCGACTATTTCCGAGCCAAATGTAGATGTCTCAACAGTTGTTTGCCTTTTGGAGAACCACAAAATAGGTGCTCTGTTAACAAAGATGATGACTCCTGTATGAGATCTTCTAGTAGCCTTGCAACCTGCGTGGTCCGCATCTACGAAACACGTAGTAATAACAGCCTTTCCTTTTGGTTCGGGCATATCTGGAGGCAATAGTTCTTTGGCCTCTGGATAGAACTCACTCCAGTTGCACGACTGAAAATTTGACTCATCTACCTCGGGCATAGATGCATCAAATACCAACTTGGACTTGCTGTAATTCTTTAAGTATGCAAACAGATGAAACAACTGGTTGAGATGACCCTCTCTTGCTTGGGCGAGATATCGAGACATAAGTGACACGGGCATAATGATGTCCAATCGGCCGATTTCACATATCCACCGGAGTATCCCTACCAAACCTTGATAATAGTTTTGTTTCTCCGGGTCGAGTTCTGGTGACGCATCTATCTCAGGCCTATACTCAGCGCTCAATGGGGACCTTGCTGTCTTGGGTAGTATCTTAAATGCATATTGTCCGGTTGACAGTTCTTCTTCAACCGACTTGATTGCTTTTGCAGTGTACTTAGATGAAGCCATGGACCAGTACGGGTTACCATCGATGTAGGTCTTCCCAATATCGGCCCCTAAGTAGAAGGAAGGTTCTTCAACTGTTCCATTCTTCAACTTGAATTGCCTTTCTATTGCATCCATCTGGAACTTTGGATCCATTCCGCATACAAGAATATCATCAACGTAGGCCACACAGTACTCGTAATAGGCCGTACCATCTGGTTTGAATGCAGATCAGAGATGCACATCAGGATCGGCTTTGCAAGATACGTAACCAAGCTCCCTTAAGTGACTAGCCAAGTGTGATCGAAAAGATGCCCCCGCAACCGGGAGTCCATATAAGGCCTTTACAATCTTGCAGGGCCTTCCACATAGCTCTGGCGCGAATCCTTGGGCCTCTGTAGCTATTGTGAAGTACTTCTCTTTGATGGGTGCTGTTAAGTAAGCGTTCTGTATGTCCGCACTGAGTACTTTGAGGTTGTTAAGTGCTGCCACTAGGAAGAACAATCGAACCGAATCCCTACTGGGTACACTGGAATAGGTGTATTCCTTGGAGATTGCTGGGACTTTGTGGCCATCACCGACTAAGCGCGCCTTCTGAGTTAAGTCAATCTTGACATCGAAGACCGTGTGCATGGTTATTTTGGTATGCCCCACTGTTATCTTGTCTTCCTCGTTAAATTCAAAGGCAATAGAGCTGTTCCTCATTTCTTTTGCAATAGCCCGAGCCCAATGATCGGTCCCCGTTTCTCGATCAATCGCCTTTGCCTCTGCAATAGACTTAGGGAGCTGGACCCCATACTTATGGGACTTGGTCCAGTACTTGGTTTTAGCACCAGATAGGATCCGGTCTTTTCTCCGAAGTACCTTATAGGCCCACCACTTAAACGCTGGCTCATTTATGATGCCTTCCTCGCAGGCATATATTGCCGTCTCAATCGGGAAGCTTTCCTTCATATCAATTAACTTTGCCCAGGATGTAGTCCCATCCTTCCACCTAACAAGGAGTCTCCATCCTTTGGTTGTTGGCTTTGTTCTAGTTTGTCCGGATTTTGTTGTGTAAGTAGCCTGCTCAATAGTTAAGGCCCCCTCACCCCTTTTGAAATCAATGATCTCATCCATTAGACAATACATGCGCCCTTCATCATCGACGGAAGAATAGATACTTTCTGCAAGCGTGTTGGCTGTATGAATTTCAATAGATCCATCTGGCATAGCGACCTCGTAAGACCTCGTGTCTAAGAGGGGATTGTTGCTCTTTTCACCAATCAGCACACCGTCCTTATTTGTGCAACGGCTCTTGACTATCCCCCATATGTGTTGGTCCCCTATCTGGAGTAATACCTCAGTCCCAAGATACTCGTCAAGATCCTTATCAGATAAGTTGTCAACATCCGGGGAAGAAGCTTCAGCTTCTGCCATGAGGACTTTGACCTCACCCTCATATTTGCCATCGAATAGGCCCATAGGTGGTTCGCCAAGTTCGTTTTCAAGATAAGTATCAGAAGGTTTAACCTCATCTCCTATTTTTGCGTTGATTGCTTTGTTGTGTGCTTCCAACTGTGATAGAATGTCCGGGTGCCGCCATTCTTCTTCTGATATAGCCCGCGTACTGTTTGTTATGTGAACTTTTCCAGTCTTGAACAACACGTAATGACAAAAGTATCCCCGCACGGGCCCAGCCAGCGACCAAGTCTATTTGTCTTTCCATTTAAGTCATACCACCAAATGAAGTCATACCAGTCATGAATCATATAGAGGGTGATATCTGGGGTGTATCCGTGTACCAATTCAAAGCTACTAGTCCTCCCCATTGAGGAAGGGTCACTTGATGCCACAAGGTTCATCCGGCTGGCCGCTAACATTCCACAGAAGGCCCAACACCTCCTGGGACTGCCTTTCTTAGAAGTCATTCAACGGATTGCCCTCCTCAGGTCCCCGGCACTGTGTTCTGCTGTATTCTGCCAAGAGCAGTGAGGCTGTATGCATGTTTGTCGAATGCGGTACTCCGACCTGAGTTTGTGCCATCCAGTGTTGTGTGTTTCATGGTTGCCTTGAGCCTTTGCCCCATCAGTAACAAGGTGTTCTGGAATTCCTACTTCATTGATAAAGCAAGATAAGCCATCGTGGCACCGAACTTCTCCCCTGACAGGATAGAAGGCCACATAGCCCTTGCCATTTGCAAAGATCTGAGCTGCTATATCGTTTCGGATGATACTGGGAACCTTGAACTTCATAGTATCAGCATACCATCGGCCCTTGAGCATCCTCCTATTCCTCCACTTCTATGTCTTCAGTCTCTTTGTAATAGGCTGGGACAGTTGGCGAATGCCATCTTGGGTAGTGACTTCAATAGTAGCCTTGGCCCGCTTCTCACTTATGTCCCACATCTTAGCAATGGCCTTGGCGTCGTACCTGTCGACCTTGTCAGGGATTCGTATTGGAGGTCCCCATTGTCCCGTTTGTATGAAAGACTTCTTGTCAAGGGACATTTCTTGGTCTAGGACATCTTGTTGCCGCCTTAGTAGCTTCCTCTCCTTGGTTCGAGCCTTGGCTTCCTGTTGAATGGCAAGCTCAGCTTCAGATAACGAGGACAGACCGACTGATGAAGGCTTGGTGGAAACATCAGAAATCATAGAATTTGCTGAATTTTGAAGATTTTCTTGGTCCTCCCCCGTGGTTCCAGCAAGGGCTGAAATCAATCGGGTGGAAATGTCCGTTGGAGTATATCCGGTGCATTGGGAAGGAACTTGACTAGTACATACAGAAGCCAAATGGAGTAGCCGGGTCGTGTCGTACCTTGTGCCTAGTGGTTCAGGATGAATTGTGGATGAATATTTGACTGGGGTCCCACAAGCCGGCAGGCACCCTAAAAGAGTAGCAACAACTCGCGGGAAAGAGGCATTGGTGGCTTCTTCTTCCTCTGCAAAGTGAGAGGAGTAGGGGTCCTAGGTGTGGGTATCTGTAGCCAGTATGTGTTCACAGTTCGCCAGTTCCTTCTTTGTAGGTTTGCGGGAATCAAAATAGGATATGACCCCTTCGACTTTGAGAGGAATAAAGAGCTCGGTGTCTTCAGATCGGAATGTAATCCCGTGTGTAGAAGTGGAGTCGTATTGCCTTGGGGTGTCCTCAACCTTGTTGAAGTTGCAGTCCCGGACTTGATTGGGACATACCAAGCTGTGTTGCAATTTGGTGCCAAAGAACAAAGCCTGCCCAAACACCAAGATGTAGGTAATCCCATCAGTTGGGTTGGTCCAAGCTGTGGCGCAACGAGCAATAGGGACATTCTTAAGTGGTGAGTAGGTATCTGAAAATGGTGCAACATCCACATAGGTCAAGACAGAATCCAATGAATCGAGTAATACCATATTTGATCCCGCGGCTGTTGTATCAGCATGGCTGTCCAACTCGCATCGACCGTTATGGGGAGATGGTGAGCCAACACTCTTGATATGGACTATCGGCCGGCCTACCCGGGATACAACCGACAGGCCCCAGCCGGCAAATCAATCTTGATTCCTCTTCTTGTGAGTGTGGCTACCAAATTGGTCACTGGCCGACCCCTTTGCTGTAGTATTCTCCCCCTTGGCTTCAACCATAGAAACTTGCGCAGACTGTCCAGGGGAGTTGGTGGAGGGGCGTAGGGCCCTTACTTGGTTCTTTTGGGCCAAGGACATAGTGATCCAGACTTCTTTTGGATAGATTTTACCCTCGAGAGGCCCATCGTATGTACCGGAAGTCTTCTGTTTCTTGTTGTTGCCGGACTTCTTGTTGGAGGAGGAGTTGCCTTCGTTGTTGCGTTTGTTGCCCCTTTTCCCCTTGAATGAAGAGATATTCTTCCAACTGCCTTTACGACTGGCTTGCATCTTCTTGATACCAAGCGCTTGAGTGAAGTGGGCAGCCGCTTTGTCAAAGTTGTTATACATGCCACCTCCTTCGTTTAGGACCAATTGGACTGCTATTTCGAGTCTTGGGTCCGATATAGAGTGGCAGAAGTTGGTAACAAACTGATCTTCAGGTGGGAAAGCCTTGTGCCGCAACAGGAACTCCTTCGCATCATACCATCGCTTTTTGTGCTTGTCAAAACTGTAGTTCTTGGTATCCCCGGAGTAGGTAGAACTCTGTAGGAAAGCCCTCTTTTCTTCTATGAGAAGTCTTATATTTGTTGATTCGTATGCTTGAGAGTAGAGGGTGAAGTATGCCTTTCTTCCATCCCCTTCGGAGCCAAGACCTTGGATGTAGGACCAACTGGGGCCCGCCCCTACCAACTTGAAGAGGATTCCCCATAGCGTATTGTTGTCTTTGGTCCAGTGGGATCCTGAATGGACTGTGCATCTAATAGAGTACTCATTCCAGTTGGCGTACCTGTCTGTTGGAGCAGATCCAACGGTTCCCCCCCTTTTCAGCATCGCTCACTATGGAGTCCTTCCGGATCGTGTAGAGTAGAGATGTTTTGGTGACACCCCTTTTGTGCCGAAGGTATTCCCTGAATCGTTCATCGAATTCCTTGAATTTCGACATTGCAGTGAGCGGTTCTGGGAGAGTAAGATCCCCTGCCGCTGTGTTGCTATCGTCTTCCTTCAGGGACTTGAGGCAAGTTCGAGTCTTAGCCTCTGCGTCCGGGTCAGCCATCCAGTCAACCGGGGTAGCAGTGGCCCCAATGAGAGACTGAAATTCGATCCAAGCCACAAACAACTTGAGGCGGTCCCCGAAGACCCTCCCCACGCCCTCAGTTACCCCATACTTAAGCGAACTGTTCGGGTTCCGATTTTAATCGGGGCCGTTGAGGTTACTCGTGCGGGAATCTAGCGACCGTTTGATCTGGCCCGCTACTGATTCCCACAGGAATGTGCGGCCGTTGAGTTGTTTGTACAGGGATTTGGCCGTTTTTTGTGTGTTTTTTTCCCCCGTTATTTTACGGTTATGAGTTTAACGGGTCCCTCTAATGAGCGGGAGTTGAAACTGCTCTAGAATAGTTCAACTGCCCTCTCAGTGTAGTGGCTAGGTCCAGCTTAGTGCACACGTCTGTGCGCTGCCCCGCCGTATGTGAGTAATTTCCCCTCTTGTCCAGCCCTTTGGCTGTCTTTTCAGCTAGTACGGTGTGACTGTACACTTTGTACTATTGGGGCCAGTGGCTTGTTGCCGTTTCTATGCACACCTAGGTGTGTTGCCAGTGCTCATTGTGTTGTTTGAGGCGCCATGTGGACCTCTTCCATGCTTGAATTGGAACACGTTTACTTTTGAATGTAAAGACTGCAACTGCTTCGGCCCCGGAATCGATATCTTGTATCGTTGGCATTTGTTCTTCCCCCTAGGCCGTTATGTTGTTTGAGAGAAGCAAGAGGTATTAGCTCAAGCCAGACTGCACTAGTGCCATTACCCTTCTAAGTGCTCAAAATTAAACATAGCCTTCCGGGGTCTTTGATTAACCGGTGATCAGTCGGTAATTGGTCTCGCTCCTTCTATTGTCGTGTGAACCGCTGGAACACTCGTCTCTCATTTGAACAGTAGCCGGTTGTTGACTAAACACTCTTTTGGTTAGCATCAGATGGGTCTGATAAACTTCAATTTCTACTTCGAGTCATTAGATCGCAGTAGGTAGATTTGTGTAATATTGATTAGGTTCTAAAATTGTGAGCATTAAGATTAATTGATATCCAGACTCCACTGCACCTCTATCGGTCCCTCTTTACGGGTTGTATGTGCGTTGAGATGAATCGTATAAACAGTTATTTACTTTGGCGACTATCACGAGTAAACGATCTAGCCTGTCGGGCGTACGTCCCATAGTCTGCCTGTATGTCCTTAACCGCATGATTTCTAGATCAACTCTGAAAGAATGAGTGATTCCCACCAGATGAAAGTGAATAGAATCGAAAGTTAATAAAAAGTATACAATGAATACTTTTTTATCACACCCAACCCACGAATACTTTTATTAACTACCAAATTTGGAATTTGGAATCCCTAAAGAAGAAACAGTAACTGTCTGTTTAATCACTACCCCCGCCACCTACCGGCCTATTTTGGCCCGGCAGGCCTGCAGTTGAAATTTTCAGAATTTTCTATGTACCGTATCGATTGGCTTTGCTGATACAAATTACTAGTAGCTATCGATACGAATTACTACTAGTAGCTATCCTCTCTAAAACACTCACATTGCTCTCCAGCAAGAAGAAACCACACTCTTTTACAAAACACTCTTTCTTTTGCGAAACACTCTACTAACAATCGACAATCGACAGTCACCATGGCCCTGGAGTTACTAGCACTAATTGGAGACTACTATGAGGATAACTACTTAACCCCTGATTACAACAATCCACTGCTTGGCGAGGATGATAAGAGAAGAAGGGATCGTAGAACTCCTAGAATTGCAATTAAGAGATACACACAATCTCCTTTTATTTATCTCTATCAATCGGGCAATGATCAAGCCCTTCTAAACTGCTGTGGAGTTGATCATGTAGTATTCAGAGAGCTCCTAGATATATTCGAGCCACTCTACGATTCGTACACTGTTGATAAGAACACCGGAGTTATTCGACAGAAGAAGATTCGTTCGACAACAAACCAATTCGATGCAACTGGGTGCCTTGGTCTTGTCTTATTCTGGTTCCGAACCAGAGGATCAGCAGTGAGAGCAGTTGCTCTAGCGTTTGGATTAACAGCTTCTCCTATGTACAGATGGCTGAAATTTGGACAAGAGCTCCTTCTTTTTGCATTACAAGAACATCCTGCTGCCAAGGTTTGCTTGCCAAACAAAGAAGAGATTCAACAATACGTCGATGCTATTGCTACAAAGTATCCTGTGTTAGCACCTCACAGAGTGTGGGGTGCCTGTGATGGGCTGAAACTCCATATCCAACAGTCTGGTAACTGGATGAAGCAAAACCAATACTACAATGATTGGACTTGTGGGACATACGTCAATAGTGTTTTCATCTTTGCTCCAGACGGCAGGATCCGTGGCTGCATCTTGAATGCTCCAGGTTGTTGGCATGATAGTACTCAAGCCGACTATGGCCTCTATGAAAAGATGGGGCTCATGTATGATAAATACCTAGCAAAGCTTATTGTCGATTCAGCTTTCAAACTGTCTAGAAAGCCATACCTCATGCGGAGTAGCCAGGGTGATCCTTTCAATGCAGCAGATCTTATAGTGAATTGCGCTGCTACCAGCGTCCGACAGCTCTCTGAATGGGGAATGCGACAGATCCAAGGGTTTTTCCCCGGATGAAGGACAGCATTCTCTTGGAAGAAACAGGAGACAGGAAGATTATTCTGAAGCTGTCTCTACAACTTCCAGACAGCTAAAATTGGAATCAACACCATACTCAACACGTACATGAGTCAGACTGAAGGTTTCTTCTCGTATGAATTGGTACCAACAGAAACTGCAGATGATGTATTCGATCAGATCGATTAGTAGCAGATCCGATCGATTAGTAACAAATTAGATGATAATCGATACTAGTAGTTACGAATTAGCATTACTAGTCGTATTGATCATCGATCGATTACTCGTACGTTCGAATGATAGAGGGGTCAACAACACGTCCGCACCTCTACTGTAGTCGATTGATTTGATCGATCGATCGATTAGTCGTATTTAGAGCAGTCGACAACATTGTCGTTAAAGTTGTATTTAGAGCAGTCGACAACATGTTCGAATAATTTTGCTCCAGCGCACCTCTAGTGTTTTTGGATCCCTCTTTAAAGGTGTTGCAATAGAGTTTTTCTATTGCCTTTGTAGCCTAAGTTTCTGTCTGGAGCAACGATGGTGTTGTTGTTGAGTTTCTTCTTAACTAATAATCGATTCTTTTATTTTAACTAACTAACTAACTAACTAACGAACTAACTAACGAACTAATCGATCGATTCGATTCGTAATCGATTTGATTCATTCCTCCAAATCGCTTTCGTTGCTGTTGTCGGCACACAAGAGTCTAAGGTGTTCCAGTTTTCTTTCGAGCTTCCCGTTGGGAGTATTTGCACCACCACTAGCAAGACCAGTGAGTACCTGGAACATCACCTTCCTCTCTTGATCTGCCATCTTCTTCTCTTCATCGGCCTTGTCCTGTTGTCGTTGCTGGAGTTCCAATGCCGCTTGATGGGATTCCAATGCCTGCAGATGAAGCTTTCGATCCTCTCGTCCCTCTCTCAATGCTGCAGCAATCACACTCATCAAATGTGTGTCCTTCTAGACTTTGTGACTGTAAGCTCTCTTCTTGTTTGTGCTGACACCACCACAAATGGTACTGGTAAGAGTGAGCTCCGTTGCTGCTTCATCGATTTGTGTTGGCTGAGTTGGTTGACCAAGTAGAAGTGGGGGACGGTTACCCTCCATTCCTTGAGTCATTCCTTGAGTTGATTGAGTTGTTGCTTGAGTCAGTTGAGTTGGTTGAGTTGGTTGACAAAGTGGAAGTGGTGGAGGATCGGACGGCTCCTTGTCGTCATCAGCAGGGACAAATTCCCCTGTTCCAAGATCAAACATTTCTTCTCCATTCAGAATGGAGGCTCTATCACCAATCAGATACTTGATTTCCTTGGCTTGTTTAACATCCCATTTCTGAATTGGATCACCAGTTGGCATCTTCTTCCGGTACAAACAAATGTATTTGTTTCTGATTGAATCAGTGTCCCTACCAGGAAATTTTTCAGCGTGTAGACTTGTAACGGCGTCCCACTCTTCTGGGCCAATTGGTAGGATACTTCTCATGCATCTGAACAAGTGCTCCAACTCGGGCTTTGTGTAGTTGGCAATGCGGGCTTTCCTTCCACTGCTGCCAGTTGGTGCAGCAGTCGTTGCAGCAGTTGGTACCATGTTGTTGATTGTTATGATGGATGGTATCTCTTTTTGTGAGCAGATCGATCGAATCCATTCTGATCGACATTCCGATCAAATCGATTCATCTTCTGATGAATCGTCTAATAAACTACTAGCGAGAGCAACGAGAGCAATTGTAGTGAAGGGGTAGAAGGACATTCTTGCCCTGCGCCAGCTCGATAGAACAGAAAGTGTTGAAGTTGAATTTCTGCTGATTTTTTGCTGGAGAGACAAGTCAAACTGTTGTTGCTGTTTGCTGGTGTTTCTTTCCGGACTTTTTTTTTCTCGGACTGTTTGCAATTTTTCAGCTCAGCAAAATTAGCGATTATCACCAAAAATAGCATGCAAGCATGCCCGGCAAAAGAGGTGCAAGAGGTGCACACAATTGATTCAGACTGAAATCTTTGATTTAAGATTCCGTTGAAATTTATTCCGGTGTTAAAAAAGTGAATAAAAACTGTCAGTCGATACGTATGGACTGACAAATTTTATTCAGAAATGAATAAATCTATGTAGAAAACACATACTTTTTATGTGTTTTTTTATTAATTTTATTCGTTTTCATCTGGTGGGAATCACTCAATACTGAAGTACAAATAATCCTATTGACTAGAGTAAATAAAAAGTATGGATCTTCTGATATCTTGGTGAAATGAAGTAACAAGTTGTCATTTTAGACAACTCTGAATATGTCTCCCCAAAAAGATATCTCTTCAACGATCACATACCTACCTATGCATCTGTTGTATGTTTGTACATTTGATTGCGCGCGCATCGTTTCTCAACACACTCCCGTTGCTGCGTGTTAACGTGCCGGCTTCACGGCTTGTGAATCAGGAAGGCTATTTATTCTCTCTAGGGATTGCCTGCTTGCTTAATTGCCGGCCGGCTTGTTGTCCAGAGCAATGCTCTTAGACATGGTGCGCGCCCGGCTTGCCTGCAAGTATGCGTTACGATATCTGGTGTAGTCACTGCTGTCTGTAACCCCCATTCTAGTGTTTCTAAACTTCTGAAAGAGTAATCCCTGCAATGGCTTGGTGAAGTAATCAGCAATCATCTCCTTAGTTGGGCAGTATTTGATTGTCACTTCGCCTTTGGCCACTCTATCAGTAATGAAGAAGTACCTGATGTTGATGCGTCTGGTTTGTTTGGTACTGGAATCCTTGCTATTGCGTTCGAGTCAGATGGAGCTCTCGTTATCCTGGTAGAGGACATTCTCCGTAGCGAGTGTGCTGGTAAATTTTCCTGTCAACTTGGTAACCTGTTGCCCTTGTGCAATCAGAAAGTACCGGGCCCAACAAATAAATTGCATGTTGTCATCGACTCCCCACCACTTCTGCTTCCTGTTGAGCTCTTTGTGTTGATTTTCTGTTTGGTCGAGTTTCCAATAATAGCTCATTGCCCCATTGTTAACATTCCCTCTGAGTGGCTTCTCATGTCGTTATGCACAGCGAATGCAGCATCCACATACCAGTAGAGACTGCTGGTGTCATCATGTCCCAATATGAGTGGAAGGAACCGGGTTTCTTTGAGGTATGACAGAACACGTTTGAGCTTCTTCTGGCCGCCGGTATCGGGGCCCTTCACCCAAGTACATAAGAAGAACCCCTCAGTCAGTTGCCCAGTAGGCCGGAGGTATACTGCATCAACCATACGCGGCTTCATGGTGTTATTTGTGTCCTCACAGTGTGCCTGAATGTATTGCAGGAATTTGAACTTTCTGTGGATCCTAGCATTGTACCCAAGCTCCAGTGATGAGTTCCTGGACCGACATTGTTGTTGACACTTCTGTTGTTCTGCAGTTTAGCCAGAATACAGTTGCGCAGACTAGCTCGATCAGGCACCAAGCATGGTAGTCTGGTGATTGGGATGCGGTTTATCACACAGCGAATATTTTCCTTGAGGGTTCTGTTGCTCCTCTCGATGGTGGGTTCATGCTGGCCGGCTGGCACACAGTGAACTGTAATTGGCTGTTCCATGTCCAGCAGGCTGTCACGGATACATTCGAATTGGTTGTCGGCATTGTAACGTAAGCAATGTACCCTACGAAGCTACGTACTGCAATCTACCGTACAAGTCGTACTATCTAAGATACCATCAAAAGATACTTACGATTGAACTAATGAGACCTGGACCACTCTAGGAATCATTAAGTATCAAACCATCACCTCTATATACAGTTGGTATATACATGGCAGGCGGGCACACGATATTATTATCATGCGCCATATATGAATATTCATGGGCAATCGAAGCAAGCACGCTTGATTGCTCATTATTTTATCTGTTCAGTTTCCATCCATTTTTGTAAAGTATTAATCCATCATAATTATCACTCCTACTCAAATTCTACCCCTAGTGTGTTACACAGTAATTACTCTTACAGCTACTGTAGAATAAAGAATAAACGGTAACGGTTTTTCACTAACAAAAAACCTAACAAACCGTAACGAATTTCTTTCGAACGCAGTAACGAACGAAAAAGAGGCAAATGCCTCAAAATAAGTTTCTAAAATTTGCCTCAGCCTCGGCCCCTGTCAAAAATTTGGCTATTATTGCTACTGGGCCTGACTGTGTGTGTTTTACCTGCTGTTTATGTTCCGCTGGACCTCAGTGTCGGTTTGAGGAGCCTCACGATAGGTTCCTCTCCTATGTAAACATAACTGTCTTTAATTGATCGTTATATCTATATTCAATTCCATACGTACGCCAATACTTTATATTCCCCGTATCTTTGGTGGTCATTTATCTTCTTCAAAAATAACGCTCCGATCGTCATTCATCCATTTATTTTCGTTTATCTTGTTTTCCTTTATCCCCCGAAATATTTACTGGCACTCAATGTACCGGTCCACATGATACTTCATGACAACAAACACTTACACTTACGATCCCTTTCATTACGTCTACTTTGTGTTTCTGAGCTTCTGTCTTTACCCCAACCTTCCCCTTTCTCTCCGTTTGGCCATCATGTCTTCTTTGAAACGCAATGGCTCCAGTACGTGCTTCCTTATTATATTTGCCGTTCATTATTGATTACATTTACACTTTCTCCTGATCTTGCCCGCCAACATACGATACCCTCATTTTCTCCAATACCTTCTCTGCACAGTTTGGCTGTTTGTTGACAAAAAGCGTTTACACCGTTCAGTTTCAGAATCCTTTTATATTCTCTGACATTGCTCCAAAGCATCACCCTCCTTCTCACTTTTTGTCACCAGTTCTTCCGGCAATATCTACACCATAGTTGCTTCTAGCAAAACTATTATCTGTTTGTGTCCTGATATCCATTCAGTATGCAAACATATATTGTTTATACTTGCCGAACTAAAAATCCCTGTTTCTACAGGCCTGCAAACAATATCCCTACTGCTTCTTAAACTCCGCTTAAGTTCCTATGAGTCATTGCTTGACTATTACACTAGTTAACCTTTGCCTTGTCCTTATGCGACAACGTTGCGTACACTGTCAACAATCAACACTTCATTCTCATCTGATTATCTGTAACATTTGTTACTCTGTTTCTCATCATTCTCACAAATTCCATGACTTCGATACATGTCCTCAATGTAAATCAAAATGGTTACCATATGTTTCCAACTCTCTCGGTCAATATCACAATTTTTTTCTGTCCTCACTAGAAATGGATTTCTTCCCACCCATTATCTACCTCAACCTCATCAAACTATTTTCACCAATGATACGCCTCAATCCTCTGCTTCCTCCTCTAACGATATTCCTGTTGCAGTATCCAGCTCCAACACGCACATTATTCCCCCATCACCTTCCACCTTGACTTCCCATAACTACTGTCTTTCGGACATTATCTGAAAAGAACTGTATCTAATTTTTGGGTTTCATGTATCATATTCAAATTATAATTCATGACTTTACTGTTTCTTACAATCATTGTCTATCTTATATGGATTATACGACAGAAGTCATATTATCCATTATCCATTATTCTGTTTCTTTGTTTTCATTTAATCTCCGGTTGATTAACCGTACAATTTACATTTGTTCTGACATTCATCATTTCTTTCACCAGCCATTATGGCAACGTTGGTAAATACTCTATCCATGTTGTCTTTTTTCTTCTTCTGTTCTTTGTCTTCTATTGTTTTTGTTTCATTTGCCGCTTACTCTTCCATATTCTCTTTACCATATTCTTGTAAGTCACGATCTGCTGCAACTGCAATTTGGTCCATATCATTTGCTGCTGCCTCTTACTTTTTGTCTGTATCGTCCTCTTGTAATATTGAATTCATTGCAACTGCAATTTGCGCCGTATAATTTGCCACTGCATTTTCGTTCCCTCACATTCTCCATTCATTTTTACCACCACGATGGCAACATTTGTGAATAATCTTTCCATGTTATCTGTTTTTCTTCCCTTTCATTCTTTTCAGATGCGTCCGTTCCATTTGCTGCTTTCTCTTCGCTATTCTCTGTATCGCCCTTTTTTAATTCTTGATTTGTTCCAACCGCCAATGGGTCTGCTCCCTCTTTGTTTTCCCTATCCTCTTCCTCCGCATGTTCATTTCTTTCCTCCTGCAATTCCTCTCTGTCTTCGCCGTTCACTGTATCTTCCTCCGCTTTTCCATTTTCATTTGAATTTTCATCGGAACTCACTTCTTTGTAATTCCCTGCATTTCTACGGATCCTTTCTATCTTATTGGAGGAAGAGTTTCTGGGTTGTCATCCTTCAATATCTTTTTTTCTTTTAGCAACTGTTGAACTGTTGTATTATGAAAAACGGCAATTCTTTCTAGAGATTGTTCCGGTGTTTCATCCTCCAAATTGATCTCAATCGAGTTTTCTTTCCCCCGCATCTTTTCCAATAGGATTTTCTAACGCCTCCTTGCTGGTGGAATATAACCTGTTCGCTCATACGGTCCCCTTTCTGTCGATTACCACTCTTTTTTTCCTCCTTACTTGCCTCTTCTGCTTTCTTTAATTTCTTTTTGTTCGGACTAATCCTCTGATTGCGGTTTTTTGACCCTGAAGGCCTTCCTCTCTTTTTGGCCGGCACCCTTACACAAATTTCATCTTTTGTGCAGCACAAGGTACACGATTCCCCCATGCATTTACTGCATGTGCTCTCACAGTAACGGCACTTTCGTTTCGCCTTTTTATCAGCACATCTCTTACACGCTTTATTCCATCCGTGCAGGGCTTTTATTTCATCCCTCCCATCATTAACTTTTTCATCCTTGTCAATGATCGGAATCATCATCATTATCAGGGAATAATGGATCGGTGTCATCTTCATTCTCATCTCCCCTTTTATACCCGACCTCCTTGTCGGTCCACCTTGATCTTTTGCAGACGACAAGTCCAATGACATTTGAAAGCATCCCACACATCTTCTCTCTCTATAAAACCCATCCCGTTCCACCATTCCAAATTGGCTTTATTAGTCACGTTCCATGGTAGTTCGGCTATCAGAATTGCGCACGTTGCTTTCTGCATACAAATCTCAATTGGTACCTCATAATCACACAATTGTAAGAGTTGCTTCCCATATAGCATCCAATTCTCTGAAGTAACACTCTGCACCCTTCTTCCGACAGAATTTTAGTTTCCAAATGTCATCAACCATTCCTTCTAGCTCTCTCTTTTTCCCTCTGTCCTTCATGTTACTCAGTTTAATGGCGTGCTGTTCTGTATTCATATATTCCTCAGCCATCTCTTTTGCCAACTTATCACCAGATTTTGCCTTTACTTTAAGCCTTTTGTTTTCATGATACATGTCACGTAGACTCTCGTTCCAATGCTGTTTACAATCTATCCAGTCTTGTTCCATCATCGTATGATTGTCAGAAATGTGCTTTTCTACCCAATTCTTATGTATCCTATACATAAGAATTCCTTCATTCTCGGAGTTACAAAACTGTGTTGCTGCAACTTTCATCCTTAATTCAATTGGCGTAACGTATCCATTGGTTTGCTTCAGGCTTTGAATAGGTTGTCCATGAATCCGAAGTAATGTTCCGCTCCATTACGCATCAGTGTATATTTGTAGTTTTTTATGTATTCCAATGCACTCTTGATTGAATCCTCACTCACTGGATTGGTTACTTTTTCAATCCCATCATACGTGCCCGATTTTTCAAAATACTTTTTCAGCTCTTACTTCCAATTACTTGCATTAAATTCTCTTTGCTTTTGGGCCATCTGGCATACCCTTTCAAACATACCCTCTAGTCGACATGTCCAATGAACATTAAAATATCTCCCCACCTTATTCTTTTCTAGAGCTCCGGCAATTTCCATCCACTCCACATATGCTTTATTGAGATCTTCTTTCCACAGATTCAACTTTGAAAACCCTTGTATTGCTTTCTCCATTTTGACTGCTTGTGGTATTTCATAACAACAATCCGATGCACCTTTCGACCATACTTCTTCAAATTTGTTGAAGTATTTCTTCCCACCTCTATATTCACCGCTTGGAGTAAAAGTTATCTTTGAAATGTTGTTCAGCACATATTCAATCTTTTGCTTTTTCTCTCCATCCTATAATTTTGTGATGTAGTTTTCATGTGGTTTGGTATTCATGTATGCCTCCAACCTTGCAATAACTGACTTGTCCCCTTCTTTGGCTCTCATATATCTCCTTGCCTGTCAGCTACTCTCCTTCCTATTCTCCGTGACATCTTCCAATTCTTCCGGCAGCACCACCTGGAACAATCTCCTCAAACTTGTATTCCAATGCTGTTTGAAATCAATCCATCTTTTGTCCTCCTCAGCCAAGTTGTAAAAGTCTTTGTTTAACTTATCCATCGTCATCCAAATCTGATATATGGCATTCATTTTCTTCTGGTCTTTACAGTTGGAAAAAATATGTTACAGCTGATCTTCATCCAAATTTCCGTAGGTAGTTGATACTGATGCGTCAATCTCAAGTAGTGGCAACAAGTGTTCGATGATTTCGAAGATACATTCCGCTCCGTTCGTTCGCGGTATATATTTCTTTGCTGAAATGTATTCTATAATGTTGGTTATAGTCTTTTTCTTCTCTTCATCTTTCATTTCTTTAATGCTTTGCATCATGGCAACTGTTTGAAAATCATCCACCGGCTTTTTGTTTTGTTTCTCTTGCTTAGTCCTTTTGTTCGATGTTTGTTATATTTCACTCTTCTTCTGCTTAGTTGTTTTGTACTCTCCAAGTACTTCTGCAAGAGTAATATTTGCTTCACCCTGTTTGTCAAACAGTTTATATTATATTTGATCCGTTCTGCACAAATACATGGTTTCTGGTGTAAATACACCAGTCTGTCAATTTGCTTCCCAATCAATTGCTGCAGTTTTGTCATATGACTTTTCCTTCACCGAATGAATCGATGTTACCATTACTATATTTTCTGTTTTTTCGGTTGGTTTCAACACATTATTATTGTACCGTTCTGGTTTCTTTCTTGTTTTAATATTTGTTTGAGCTATTTGTCCTCCATGCTCTTACGGTATTCTTATCCCTGCATTATTTTATTTTGGTGTTGATCTACTTGTACATTCCCACTCTGTCTCTTACAGGACAAAAGCCCGGCAACAACCTTGCGTTGTTGTTTTCGGTTTCTCTATTTTGCCTGTTTCTTGTACCGGTACCAAACTGTGTGTTCTTTATTTTCCGTTGGAATTCTTTTAATATGCCCGGGTCTCTTAAATTAATATGATTTGTATCATCACTACGCTTTTGCCTGTTTCTTGTTCAAAACCATGTGCGCTATATTTTGCGTGAGTTTTTTTTCTACTATGCCTCTCTCTCTTATATTCCTATGATTTGTATCATAATATAGCTTTTGCCCGTTTCTTCTACCAAATCGTGTCTGCTTTATTTTCTGTTCGATTTTTTTTACTACGCCTCTCTCATAATTACGTTATTGCTCACTTCGTGTACTACCAAACTTTATGTTCTTTATTTTCCGTTGTTTTTTTTTAGTATGCCCCTCTCCTTTTTACTAGAGGTTTGCGAGAATCACCGGCTGCTGTAATAATATGCATAATACACTAGAGGTTAGCGCGTACATCACCGGCTGCTGTAATATTCTGCTTGGTGTAAGTGTAATCACCGGCTGCTGCTTTAACAATCTGTCACAGAATAAGCGCCTGCTTGAGTAATCTGCTGATGAAAAGATCTTACCATGCAATTTGCCATTTTCTTTTACCAAACCATCTGTTATTTATTTTCCGTTCGATTTTTTTACTATGCTCCTCTCTCTTATATTCATCTGATTTGGTGACGTTGGAGGTCGGAGCGGCAACGTCACTGTTATCACTTCACTTCTATGGTATCTTGAAGTATTTCTGACTGTGTTTTTTTTTGGTCGCAACACTGTGGGAGATTTTCTTGCCGCGTTTCACTGTGTACTCACGTGTGATTTTTTTTTTCGCAGGCAAAGAAATACTCTTTTCATTCATAATCTTACCCGACTTATGTTGAGCAGAGTTGCTTTACCGTACTTGTACGATTGGCACTCCGTCCAAGAATGCGGAATCCCACCAAACTGACTTTGAGCATTAGGCAGGCTGATTCAGGCTCGATATATTTATTGGGAAGTAACTGCCTTGTACTGCAGGACAATAGAGAGCATCGGAGGAGTGATTAGTTGCTGGACAGATATTGTTTAAATTAGGCCCCCAAACATAGACGTCTCGAAAGCACAAAATCTGAATCCATTGCGTATCTATATCAACAGGAACAAGATCCAGTTTTTTGTTACATAGGAGTAAGATTTCTTCAAATCATCGGCAGCAGCAGCAACAACAACGAATCATTGGCAAACGGTACAAATTGGTAAACGGTGACAAGGAATGAATTTGCCGTTGAGGTGCAAACGAATTTTAAACATGATTCTAACAATCGTCGTTCTGTTGTTATTCCTTTTTGTCCCAGGAAAAAGAGGTACGCGGGAGGTGACGAAGCCTTTTCCCTGGAGCATCGGAACATCGGGCCAGAACAAGAATCAGAGACGGGGCGTTTTTGCAGCAGTAGGTGCGGCGTTTTCTCATCTCTTGATGGTATAACTGGAACAAATCGCCGGCCAAACCTAATCAACAAGAGCAATACTGATTTTGGCAACAGCAAGATCAGCTATGATTGGTTACAGCAAGCAGCATCCGCGAGGGGAAACATCAGCAGCAACGGCATTGCATGTAAATTATATTTTTTTGTTGATACTTTTTACTCTAGTACATCATTAGACACTCACTCATTTTATTCCAGTATTATATGTTCTTATAGGATCTTCAACAACACCGGCGCTCCTCCGCCTCCAACAGCAACATCCACAACAAGTTGTTTGCAACAACAACGGCAACAAGAGAAACAACAGCCACAGCACCAACAGCCACCGCAACAACAGCAACCAAGCCACAAGAACAACGGCAATTGGTTACTTCTTTGATGGATCCTTTTTCAGACATTCTCCGGCTCTCAGCTTGTTCTCCGGCAATCGGTAACTTCTTTCTCAGATCTTTCTTGTTACTTCTTTGACGGAGCTTGCTTTGTTCTCCAGCAATTGGTTACTTCTTTGACGGATCATTCTTCGGACATTCCCCGGCTCCCGGCTTCTTTTCTGGCAATCGGTATCTTCTTCCTCGGATCTTTCTTGTTACTTCTTGGACGGAGCTTTCTTCGTTCTCCGGCAATTGGTTACTTCTTTGACGGGTCTTTCTTCGTACATACGTCGACTCTTGGCTGGTTCTCTGGCAATCGGTAACTTCTAACTCCGATCTTTCTTGTTACTTCTTGGACGGAGCTTTCTTTGTTCTTCGGCAATTGGTTACTTCTTTGACGGATCTTTTTTTGGACATTGCTCGTCTCTCGGCTGGCTCTATGTCATCGAATTTTCTCAAAAATTCACCACTAATGTCGACTAGCCACGCAACTTACAATCACTTGTCTACAATCAAACCAAAGAAGAAGGCGCGTCAAAGTATATATACAAATCTCAAACATGTCGAGCAAATAGCATTGAAAACAGTAAACAAGGATGGGTTTATAGGTAAATACATGAAAACTAGTTGGGATGAACAAATTGTTGGATCGAAGGAATATACATCAACAGAGGGTGTGTCTATTGATAGTTTTGATACATTGGATAGTATGGATGGTAAGTATATTATGGCATTTGATGAATCTGAACCATCATTGCAAATCTTTGCAAAAGTTTCCAGAGAAAAAGCAAAACAACACTTGGCTCGATACTCCAATACCCAAAATACAAGAGAATTTTTGAAAGGTATTGTTGATGCAAAACCGGAAGTTGTAAGAGGATCAAAGTGTACTAGTATCAACAACGGGTGTGCTGTTCTTGGTATTCTACCCAATCGCTTGAACGTTCACAATGGTGTGTATGTTTTCAAAAAAAATCGGAACAACACAAAAGAGATGAGCTTGAAAGGACAGCAGCGCACATTGTGGAGGAAATGCAGGAAAGTTTATGCTCTATTGCTAAATTTTTCTACCATGAAACGACCGTGATGACAAAGGCTGTTCAGCAAACAACAATCATTTCAATTGGTGATCACGCTGCTGAATTCTCTATAGGAAAGGATTATCATTCCAAATGTCATGTCGATGAGGACTATTACTACACTCATTTGACAGTTTTTGCTCCGGAGCATGTAAGTGATGACGAAGTCATTTATTACTTTGTCTTCCCAATGTACCATATCAAAGTTCCATTGAAATCAGGGGATACATTGCTTTTTAATCCGTTGGTATTGCATAGCTGTTCGAATCCTAAATACGAAGGCTGTTACATTATGAGCGCCTATGTATCGCGCAAAACTGTACTAAGAGCTAATCCTCTATAATATTAAACAATAATTAAAAGTTGACAGAAATGCTTTCTGTCAGTCGTTGTTATCGGAACCTGCTATTATTAGGTTCATTGCTATCAGTCGTGGTTATCGGAACTTATTATCAGGTCCATTTCTGTCAGTCGTTGTTATTCGAACCTATTATCAGGTCCATTTTTGTCAGTCCTGGTTATCGGAACCTATTATATGGTCCATTGCTGTCATTTGTGGTTATCGGTACCTATCAACTATCGGAACCTATTATCAGGTCCATTTCAGTCAGTCAGGGTTATCACAACCTATTTTCAGGTCCATTGCTGTCAGTCGTGGTTATCGGAACCTATTTTCAGGTCCATTTCTTTCATCTGTGCTATTCAGATAAATTTTTGGGACAAATATTCTGTCAGATAGATAATTTTCCGTCATGCAATCCAGAACCTATTGTCAGGTGTAATCATGTCAGTCGTAGAATTCAGAACCTATTGTCAGGTCCAATTATGTCAGTCGTGCAATTCAGAACCTATTGTCAGGTCCGATTATGTCCATTGTGCATTTCCGAATCTATTATCAGGTCCAATGATGTCAGTTGTGCATTTAAGAACCTATTATCAGGTCCAATGATGTCAGTTGTGCATTTAAGAACCTATTATCAGGTCCAATTATGTCAGTCGTGCATTTAAGAACCTATTGTCAGGTCTCTCGTTAAAGATGTGGTGTAGTATTACTTCGGGGGTTTTTACATCGGCAGCCAAAGAATGAGTGGCAATCATTTTTTTCCTCTTCCCCTTCCACTACTCACACCCATATAACCTACCTTAATCCTATTCAATGAACGCCCGGTCAAATCATGTCATCAATCCAACCAAACGGCGTAAGCAATCTTCCACGGAGCATTATATTGCAATGAAAACAAAATATCGCATCTACCAGTTTGGCTGGTCTTGTCTCAAGCACAAAAGCATTTTTCCTTAAGTGTCATACAACGAGTTTATCCAAGCGCGTGTCTTCCCATATGCAACGGAAGAATTCAACACGACATTACATGGATCCAGCCTCCTTTGCAGAAGTAATAAAGATCCACAAAGAGGACACGGCACACTAAAAAAAGAATCTGAAAAACAAAATCTCCAACCGTACAAGAGGAATGTTTTGAAAACTCTGTTTCTTTTGGCTTCTGCGGAGTATTATGCGAAGTACTGTGGAAGAAGGAATGAGCTCAATCATGGCGACGAAAACAACAAGCTTAACCCATTCTTATATCATTTTGAAACTGGGTTTGACGTGCTATGTTCCAAAAACGGCCACTTGGTACTCACAATACTTAATGGATGCAACAAGATCAACCATTTGAGAGAAGCATGAACCAGCCAAAAAGGGCATTTTGATGAAGAAGAAGGTTTGGAGATTTGGGAACAATGCTTATAGTACGTAACAGAGGAACTATTTCTTTTCTCTGAGGAAGGCGACAATGGTTGCGTTGACCACGTGTGGGCTATGGGTATCATTGTGGTGTACATTTTATGCGGTTATCCTGCATTGAAATCAAAGGAGGACATACAGTGCTACAACAACGTGGGTATTGGACGACCAGTACAATTCGGAGAATGAGAGAGGCTCGGACTGAATGGTCATACTTTCCCAGCACAGCAATGGTATAAACTGACGCCGGAAGCCAGAAAACACATAAAGGAATGCATACATTTTAACCCAGGTAGCCGTCCCTGTCTGACAAGCCTTTGGTTCAACGATTGGTGCACAACGACTGAAGAGGCAATCATTGAAAAGTACCGTAGAAGGTACACGGAAGAAGCCGATGACATAAAGGAACGAAACAAAGAAACGGAGAAAAACAAGATTAAAGATAATTGGAATTCATTCATGAAGGAAGTGACAAAACAGTCTAAGAGGGAAAAACTAAAACTAAACTAAACAATTAGCAAACAAAGAGAAAAGGGAGGAAGAAGATGGAAACGAGAGAAGCATTGTGCACTGGCTCCATCTTTACGAAAAACGTTGGAAATCACCTGAAGATTTGGAGGAGTACAACAACTATCCCATTCCGAGTGGTGCATGGGGCCATGTGAAATAGTACTAATAAGCTTTAGGGCAAAACTTATCCCTACTTGTGAATACACATTTTGGGTTGCTATCCAGTACAGAAACTTCTTTTCATTTATTTTTTAACCAAATTGACCGTCGAAGTGACCGGCTAGTTGATTTTGTCGGAACAATAGGTACTGCTGCAACATTCCTTTTACATTTCTTTACACATTCTGCAGTATGCCCCTTTTCCTTTGACGACGTACTACACCCAACATTCAACAAAGTTGTAGGTGATTGAGTATCCTTCAAAATATTCTTGGGTGTAATCTTTGGTGCGCCCGTTGACTCGCCTTTTGGATTTCCATCTTCATCAAATGCTTTCTCGTCATTTGCCAACATTTCTACTGAATAACTATTATCTTTCCGAATATCAGAGGTTTTGGGATATTGTGACTCTGTTGACATCGAGTCTGGCGTAGTCGTCTTTGAACACGTCTGCTCTGTTTCTGTAGGAGAGGCCTCTAGCGTCTTTGAATCTGTCTGCTCTGTTTCTGTAGGACAGGCCTCTGGCGTCTTTGAATCCATCTGCTCTGTTTCTGTAGGAGAGGCCTCTGGCGTCTTTGAACACGTCTGCTCTGTTTCTGTAGGACAGGCCTCTGGCGTCTTTGAACACGTCTGCTCTGTTTCTGTAGGACAGGCCTCTGGCGTCTTTGAATCTGTCTGCTCTGTTTCTGTGGGATGTTCCAAGCTCTGTCCACCTTCATTTTTGTTAAATGAATGAACTGGTTTCCCCTTTACCGACACACCCACTTTGGGAATTCCGGAATTGGATTTTTGCGCAGAGTTTGCCGGAGACAATTTTGTTCTGTATGACGTTGAAACTTTATTTTCCGACATGAATTCAGTATCATCTGTTGTGCGTTTTTCAATGGTTTTGGTCCATACATCTATCAACTTGGATTTATCACCACCATAATCATGTGTTAACACATCAGTTATCTTCCCCTCTACACCCTCTACACCTAATTGGTTATACTTCTGCCTGAGTACCTTGATGAAATTTGCATACTCTTTTTGGAATTCGACAGGGCACATACCAGAAACAAATGAACAGAATTCATTATTGATTGCCATTGTAGTGAGATCCGCCGATGTTTCATCATGTTCCTTGTCAAGTTCGTATATGAGTTTACTGCCATATTGAGATATCCAGCACACGTAGAAGCAGACAAATACTCCATTTATCATTGATAGATTCCTCCAAGTCTTGAAACTAATTTTGGGAAACCTTTCCTACCATTGACATGAGACTGAAGTCTAATGTACCAACCTTCATTCTTTCTGGTTTGGGTGGTCTCCAGTCAATCATACATTTGTAGATAGGTATCCGTATATCAGGAATTGCTGGGTGAACAATCATGAAAACATTCTTGTCCGTTTTCCAAATTACAAACGTAGCTTGTTTCTTATCTTGGCATTCTATTGTCAAAGCTTCTGTAACATTGCATCGATTTGTTATCTTTCCATTAGCAGGGCTACCATTACTTTGTATGTATTGGAAATGATTGGAACTCCAAGTGAACGTTATAGGGCCTGGATCCATTCCTGGTGCAGGCAACAAAGGAGGAGTCTCGCAATCTGTATTGTAATCAGATCCATTTTTGACCACCTCATCTGTTTTAGGGTGTGTGCAAGATCCTTCCTCCAGGTGGTATAACTCAGCATATGCAATTTCTTGTTCAATATGGTGTTTTATGTCAATAAGTTTACGCTGTTCCCAAAAGCTTTGTTTTTCCTCCAACGATGAAAATTGACCAAGACAATCAGAACAGAAAGATGCGTCAAGTTCCTCCAGCTTTTTTAAAAAAATATACGCTCTTCTTTTTGGGTAATTGGGGGTTTGGTATAACCACAATGGCAAATTACACAAGTAGAGGATGGGCGGTGAATCATCTTATCAGCACACTGGAAACAAAATCCATATTCGTTGGAGCAAAATTGTTCAATACGGCCATGGAAATAGGATTTGCAATCCTTCTTATTGCAGCACCTTTTTTTTCGTCGCTAGACCAAATTGTTTGGTCGCCAAAATAACAGCGAGACCCACTAGCACATAGCAAAGCACCTGATTGGCAGTAATTGAAATCTGAATTGGCTGCTTTGCAGTATAGATTTATATGGTCAGATGGATTCTTCAGTTTGGATCCCATGATGTCTTCTCTGACAGCAGAAGGATTATCAGTTGTTTCGAGCTTGCCATGGGTTACATTGGATTCCGACCGATGAACAACATCAGAAAACCTTTTTTGGGACAAGGCACAACTCAGTAACTCCCTCAGACAAAATGTGTTCATATTCGATTTGTAGCGGATATCGAGAACAAAAAGAAGTGCTCTCAGCTCTTTGGTTGTCACGAGTTTTGAGTCTTCAAGCAATGGTATTTGCTCTGAATAGGGTTCTTGTGTCGATAATTGGTCAGGGCTTTGTGACTTTTTTCTTCGGGTTGTGCCAGGGTAGTTTGATACTGTTCCTTTTAGTGTCAACCATAGGACGTCTTTTGTGTTTGTGTTTGTGTGTGTGTCGTGCTTGTTGAAAGAAGCTGTGCCTGAGGAATCGTCCGCACAAAGTTCGTGGATACTCAATGGAGTAATGTATTTCTCAAGTATAATAGACAGTGACAAGGACACTTGGTAGCAAACCTTCTTAACCTGAGTAGGTAGTTTCTCTTTAGGTTTTTTAGTCAGGGACGAGAAAGAAAGTCTTTTCATTTCATCAAATAAACATATACTTGAATCAACTTTGGGATACAGACTTTGACCATTGACGTGTGGTTGGGTAGTTGTCCTTGTTGAGAACATGAATAATGAGACTCTGTGTGTACTTATTCAGTAATATGATATCATTTGGAGTACACTTTGGATGGTAGATTGGTAATACCTTCCAACGTCCTGGGATACACCGTTATTAAATTCCAAAGAAACCTCGTACCTGAAGAATCCAAATATGTGAAGACCAGGAAATAGATTATGTTGGGACAAAATGATTTGCCCCCATCATATTCTAATACATAGTTAATCTTGTAGGATGGTCTCACAATACCACAACACAGGGCGTTGTCGCAAAAGAAACGGGGTCTAACAGAATTCAGCGAAATACTCTGATGATTGAATAGATCAACAATAACCTTCAGAGCGATCGATTTCATGATACCTTGTTTGTTGTTGAATAAACCACAAACTGGTTGTTGATAATTTGGGTGCCTCTTGATTGGAAACACGTCGGTTGCCAACAACAATATTTTCCAAAACTTCCTTTATTTTGTTCTTTTCTGAACTGTAAGACTTAATTCCAATAACGTAGAAGTGGAAGTGAATGGATCAAACTGTGTACAGGGCAGAATGACCTCATTGATGAGCTGACGTGAACATAGGGACAAACAGGACTCGTGGTAAACCAAATCTTCCACCAACCCAGGTACGGGAATAGTCAAAGGTAAAGGCCAATAGGGATGTTTTTTGGCAAAGTCAAAAATGATGGGAAAACATGCACAAATAGAAGACCTCATCTGCGTGAATTCAACATGTTGACTGCAGGAAGTATTGAAGTTAAGAATATTGCGGGCGGTCATAATATCTTGCTCAAACTCATGCCGGTTTCTATCTGGATATTTGTAATTCGAACAATGATTCCATTTGAAAACAATTCGATGGGTTGTCAAGTCGTCTTCACGCTTCAAAACAACAGAAACACCATCTACTCCATAATGATTTTCAACAAAAGAAGGTTGACCATTGGGAACATATGTAACCACATCAGATTCTTTGCTGTTGAAATGATTAATCATTTGTCAAATGGAAGATAAAGTAGATGATTGTTGAGTAGATTTAGCGGCACATTGAATACCAATCTTTGACATAAGCTTGGAAACAGAATCATTATACAGAGAAGCAAAGGTTACATTGGTCCAGTGAGGCGGTTTTCTATGTTCGTTTGAGGCTAGGAGTTGGCCAGCAACAGTTTCGGCTAAATTGGTGCGTTTGAACCCCATGCAGAGCAATCTTTTACTTGGATCCGATGGAGAGAGTTTCCGGTAACGAAAGTTGACAGCGAAATCTTTAGCAATCAAGAAAGAAGCGGCGTTGATCATTGATTGTTCAACATGGGAATTGGATTGGAAAAGAGAATGAAGCTCTTTTAAGAAAAAGAATTGCCCGGCAATGATACGGGAATTGGCTTGGTGTATATTTTCGTCAAAGCCCTCACTGTTGGCAAAAACAGTCCAAAGCTTTGGATCATACTTCAAAAGGTACAAAATGACATCGGCACAATGCTTAGTAAGAGGATTGTTGTTGAGATAAGTAGGGCGGAATATAAACTGATAAGGTTTTGAAAGAAGGAATCGCTTGACGTTGAATCAGACCAAGCAAGAATGTATCAAGTAATCGTTTGTTGAGAGGAAGCAACCCAAATGTTGTAGGATTCGACGCCTTCACTACCACTGGGTTTGTAGTTAGTAATTAAACGGTTGTGTTTGGATCTAACGGATCTTGTGAGATGTTGGAGACACAACGACACCAAAAAGGAGATTCCAAATTGATGAAAAAAGGCTTCGAATGTAGCTACTAATGGACCTTGGTCGGTGAAAAAAGTATACAAGTCAATGGGAGTGCCATGTTTCCAACAACACTGTATAACCCAAGATAATTCAGAAGTCTTTGCCGCAGGAATGATAGCCCACGCAAGAGGTATTGTGTCGCCGTAACTAGTCTTGGTTACAAGAACAAAACATACACCATCATAATTATGTTCTTTGTAATGGAAGCAATCACCGACAAACACTGGAGTAGTTAATTTCCCGAAATATTTCCCAGAAGCGATTGGGGTAGCAACAAAACATCTATAGAACCGATTTTCGGTGTCAGTCTGAAGAATAACAGTGGCTTCAGGATTCTTGAAGGCAAATGCCTGCATCCAGGTTGAGTGGGTGCATGATTGTTGATTGGGTAAAGATTTGAGCATGTATTCAAAACACGCATTTCGAGATCAACGTAGCATCTTTTTAACGTGCTTAGGTTTGGAAGTTGAAGTGAGACCAGATAATAGAAACCAAGAATACAGAATTTTTTGGGAAGTGTCATCTGGAGATGGGCTAGTATTCATCATACATTCGGACATAAATTGCTGGAATGGAGGGAAACGAGTTAAATAAATTTGTTCCTTTATCGAGGGTAACGTCTGATGGAGACAACAATGTTGATCAAAAGTTGGGAAAAGAGTTTCGTCCAACCACCAAAAAGTAGAATCGGAATCCGTCCGGTTCTTCCAAGTCTGGAAAGGTGCATCATGCCTTGAACAGACGGCTCTGATCTCAAGATCGCAACACATGCACTTAAAAGATCAATTGGTACAGTGGGAGCGGTAGTTCGTTCTATGAAAGGTGGTGATCTTAAATCCCCACCAATTGAAGCAGTATGCTCCGAGAGAGTCGAGCAAATTGTCTGTGGAGGAGGAAAAAACAGGAGGTCAATTGCAGAATTGCTGTAATGACATGGGCAACCATGACTTAACGGGCTTATGATCGGAAGTGGACAAATTGATCATTGGAAACATTGCTCATTGCAGAAAAGGATACGTCGGGAAATAGAATGAGTAATAACCGATGAACCATGAATGTGGGGAAATAAGTACGGTACGAAGTAAAGAAAAAAACAATCCGATCACGAGGATGAAAGGGGGTGTGTGAGAAATATAGACTAAGAAAAATTACTGACTGAAACAGACATTTGACCGAAATTAATGATAGCAACAAAACGTTACAAAAATAAAATACATGGGTGGAACAAATATAAGCCCAAAAAAATGACGGACAGGATTGCGTACGAATGGAGGCAAGGGAACCTATCACCAGGCTCAAAGGTGCGGATACTAAATTTTTAAACCAACACTGAGGTCCAGCGGAACATAAACAGCAGGTAAAACACATGCGGTCAGGCCCAGTAGCAATAATAGCCAAATTTTTGACAGGGGCCGAGGCTGAGGCAAATTTTAGAAACCTATTTTGAGGCTCTTGCCCACAAAAAAGCGGTCTCGAACATTGTTAATCAATTAAAAAAAACATCAAAGCATCGAATCGAAAGAAAACATCAAATCCAACAAAAACATCAAATCCAACGAAAACTAACAAAAGAGTATAAAATCAGGCAAGTATCCTCAACCATGTTGACCGGATTGCATCGTGAACTACCCATTATGTATGATTCCAGCTTTGACGGGACTAAGAACAAACTTGCCACTTTGAAAGTCTATGATGCCAACAGTAATTCACAGGAATGGAAAGTACCAATCTTTTCAGAAGAAGGGGGCCTGGAAGAATTATTGTATTGTGAAGCAGCCTTTCTCATCGCGGCAAACACTCTACCACTACCAGAAGACCGATACTACAAAGCGTTCACCAAGATACTTCACCAAGATACTGTGCCCTGACGCCCAACACAAGTGGCAGGAAACAACCTGCGACGACAATCATGAAATGAACTATCCAGACAATATCGAGGGCTACAAAGAAGCAGTCAAGGACTACATCCAAGGACACTACTGCGATGCGGGCGATGCAAGAGAAATTATGTAGACCTATATCCACAGTGATGCATGCAAGAAACCACACTGTGTTACTGCCAAGGATCACTCCCTCTGCATCAACCGGCTCATTTGATACTCCGACAAACTACAAGGCCATGGCCCAAAACTCAGCAAACTCAGCAAAACAACAATGTTACGACATACCTTTCCCAACCTGTGGATTTAACAATACGGCCAAATTCACGGTGGCGTCACCAAAGAAACATCAATCCAAAAGCTTGTGGAATATATTGCCAACCAAGAACACCAATCCAAGCTGCAGAATGGAGGCAAGAAGCAAGGGAGACGTCCTGGACCCAATGTCAATAATTTCAATACAAAACGCAAAACCAACACCAAGAATCAAGGAAAATCCTCCAATCCTTGTCGCATTCCCGGTCACAACCATGACTGGTCCGAATGTCCAAAGAACAGATATTCCAAACAAAAGAAGAAACAACGAGCGGACAACAAGAAAAATGACACGGCCAGCAAAACCACTGCAGCCAGCAACGAATCGTTCCAAGCACACATGCAGCGCGCAAAAGAAGCTTTCATCCAACAATATGGAGGCAAGGCAGAACACAGCGTGCAGAGCAGTGAGCAAATATGGCTTCCGTGAAGCCAGAAAACAAGAGCAGTCACCCTGCCTCCGGCTCCACAGGATCTGGATGCCAATTTGGCACTGCCAATTGGGTTCGCAGGAGGACCTCTCTCCACAGAAGGGGAGAAGGTGCCTACAGGAGGTATATCTGATGCTGACAAGAGCTCACAACGAGTCCAGTTTATGGATGAACGTGTCGATAAAAAGAAAAAAGAAAATAAGAGTACAAAAGACGCAAAAACAGCCAAATCGAATGACAATTCGATTGGCACAACAGGTACAAACGACCAAAACGCCACGAGCAATAACGATCGCAATGCGATTACAACAGGTACAACAACAACAACAACAACAACAACATCACCACAGTCGATGAGAACAAGCTGGACCTCGCGCCTAGCAAAAAGCACGACCCTACAACCAACTACGGAATACGGACCATCACAACCACAGCCAATGGCTCGTTCGGCACATCGGTGTTTGTCGTAATGAAGAATCTCAAACTACAAGAATTTGGAAACACAACAATCGAGCGTTGTGAAGCCAGATTAGTTGAATCCAAATCATTCCAATATGACATTATCTTTGGTTGGGACTTTCTACGCAGTGCCAATATCAACTTGTTATTTGAATCAAGCATGATTCAGTGGAACAACCAACAAATTCCAATGCGCAAAACAGCCATTTTTGATATTACTCCAAATTTGCAAGAAGTATATTTTCAAACACTATTGGAGGAACCGATGGATTCTGAGCTAATTGTGCATGATTCAGTATCTTCATCACCCATCATTCTAGACAGAGCTTATGAAGCAACCAATCCAAACGCGGTTGCCACACAGCAAGCACACATGACAGCCACAGAAAAACAACAATTCCAGGCTGTCCTGTCCAAATACCCAAATGTTTTCAATGGGAAACTAGGCAAATACCCACACACAAAAATCTCACTCAAGCTGAAGCCCGACGCCAAGCCAGTCCACAAGAAGCCTTATGCCGTCACATACAAACAAGAAAACCTAATCAAAAGGGAGCTCCAGAATCTAGTCAATGATGGAGTACTCAAGTGATGCAAGGGACCAGCGGAATGGGCATTTCCTACTTTCATTAATTATTAATATACTTATTTAAGTAACCTTAACCACCGAAGGTGGATCTAAACTACTCAGTCTGTATCCAGACTTTAACGTCGCCTCAATCAAAGAGAGTTTAAGCCCCAAGTTGTAGAACAACAAATTTTTCAAACGAATCCTGAAAGCAAGCAGGGAGGGTACAAAAAACAAACTGATAAATGGTGCCCCAGCCAACAATCGTACAGTAGGAAGGGATACACATAGGACTCAGGTGGGCTGGTCCTACGGTATGTGGGATGGAAGAAGACAGGGGCCTTGGTCTTGAAGGGAGAAGAACAGGGCGGGCTGGAAGGGAGAGTACAAAGAACCAACTGATGAATGATGTCCCAAGCAGAAGCCTAACAGGAGGCAGCTGCCTGCAATCATACAGTAGGAAAGGTATACACATAGGAGGAGCAGCGCTGCATGGCACCACTCAGGCGGGCTGGTCCTACAGTATGTGGGATGGAAGAGACCGGGGCCGTGGTCTTGGAGGAAGAAGAACAGGGCAGGGGAGTTTGAGTAGTGGAGGTGCGTTTGATCTGGGGTCTTCCACACCTCGGTCGTTGTCGAGGATTGAATTTGCCGCCGACAAGGTCCAAGTTTTTTTATCGAATTTGCCGCCAACAAGGTCCGTGTTTTTTGCCGACAACAGTAAGAAGAGTCCGATACACATAGGAAGGGCATAGCGCCGCACTGCTTGGAGGAAGAAGCAAGCAGGCAGTACACTGAGATGCTAAGGTAAGGAAATGGAAGCCGTCAACAACAGTAGGAAGGGTTGTCGAGTTTTTAGATCAAATTTGCCGCCAACAACAGTAGGAAGGGATTTCGCCAACAACAGTAGGAAGGGATACACATGCCGTAGGAAGGGCATAGTGCCGCTGCTTGGTGGAAGAAGCAAGGGATCCTACGGTAAGGAAATGAAAGCCCCTAAGTGGAATCAGTTAGTGGGGGGCACAGGGGCCATGGTCTTGGAGAAAGAAGAACAAGGCAGGCTGTACACGGGAGGGGTCCAATGTAGGATGGGAACCATAAAAGAACAACACTTAGGGGCACAGGGTATGTAGGCTATAACCTGTGAGACCTCTCGTATCTCGCAGGGAACACTTGAAGAACCGGTGGAACACTGGAAGGAGGATCCTATGTAGAAACGGGCTCTAATCAAAACCACTTAGGAACCAATGGGCTATAGGTGTGAAAGCAGATGCCAGATGTTGGGCACACATGATGATGCATGGAGAAGGTCGGGCCATAAGTGAAAACACTTAAGTACCAGGGGCCATACAAGGATTTGTACTTAAATGTCAGGGAAAGAACAGAAGGGAACTTGAAGTTTGGTCTGTGAGACCTCTCTTATCTCACAGGGAAGGGACTTGAAGAACCGGGTGGAATACTGGAAAGGTTCCTATGTAGAATCGGCCTCTAATTGAAACCACTTAGGAGCCAAGGGGCTGTACGTGTGAGAAACAGATGCCAGCTGCTGTAGGGCACACCTGATGGTATTGGTAGGAAGTAGGGCCATAAGAGAAAAAACTTAGGGACCAGACGCTATAAGTGAATTCACACTTATAGGTCAGGGGAGGAACATAGCGGAACTTGAAGCTCGACCTGTGAGACCTCTCTTATCTCACAGGGAAGGGACTTGAAGAACCAGGTGAGACACTGGAAGGGTCCTATGTAGAATCGGCCTCTAATTGAAACCACTTAGGAACCAAGGGGCTATAGTAGGTGCGAAAACAGATGCCAGCTGTAGGGCACACCTGAAAGGTATATGTAGGAAGGAGGTCCTTATGCAGAAGACTTAGGGACCAGGGGCTTTAAGTGAATTTGCACTGAAAGGGCAGGGGAGGAACGGTGGTAACTTGAAGTTCAACCTGTGAGACCTTTCTTATCTTGCGGGGAAAGACTTGCAGAACCAGAGGGTGATATAAAGTATATGGCAACCTCAACGTGCAAATACTTATGGGTCAGGACTTGAGGAACCTTCTACAAGGGAGGGATATGCGTATGTGCGTCACCTTCAACTTGAGGAATGGAGAACGTTAAGTGTAACAGGATAGAGTGTTTAAGTAAAGATACTTAAGGGCCCTGGGGGAGAAGCGCGGAAACAGATCAAAGTGGTAGCGCGTCGCGAAAACAGATCAAAGAAGGAGCTTTGTGGGGTTAGTACTCGTCTACAGGATTCAGTGTAGGTAGAATTGATACTGGATTTAGTGTAGAAGGAAATTAGTGTTGGTTTGCAAGCTCAACGACCACCGGCCAACGACAACAACGACCAACAATGGTAAAAAAGGAGACAAAGAGGGACCAAGAGAGGCAACAAGAGACTGAGCTGATAGCAAAATCGAAAAGGCCAGGTCTTGGTTCATACAGGTAGGTCTTGGTGCGGTGTGTGGCGGTGTAGAAGTGGGCAAGATATGGCAGGGGAGATTTGTGTAGAAATCTACGTGATTTTAGTACTGGAACAATAGAAATTTTGAACGTCGGACAAAGTTGCTCGAGAGCAAAATTGTGGGCATTTCCTACTTTCATCATTCCAAAGAAAGATAATAGGGTGCGATGGGTCTCAGACTTTCGAGAACTCAATGAACTGTTAATCAGAAGGCCATATTCTATACCACAAATACAGGACATCATGCATTGGTGGGGAAAATACACCCACTTCACCAAGATCAATTTATCCATGCAATACTATTGTTTTGAACTGGATGAAGCAAGCAAGAAACTATGCACAATTGTCACACCATATGGTTGCTCCAAATATCAAAGACTACCAATGGGGGTCAAAATCTCTCCAGATGTGGCACAACAACTCATGGAAGACATTTTGCAGGGTACCAATTGCACAGTCTATATTGATGATATTGGAATCTGGACAAATGGTACCTTTGGCCATCACATACAAACAGTGGACACAATTCTGCAACAACTGGAGGAAAATGGACTCAAATGTAACCCTCTCAAATGTGACTGGGCTGTGCAGGAAACAGATTTCCTAGGATTTTGGATGACGCCAGAAGCTGTTAAACCCTGGAAGAAAAAGATTGAAGCAATCTTAAGAATGGACCGACCAAAAACTGTTACACAAGTCAAGTCCTTTTTAGGTGCCATTGGATACTACAGAGATATGTGGCCAAGAAGATCACATGTTTTATCTCCATTATTTGAACTCACGGGAACCCCCAAGAAAGCGGCGGCCAATGGGCAGCCCAAAACAAAGTCAGCCTTCACATGGGGGCCATCTCAGGATAAAACCTTTGAAGAAAGGAAAGCAATGATAGCAAGCAATGCGCTGAACACCTACCCGGATCTGAACCTACCATTTGATATCTACACAGATGCCTCAGATCTACAGCTTGGCGCAGCCATCCTACAAAACGGCAAACCCATTGCTTATTGGTCCAAAAAGCTGAATGCAGCTCAGAAGAATTACACAACAACGGAAAAGAAACAACTTGCAATAGTCTTGTGTTGCAAGGAATACAGGAAACTACTATTAGGTTGTGAACTCAACATTCACACCAACCACAAAAATCTCACTTTCAAAACCCTCTCTCCACAACGGGTCCTACGATGGAATCTCTCTCTACAAGAATACAACCTCAAGTGGAACTACATTGAAGGCCCCAAGAATGTCCTCGCGGACGCATTCTCAAGATTACCCAGGATGGATCCACCTACAGTGGGGGGAAACAGAAGCAAGGCAAAGGAACTCTAATTGATTTTCTCAAACTCAACATTCCCGAACAATCAGATGAAGAGCTCTTTCTACAGGAATTTCCAGAGGTATTCCCACACTTATGCCATGACGTGGACACGGGATTATATTCATGTCTGCTGAACAATGAGTGCCTAGTCAACCTACCAACAATCCAGGAAATGGAATGCCCAGTGAACTACACAAATATCGCTCAACATCAACAAAATGACAATACGGCTCCCTGCTAAGCTTCAATTACCAACCTTCTTCAAACAACAACTTGGTAATCAGGAAATTACATGCTACTCAAAGGCGGAAACCAGAGAGGAATGGAAAATCTACATTCCAACCTCCCTTGCTCCTCAACTACTCAAGTGGTACCATCTACTACTAGGGCACTGCAGATCCACCAGGCTCAATCAAACAATAGCAGCCAGGTTCCACATGGAACAGCTCGCCAAGCTATGCCAAGAGTACATATGCCCGGATGATTGCATCAAGTACAAGAGCAGAAACGCTAGTTACGGACTATTAGCTCCCAAGCAAGCGCCACTGGCACCATTCAGTGAAGTGCATGTGGATCTTATTGGACCGTGGAAGGTAAAAGCTCAAGGGAAAATCTTTAACTTCAAGGCTCTCACTTGCATTGATCCAGTGACCAACCTACTGGAAATTGTTTACATCAGAGATAAGTCAAGTCAACATGTCTCCAACCAATTCACCAACTGCTGGCTATCAAGATATCCAAGACCTGTCAAGTGCGTTTATGACAACGGTGGAGAATTCCTAGGTCACAAATTTCAAGCTATGCTTGCCAACTATGGGATTGAAGGCGTGGCTACCACAGTCAAGAATCCGTAGAGCAATGCTGTCTGCAAGAGAGTACATTACACCATTGCAGACACGCTCCAAATATTGGTACATGTGAATCCACCACAAACCAACACACAAGCCACACAGCTCATGGACAACTCCTTAGCCACTTGCATGCACTGCATCCAGGTGTGCAATCAACGCATCTATGGGCTCTTCCCCAGGAGCCCTTGTTTCCAACAGGGACATGCTGTTGGATATCCCACTGACATCCAACCTCATTGCGCTACAACAAATTTGACAACAAGGCATCAACATGAACCCACTCTGACAGAATGCCCAGCGCATCAAGCATGTTTTCAAGGTTGATGATAAAGTATGGATGAAAGAACCAGATCCAGACAAATTACAATCGCAGAAGAAAGGTCCATATCCAATTGTTCAAGTACATACCAATGGAACGGTTAAATTAAGACTATCTCCAAATGTCACCGAAACAGTCAACATTCGGAAGCTCACTCCATACGAAGAACATCCAGCGAACAATGATGCACCGGATCCAGCCAACGATGATCTAGCCATGGAAGAAGTCTAGTCAAATGATTCTAGGAATCGTCAAGGCGCTCATTGGAGGACTCTGTAACGTAAGCAATGTACCCTACGAAAGCTATGTACTGCAATCTACCGTACATGTTGTACTATCTAAGATACCATCGAAAGATACGTACGATCAAACTAATGAGACCTGGACCACTCTAGGAATCATTAAGTATCAAACCATCACCTCTATATACATTGGTATATAGATGGCAGGCGGGCACACGATATTATTATCATGCGCCATATATGAATATTCATGGGCGATCGAAGCAAGCACGCTTGATTGCTCATTATTTTATCTGTTCAGTTTCCATCCATTTTCGTAAAGTATTAATCCATCATAATTATCACTCCTACTGAAATTCTACCCCTAGTGTGTTACAGGCATGTATCTGGGTGACTTGAAATCCGCGGGCCGAGTATTGCCCTGCTATTGCCCTTATTGACTTTGCTAGCATGTGCTGTTTCATGTTGTTGATTGCTATTGCTGTTCGAAATCTGATGTGTCTCAAGATCGATACCAAGAACTGGATGCTATTCACAGTGATAATATTGACACACAGCGTGGTATCGTGGTAGGCGTTGAGAATATTGCTTGGCACGGGAGTGATATCCTCTCTGGTATGTGGGGCCTGTTGGCGCACACTCTTCCCTTTAAGGATGCTTGCGTGTTTACCATAGATATTGAGCATGACCTTGACATCCCTTCGGGTGGTTGGACAGTCCTTAATAATGTTGTTATTGATCATTTTAATGAACGCTTGCGCTGTTGGGAATCCTAGGATCTCCTGCATGTCTTGAGCCTTCTTGGCCCGGGAGCAGTCTACAGCCAAATAGGAGTTGGCCTTTTCTTCCACTGTATCCACCGCCAGCACAGTTTCGTTGTGTTCCCTCATGTCACAGTAGTATAAGTTACACTTGGAACGTTGAAATCGCCTTGTTCCACCGTCCTTATGTACATATAGCGCGTTGTTGATACTGGTGTCCATTGTCACTCGGTATTGATCTGACACTAAGTCAATGCAAGGGATAGCACGTTCGCCAGGCCGTTTGCATAGAACCACACTACTCCAAAGCCCGGTAAGTCGGCAATAAGGCTAGTAGTCGTGGGCACTCCCGCAGTTGCAGTGGATATTCATGAATCCCCTGTTTGGCACCTGTCTGATATTGTTCACGAGTTCTGGATTCACAATGAGGTTGAGTGATGACTCGCTGTCCAGAAGAATCCAGTAGGGATTCACTCCCCCTTTGGACCTGGATTGAATGAAAAGGTGTTCCATATCACGGATGTAGTAGTAGTTGTCGTTTGTGTCTTCCCCGTCGACACTGTCGTTGGAGTATTCTTGGGTTCTTGGGACAAGGTCCGGTACGTCGTATGAGTCGTTGCTGCTATCGTCATTGCTGATGTAGGTTGATGTCGATGAAAAGGAGGATGTCAAAGTGGTGTCTTGCTGATCATCCGACAGCATTCCAATATTGAGAAACATGTAGGTTGTTTGCTCAGACAGAGTGAAGTCCTCACCGGATTCCACTGCGGTCATGAGGAGTTGTCGACTGTGTTGGTCTGTAGACAGGTCGGTTGATTTGTTTCCTTGTTGGGCAAACAGGCTCAATTTTTCATTCCCGGATTCGTCCTTTCTCCTGTCGCGCTGCTTGCCGGCGTTGCTGAGTTGGCTTGGATTGTTGCTTCCAGTCTGAGTGTTTCCCCGGGTCCGCGCTGGCTTCATTGAGTCCTTGAATGCAACTAGCATGTCCAGGGTCTTCACACTTGTGGCTGGGTAGTTGTTTTGTTGTAGAGCGTAGTTGTCAGCAAGGACTTGGTGCAGGTTGTTGTTGTCTGTGGCTGAACCCTCGATGATGAGTGCGGCCATAGCACGTTGCTCCACTGCATGATCAATGGCCGTTCTTGTTGTCCTCGTTAGGCTTGTTAGGTAGGCCGTGTAGCCGTAAAACTTGTAGAGTGGGTTCACTTCCAGTTCATATGATACAGTTGCTTTGCTGACCAGCGTGCCTCCGAGCGATTTGACCACGTCGAGGTTTTCCTTAACCATCTTTACGTATGATGCCGCATTGAAGTTATGCTGCTGGGTGCAGAGGAGCTTTCGGATGGCCCTAAGGACATTGGTTACTGGGTGCGCCTTGGTTTGCCTTGATTGGAAGCATAGGTCTTGGACTGACTTGAGCAATTCCACGACACACTTGCAACTATTGATTGACTTTCATGCCTTTAGACCCTTCAGTTTGGCCTTCATTTCATCGTCGAATTGTCCAAGGGTGAGTCGGTACATCTTCTCCATGTCGCGTTGGTACTGGATCCATTCATCAGCCTTCTTCTTTAGCCCCTCCTTATACATGTCCATGAGGGTTTCCTTGAGCCCTTGCACCTCAACGGTTTGCGCCGCCTGAGTTACTGGATCAGTTACAGTCGTAGAGTATTCCTGTACGGTAGGCTTGGTTGGCGCGGAGTCTTTTTGTTCGAATCGAATCAGGTGCTCGATTGAGGACCCCACCTGGGGAATAGGAATATACTTGGACCCTCCAAGGGTCTCGAGGCGCTTCTTAAGGTCATTGTAGTGTTTTGCGGTGGCATCTTCAGTGATGAGGATCATGCCCTTCAGATCGGTTTGATTGTGCCCGACGAATCTGTCAGGGTTACGTTTGGAGTAGGAAGTCTTTGGTTCCATTCTTGGTGTTTGTATTGAGAGTAGACGCATACTGTCTTTGAGTGCGAGTGTACGTGATACTTTTTATTTACTGTTGAATGAACACTACAATTGGTATGTAAAATAGTGTCAAGTCTGAAAGAATACAGAAGTACAAATAATCCTATTGACTAGTAGAGTAAATAAAAAGTATGGATCTTCTGATATCTTGGTGAATTGAAGTCACGAGTTGTCATTTTAGACAACTCGGAATATGTCTCCACCAAAAGATATCTCTTCAACAATCACATACCTACCTATGCAGCTTTTGTATGTTTGTACATTCGCATGCGCGCGCATCGTTTCTCAACAATAACAGTACCAGTAATCTGACTGTGTTTGTGTTGCTCATCGTGGATCAAACTGAAGCACGCGTCGATTTGTCTAGAAATCACGCGGTTAAGGACATACAGACAGACTAAACCAGTTACTCGTGATAGTCGCCAAAGCAAATAACTGTTTATACGATTCATCTCAACGCACATACGACCCGTAAAGAGGGACCGATAGAGGTGCAGTGCGGTCCGGATATAACTTAATCCTAATGCTCAAAATTTTAGAACCTAATCAATGTTACAGCAATCTACCTACTGCAATCTAATGACACGAAGTAGAAATCAGAGTTTATCAGACCCAGAGATTCTAACCAAAAGGAGTGTTTAGTCAACAATCGGCTATCGTTCAAATGAGAGACGAGTGTTCCAGCGGTCCACACGACAATAGATGAAGCGAGACCGATTACCGACTGATCACCGGTTAATCAAAGACTCTCCTGAAGGCTATGTCCATGTTTGAGCACTTAGATGGGTAATGGCACTAGTGCAGCCAGGCTTGAGCTAGTATCTCTTGCTTCTCTCAAACGACATAATGGCCTAGGGGAACAAGCAAACGCCATCGATACAATGTATTGAATTCGGGGCCAGAACAGCCGCAGTCTTTACATTCAAACGTAAACGTGTCCCAATTCAAGCATGGAAGAGGCCCACATGGCGCCTCAAATGACACGATAAGGACTGGTAATACGCCTAGGTGTACATAGAAATGGCAACGAGCCGACGGCCCCAACAACAACAACAACAACACCAACAACTAGAGGCATACAGCCTCACGATTTGTAGTAGGTGTGAATACAGTTAGGAGGGATCGATTCCTCCATACGAGTAAAATAAGATGCTACCACGAGGTGGGACAGCGTACAGACGTGTGCACTAAGCTGTTCTAAGCCTCTACACGGAGAGGGCAGTTGAATTATTCTAGAGTAATTTCAACTCCCGCCGAATAGGGGAATCCGGTTGACTTGTAACCGTAAAATAACGGGAAAACCAACCAACGGCTGATCCGTTGGATTTGTAACCGTAAAATAACGGGAAAACAAACCAACGGCCCCAATTCCTGTGGAAACAATTCAACGGTCCCAAATTCCTGCGGGAACAAGTAGCGGGCCGGATCTAACGGCCACTAGATTCCCGCACGAGTAAACCCAACGGCCGGCAGAGGGATTCATAAGCCAAATCAACGGCCCCGATTCAAAATCGGAACCCGAACAGTTTGCTTAAGTATGGGGCAACTGAGGGATTTGCATTCGGAATAGAAACTATTAAATTCCTTTCGTGTCTAAGTTGGTAGAAGTACGAGATCGAGAATAATGAGACCTCGCAAAATTACTGCTCGATACTTAACTGGAGGAGAAGAATCGGTCGTCAATACCGAGCTCATTCTTACGATCGAGTCCAATACTTAGTGATCCAAGAAAGAACACATGACAGATGTTAACATATGCTACCTTCTGTTAAGTGTCTTTTTTCAAGAAAAGACAGCAGAGGTTCGAAACTCTGCTCACGAATATACGTGTTGTATTAGCGGCAACACGATATTCACCGTAATACGGTAATTTACCGTACAAAATACACGTAAATTCGCGTGCTGTATTAGCGGCAGCACCGATCTTTAAAAGAGATACTTGCTCTCCAGCAAGAAACATCTCTTCATCTTATACTTTTAGATTATTTGATTATTCAACCTTAAACCTTGCACCGGACGCCTCCTTTGCGTCCCATTTGTAGAACTACAAGCCTAAGATCTAACTGATTGCGTCGATTGGTCGATAGTCAGAATAGATCTGATTGGATTCGCATCCAGTCGTAGTGGATATCAGAGAAATATTAGAACACAACAGACCGGCACCTCAACCGGCCTGCAGCTAAAGCTCCCGTTGCTCTTCCTTGCCTTTGGATTGAATCAGCTCAACAGCCAGTTTCAGAAGGAAATTAACAGATTAACAGTCGCAAGCTTGTTGAAGCTTGCAAAAGAAGAAGACGACGCAGCAGGAGCACCCTACGACGACGAAGAAACAATCCGACAGCAGATCATCGATTGATCAACTACGGCCGACGAACGATAGTTCTCTGATCCGATTACATAAACCGCATTCACGTCGTATCTCATCGAAGACAACTCCACATCCCTATTGAAAGACGAAAGTGGAGACGATAGCAGCGTTACAGCCACCACCGGATCCATCCTCTCATGACGGACATCCCTGTCGCCGCCAGAACGCGAAGCAGGTCGACAGGACGAAGCAGGTCCACCGGATTCCAAACACTTCAACCTGGGAGCGCTGCAACCACATCCCTACTGCCTGCAACCGACATGGTGGTCGACCCACAGGACAGGTTGCACGACAATGAAGAAGAAAGCACACCTATCGAACACCTCTTCCCATTGTTTGACCAACCACTAGCCACCTTCTTGCATGAAATCTTTGACATACCAAAGGAACGAAATGACGCCCTGTGCGAGGCTCTCATTGCTGGAAGGCTCAAGACATGGCTAGCCTTCTTGTACATCGAGAACATTGGCGATCTAGCTTTCCTCGAAGGGGGCGTAAGAACACCAATTTATCGACATGTACAGATGTCCATACAGCAAGTCATCGACTTCGGGCAACATCTCACAGCACAAGGACTAGACTCAGAGGATAGAACCCATTATACCAAGGACGCCTTTCAGAGCTACTGTTTTAGTGCTGTCAGAGCCAGAAGAGCATCTGGAACGGATATTGAAATCACCAGCACGCGCAACAGCACCGGCACACCTCGACGACAACAGGAAAGATCCTCCAAGCCCATCGAACAGCTTAGATATGAATCCTGGACCAAGAAATCAAGGGATGAAACCACCTTTCCAACTCTGCAAAATGATGCAAGGTTTGAACGCTGGCTTGTCAAATTCAAGGCAAAGCTGGAAACATCTGACATAGATACTCATACATTCCTCGATCCAAACTGACCTGATATACCACTCGTCGGGTATGAAAAAGCTCTTCATGACAAGCAATGTGCTTTCTTCTGGACTCTCGTCCTACATGCCCTCCAGAGTGATCTCTCCTACTCCTGCGTGCTCAGCCATACCTCCTCAAGAGATGGCAGACAAGCCTTCTTTGACTTTGTGTCATTGCATGACAGATTCAAATCCAAAGTATATGACACCTCCATTGTGATGCAACAACTATTGGACATTGATTTGAGGACATGGAAAGATACCAAGGTCAAGTTCATCACCCAGTGGTTTGCCCAGTTGGAACATCTCAACACACTATGCGATCCACAGAGGCCACTTGATTTTGATACTGTCAAAACGCACCTTTGCAAGGCCTGTAGTAGCAGCTTCCAGCTCAGTGAACAGTTCTACAAAGTTGATGATCCCCCTGCAGCACAGGACTTGATTAAGTTTAGACAGCATGAAGCCGTTGCTATCAGTGAATTGAAAAATACCCTCCTCCTTGAAGCCACCAGACTGGATTCCCAAGCTTCCCTGTCCCAACCTCAAAGTCGAATGTCTGTCAAGGCCAATACGCATGATCTATCCTCTGTGACACAATCCACATATTCTGCTATCACTGATGACTCAGTCTCATATTTACCTCCTATTGATTTTGATGGTGACTACCAAGACTACGCTGTTTACAAGGCTGGAAGAACACCAGATCCAACCACAAGACTGCCATCTACCGTTTGGAAAACTCTCTCCAAGCATGGTATGAAGCACTGGCTTGGCTTCACAGCTGATGACAAGAAGCGCCTAGTTGCCTGCCTTAAGCCTGAGCTACTTGATGCTGCATTACCACCAGATCCCAATTCTAGCAAACCAATCACACGCCGGGCTTACTGTCGAGCAGGACCCCTCCACCGCGGCTGAGCAGGTCCTATCGCCTGCTGACGAGAGCTCGGCCAGATCTGCGTTCCATGCATCACTTGGTGTATACAAGTCATCTTCTCAATCAGACACCAGGCCTCTCAAGTCTTCTGTTTCTCCTGCACACCCAGCTCGATTTCTTGCAGACAACCCCGATATAATTTACAAGAAAGAAGGCAATGTCTATGTCCCTGTTGAACAAACCTCACAATCAGTGAACTTTCACTATTGGGCATCACTGGAATGTGAATCTCCTGTTTCACTAGCAAACCCCATCGCTACTTATCACTCAAGCAAAACTGCGGTATCCACACCTGGTTCTGCTATGGTTGACAGAGGTGCAAATGGGTGTATCATCGGAAATGACGCATGTCTCATCTCTAAAGATATTCCACCAAGATATGTCAACGTAACTGGTATAAACAATCACCAAATCCAGAACATCCCTATTGCAACATGCGGCGCCTACTCTGTCTCCAACAGAGGACCTGTCATTATCATCTTTCATGAGAGTGCATACACCCCTCAGATGGAAGCATACCACTCGACCATGGATGATTCCTCTATCAAGACAGGTGGATCCCAAGTCATTACCACTACTGATGGTCATGTCTTTCCACTCAGTATATGCCACGGCTTACCTTATCTCGCTATGCGCAAGTATACCAGTGCAGAATTTGCTCTTCTTCCCCATGTCATCATGACAAGTGATCAGCATTGGAACCCATCTGTACTGGATAACGCATATACCCCACAGGATGATACCTTCATTCAGAAATACGCGCCTATGGTCACATCACTTCCATATCCAGATTATGATGAATTCGGCGCACTTAGGGACATCAACATTGGCACATCTTCTACAGTCACCTCATTTTTGTCCAACATCACTACCTCGTCCCTCCAGGTTTTGGATGTTTCTGATACTTCATTTTGGCTTAGCCCCACTGATTATATCCATCAAGAAATCCTTAGTCGGTGCTCTAATCAGTCTCCTTCCACCTCCATTATCGGTGCCGCCCATGTCCAGTCCCCCACTGATATTGATTACTTGTCTCTCAAGCCCTTCTTTGGATGGATTTCCCTTGATCGTATCAAGGCCACTTTCACCAATTCCACCCAGTATGGCTCACTCTCCACTAGTCCAGACGGTAACATATTCAAACGATTCCAATCACCACAGCCGGCCATGAATGTCCGACCTTTCAATGATGATGTCCTCTCTGATGTTGTATATTCAGACACCCCTGCCGTCAATGGTGGCTCCAAGATTGCTCAAGTTTTCTTTGGGCGCAAATCTCATATCATCCATGTTGAAGAAATGAGGACTACTGCTGACTTTCTTCCTTGTCTCCAAAATTTTGTCCGGCAATGGGGCAGACCACTCAGACTGCTCTGTGATCATGGGTCCTACCAGTCCAGCAAATCTGTTCTTGACTACCTCAAGATGATGTGGATTGGATTATGGCAAAGTGAACCATACCATCAACACCAAAATCTCTTCGAACGTCGGTACCAGACCTTCAAACGCATTGTCAATAGAACCATGGATCGCACGGGCACTCCACCCCACCTCTGGCTTCTATGCATGCAATATGTTGGTCGCCTCATGAATCATTTGTCTGATCCCACTCTCTCTGACAAACAGCCCTTCTACATTGCTACCGGTATCATTGGTGACATCAGCCCATACCTTAGTTTGTTCTGGTTTGAGCCCGTCTACTACAAGACTCCAGATACACAGTTTGGCTCTCAGACCACTGAATGCCTTGGCCACTTTGTTGGCATTGCTGAGCATGTTGGTAATAGCTTATGTTTCACCATCTGGGATCCCATCACCAATAAACTCCTTGATCGATCTGGTGTACGCACTGCTTTAACTCCTGAGCATCGCAACAAGCGCGCTGGCTTGTTCACTGATGATGGCTTTCTTGCATGGCGCAAGGCCAAAGATGCTTCCATCACTCCTAAATCTTCTGGTGATAGTTCCTCCTTCCGACATCCTACACCACCCCGTTCCGTCACAGCATCACCTCCTCTGCGCATCCCACAGCCATCCTTGCCTACCTTTCTTTATTCCAAGGTTCCTAATACCCGAAGCTATGTCCCTTCCCCACTCCCTAACAACTATGGGGAGATTCTTGATGGCCCTCCAACCCCTCACATCTTCAGCAAAACCCCTGACGGCGTCCCTGTTACTGAAGATGATTTTGGCCCCCCTGAGCTAGCATATTTTGATGTTAGTGAAGCCACACCTCCACCCATCAATCCGGCTATCCCATCTGTTGGCCCATCTGAAGTAGTTGTTACTGATGAAGAAGGCGATGCTCAATTTGCCGATGATGGCACACCCATCACCATCCCTGCTATCCCTGTTGCTGAATTGCAAGGCTGATCTTTTCTAATGGCCCTCCCTGATGGCACACAGAAAAGAATGACAGTTGTTGACATTGAAAACAGTCTTGAGCAAAACAACGACTTCATCAAGTTCAAGTGCAAACATACGGATGATGAACTTGAAGATATCATAGCCTACAATGATGTCATGAATTACATCCACAGGGATGTAACTCAAGAAGATGGCAAACTTTGGTCCTTTCGACGCATACTTGGTCATCAAGGTCCACTTGACAACAAGCAGCCACAATACAAAGGTTCCAAATACAACCTATGGATTGAATGGGAGAATATGGAAAGGACATACGAACCCCTATCCAACGTAGCTACCGATGACCCGGTCACTGTAGCCAAATATGCAAAAGACAACAACATGCTCGACAAACCTAGCTGGAAACATCTCAAACGCATTGCTTCACTTGCTCGAAGAACCAAGAAACTAGACAGGCTAATCCACCAAGCCAAACTCCGCTCCTTTCGCACTGCTCCTCAGTATCAATATGGATTCAAGGTACCTCGAAATCATGAAGAAGCCATCCAGTTTGATACAGCAAATGGCAACACCAAATGGCAGGATGCCATAGCGCTGGAAATGTCACAGCTTCAAGAGTATGACACCTTTATTGACAAAGGTATCTACAAGGCTAGCAATATACCCATTGGCTTTTAACAAATCAAGGTCCACATGATTTATGCAGTCAAGCACGATGGCCGACACAAAGCCCGGCTAGTTGCAAATGGTAATCTCACTGAAGCTCCCATTCACGGTGTGTATGCAGGAGTTGTTTCACTTCAAGGCTTGCGCATGTGCCTATTCCTTGCTGAACTGAATAGCTTAGAGGCATGGGGAACCGACATTGGGAATGCATACCAAGAAGCTGTTACCTGTGAGAAAGTATGCATCAAGGCTGGTGCTGAATTTGGATCACTAGAGGGTCACCTACTAGTGATTTACAAGGCTCTATATGGACTTCGATCATCTGGCAAGTGTTTTGGTGATATGCTCGCTGCCTGCCTCATTGAACTAGGTTTTGAAAGATCCAAGGCAGAGCCTGAAATCTTTATCAAGCCTGGCAACAACAAACATGGGGAGCCAGTATACGAGCTGATATGCACATATGTTGACGACCTTTGCTTATGTATGGCCAATCCTGAAACCTTTCTGGTAATCCTGCAGTCTGCACCTTACAATTTCAAATTGAAGGGCTCTGGTCCAATGAACTTCCATTTGGGATGCGGTTTCGAAAGAGATGAACATGGTGTGCTATGCATGAACCCCATCAAGTTCATTGAGAAAATGGAGGCCTCATATGAACAAATGTTCGGCTGTAAACCCACCACCAGGTTCCATTCGCCCCTTGCTGAGAATGACCACCCAGAGCTAGACTCATCATCATTCCTAAGTGATACTGATATCCAAAAGTATCAAAGCATGGTGGGCTCACTCCAGTGGGTCATTGCCATTGGACGTTTTGATGTGCAGACTGCTGTTATGACCTTATCAAGCTTTCGCGTACAACCTAGGGAAGGCCATCTCAATAGAGCCAAACGAATCTACGGATATATTTCCAAGTTTCGTCATTTCAAAATCAGATTCAGAGTGGGCATACCAGATTTTGTACTCACTGAAGGCAGCAGTACAGACTGGTCCAATACCGTATATGGGGAGCACTCTGAAGACCTACCAAGCGATGCCCCTAAACCCCTGGGGAAGGTAGTTGTATTATCTCATTTCTATGACGCAAACTTAATGCATGACATCCTAAGTGCCAAAGCTGTCACTGGTATCCTGCATTTTGCAAACAAGACCCCCATCATGTGGTTCTCCAAGAAGCAAGCAACATCTGAAACAGCCACCTTTGGCGCTGAGTTTGTATCTGCTAGAACCTGCATTGAGCAAATTGTTGACATTTGACAGTCCTTCAGATATCTTGGTACTAGAGTACACGACACATCCTACACATGGGGAGACAATGAAAAGATGATCCAAACCTCTACATTCCCATATGCGAGGCTCCACAAGAGGCACCACATTCTCTCATATCACTATGTTAGAAGCTTGATCGCAAGAGGCTTCATCCTCATGCAACATCTTGCAGGCAAGGATAACTGTGCTGACATCCTCACCAAGCACTGGGGACACTCAGTAGTGTATCCTTTACTCAAGCCCATCTTTCACTATTGCGGAAACACTGGTGATTTGCTACAGGATGACTGCATCGGATCCTAGAGTATGCTTTCGCGTGGACACATGGGGAGTATTAAATTCCTTTCGTGTCTAAGTTGGTAGAAGTACGAGATCGAGAATAATGAGACCTCGCAAAATTACTGCTCGATACTTAACTGGAGGAGAAGAATCGGTCGTCAATACCGAGCTCATTCTTACGATCGAGTCCAATACTTAGTGATCCAAGAAAGAACACATGACAGATGTTAACATATGCTACCTTCTGTTAAGTGTCTTTTTTCAAGAAAAGACAGCAGAGGTTCGAAACTCTGCTCACGAATATACGTGTTGTATTAGCGGCAACACGATATTCACCGTAATACGGTAATTTACCGTACAAAATACACGTAAATTCGCGTGCTGTATTAGCGGCAGCACCGATCTTTAAAAGAGATACTTGCTCTCCAGCAAGAAACATCTCTTCATCTTATACTTTTAGATTATTTGATTATTCAACCTTAAACCTTGCACCGGACGCCTCCTTTGCGTCCCATTTGTAGAACTACAAGCCTAAGATCTAACTGATTGCGTCGATTGGTCGATAGTCAGAATAGATCTGATTGGATTCGCATCCAGTCGTAGTGGATATCAGAGAAATATTAGAACACAACAGACCGGCACCTCAACCGGCCTGCAGCTAAAGCTCCCGTTGCTCTTCCTTGCCTTTGGATTGAATCAGCTCAACAGCCAGTTTCAGAAGGAAATTAACAGAAACGTTTGTAGAATTTTGCAAGGAGAAACCACTAGAAAATATCTACTACTAGTGATATCGCGAAGAGAGTGATTGTTTGAGAAATACGAAATCTCTTCAGATAAATCATTCATATATCACTTACAGAGCAAGTAAACAACTATTCCGGACGCAAAAATACCAACCATGGTGAGAGGAAGAACAGCTCGACAGAACCAACGCAACGACAATGCGGCCGCTAATCCAGCGGCTGCCAAACGCAACAATGATAGCAACTCCTCCTCCAACAAGAAATACGGCAACAAGAAACAGAAGACTTCCGGTACATACGATGGACCTCTTGAGGTCTGCACAGGTTTCTCTTGTTGAAGCCAAAGGAGACAACACTACAGCAAAGGGGCCGGCCGGCGATCAATTCGGTAGCCATACTCACAAGAAGAAGAACCAAGATTGATTTGCCGGCGGGGGCCTGTCGATTGTATCCCAGGTAGGCCGGCTGATAGTCCATATCAAGAGTTTTGGCTCACCTTCTCAAGATAACGGTCGATGCGAGTTGGACAGCCACGCTGATACAACAGCCGCGGGATCAAATATGGTATTACTGGATTCATTGGATTCTATCTTGACATATGTGGATGTTGCACCATTTTCAGATACATACTCACCGCTTAAGAATGTCCCTATTGCCCGTTGCGCCACAGCTTGGACTGACCCAACCAATGGGATTACCTACATCTTGGTCTTTGGGCAGGCTTTGTTTTTTGGCACCAAGTTGCAACACAGCTTGGTATGTCCCAATCAAGTCCGGGATTGCAACTTCAACAAGGTTGAGGACACCCCAAGGCGATACGACTCCAATTCTACACACAGGATTACATTTCGATCAGAAGACACTGAACTCTTCATCCCTCTCAAAGTAGAAGGAGTCATATCCTATTTTGATTCCCGAAAACCTACGAAGAAGGAACTGGCAAACTGTGAACACATACTGGCCACAGATACCCACACCTGGGACCCCTACTCCGCTCACTTTGCAGAGGAGGAAGAAGCCATCAATGCCTCTTTCCCGCGAGTCGTTGCTACTCTTTCAGGGTGCCTGCCGGCTTGTGGGACCCCAGTCAAATATTCATCCACGATTCATCCTGAACCACTCGGCACAGGGTACGACACAAACCGGCTGCTCTATTTGGCTTCTGTCTGTACTAGTCGAGTTCCTTCCCAACGTATAGGATGTACTCCAACAGATGTTTCCACCCGATTGATTTCAGCCCTTGCTGGAACCACCGGGGAGGACCAAGAAAATCTTCGAAATTCAGCAAATTCTGCGATTTCTGATGTTTCCACCAAGCCTTCATCAGTCGGTCTGTCCTCATTATCTGAAGCTGAGCTTGCCATTCAACAGGAAGCCAAGGCTCGAACCAAGGAGAGGAAGCTACTAAGGCGGCAACAAGATGTCCTAGACCAAGAAATGTCCCTTGACAAGAAGTCTTTCATACAAACGGGACAATGGGGACCTCCAATACGAATCCCTGACAAGGTCGACAGGTACGACGCCAAGGCCATTGCTAAGATGTGGAACATCAGTGAGAAGCGGGCCAAGGCTACTATTGAAGTCACTACCCAAGACGGCATTTGTCAACTGTCCCAGCCTATTACAAAGAGACTGAAGACACAGAAGTGGAGGAATAGGAGGATGCTCAAGGGCCGATGGTATGCTGACACTATGAAGTTCAAGGTTCCCAGCATCATTCGCAATGATACAGCAGCCCAGATCTTTGCAAATGGAAAGGGCTATGTGGCCTTCTATCCTGTCAGGGGAGAGGTCCGATGTCATGATGGCTTATCTTGCTTTATAAATGAAGTGGGAATCCCAGAACACCTTGTTACAGATGGAGCAAAGGCCCAGGGGAGTCATGAGACACACAACACTGGTTGGCACAAACTCCGGTCGGAGTATCGCATATGACAAACATACATACAACCTCACTGCTCTTGGCAGAATACGGCAGAATACAGTGCCGGGGACTTGAGAAGGGCAATCCGTTGGATGACTTCTAAGAAGGGCAGTCCCAGGAGGTGCTGGGCCTTCTGTGGAATGTTAGCGGCCGGCCGGATGAACCTCGTGGCATCGAGTGATCCTTCTTCGATGGGAAGGACTAGCTTTGAATTGGTACACGGATACACCCCAGATATCACACTCTACATGATTCATGACTGGTATGACTTCATTTGGTGGTATGACTTAAATGGAAAGACAAATAGGCTTGGCCGGTGGCTGGGCCCATGTGGAGATACTTTCGGTGGTGGAGATTGTCACTATATCTTATTTAAGACTGGAAAGGTTCACATAACAAACAGCACTCGGACTATATCAGAAGAAGAATGGAGACATCCGGATATCCTATCACAGTTGGAAGCACACAACAAAGAAATCAACGCAAAGGTAGGCGATGAGGTTAAACCTTCTGATACTTATCTTGAAAATGAGCTTGGCAAACCACCTCTGGGCCTATTTGATGGCAAATATGAGGGAGAGGATGAAGTACTCATGGCAGAAGCCGAGGCTTCTTCCCCGGATGTTGATGACTTATCTGGTAAGGATCTAGACGAGTATCTTGGGACCGAGGTATTACTCCAGATAGGGGATCAACATATCCGGGGGCTAGTCAAGAGCCGTTGCACGAATAAGGACGGTGTGCTGATTGGTGAAAAGAACAACAATCCCCTCTTAGACACAAGGTCTTACAAGGTCGCTATGCCAGATGGATCTATTGAAATTTATACAGCCAATACACTTGCAGAGAGTATCTATTCTTCTGTCGATGATGAAGGGCGCATGTATTGTCTAATGGATGAGATTATTGATTTCGAAAGGGATTCGGAGGCCTTAACTATCAAACAGGCTACTTACACAACAAAGTCGAGACAAACTAGAACAAAGCCAACAACCAAAGGATGGAGGTTTCTTGTTAGGTGGAAGGACGGCACTACATACTGGGCAAAGTTAAGTGATATGAAGGAAAGCTTCCCGATTGAAACAGCAATATACGCCCGTGAAGAAGGCATCATAAATGAGCCAGCGTTTAAATGGTGGGCTTGTAAGGTACTTCGGAGAAAAGACCGGATCCTATCTGGCGCTAAAACCAAGTACTGGACCAAGTCCCATAAGTACGGGGTTCGGCTCCCTAAGTCTATTACAGAAGCAAAGGCAATTGATAGAGAAACGGGGACCGATCATTGGGCTCGGGCTATTGCAAAAGAAATGAGGAACAGCTCTATTGCCTTTGAATTCAACGAGGAAGACAAGATACCAGTGGGGCATACCAAAATAACCATGCACATGGTCTTTGATGTCAAGATTGACTTAACTCGGAAGGCCCGATTAGTCGGAGATGGCCACAAAGTCCCAGAAATCTCCAAAGAATATACTTATTCCAGTGTACCCAGTAGGGATTCAGTTCGATTGTTCTTCCTAGTGGCAGCACTTAACAACCTCGACGTACTCAGTGCGGACATACAGAACGCTTACTTAACAGCACCCATCAAAGAGAAGTACTTCACAATAGCTACAGAGGCCCAAGGGTTCGCGTCAGAGCTATGTGGAAGGCCCTGCAAGATTGTAAGGGCTTTATATGGGCTCCCGGTTGCTGGGGCATCTTTTCAATCACACTTGGCTAGTCACTTAAGAGAGCTTGGTTATGTATCTTGCAAGGCCGATCCTGATGTAGTACATCTCCGATCTGCGTTCAAACCAGATGGCTCGGCTTACTACGAGTACTGTGTGGCCTACGTTGATGATATTCTTGTATGTGGAATGGATCCAAAATTCCAAATGGATGCGATAGAAAGGCAGTTCAAGTTGAAGAATGGAACAGTTGAAGAACCTTCTTTCTACTTGGGAGCTGATATAGGAAAGACCTACATCGATGGTAACCCGTACTGGTCCATGGCTTCGTCTAAGTATACTGCAAAAGCCATCAAATTGGTTGAAGAAGAACTACTAACCGGAAAATATGCGTTTAAGGTACTACCTAAGACAGCAAGATCTCCTTTGAGCGCTGAGTATAGGCCTGAGATAGACGCGTCACCAGAACTCGATCCGGAGAAACAAAACTACTATCAAGGTTTGGTTGGGATACTCCGGTGGATATGTGAACTCGGCCGATTGGATATCATTATGCCCGTGTCACTTATGTCTCAATATCTTGCCCAAGCGAGAGAGGGTCATCTCAACCAGTTGTTTCATCTGTTTGCATACTTAAAGAATTACAGCAAGTCTAAGTTGGTGTTCGATGCATCTATGCCCGAGGTCGACGAGACCATTTTCCCGGAGTGTGACTGGAGTGAGTTTTATCCGGGAGCCAAGGAACTACTGCCTCCAGATATGCCCGAACCAAAAGGGAAATCTGTCATTACCACATGTTTTGTAGACGCGGATCATGCGGGATGCAAGGCTACCAGAAGATCTCATACAGGAGTCATCATCTTTGTTAACAGAGCACCTATTTTGTGGTTCTCTAAGAGGCAAACAACCGTTGAGACATCTACATTTGGCTCAGAGATAGTTGCACTCAGGATAGCAATCGAGATGGTAGAAGGGCTAAGGTACAAGCTACGGATGATGGGCATACCTATAGAAGGACCCACCAATATCTATTGTGACAATGAGTCAGTTGTGAAGAACACTACACGACCGGAAAGTCCTTGTAAGAAGAAGCACAATAGCGTAGCCTATCATAAGGCAAGAGAATGTATAGCAGCAGGAACCATCCGGATTGCAAAGGAGCCGGGCGAGTCAAATATTGCTGACTTACTCACTAAACTAATGAGTGGGATGAAGCTAATTGAGCTAGCCATGAGGTGCATGTGGAGAGATGGCGTTGATGAGAAAGAAAAAATGAGGTCCGCGGGATAAGTATCTTCTACTAGTACCGTACTACCACGAAGACACGGGGACTCTAGAAATCACGCGGTTAAGGACATACAGACAGACTAAACCAGTTACTTGTGATAGTCGCCAAAGCAAATAACTGTTTATACGATTCATCTCAATGCACATACGACCCGTAAAGAGGGACCGATAGAGGTGCAGTGCGGTCCAGATATAACTTAATCCTAATGCTCAAAATTTTAGAACCTAATCAATGTTACAGCAATCTACCTACTGCAATCTAATGACACGAAGTAGAAATCAGATTTGGTGACAACAGGAACTGATTATTTTTTGACTCGGCTCGCTGCTCTACCGTCTCGAAATCACTTGTTTATACGGACAGACCGACTGGCAGGCGCACGGATCACTCGTGTCGGCTGGCCTAAGATAGTACTTATGAAAAGACAGGTTCTTGGAAGAGGTACAATCAGGAACCACTTTAATCCTAATGCTCACAATTCTAGAAACTACTGTACTTATATACATCACGAATATTCTAACTACTACAAGACGGCGAAGTAGTAGCTTCAACTTACGCTCATTTATAATTTCAAACCTTGGAACTTTGCTAAACAACAAACAAACCTTCTAATATTCAAATAAGCAATCTTCTACAAGCTACTATCGACTATCAAAGCTATCAACTATCCAACCTGCTCCACCAAGCTAAACTTTGGTAAGCAAACAAATGATCGGCCGAATTGACCATGGTGATGGGATCAGCCATGGTGATAATGACCATGGTGATGTTGATAGACATCAAACCCGACTTGCAAATCAACTAATTCATAATTTTTTCTTTCTACAAGCCAAAATCGAGAACCAAACAACTGCACTAACTGATCCAGTCAATCCAAAACCATCTGTCCCTCCAAGTCAACAAGAAGATGATAGTATTGATTTGGACCTGTTTGATGATTCGGAGCTGGATCCGGATCTGGATTTGGATTCCAATTCCAATTCTGATTATAAGGATACTCCAGAATATCAAAGGTGGATGTTACTCCATGATTGGAAGATTCTTCCAGAATATCAAATGTGGGAATTGGCTCCATATCTTGATGAAAGTGATCCAGGGTGGGATCGACTCCTTTCTCTCCATGGAATCAAACGCAAACACATCCTTGACTGGATTATTCATACATTTCCAAGAATGTACAATCGACCATCTTATATGGAAGAAGTCAATCAATGGAGGGAAAAATAATATCAAGAAGCAATTCAGTGATGTCCTGATGAAATTGATTGCCAGGATGAAGATTCAGAGATTGATCCAGGATGATTCAAAGTGGGATTCTCTTTTGGCTGCCCATAGGATTTTTATCCTGCGCCAGGAGGACCAAGGGGTCCCCAGCCAGGAGGATCAGCATTCATATTGATTGGTATCTCAACACACCAGGATAGACACCATCTTCACTGTATCCACAATGGGCAAACATTGCATCAAAAGGGTCAATTGCGGCTGCCAAGTCCAAGATCTGTTGTTCTATTTGATTGAGATCCAAATCCCCTGTTACAGTCACCTTCATGTGATTCAGCAACTGACAGATCATATACTCAATTGGTCCATACTTTGGTTGGTATGCCAGGCAGGAAGAATGTCAAATTGTGTTGGACCGACTCTTCCCATTACAGTCTCGTAGACAATGGGACTGTAATGAGAGCTCAAATGTTCCCACAAGAAGACTCTCCAATCATCTATGTTGGTCTCTGTCACTCTTCAATGATCTTGGATCAAAGTACAGATGGAACCAATGAAAGAAGTAAAGCTATCACCTGTAGTCCCAGCTACTCTTCTCATGTCAACCCATTGACAAGGCCAAGCAATGCTTCGAGTCACATCAGCAGGGAGTTCTGGATCCCCTGGTTCTACCGCAACCATCGCGGTCAGTTTCTATCCCTTCTCATAATTCCCAACAGTCCAGACTCACCTGAAGCAAATTGCCCAAGAATTGGACCAATTCAGTCTCTTTGCTTCCATAGCAAAATAATCGACATCAATAAAACTCTTCCTGGGGATGCCAGCCACACCAATTGGCAACTGTCTGTTCCAGAACAAGAACCCCCTCCTCATGTTTGCTGGAGAGTAGGCTTTGAAAGCTTTGATGCTCAGCTTCTTGCTGGTGATTTGGAGTTCCTTCAATCTTTGGGAGATGAGCTGATTGGAATAGAGCCTGACCCTGTCATTACAGAGGTATATGGCTATTTCATCAAGTTGAGTCTGTGGATAAATTATGATACATACCACAAGACTGACCAAAGCCAGGCCAACAAGCAGATCTCTGTCTTTGTTGCCGGTCATTCCGTAAGGATTGATTCAATGGCTCCATTGATATAGAGAGGCTATGGAGACATTGACCGGCTCACCATTCTGGTGCCTTTCCATTTGTTGTTGTCTGTACCATAAATTGTATCCTTTTGACCCTCCAACAGAAGGATGAAGAGAAGCTTTCCTTTCAACTTTGAGTTATCTAGTCAGCTGAAGGTTCCGGCAGGGTTTGGCCCTATGATCAGCTGGATAATAGCTCCTTTTCATGGTTGATTCTGAAGAAGAAGAAGAAGTGAGCATTGTCGATGAGCAAAGTATGTTTCTTGTTGTCAGAAGAAGAACTTTGTCAGAAGGCGTCAAGAAGCAAAATACCGTCGTGTTCTTCTAAAAATGGTGTTTTTTTTAATTTATTTCCCTTGATAGCTTTCGAATGAATACAATACGGCCAATGACAGTCATTTGGGGTTTCCAGTAATCTCTTTCTAGTAAGTTTTTTTTAGTGAGCCCTTGCGAATGGTGTCCTCTGTTAATTTGTGTTAATTTTGTGTTAATTTTTGCGATTCTCAATTGTTATCCGACGTGTAGTAATTTGTGTTAATTTGCGTTGGTATCTAGAAAAGCGCCGGTAGCAAACGTACAGACGTACGAACATTTGGGAATACACACGAATGAGATAACACACGTATGACTAACAGGCAAATAAGCGAGCCGACTCGCTGAATCGCTAACAGTAAGGGTGCGCTAATAGTGCACCGATAGAGGTTCGATCCAAGTAATCATCTTATACGAAAACACTCACAAATCTAATTACTAATACTTGAAATCACTGAATACTACTAAAATTACCTAGTGGATTACACGCGTAAACGTGTTAGTGAAGTAGTAGGCTCACGAGAGCAAAACATAGAGTTTATCAGACCCAAATGGACTCACAGAGTCTGGGTAACAAAATGAAAGCTGATTGCCGACTGATCATCGGTTAATCACCGTCTGAAGCCAAAGGCTGGGCGTTAAAGACCCTCCTCAACAGAAGAGACTCAGGCGCTTAGAAGGTTAACAACACTAGCGCAGCAGAGCACACCAGGCTAATACCCGTGGCTTCTACTGAGGTTTGTAAGGGAGAAAAGAACACCAAAAGATTGTTAATTCACCTAAGGAGACACTTGCAAGAGTTCCCCATTCGATGGGGATAGCAAAAGGATGTGTCGAAACCTACAACAGCCAATTAACGGACGGAATAATGTGATGTACGTGTGTTCAGTACTAGGAACCACATAATGGCTACAAAAGAACCAGTTAATAAAGAGAGGCACGCGACCTCAGGAACGTGACCTCGAAAACAAACCAAATGGGAATCAAATTTAATTCCTACAGAAAAGAGCCCAAGTATACTCACTCGTATACAAATGATATGATAACAAAGCCAGCCGAGGTAATATACATACCCAGTATTGGATAAACACATACACAAAAAATAGAAATGACGAAAAATGACGAACCAAATATTTAATAAGAGACAAACAAATATTCGATACCGTTTCGAATAAAAGGGAAACAACTGTTGAGCTTAAGTATAGAGGAACTGAAAAATTGGAGTTCAGATAGGAATCAATCCTCATACCGTGGAAATGAACCTGTTTACTAGCAAAAGCGCGTGGAAAGGAAAATACTCCACAAGTTGCTTCAGAACTCAGAAAATCACAATTACAGCTTATTCACAAAAGAAAAAGCTAACAACCTCCTTGTTACAAGCCTAATTCCTACAACATACTCCGAAACAACACCATGGCACCACCAACCAGAGCACAACTAGCCGCAACCACGGCAGCGGCAGAAGCAGCAGCAGCGGATGCGGCGGCAACGGAGGCAGCAGGGCAACTTGGTGGGCCTACTACCTCCATCGGTAACAACAAGGTTGGACCCGGAACAGCTTGAGCAACTCACAGTAACTTTGGTCGCAAGGCTATCAAGCAGGAACTTATCTCAATCATCCACAGCAAGAGAAGCCAAGGAAAGGGCAGAGGCCAATCTTGGCATCCATGGCTACGCAGGGGAAAGGGCGCTAACAGCAGCTGAAGTCTGTTTCAGGAAGATCCTCGAGTCCTTCGGAGTCAACAGGCCTACAGCCAACGAAATCTTCAGACATGGGTACTCTAACACGAAGGCTGTCGCAGATCTTGATTCGGAAGGGATCAAGTCCTTCCTAGGATCACTAAGCAAGGCGAAACACCATCTATGCCCGGATCCACAAGAAGTCTTTATTGGTAGAGCATTCGGCGACCGACTGAAGCTGTTTGTGGCTTGGATTAGGTTCCAACCTATAATAGGCGCAACGACCACCGAAGTGGACTGGATAAAGGACCCAACGGCCGAGATAGATACACGGAACGCTTGAGATCTACTAAGGAGGACGATGAAAATACAGCAGTAAAGGATCTGACACTACCCGACAAACTGACTACGAATGTCAAAGTTCAGGGAATTTGATGAGAACTTACGCGAATACCTACGGCATAAGAGGGGTGTCACCAAAACATCCCTACTCTGCACAATAAGACAACAATCTACAGTCGGAGAAACCAACAGGTGTGGAACTGTCGGTCCAGGGCCCAGACAACGCATACTCCTGACTGGACTGAGTATGCAATGAGATGCACGATCCATGCCAACTCTCATTGGTCCAAAGACAACAATACTCTTTGGGGGATATTGTTAAGTTGGTAGGGTCCGGACCTGGTTGGTCCTATATACAAAGCTTTGGGACCAAAAACGGGGTAGGAGGAGATGGACGTAAGGCATATTTCGCCCTCTACTCTCAGGCATATAAAGAGACCAACATAAAGCTGATTGTCGAAGCCAAACGGCAGTTTATCCGGGAATCAGTATACACAGGGGATTCCAAACACTACAATTTTGACAGGCACAAGAGGCTATGGCACGATGCAAAGCAAACCTTGATAAGATACAATGCATTCCCACCCGAGGATCAGTTTGTGTATGACTTCATACGATCCCTACAGGATGTACGACTCGAGCAATCCATCCCAATCGTAACAACAGAAGGGTCAGACTATTATGCAAATTTTGAGAAGGCTTTGGCGTATCTTACTCGGGCACTCGGAGTAAAGAAACTCCAGAACCAACCAATAAAGAGGGGTCGGAACGTGTCAGCCTTCACTCGCAACAAAAAGAGGAAAGGTGACAACAAACGCGGCAACTCCTCTTCCAACAAGCCACAAGGCAACAACAACATCAGTAGTGGTGGCTCAAAAGCACAACCAGGGACCTATAAAGGGCCCGTTGAATGCAAGTTCTATCCACGAGAAGTATGGTTAAGCATGTCTAAAGAGCAGCAACAAAGAGTCGGAGCGCTAAAACAAGCAAAGAATGCAAGCAATGGCAGGGGGCAACCAACAATCAAAAGTGGCAGCAGCCACTGCTGCAAACCCTCCCAATAACTCCAGTTCAGTGGGAAACCAGTTTGGCTGTCACAGCCATATTGGAAACGGGAATGGAAATTGATTTGCCGGCCGGGGCCTTAAGATAGAACCTCGGGTAGGCCGGCCGATAGTCCATCTCAAAGAGATGACCCAGTCATCCAGTGTTAAGCTAGGCCGTTGCGAGCTGGATAGCCACGCAGACACGACTGCAGCAGGATCTAATATGGTATTACTCGAAACCACTGGATTCTATTATGACATTTGCTGATGTTCGCCCCATTTTCTGACGTGTACTCACCAATGAAAGATGTTCCTATTGCCCGTTGTGCTACCGCTTGGATAGATCCAACATGACGGTATCACATACATATTGGTATTCGGACAGGCCCTCTACTTTGGAGAATCACTACAGCACAGTCTGATATGCCCAAACCAAATCCGAGAATGCAATTTGAATGTGGTTGAAGACATACCAAGAAGATACTGCAATTCTTCCAGTCACAGTCTTATCTTTCGGTCTGAAGGTTTTGAATTGGCAATACCATTGCAAGTCGACGGCGTTCTGTCATACTTTGACACACGCAAGCCGGCACGCCGCAAACTCGATACATGTGACCAAGTCCTTGCAACTGATACACATACCTGGGACCCATACGCCCCCCACTTCAAAGAAGACAAAGAAGCAGCCAACGCGCCTTTCCCACGCATGGTGGCAGCTCTCTCAGGGGGAGGACCGACTGGCACTGTCAAGCCTTGGATACGATCCACAGACAACCCTATCCACATCAATGTAAAACACAAAGAGTATCGACTCAGATACCTACAGAAGATCTGTACAACCCGTACTCAACGGCCAGGGTATACTCAACAAGAGATTGGCGACCGGTTACACTCAGTTTTTGTTAAAGTACTGGGGACAGAGAAAGCTCGGAGATACTCCATTTCAGCTACTTCAACCAAAACTTCAATTTCACTAACAGAGGAAGAGCTTGCCATCCAAAAGGAAGCAAAAGCTCGGACAAAAGAAAGAAAATTACTCTGACGCCAGCAAGATGTGATAGATAAGGAAACTTCCCTAGAGAAGAGATCATTTATCCAGAGCGGACAATGGGGACCTCCGATAAGGATTCTGGAGAAAGTGGACAGATATGATTCAGAAGCCATTGCAAAGATGTGGAACATCAGTGTTAAGAGGGCCAAAGAAACGATTAAGGTCACTACCCAAGAAGGCATAAGAAATCTTACGCAACCAATCACCCGAAGGCTAAAGACCCAAAAGTGGAGAAACAGAAAAGTACTTAAGGGTCGGTGGTTCGCTGATACCATGAAGTTCAAAGTACCGAGTATCATTAGAAACGATACTGACGCACAGATATTTACCAATGGGAAAGGATATGTGGCGTTCTATCCAGTAAGAGGGGAGAAACGATGCCACGACGGACTATCTTCCTTCATAAATGAGGTAGGAATACCGGAACATCTTGTCACCGATGGGGCAAAGGCCCAAGGAAATCATGAGACATACAGCACTGGATGGACTAGGCTTCGATCGGAGTATCGCATTCGCCAAACCTACATACAGCCCCATTGTTGGTGGCAGAATACGGCAGAACACAGTGCAGGGGACCTAAGGAGATCAATCCGATTGATGACTTCTAAGAAAGGAAGTCCGAGGAGGTGCTGGGCCTTTTGCGGAATGTTGGCGGCCAGGAAGGTTAAGTAACACCGCATCTGGGGATCCATCTGCTATGGGAAGGACCGGATTTGAGTTAGTCCATGGATACACTCCGGACATAACCCCATACATGATACACAATTGGTATGATTTCATCCGGTGGTATGACCTACAGGATAAGTCGGAGAAATACGGACGATGGCTGGGCCCAGCATGTGGAGATACTTATGGAGGTGGCGATTGTCACTATGTATTGTATAAGACTGGAAAAGTACACATAACAAACGGCACAAGGTCCTATATCTGAAGTGAAATGGAAGCACCCAGACACTATCCTGCAGTTGGAGGAACACAACAAACTACTTAATGAAAGGATTGGCGATGAGGTGAGGCCCTTGGATACTTACCTGGAAAACGAGTTAGGGGAACCACCCTTGGGCCTATTTGATGGCAAATATGAGGGTGAGGACGAGATACTTATGGCTGAGCCAGAGGCGTCATCCCCGGACATCGATGATTTAACCGGACAATCTTGACGAGTACCTTGGAAGCCAAGCTGCTACTGCAGATAGGGGACCAACGGATTCGCGGTACGGTTAATAGCCGGTGCAGGGACGCAAGTGGGATCCTAATCGGAGAAAAGAATAACAATCCACTCCTAGACACGAGATCCTACGAGGTTTCTATGCCAGACGGATCCATAGAGATCTACACAGCAAATGTGCTTGTGGAGAATCTCTATTCCTCCGTGGACGACAAGGGGCGCATGTACTGTCTTCCTGAACGAGCTACTTGACTATGAAAAGGATAAAGAGGCTCTGACAATACAGCAGGCAACTATCACTACTAAGTCCGGACAAATACGGACTAAGCCAACATCCAAAGGGTGGAGAATCCTGGTCAGTTGGAAAGATGGAACTTCTTCTTGGGCAAAGTTAAGTGACATGAAGGAAAGTTTCCCTGTCGAAACGGCTCTGTTTGCCAAGGAACAAGGCATAATAGATGAGCCAGCTTTCAAGTGGTGGGCCTATAGGGTAATTCAGAAGAAAGACGGGATTATCTCCAGCGCCAAGACCAAATATTGGACCAAATCCCATAAGTATGGGGTTAGACTACCAAAAACAATTGCTGAAGCAAGAAGGATAGATGAGGAATCCGGCAGTGACTATTGGGCCCTGAGCTATTGCAAAAGAAATGAAGAACAATTTCATCGCCTTCAAGTTCAACGACGAGGACAAAGTACCGGTGGCACATACAAAAATCACTATGCACATGGTATTTGACGTGAAAATAGATCTAACTCGGAAGGCCCGACTTGTTGGCGACGGGCATAAAGTGCCCGAAATATCACGGGAGTATACATACTCAAGCGTGCTCAGCAGGGATTCAGTCCTGGATGTTCTTCCTAGTCGCTGCACTTAATGACCTTGAGGTCTTAAGTGCTGACATCCAAAATGCATACTTAACCTGCACCAGTAAAGGAAAAGTACTACACAGTGGCTACACTGGAACAAGGATTTGCACCGGAGTTATGTGGAAGGCCCTGCAAAATTGTAAGAGCTCTGTATGGTTTACCAGTTGCGGGCGCATCATTTCGATTTCATCTGTCTGAGCACTTAAGGGGACTTGGATATAAGTCTTGCAAGGCGGATCCGGACGTATATATGCGGCCGGCTGTAAAGAAAGGAGGCTCAGGCATATTACGAATACTGTGTGGCATATGTGGATGATATCCTTGTATGTGGAATGGATCCAAAGTTCCAAATGGATGCAATCGAAAGACAATTCAAACTGAAGGATGGGACCGTTGAACCACCCACCTTCTACCTAGGGGCAGACATTGGCAACACGTCCGTTGATGGGGCTGAGTACTGGTCCATGTCTTCAACTAAGTATACGTCTAAAGCTTTTAAATCTGTTGAAGAGGAATTGAGTAAAGGGCAATATGCCTTCAAGATACTCCCAAAATCTGCAAAATCACCATTGGTGACTGGATATAGGCCCGAAATCGATGCCTCACCGGAACTTGGTTCGGAGAAACAAAACTATTACCAGGGTTTAATAGGTATACTCCGTTGGATATGTGAACTCGGAAGGCTAGATATCGTAATGCCTGTTTCACTTATGTCCCGGTATCTTGCACAGGCCCGAGAAGGACATCTAAACCAATTGTTTCATTTGTTTGCATACTTAAAGAATTACAGCAAATCAAAGTTGGTGTTTGACTGTTCCATCCCAGAACTTGATGAATCAGTATTCCATGAATGTGACTGGGCTGAATTCTATCCAGAAGCGGGGGAACTAATTCCTCCAGATATGCCCGAGCCACGAGGAAACTCCGTAACTACCACATGTTTTGTGGACGCCGACCACGCCGGTTGCAAGGCTACCTAGGAGATCCCATACAGGAATCATCATCTTTGTAAACAGGGCACCAATCCTATGGTTCTCTAAGAGGCAAACAACCGTTGAAACATCCACATTTGGCTCAGAAATTGTGGCACTCAAGATTCGCAATTGAAATAGTAGAAGGCCTACGATACAAGCTCAGAATGATGGGCATATCTATAGAAGGACCGACCAACATGTATTGTGACAATGACTCGGTTGTTAAGAATGTAACACACCCGGAAAGCCCTTGTAAGAAGAAGCACAACAGTATTGCTTACCACAAGGCGCGCGAATGCATTGCGGGAAAGATTATCCGGATTGGCAAGGAACCCGGTGAAACTAATATTGCAGATCTACTCACTAAGCTTATGGGTGGAGTAAAGCTATTTTCCTTATGTAGGAGATGCATGTGGAGATGCAAATAAAAGGACCGACCCTTAAGGTATCTTCTACAAGTACTTAACACTACGAGTACGAAGACACGGGGACTCTAGAAAAGCGCAGGTAGCAAACGTACAGACGTACAGGACATTCGGAGATACACACAAATGAGATAACACACGTATGACTAACAGGCAAATAAGCGAGCCTGACTCGCTGAATTGCTAACAGTAAGGGTGCGCTAATAGTGCACCGATAGAGGTTTGATCCAAGTAATCATCTTATACGAAAACACTCACAAATCTAAATACTAATACTTGAAATCACTGAATACTACTAAAATTACCTAGTGGATTACACGCGTAAACGTGTTAGTGAAGTAGTAGGCTCACGAGAGCAAAACAAGAGGTACTCGCGTGTTTCAAGAATTGTTATCCGACGCGTAGTAGAAGCAAACAAATACTCGTACTACCGGTACGTAATGGGTCATGCCCGAAAACACAGAATATCTGTGTAATTTAGGTCGTGCACGATTGTGTGTGTTTTGTTACTCAGTTTTCAGCTTTTTTACTCACATTACCGTTTTTAAGTGTTTACGAGACCCCCTCGTAAACACTGATTTACACACAATTCTGTGTCTCCATTTGGAATCCATGACTGCACCTTTTTCATTCCCTTGTTAGTAATTATGTGTTCATCATGTGTGTCGTACGAGATTAAGTAATAGTAGTATCAATGGGCCTTTTGCTTGAACGTGTTATATGGAATAAATGAGGCCCAATACGAGCCGGTATGGATTTTCATGATTGCAATAAGTAATTTACTCACAGGGTGTTAAATGCATTCATTTGAATGCATATAAGGGATCCAAGTGTTTACTTATTGATCCGGTCTTTAATAATGTCTCGGTACATATCTCCTAACCTGTTTATTTGTGGTGTTAAGTGGAATAGTTTTTACCACTTAAGGATTTTCATGTAGTGGAGTTGCAGTTTGATTCTAAGACAGGTCGAAATATTCGTATCTCTGTTACTTTGGTCAAATTCCTTATTCCAAAAATGAGCATGAAATATGGGAAGAGTTTTTAGCGCACAGATATCTGTGTCAACAATTTTCATTCCCGACTACACACATCGATGCCATGTGACACAGATATTCTGTGTTTTCGGGAATGACCCAATAAACTGCGCTCCGGGCCGGGGATGCCAATTGATACTTTTGATGTTCATACATTCTATATCTATAAAGAGTAGGATAGTACCTAATTTTCAAAAGTGTTGATTTGTACCTTTTGAAAGTGTAACATTGAGTGATTCCCAGCAGTTCTAAACGATTTTTTGGTGCACCCAACTGACGAATATTTTTATTAACTGACAGATTTGGAACTTGGAATCTTTAAATAAGAAACAGTAACTGCTGCTGTCTGTTTAATCACTCCTACCCGCGCCACCCACCGGCCCATCTTGGCTGGCAGGCCGGCAGTTGAAAATTTCAGAATTTTCATGTACCGTATGATTTGCTTCCTGATTCACTATCCTTGCTAAAACACCGTAATATTTGCTATCCTCGCTAAAACACTTAATTTGCTCTCCAGCAAGAAAAGCAAACACTCTTTCGCGAAACACTCTTTCTTTTGCAAAACACTCTTTTATAATTGACAATCGGCATGGCCCTAGAGCTACTAGCACTAATTGGAGACTACTATGATAACTACTTAACCCCCAATTACAACAATCCACTGCTTGGGGAGGAAGATAAGAAAAGAAGGGATTGTAGAACTCCTAGGATAGCAATTAAGAGATACAGCCAATCTGCTTTCATGTATCTCTATCAATCCGGCAATGATCAAGCACTTCTTAACTGCTGTGGAGTTGATCATGGAGTATTTATGGAGCCCCTAGATTTGTTTGAGTCTTTCTACAATCAATACATGTATGACATGAAAAGTGGATCAATTCGGAAGTTTAAGGAATATAATTATATTCGTCATTGAGAGTACGATGCAACTGGATGTCTTGCTCTTATCTTATTCTGGTTTCGAACCAGAGAATCAGCAGCAAGAGCAGTTGCTATAGCATTTAGAATTACAGCTTCTCCTATGTACAGATGGCTGAAACTCGGTCAAAAGCTCCTTCTTTGTGCATTAAAAGACCATCATGCTGCAAAAGTTTGCTTGCCAAATGAAGAAGAGACTCAACAATACGCAATGCTATTGCTGCTAAGTATCCAGCGCTTGGTCCACACAGAGTGTGGGGTGCTTGCGACGGACTTAAACTGCATATCCAGCAGTCTGGTGACTGGACCAAACAAAACCAATACTACAATGGTTGGGCTTGTGCTACATATGTGAATAGTGTCTTTTCTGCCCTGACGACAGGATCTTGGCTTGTGTCTTGAATGCTCCTGGGTCTTGGCATGATAGTACTCAAGCTGACTATGGGCTCTATGAAAAGATGGAGCTTATGTACGAGCTGTATAAGGCAAAGGTTGGTGTCAATTTGGCGTTTAAGTTATCTGCAAACAACTATCTTCTTAGAAGTAATCAATACCACCCTCTGACAGCTCCTGTAGAAAGACCTGAGGGTACACCTATCGAAGAGGCCAGAGCAATGAAACAACGCGCCTTTTGCAAGGCTATTATATTACAGTGAACAGACAAGCAACTAGTGTTAGACAGATGGCTGAGTGGGGAATGAGACAGATCCAAGGTGGTTTCCCTTGACTCAAAGATAACATGTTGCTGGAAGAAACAGGAGACAGGAGGATCATTCCAAAGCTTGCCGTGTTGTTGTATAACTTCCAGACAGCTAAAGTTGGAATCAACACCATACTGAACACCGATATGAGGAGTCAGACTGAAGGTTTCTTCTCCTATGGTTTGGTACCAACTGAAACCGCAAACGATGCATAATAGAGTCGTATTTTAGAGCCGAATTGATCGATTCGTCCATCATTCTTAGCCAATTAGATAATAATCGATAGTAGTTACAAATTAGTAGCGTTACATTGCATTAGCGATTGATTAGTAGTCGATTGATCGATTAGTCGTATTTAGAGCAGTCGACAACACGTCACGTCCGATCGATTAGTTGATTGATCATCGATCAATTAGTCGTATTTAGAGCAGTCGACAATATGACCGAATAATTTTGCTCCAGTGCACCTCTAGTGGTTTTGGGTCCCTCTTTTAAGGTGTTGCAATAGATTTTTTGTATTGTCTTCGTAGCCTAAGTTTCTGTCTGGAGCAACGGTGGTAGTGTTGTTGAGTTTAACTAGTTTGTGTTGGTTGAGTTGGTTGACCAAGTAGAAGTGGTTGTGTTGGTTGAGTTGGTTGACCAAGTAGAAGTGGTACCGGTTGAGTTGCAACAACAGGAGGAGGAGGAGGAGTAAACTCATTTGTTTCAATATTATACCTATCTTCTCCACCTGTAATGCGTGATTTGTCGCCTATCAGTCTGAAGAGTTCCTTTGCCTCACTAATGTTCCATCTCATGTTCGGATTGCCAGTAGGGGCTTTCTTATGATACAATCAATGGAATTTGTTGTGAATGGAAAGAACATCCCTTCCAGGATATTTTTGGGCATGTTGGGCTCCGACATCATCCCAGTCATCTGTTGAAACTGGCATGACAGCTCTAATGTCAGCAAACATGCTCTCCAACTCGGGCTTGGTGTGGTTGCCGGCGCCAGCTTTCCTGCCTCCAGTCGAGGGCATGTTGTTGATTGTTATGATCAATGGTATTGGATATGTTGTCTTTTCTTTCTTGTGTGAGTAGCCAAACGATTTATCATCCGACGAATCATCCTTGTCTACTGACAAATTGTCTACTAATAATCTAGCAAGCGCGACAACAGCAGCAACAGTAGTGGTGTAGGAGGACATTGGTGGTGCCCTGTCTAATGTGCTGGAGAGACGACAAGTCGTACTGTTGTTGTTGCGTTTGTTCTTGTTTTTTGTTCGAAATTTTTGGGCTCGGCAAAATTAGCAATGAAAGAGGTGCACATGACTGATCCGTGCGTTGGGTGACTGAAATATTTGATTTTAGTGATTCCCTTCAAATTTATTCTGTTTTTATTCAGTTAATAAATATTTGGCAGTCGATGCAGCCTCGACTGCCAAATTGTATTCCATAGTTAATATATCTATGTAGAAAGTGAATAAATTTATAAGTTTGGTCGTGAACTTTAATTAGTTTAGAACTGCTGGGAATCACTCATTGATTCCCAGTTTCTTTCATTTACGATACCATGGGTCATAATGAGCGATTCCCGAAAACACAGAATATCTGTGTAATTTAGGTCGTGCACGATTGTGTGTGTTTTGTTACTCAGTTTTCGGCTTTTTTACTCACATTACCGTTTTTAAGTGTTTACAAGACCCCCTCGTAAACACTGATTTACACACAATTCTGTGTCTCCATTTGGAATCCATGACTGCGCCTTTTTCATTCCCTTGTTAGTAATCCAACGGACGATGAGTCACATAAAAGAACAAAAACGTCCAGTCACAGTCCAACTCGCCAATTTCAATCATACGTACAACCGACACCAAAAATTGAAAAGTCGGAACAACAACTCTTTATCAAGTAATTATACAGTTTTTTCCACGATGAAGAGTAGGCCATATCGCCAGTTCCCCATGCATTTATCATGCCGCCAGCAAAGAGGGGTCCAACGAACTACACCTCAGACAAACTCAGGTCTCTGTTGAAGAAGATATTTCGTGTTAACCCTGTCTCTAGTGAGGAATGGAATTTTGTTATAGAAGCTCATAGAGATGCTTATCCTGATTCCCAAAGGGAAGGACAATCCATCCGCCGCAAACTAAGCAATCTCTATCGCCAAAAAATTCCAACTGGCAATCCAATATGTCCCTGGCAAGTAAGGGCAGCAAAGGCAATCAAGGCAAGGATACTTTAGAAGGCAAATGGTGGCAATGGACATGAGCAGTATGACATGTCACAAGGTTATGAGGAGAATACGTTTCTTTCTATTGAAGAGGAAGACCTTTTTGGCGAAGACGATGACGGCTTTCCCCTTCTTCCTCCTCTTGGTCAACCTACTCAACAACCAACACAAGAACCATCAACGCAAGAGCCATCAACGCAAGGAGAAGACTTACCTGGTGTGGATGTCGATGACATCGTCACCAGCAAAGAGATCTTACAGATCCCACATCAGCGACAGAGTCAGTAGACAAGAATTCATGAACAAAGAACTGATGTCATTCTTGGAGAAGCAAGCTGATATGAACCGGAAAGAATTGGAGAAGCACGCTGAGATGAACGGGGAAGAAAGACAGGCCGTTGTCACCACCATATCCAAGGTTGTTGTGGATATTGCAAGCCTCTTCACAAATAATACCAAGAAGAGTGCAAGCAAAAAGAACAAACGTGATGTAGATTCCGATTCCGACATGGATTTCAACAAGAAACCAAAAGCCAATCCAAAAGCGGAACAAGACACCAGGCACAATTTTGCTGAAGATGACTCTGATTCCCATTCTTCCAGAAAATCTGTTGACTGGAGCAATGAGTTGGAGTAAGAATCGGCGATTCCACTTAAAGATTTGGTTCCTGTTTAATCGCAAGAGATAGTTCCACATTTGGTAGAACTTCATCCTTCGAATCGGAATCGGAATCCGAATCCGAATCGCCAAATAACCATGAATCATTTGACAATGAATCATTACCATCCACTTCAGTAGATGGGTTTGAATCGAGTGGATTGGTTCGCGCAGCAATCTGTTGTAGGCAGTAGACTCTCCGCGCTTGAAGAGCCCGAAGAATCTCAGCAATCTGTTGTTGATGTTTAACAATCTGTTCCCGGAGTCACCGTTGCCGTTGGATTTTGGCTTTACGTTGCTGTCGGTGTTGCCGTTCAACTTTGGCTTGATAAAGAAAGTGTGTCGTAACAAACAGCAAACGATCTTACGATCGATTGATTTAGTGAGTAGAACAATTTATTTACTCTCGTCATTGTCATATCGATTGTCGGCATATTCGTCGTCCAACAGGTTAATTACTCGTCGTCATCGTGTAATTTCTAGCATACAGAACACACGTAAATAAGACACAAAACACACGCAAAGCCATCTTCTATCGGTCTTTTGTGTTACCGTATAATTCACCGTGATATTCTCATTGAATATCACATGCGATTGTACCTTATCATGTAGAATTAGTACTAGTTTGTACATAGATTTTAGGGCATGATAGTGTTTTAGAGTTGTTAATTCTTCGAAGAGTGAGCTGATGGGGAAATTTGGTAAAGAGACAAACCACATGAAACGCCGACGATTATTCACTCAAGTTAAATAACCTTACGAATAAGGTTATTTGCCCTTATGACTTTTCGTACAGTACGCGTTACACGGTGAATTCTTTTCAGTCCCCTTCAGTCATAAATCCTCCAACCGTTAAGCGGCTGGATTCTATGGCTTAATATGTTCATCGTGAGTTGAATACCAAACTGTATCCAGTCTACCATCAGAGGCCCTATCAAAAAGAAATGGGGTGGCGTTTTGCCTTTCATTCTGGCTCGCATCATGGCATTTTGCCCTGATCCTTGCCAGTTTGATATATATTGTATTCATGGATCAAATTATCCATTTTCGAAATGCTCAATGCAGAACGATTTGTTCATTTTTTCCGTGATTGAACTTAGAAAATCAACTTGTTACTTCAATCGAACGATCGATCGAACATTCCATCGAATGATTGATTTTATCAAATCTCTTACCACATGCAACGAGAACAATGTTCTCTGAAAACAGCGCCACTCATTAGCTTTGTAAACAAATCAGCAATATTTGTTGAACCTGGTTCCTTTGCAACTCTGATAATTCCTGCTGCAATAGATTCACGAGCTTTGTGATATGCAATGCTGTTGTGCTTCTTCTTACATGGGCTTTCAGGTCGTGTAACATTTGTAACAACTGAATCATTATCACAATACACATTTGTGCCCCCATCAATTGGAACACCCATCATTCTCAACTTGTACCTTAGACCTTCAACCAATTCGATTGCAATTTTCAAAGCAATGATTTCAGATCCAAAAGTTGATGTCTCAACTGTTGTTTGTCTTTTGGAAAACCAAATGATCGGTGCATTATTAATGAAGATAATAACACCAGTATGAGATCTCCTTGTTGCCTTGCATCCGGCATGGTCAGCATCGACAAAACAGCTCATCGTCACATGTTTTCCCAAAGCTTCAGGCATATCTTCTGGTATGACCTCAGCGGCGCCAGGATAAAATTCAGACCAGTCACATTTTTGAAATTTACTTTCATCAACACTTGGTACAGTATCATCAAAAACCAGTTTTGACCTGTTGTACTTTTTCAAATATGCAAATATGTGAAACAACTGATTCAAATGCCCGATCCTTGCCTGTGCCAAATACCTTGACATCAGTGACACTGGCATTACTATGTCAAGTCTTCCTAATTCGCAAATCCACCTGAGAACTCCAATTAAACCTTGATAGTAATTTTGCAATTCAGGATTCAATTCTTCTGATATATCAATTTCCGGTCGATAATCATGTGACAGTGGACTTGATGCTGATTTTGGTAGATATTTGTAGCCATATTTTTCAGTTCCTAACTCTTGTTCGACTGCTGCAACAGCTTTCGCTGTGTACTTAGTGCTTGATAATGACCATCTTGGCTTTGAATCATCTTCAAAGTAGAATTTCCCAATATCAGCTCCCAAATATAGAGTTGGCTCTTCAATCGTATCATCCTTCAATTTGAACTTTCGTTCAATGTTTTCAAGCTGGAACTTTGGATCTTCACCAGAACATAGGATATCATCTACATATGCAATGAGCATTGCCCAGTATCTGGATCCATCTTTCCTGGTTTCAATTCTTAAGTGCACATCCGGGTCTGCCTTGCACGGTGAATACCCAAGATCTCTCAAATGCTGGGTGAGGTATGACCTGAAAGATGCACCAGCAACCGGCAGTCCATACAATGCCCGGACAATCTTACAAGGTCTTCCTGCAAGGTGAGGTGGAAAACCATCTTCTTCTCTCGCTTTTAGGAAGTATTTCTCTTTAATTGGGGCTGTCAAATATGCATTTTGAATATCAGCTGAGAGAACCTTCAAATCATTCAGCGCTGCCAGCAGGAAGAATATTCTTACTGAGTCTCGACTGGGAACCGATGAATAAGTATTTTCTTTGGCCACTGCAGGGACTTTGTGGCCGTCCCCTACCAACCTGGCCTTCCTTGTTAGGGACCCAAGCTTGATGTCAAAAATCATGTGGGTTGTTATCTGTTTATGGCCAACTGGAATAACATCATCATCAGAAAATTCAAACGCTGCCATATTATTTGTCATTTCCTTATGAATTGCTCTTTCCCAGTGGTCAGTGCCTGTTTTCTTATCAATGGCCAGCGCTTGTTTGATTGAATGTGGCAATTCAACTCCATATTTGTGAGTCTTCAACCAATACTTTGCTGTTTTGGCCGCTTTAAGGATTCTATCCTTCCTTCTCAAAATTTTGTGCACCCACCATCTGAAAGCTGGTGATTTTTCAAGATTATTGTTAACTGCGTACTCGGCTAATTGCACTGGAAATGACTCCTTCACATCACTTAGCTTACACCAAGATTCAGTGCCATCTTTCCAACTGGCTAAAATCCTCCAACCCCTAGTTGTAGGTTTAAGGGTTTTCCTGCCATTTTTTGCTATGGTCGTGGCTTCATCATCAGTTAGTGCAGTGTTGTCGCATTCATGGTCAATGAGCTCATCTAGTAGAGTGAACATCCTCCCGTCATCATCAACAGAGCTGTATAGGCTTTCTGCAACAATATTTGCCGTGTATTCCTCCATGGTGCCATCAGGTAGTTGCAATTTATACAGCCTCGTGTCTAGTATGGGATTCTCATTTCTGGTTCCTATTGGTCTGTTTTGCAAGTCGCGAACCCTGTTCTTGACAATGCACCTGAGTCTTTCGTCACCTCTTTCAATGATCACTTCATTTCCCAGATATTCATCTGGTTCATCAACATCTTCTACTGATGCTTCTGGCTCAGCCATTTCGAGTTTCATATCCGGTGATTTTACTGGTTGATTCTCAAATAGCTCTATTTGGGGCTCTGGGTAGTTTTCCTGGAAAAATGATGCGCTGTCCTTGACTTCATCTCCAATCTTGGATTCAATTGATTTGTCGATCGCTTCCATTCTTCTTAGGACATCTCTATCCCTCCATTCATATTCCTTTACAGGCCTTATTGAATTTGTAGATATTGGTATTGCCGACTCGGGTAGTAGCCAAAAACAATCCCCCCCACCTACCCTATTCCCACAGGGGCCCAACCATCGCGCCAGCCTTTCAACACCTCGGGTGGAAGAATCACCTTTTTCATAATAAAACACAAAATCATACCATTCTGATGAAGTGTATAATGTAATATCGGGCCTATAGCCATGGACCAATTCAAATGGAGTTCGCCCCATTGAAGAAGGGTTGTTTGATGCTGTTCTCTGCCTTATGTTTGCACATAGTTCACCGCAAAATGACCATAATCGTCTCGGTGACTTCTTCTTTGCAGACTTGGTTGTGATTGCGCTACCAAGGTGACCAATTGCTTGCTCTGCTCGATTTTGGAATGGGCAATGTGGCTGGATAAATGTCTGATGGATATGGTTGCGCTTTACAATTGAATTCCAGTGTGTTTTGTAGGTTCTTGGGGATCCTTGCTCTGGCGCACCATCAGAAATCAAATGTTCTGGAATTCCAATTTCATGAATAAATGTCTTCAATCCTTGATGGGCTTGTGATTTGTCCTGTATTGGTATAAATACTTCAAACCCATTTCCATTTGTAAAGATCTGTGCGCATTTTTCTTGCCTCATAATACTCGTGGTTCTTGCATGCCAGGTATCAGTGTACCAGGTTCCTTGTGCGACTCTCTTGTTCCTGAAGCGCTGAGTAGGAAGTCGCTTCATCAATGGTGATTGCAAATTCCTGAGTGCCTTCTGCGTCGTGACTTTCAGTGTCTGTTCAGCTTTCTTGAAACTGATGTTCCAAGTTTTGGCTAGGCGTTCACAGTCAACTTTGTTTGGACCTTCAATTGTTATCACTGATGGCCCCCATTGATTTCTTCTGTCAAGAGACCTCCTTTCTAGTGTATTGTCAATTTCTTGCAAGCTAGGGGCCTGTTTTGATTCTGCTTCAGCTTCAGGAGCTTCCATAAAGTCAAATTCTGTATCATCAAACAAAAATTGGTCTACCCTTCGCGCGCTTGAAATATTCCTTACTGAAGAAATCCGATGAGCTATATTTCCATCTGTTGCAATCTGGCATTCAGTGAGCATTCTCCTTGTGGACACTTGATGGACCCTCATCAGTTTGCATTGCTGCATGACACTTGGATGCCGTTCTTTTCCTAAGCTGGTCTTGGGAAGTGTATTTGTAACATTACTAGCAGGTTCTGTTACAACAGAGCTTTCCTCCATTGCTTGGTCCTCTTCGGTTGACATAGCTTGAAGGCTGAATTGGTCCCCTGAAATTGGATCTCCATTGTCAATGGCTAGCTCGGCCATCCTGAACTTCAGTGAATGTGGATCCCAGGGAGTATCATTTGTTGCTATCAAATGTTGACATTCATCTAGTTCCATTCTTGTGGGCTTTCTTGTGGGGAAATATGAGATCACGTTTCTCATACTCAGTTTGATAAAAACTTTCCTCGGATCATCATCCTCCAGTGGAGTTTGAATTGTAATTCCATGCTTGGATCTTGGATCAAATTGGCGAGGTGTCTCTTCAACAGAGTTGAAATTGCAGTCTCTCACTTGATTTGGGCATATCAAGCTGTTTTTCAATTTGTCCCCAAAGTACAGTGCTTGATGGAACACTATGATATATACTTGGCCTGATGTTGGATTTGTCCATGCAGTCGCACAGCTTCCAATGGGGATTTTCTTGATGGGCTTGTACTCTTCAGAAAAAGGTGCAACATCAACGTGTGTTGTGATTTGATCAGGATTCAGCAATACCATATTGCTTCCTGCTGCAGTAGTATCTGCATGTGAATCTAACTCACAATATCCTTCTTCATTTTCCCCATCATCAAAACCTACAGGGACATTCATCTGGTATAATGACCGGCTCACCATTTTTAACAATTTGTGTTCTAGTGATAGTGTCCGGTTATTATGTCATTTCTTAGATTTTGATCCAAAACTGTCACCAGCGCCTTCATTTTCAGTTTCTTTCTTTTTGGTCTCAGCAGCCTTGAGATTTCGTTTCTTTTTAGCCTGTCTCATCTGGTAAAGCTCCTGGCGCTGTTCTTTTGACATTGTTTTATAAACACTTGTTGGATAGGGCTTGCACTCAACTTTTCCTGTAAAAGTTCCAGTTGTCTTTTGCTTCTTGTTGCTGGTTGTGCCCATAGAATACAAACTTCTGGAACCTCTTTTACTCTTCCCTGTTGCAAGCTTTTTCAATCCAAGTCGATTGGTGAATAGAATCAAACATTCATTGAAGTTGTCACGATAGTCTTTGCTCTCATCGATTGCATCTGCTTTTGCAGCATCAAGTCGCTCGTCACTGATTGAATTGATAAAATCCCAGACAAATCTTCTTTCATTATGATTCTTTTCAAATCTCAAAATCGTTCCATGGAAAGCAGTCCAATTGCGCTTGTGCTTGTTCCAGTCATAACCCTTGGAATCTCCAGTGTAGTGTGAATCTTTCATATCCTGATATGTCTTATTCAGAACCATAGTGATATTGGTATCGGTGTAAGCGTGTTGCATGAGAGAAATGAAAGCGTTTCTGGCATTACCAGAATTCAGTGCAGTGTTTTGGAAATGTGCCACATATTCCCAACCGGGACCTTTTCTAGTTGCATCACACAGCAACCTCCAGACGACGTTGTTGTCCTCATCATACTGGGGACCTGACAGGACACCACATCTTTCATTGTAATCACTCCAAGTTGGATAAGTATCTGTTGTAGTTTGCCCGACTGTTCCAGCCCTGGCTTCATCAGTAACTTCTTCCTTTTCTTGGGGTCTTATGACATACAAGATTGGAAAACCCTCAGAGTTGAATCTGTATCTCAAGTTTTGTCGGAAGCCTTCCTCCCATTCCCTGAATTTTGTGAGGTCCTTCAGCTCTGGTGGAGTTGCTTTTTCCTGTGATTTCACACTTGATTCCATCATCTTGATTCTGAATTGCTGCATTTCCAAGTTGTTTGGGTTTGCGTTCCAGTCGATAGCCATTGGCTTGACTCCAATCAATGGTTGATACCGGGCCCAATTTGCCCAAGTTAGGAGCCTCGATGATAGTCTGTTACCGTAGTGGATACTTTTTGGATTAGGACAGTCTGGACTGATAGCTTTCAATCCGTGCATAAATGATTTAATGCTTTCCTTGTTGAGGTCTGTAATTTCGCGGATATTAGACATCCCTCCCCTCATAATTTCTTCAGCTGATTCATAGTTGATGCCAAAATCCATTAGGCTGCTCCTGAAAGCAAGCTGTTCTGGGTTCAGAAATCTACCATTGTTGAATCCCCTGATTTTTATCCTGGGTTGGGATGACCTCCTTCCTAGCCGTTCAGCTCTTGCGTTCTCTGCATTTTGGTCAGCATCGATTCCTTCATCCTCATTTTCGCTATCCGCGTCATCTGGATTCACACCCTTTCTTTCTGCATCTCTCATTGCCCTGACTCTTTTCTTTATTTCTTGGTCGATGATTCTCTTCATGGTTGAGTTTGATTCTGGGTCCTCAAAGGCCCTTTCCATGACTTCCATGATTTTATCTTCCAATTTCTCTTCCAAATCTTCATCGTCTGAATCATCATCGTCATCGTCATCCACTTCCATTTTTGTTTCTTCCATGTCGTCGTCCGCTCTAGTTCGTACCATGGTGATGAATTGTAACGGAGTTTCGAATTATTTTGGAGGAGTATGGATGGTATTTTGGAGGAGTATGGATGGTCGATTCGTAGGATGGTATTCGATGGAAGATGCGATCGAATATGTGATCGAAGGTGGTATGTGGTGGAAGAGGGTATAATCAAATCGAAGGATTGGATGTGAGAGATGTATTTTAATCGTTGGTGACTGTCGTGTGTGATTCGCTTATCTGTTTTTGTATTTGTATATCCGGATCGAAATTTCGTTCCGGTTTGTGTACTGTTGTTCGGATCGAGTTTTCGTTCCGGTCTGTGAGCTTTTGCTTTTGTTGCAAATCAAGATTGTGAGCTTTCCTATCCTTTCTTGGGATTTGCTCATTCTGTATTTCTGTGGTGTAAGATTGTTTCCTGAGAATTTAGTGTTCTCTTTTTCCTTTTGGATCTTTGAGATCTTTCGATCTTCGAGATTTGGTGTTCTCATTTCTATATCTTTCGATTTTCGTTTTTCGTGCGGGCAGACGCTCTTTGTAATCTGTTCCTTCCAATCTGTTTCACCACAGAATACTTGAGGCTCAATCTTCTGGCTCACGTCATTCTTGTTTTCAGTGAAAGATCAGTGTTCTCGGATATTGATTCCTTTCAACTGATGCCAACCTGGGCGATTCGTTCAGCTGAATCGTCCAGTTTCTTTTCCCTTGCTTGTTTTGCTGGATCTCGAAACCCGGTGGAGCCACCACCTTGGTTCGATTCTTTGGTCTCTTCTTTCAGGGAGACCGCCCTGGTGTTGGTCTGTTCCAGGGCTCCACAGGCAACTGCCTCTTTTACATCCTTGAGGGTTGATGCCGGTAGCTGATCAGGCTAGTCCGGATTAGTCTTCGAGCTCAACTGCGTTTCGTTGGGGAACGCCATTCGGTCCTCCACAGCTCGTAGAGTGCTGTGGGTCTGATAAACTAAAGAAAGTGTGTCGTAACAAACAGCAAACGATCTTACGATCGATTGATTTAGTGAGTAGAACAATTTATTTACTCTCGTCATTGTCATATCGATTGTCGGCATATTCGTCGTCCAACAGGTTAATTACTCGTCGTCATCGTGTAATTTCTAGCATACAGAACACACGTAAATAAGACACAAAACACACGCAAAGCCATCTTCTATCGGTCTTTTGTGTTACCGTATAATTCACCGTGATATTCTCATTGAATATCACATGCGATTGTACCTTATCATGTAGAATTAGTACTAGTTTGTACATAGATTTTAGGGCATGATAGTGTTTTAGAGTTGTTAATTCTTCGAAGAGTGAGCTGATGGGGAAATTTGGTAAAGAGACAAACCACATGAAACGCCGACGATTATTCACTCAAGTTAAATAACCTTACGAATAAGGTTATTTGCCCTTATGACTTTTCGTACAGTACGCGTTACACGGTGAATTCTTTTCATTGAAGAGCCTGAAGAATCTGTTCTTGTTCTTTGGTAGTTACCATAGTAGATTAATGATTAGTAGTAGTAGTTGCTTTTGATTTTTCAAGAAAACAAATTATGAGCTTTGCAAGTTGGAAAGGAATGAACTACTAGTAACTACTAGTAACTCCTGCAAAATAGTGAAGTTGGTGAAGTTGTTACATGAAAGTCTGAACTCGATGGGAATCAACGCACCGGCCAACGATTCCCATTTCCATTCCCATTTCCATGTGTATGGAAACACTGATGGGATTGAACCCCTCTTAAGGAGTTGAACCCCTTGGAAGGAGTCGTGCGGTTTTTATGAGCCCGAACACCAAACGCAAAACTACTCCATCCCGATCAAAACTACTCCTCGTATTACTTGTAACTCATGTAAACTACTCGTTACAAGCAGCAACAAGCTCTAAGAAGCTCAGAAGCTCATAATTCAAAAACCTAGCAACAGCGAAAGCTATGTACAATTATAACACGCTACTACTAGTACTAATTACTACCACCGCCATGGGGGATCTCAACAATCTACTTCTACTCCACCAATTGATCAATCGATCGACCATGGAGAATCGATAGTTGGAACAGGAGCCGACAACCGGAACCGACAATCTACTCAACCACCCAAAGCGAAATTAGAAGGCGAAACTTCCATCAGTCCTTAAGTCCAGTTTCTGAATACCTTAAGACCATCCATCAAAGTCTGATGGCGCACCCAATCACCGGCTCAACGGCTTCGCGCAGCTCCTCAACGGCTCAACGATCACCGGCTGCTGTCTACTCGAACATGCCGGTGGCATCTTCAGTTGGCTCGGTGTCGTAAGAGAAGTATCCATTCTTCTTATGCATGAAAACATTCAGGATCTGGTTGTGGCCGACAGTACTGGTTTGGTAGTTGTACAGAAGCATCATCACGTTAAGTATGACCTTTCGATCTCCAAAGTCCTCTAAAAGAAGCCTGTCTTTCAATCGCGGGAATTGCCCCTAGATCATTCGCATCCCCCACTCTGATAACTGCCGAAGCGAGGTTGCTTCACGATTCAACACGAGAGCTTCAGCACCAACTTGATCGGCTTGCGAACTCTGGATAAGATAGTTCGAAAGTCTTACTTTGAATGCTGCATTGACCGTAAGCATTGCGCCATACTCATCAAACATTTCCTGCATCTGGTCATAAACGCCGTAATCTGCAACGGTGCTGTCATGCCAAGAACCCGGACAGTTGAAAGCAGTTATGCGAATTCTCCCATCAGGTGCAAAAACAAAAACAATACTCACGTAAGTGTCGCATGTCCAACCGTTGTAGTACTGGCTCTGTATTAACCAATTATCAGAGTGCTGTATTAAGAGTTTCAGACCATCGGCAGCGCCCCATACTCTTTTTTCATGAAGTGCCGGATATTTTGCACCAATTGCGCTAATGTATTCCTCCATTTCTACTTTGTTTGGAAGTGTAATCCTTGCATTCGGATGGTTCTGTAATACACACAAAAGAACTTTCCGCGAAAACTTAATCCATTTGTACATGACAGTAGATGTAAGTCCAAAAGCCATTGAGAAGATTCTTGCAACCGATCCTCTTGTGCGGAACCAAAAAAGACTAACCCAAGGCAACATGTTGCATTCGCCTCTCGTTTTCTTCCTTTTGGTACTCCATTCTTTGTTAAGGTTAGCTTGCGGATACGCTCGGGTTTTTTTATCGATTGTGTACATATCGAATACTGGTTGGAAGAGGTGTAGGAGATCACGAAAGACCTTGTGGTCTACACCACAGCAGTTGAGAAGAGCCTGTTCATTGCCAGAGTTGAATAGGTAAGTGAAGGAGGATTGGCAGTGCCGGCGAATGGCTATTCTTGGTGTTCTTCTGTCTTTTAGACGCCTGTAGAAAGGATCTTCATCTTCAGAATCGCCGTCGTCTATCATACAAGTAGTACCGGTACAGAAGATGGAAAGGATCTCAAGTGTTGCTATGATAGTGCAATTTTGCTAAGTATGATTTTTAAGAGCAACGTCCGAAGGGCGAGGACAAGAATCCATCGGAAGAGAGGGAAATTAACATCGAAAATTTCACATTACACCGACAAAATTAGTACGATCACCAGGGAGAAAGATACCTTTTTTAGTCCGTGCGTACCTTTTTTAGTCGGAGAAAGAGGGGGCAGATACCAATTTTTTGTCAGTTGTATCATAGGTAACGCCGAATTCCTTATTCCAAAAATGAGCATGAATATGGGAAGAGTTTTTAGCGCACAGATATCTGTGTCAACAATTTTCATTCCCGAATACACACATCGATGCCATGTGACACAGATATTCTGTGTTGTCGGGAATGACCCAATGACCCCCTCACGATACAGTTCGTAATCTTATACTCCGTATTTGAGATTGAAGATTGACTACATACTACTCCGTATGCATTACGTACGTAATCTTACTCTACTCGTAATTACCGTACCGGTGAGATCTTACCTGGTATCCAAGATCCAAGACCCAACACCATGACCAAGGAATCTGGAAGCTAAAATAGCCTGGCTCTGGAACGAATGAGAATACTGAATACAGATGTGAGTGAGGGAGCGCACCATGCAAAAGGTCCGCAGAGGTCATCATCAGGTACCGTATTTCTCTACTAATACGAAGCACTCCGTACTTCGTAATAATCATCCCGTTCTATCCAAACGCGCACCATACGCTTCTTGGCAAACAAAGTACCAGTCCTTCATCATGACGATGCCTTCTGCGAGCTTGACGACTGCCGACAAGGTCTTGATCCAGACTCTCTCCGGGATGCTCTTTGTGATCTCCAGTTTCTGGTACGGTCACAGACGGATATGCTCGGTAGGGATTTCCAATTTCCCGCTGGGCTTTGCTCTGTTCTGCAAGTACGCTCGTCCTTTTGCCTCGGAAGAAACAAGAGCGAAAGTCTTGGAGGACAGAAAGAAGTACTACGCGGAACTTAAGAAGTCGGGCACTCCCGGTGATCCTCTGGACGATCCATTGTTCGCACGAAATTGTATACTTTGGTCGATGGCGCAGCTCCTCTGTGTGGCGAGCGGGATCTTCGATTGGTACCCGGATACCATCATCAAGGGTGCGGTCATCTTTCATATCTTGATGACGGTCCAAGATTCGATCGAGACCCGCCCGATCCTGTTGCACCAAGAAGAAATAAAGCGGAAACGAAAGGAGAAGCTCCAGCTCGAATCCGCTCAATTTTGGAGATTCTTTTTGCCCAAGCCCCTTTGGAGAGCGCTGGGATACGAGAAAATCGTGAACATGGCCATATCCCCGGAACCAAAAACAGGAAGTGGTGGCGAGCGCAATGACAGCGACGATCCGAAAACAAAACAGGAAAAAACGAAAGAAGAGCTCATCGAAAAAGTCCACGTTGCCAAAAACATCGTTAGTGGAACACGTGAAACGGCGGTCGACGATTTGATCTGGGGAGCTATAGAGATCGCTTACGTCGTATTTGATTTGACGCACAAGCAAGCACTGGCATCGGCTTTCATAGTGTACCTGTGCACATTGCTAGAAGATGTTTTGGTCATTTCGAACGATGATGCGCAGAAGCCAAACAAAAAGAAAATCAAATGGTTCAAAATTCTATGGATTTCAGTCTGTCTATATTTTACCGGCAAGTGGTTGTTTTCGTAAACAGGATGGAACGGCACATTGAAAACACAGGACGGATAGAGAGAGCTCCTCTCACGCTGCATTGCAGTTTGATATTCTATGTATTACGAACAGACACCAGAGGATTTTGGTTTCGGAGTGGCCTTCAGCCGCGAATAAAATTGATCAATAATTCTATCATTTATCTATGATCCTATTGCGCTTTCCAAAACAGAAAGAAACAAACACAGCTCATTCAAAATGATCTCCTCTTCCATTGGATATTCTAGCTACAAACTGTTCATACTACTTGAAACAGAAGTTTGCAATAATTGTTTTTGCCATCAAAACTGAATCCAATCAGATATTCTGTTTCGGCAACAACTTTTTTCACTACGAGAGGAATAACCATCAGTGTTTATCTCACCGATTGACAATCGTAACACAATGTCCAAATACGGTAGTTTCCCTCTCTACGTCCGAGTCAATAAATTAGCTTTCTTTTTCAAAATTAGAACCCATAGTTGTTAATAGGTTGAAAATATTGGTAGGCGTTAACAGTGTTCTGTATTGATTAGTACTTGTTTAGGAAAATATGAGTCCTCTGACTGCTTGTTTCAATAAATATTCACTCAACCCTTTCATGTATTATCTCGTGTTAATCTACAACTCTTCATGTACCTTATATATATATATATATATATATATATATCTTTGACCTCATTGTTCTTCATGTAGTGACGTTGCCCGTCCTCCTGTGATTGATCTCTATTGTGGCTTAGTTTGGTTGTATCTATTCTGGTATTTCCTACCATACGTGTATCTGTTGTTAATCAGTTCATGATTTTGCTGACACTTCCTGAACTGAGATTTTACTTAGACCCATTCAATTTTTCAAAGTGAATCCCACTTAACAAGATTTGTCTCCATAAATCGACTCATTCCAATTCATTCCAACACTACTTCCCTGTTTACAAGTCTGTTTAGCCAACAAGCTCTGCACTGTACTTGTCAAACAACTTCTTGGAGACATTCTTGGTATGAACATCTGCCGTGTTGTTGTCTCCTGCCACCCATCTTACATTGACGAAACCCCTTTCTTTGAGTTCCCTTATGTAATGCATCTTGACTCCAATATGCCTGGTTCTTCCTCTCACCAACCAGTTATTCGCGATATCGACAGCTCCTTGGTTGTCACACCACAAAATCATTGGTAGCTCCACCTGCAGTCTCATCTGTATCAGTATTGTTTGATAGACAAACATCATATCCTGTATGCTCAACACCGCTGAATACAATTCAGCCTCTGTTGTAGACAAGGCCACTATTGGCATCATCTTGCTGAATTGCTTGACTGGTGCGCCCTCCAGATATGTGATTCCAGAATTCACACTCCTTCTGCTTGAGTGCTTCGCATATTCTGAGTCACATTTCCTGGAAATCACAAATAGCCTGTCTGCTTTGCCATCCCAGCTTCCCGGTTCATTTGGTTTCAGCATATATCCAATTTCTTTAGTACTGACAATGTAATTCAGTACTCGATACAGCACTCTGTATCCTCTCTGAGACGCCTGCTGCATGTATCTTGATAATTCCCTGCAATACGTCCGGCCGGCTCCATCGGATCATGTGTAACAGAATTCCAATGCCAGACCTGTACTTGAACTGCTTTGCCGGCTCCAGGGACTCCTTGATTTCCCTGTCGGATTCCAATACACTTCCTGGCTCTGCTGGCGTCTTTGGAGCTCTCTTATGAGGGCCCCCATTGCCGGCCGCGCCAAACTCGTCTTGGAATCTCTGAATCTTTACTGGTTGAGTAAGTCTTATCCATTTGACAGTCGGTTCTACCTTACAGTCAACGTACTCCCTTAGCTCTCCTTCATCCTTGCAATCAAACAGTCCTGTGAACTCTCCAATTGACTTCTTTACCAATTTCTTGGGTCCTGACACACAACAGTCGTTGACCCACAGTAGGAACACTACCAAGTATCCTTCTTCCCATTTGAAGAAGACACATGGCTCAGCCTTGTTTCTCTTGACTTCATGAAAGCAAGAGCCTTTACACACTCTTGATAGTACTGTAAAGCTGCTTGCACCGTCCTGTACTGTGTTTTCATTAGCTGTAGAACTGCCCAGCTTGGATGCCACTTCTTGTAGGCATCCAGAACCTTCATATAGAGCTTGTGATCAGAGTTGAATTCCCCATTTAGGAATTCACCTTCCACATCCACTAGATGCTGATACCAACCTCCCATAATTGCCAAGACAAACACTACTTTGATTGCCATTTCTGTCACGACAGGAGAGGACTTATCTTGTCCATCAAAGTGCTTTCCGTTGACTTGCATGAATCCCCTAATGGCATTCCTTGCTTGATACACTCCACTGGACTTCTTCTTCATGGCTCAAGTGCTATCGAACAACTTTGTCCTTGTTGGTAGATCCTTCTTGTTCGCGACCTTGAAGACATGGTATTTGACCATCTTGTTGTGTTTTATCTTGACAGCCTTCTCCCATTCCTTCTTGTCCACAGTTGCCATTGCTTCCGCGTAGTTCATGGTCTGAAGTTCCCTGGTGTTGCCATAGTTGTGTCCTGATGCACCAACTAGATACATTTCTGAATCCTTGGCCTGTAGAACAGCTGCAACAAGGTGATACTCTTCTTTGTGGTTCGTGCTGTATCCATAGCCTTCTTCAAGTCTCTGATACACCCCCTCCCTTCTTGGACAACCCGTGCAGTATCAAACTTTCTGCATTGATTGCTTCTTCAAGCACCTTGGTATTTGATATATTGTATTCCATTGTTCCCAACTCAGCAGTCTCCTCTAAGTAATTGTCTTCAATCTCTGTTGCTACTGCCACCAGTTCGTCCTCAATGAACAAGGAAAGGCCATAGTTGCGATTCTTGGTGCGATCTGGGGCCCTTGTTGACCTCAGTACTCTACCACTTCTTGAGGTAGCAAATGGTCCTTCCTCCTCCTCCTCATCATCAGAGATCTCTTCATCTTCTTCATCCAAGACCTCTTCCTCCGATTCTTCTGGGGGTATCAATTTTTCCTCTGGAGGGGCTGACTCTTCCTTGTTTGTGGTTCTAGAAGCCACAGACGCTTCTTCTTCCATGTCTTCTTCCTGTTCTTCCGACAGCAGATCTCTTGAGAACATACCCTTGACAGTTATTGAGGCAACTCTTTCTTTCTTCTCCTTGTAGTACATCCGGTCCAGCCATAGGACATCTCTTGACTTTAGGAATGATCTTGCCTTGGGGTCAAACATTGTGTAGCAATCTCCTGCATGGTCTTCTAAGTAGTTAACAAATAGACATGTCTTTCCTTCGCGCCGCAATCTTTGGTGTGCCAGTTTGGTGAGTCTTTACCATGCCGGCCATTCCTGCAACTTGCATGTTCTTTATCCAGTCAGGATTCTTGTTGACCATCCACTCATCTCTTGTTTTCTTGGTTCCTTCTATCTCTTCAACATTCAGCATGTCCACTTGGTGACACCACTTGAGGAAGACAGTAAATAGGACATATCTCAACTGATTGGGTACTCCGGCGGCCTTCAGAGCTGCTCTTGTGTGACTACACAGATTGAATATCCACTTTTCCACTTTGGAGTTCCTCTGTGGAGTCTTGGCCGTAAACTCAAACTGGACTCCAAATTGCCAGCTCGCACCATTCATAGCCTTTTGGAACATCGTCACAGAATCCTTTTCAGTTCCTTTCCAGTTTGTTTCATGCTGTTGAACTTCAAACATAATTCCTCGATGAATCCATTCTCCTTGCTGTACCATCCCAGCATTACTGCTACAGAGATGTGTTCTACTGCCACGACCAGACAGTTGTTGGTCAGGAAGTAGGCTGTACCCTTGGGGTTCTTTGGTTTCTTCAATCACATTCCATCGATGTACCATAGTTCTCCTATGGTGCTTGGTGGATTCTTCTCCCCTTCTCCCAGGTTCTTCTGCCTGGCTTTTCCTTTTGCGCAAGCCTCACACTTTTGGAAAGGAGTCCGGGTAAGTTCACACCCCAAGTGTTTGGCAATTTGCTTGGTCCTTGTGATATTGTTGTGGCCACAGAAGGCATGGGCCTTTGCCACTGACATCTTGCTTGGTGTTGCTAGGGCTACTTCTGGTGTTTGTGAGTCCGCGTCCTCGCTCTCCAGATACATTGCCCAGAGAGTGCCATTGCCTTTGGTTTGCATTGGGATATTGAAGTGTAGTTCTTGGTCCCCTTTGCGTAGTTTGATACCGATTGTGTTGCCGGTCATCTCTCATCCTTGGCTTATCATCTTGGTCGCCGCACACAGATTGAACTTACACGTACCATACCGACAGTCCGTGAACTTGATTCTATTCTTTCTTTGCCCATCTTTGTTGTATTGGACTCCAGCTTTGTCCAGGAGCTTAGTTACTTGTAATCTTGTTCCATTTGCAGGCAACTTGCCGGCTCAGTAGCTTTAGCTTCTCTATTGATCCTTTCAATGGAGTAGTTCCTTTGGTGTGATTCATTGTGTTTGCAGTTGCTCCTGTATCTACTACCCACAGTTGGCTCATATACAAAGATTTTGTCCCACTAGCCAGCAGGGCGCATTCCAACATTGCTCCCTGTCTTTTCCCTGGCATTGGTTTCTTCAACGGTAGCTGACATAAGTATGCAATCTTCTATCCCGGATTTTGTCCCGATTTGGTATTCCCCATTTGGGAATTGTTGGTCGCTTAGACTTTCCTCTTCCCTTTTCTGTTTTGTTTTCAGGGAGACGGCAATGCCCGTTTCTGGTTCGAGCTTATTTCTTTTGTTTTCTTGTGGATCGATTCCCTTCCGGATTTTCTGGTAGCCCATTGTGATGGGATCCCTCCACTCATTTCTGTGGCGTTCTCGTGGATAGCGTGTCTTTTCCACTTCCACAACGGATGGAATCTCCATCCATCCGTGTTCTTTGGTTTTGATGTAACCTCTTCCTTGTTTCTTTCTCAAATCCTTTCTACCATTATCCTCATAATTTTTCGTTTCGTTTGGATTTGAAAAGCAGATTCATTATCTGCTTCTTGTTTCTTCTTTCAGAATGGTGTCAACAAAGGGTTCCCTTTTGGTTCCTTGGTTCTTCTTCCACCATGATGTCATTGACCGCAAGGAAGTAACATTGTTCATCTATTACACCGGTGGCTATGCTCTCATCTGAGTCGCTGTAGCTATTCTTCCGGTCTTTCTTTTGTAACCATTTTGGTTTACTTTAGGATTCTTTTCTCAGCAGGCCTTTTCTTTGTGCCCTGTCTTTCCACAATGATGACACTTTGTTTTCTTAGTTGTTTCATTGCAGTCTCTTTTCATGTGGCCCTTCTTGCTGCATCCATAGCACCGTATGTCCTTGCCCTTCATCTTGGGCTTCTTGTGACCCTTGCTGGGCTTTGGCTTTCAGACCTCATCATCCGATCCGGAGGACTCTCCGGCAAACATGACTACTTCATCCTCTCGGTTGTCTTTGGGTTGCTTGGACTTCCATAGGTCAAACATGTTGCGACAAAGTTCCTTTATGGTGGGGTCTCCTCCATGGTCTCTTCGGGCATCGGACCTCACTCTCAAGATGGTGTCTTGGTAATCATTTCGGTGCCTTCTGCATGATTGTAGACACCTTGTCTTCTTCGGTTAGAGCCGACACCCTTCCTCAATACTTGATATCAATCGCCGTTATCTGGGTGAACAGAGTCTTCAGATTATCCTTCTTCTTCATGGAGATCTCCAAAGATCATTCTTCTGGTCCACTTTCCCAGTCACATCATTGGGGGAGAACTCATTCTTCATCTCTTTGATGACTTGGTGTGCCTGGCTGCTGGGCCGTTTGTCCATCCTGGACTGCTCTATCCAAGCCACATAGTCCTCTTAGTCTTGGAAGGCCATCGTTAGTGTTGCGATGGCCATCTTGTTTCTGGTAACAGTTTCTTCTTCACTTGCAGTGAAGAACTCTTTAACTTCTTTACCATCCTCTGCATACTTTCTTTCCATGTCAGGGAGTGCCAGATCGTTTGACCTCACTCAGAGCCTTGTCAAAATCTTTCTGGACTGCAAAGGCTCGCATCATAGACCACCATTGTGGGTAACTTGTAGTCGTTTTGTACTTGGGGATGTAAAGTTTGATGTCCTTTAGGCTAGGCATCGTGTTAGTTTTCTTGGTCTGTTCCTTCTTATTGCTGGTTCTAGATTGATCAGATCTTTATTCACTTACTTTCAACGCTTACAATTCAAGCATTCTTCAAAGAATGTTAAAATACGGTTGAAAATATTGGTAGGCGTTAACAGTGTTCTGTATTGATTAGTACTTGTTTAGGAAAATTATTAATTTCCTTCTGAATCCGGTCTGTTGAGAGTCTGATTCAAAGGCTTCTGAAGCACAGCAACGCTGCATTAGTGTGTTAGTAGACGAACGATTGTACTCTACGTGTGGCAATGATGGTTGGATACTTTTGGCAACGGACAATCTTACTACAGGCAAGACTATGGAAACGCCAGATCTCTTCTTACTGTGAACTTGTTCAGATACAGTGAGATAGACCTTAGGTATTGTAGATTACTACACGTAGTTGGTAGCAACTAGTGTGAATTTTGGAGATATAATCAGTTGAATGTTAAAAGTATGAGATAAAGTGAAATCTTGCCAAAACGCAAGATATCTCTTTTATTGAGGTGAAATATGTTGCAACTGTTGTTGCGTTGCGATGAGATTACTCCCTGATTATTTCCATGCATGCATTGATCATTGACTATATATATATATATTGTGTGAGAAGCTTCTGACAACGGTTTCCTTCTCCTGTTATCCTAGGAAGATTCCATGATATGTTTATCAATGAAATCAGAGATTGCTCACCATAGGTCGTGTGATATTTCTCTAAACCAAAGACTGCTCACCACAGAATCTGGGCAATACTAGAAAACAGGGATTGCTCACCGTCAATATGTGATGGGAATCGACGTGCCGTGGGAATTGATGTGCCGTGGGAATTGATTACTTTACTGATATGGGACTCATTGATTTGTACAAATAGAACAACTGCTGTCGTGTAGCTTTGGTACTGCTGGACACGACAGGAATTTAATAAAAATATGAGTCCTCTGACTGCTTGTTTCAATAAATATTCACTCAACCCTTTCATGTATTCTATCGTGTTAATCTACAACTCTTCATGTACCTTATATATATATATATATATCTCTTTGACCTCATTGTTCTTCGTGTAGTGACGTTGCCCGTCCTCCTGTGATTGATCTCCATTGGCTTAGTTCGATTGTATCCATTCTTGTATTTCCTACCATTCGTGTATCTGTTGTTAATCAGTTCATGATTTCGCTGACACTTCCTGAACTGAGATTTTACTAGACCCATTCAATTTTTCGAAGTGAATCCCACATAATAAGATTTGTCTCCATAAATCGACTCATTTGATTCATTCCAACAACAATAGTAATGACATCATGTCAAGCAATAATTGTTTAGAAGTTGCTTCTGCATTCTTGCATTCACACACAGCACCCCCATCATAGTAATACTAGAACACGACAGCCAGGACGATTCTTACTAGTACTAGTAACCTTGAATCGTCTGCTTTCAGCATAATCTTTCAAAGCCTTTCTTACTCTATGAACTGTACAGACTACTTGTTGTAACTCTAAAAATCGACCAAAGGTATATGATGTTTAAATTTAAAGAGATGTGAGCTCAGAGAGAGGCTCTTATTTTCACTATGTATTTTGTACTGTATTGGGGCTCTCTGCTGTAATTTACGTGATAGAGATCTTGCCCGGTTATTTGTTACTATCTTCATCGTTCTGATATTGTCGCTGCTGTTGCTGTCTTAGCGTCTTGTCCTATCAGTCATTTGATGGTATTGGTCATTTTTGGGGTTAAGTATTCTGTTCGATGGGGCGTATGCTTGTTCGTGGTATATATGCTAGATATGAGGCCCATCTGGAATCGGTATTGATTTTCTTGATTGTAATAAGTAATTTCCTCACGGGATGTCAAGTATATTCTTTTGAACATACTTAAGGGTTCCAAGTGTTCACTTATTGGTCATGTCTTTGGATATGTCTCGTTTCTAACCGATTATCCTCTTTTGTTTGTAGCCTTAGGTGATATGATCGTTTTTACCACTTAAGGATTTCCAAGTAGTGGAGGTGCGTTTGATTCTAATGCTTGATCATCGGAATATTCGTATTTTCGTGTCCGCACCTCGGTCGTCGATTCATTTCGTTTTTGTCTGCTTTTCCAATCAAATTTGATGCCGACAAGAAGTCCATATTTTTCGCCGACAACACACCCCTTGATCCAATACTCTACTCATGTGGTATTGGATTACTGTCGGAGTATATCATCTTGAGTTGTATTGATAGATAGATTGAACCTTCGGATCGTATCATTCAAGATGAATTCAACCTGGGTAGTGTCCCATGATGTATCACTGAACTGATGTCTCATTCGGGATGTCATTCCACAAAGGTCATTCTCACTCAACAATGTGGTCGAAAGGGAGGGAGAATAATAGAAGAAGACTTTCAGATAGCTGATGTGATGGGGTGCTGGAATGTGCAAGTAGCCAGATCCTTCCGGAATGCAGGTCGCTGCTTTTCCGCCTATTGCTGCTGTGAGCCTGACCGGACATTTTCTCAGCTTGGTGTAAGGTTTGTAATCATGCAGGATATGCTTTAGGTTTGTGCAGGAAACTTTGGCACCTGTATCAATCTGCGCTCTGATGCCATGTTGGAAATATGCTGCAGCTGCAATTGGATCTGGTGGGACAAGATTTTGCACATTGTTGGTATCAACTGAGATAGGATTGTCTCGGTCGAAGTTGGGATCTCCATTGGTTTCCAGATGTGATTCCAATACAGGGGCTGTAACCTCAAGTGATTCCATATCACAGTAGACATCAATTGGGATTGAAGGCTGGAGGCTATCTCTAGGGAGAAGATTGACAGCACCAATCTGGACAGATTCGTAGGAGCTGACACTGCTGGAGTCCAAGGAGGGGCATAGGCTTTTCACTTGAGGGGCTGTGGCGTTGTCAAATCCTTGAGGATCATCTTGAGGTGATGTCATATGGCTGCAAGAAAGACTGTCTATTCTTGGCCTTGGCAAAAAATTTTGGTCTTCTGGTTCACAACTTGGGGAGGTCTCATCCTGCTCATCATCTTTATGTTGATTTGGGAGATGCGTTGAGTAGAATCTAAGAGCTGTTGGGTTTCTCTATTGCATTTGTTCAGAAAAACAGCCGCAGCAATCCTATGTTTCTTGAGGGACTCAACATCTTGCAATGCAGGACAATTATCAAAACTATGACCGGATGTGTGACAAACAATGCATTTTCTTCGATGTGTCAAAGAGACTGGGCTGCTTGTCAAAAGCAGTGATGGCATTGCAATATGCTTGATGGAGGAAGGGATCATCAGATTCTTCATCCATTTCAGGGTATCCTAGTGAGTCAATCAGACTGATTGAGTGAGAAGTCAAAGTAGAAGGTGTTCTAACAGTATTGTTGCCAGCGCGCTTTTGAAACCTATCATTGCGGCGGGGACCTGGTCTGGTGCCTGTGCCAGGCAATTGTTTGGACAGACTTGGTTTGGAGGTTTTGTCCTTGTACTTCTTTTCAGCCTTTATCTCTTGCTCATATGTTTGCAGGGTTTGTAGGAGCCTACCTGCTTTGTATTCGTCTCGTTTGAATTGGTCCTCTGACTCCCGTTCATCTTCTGTTTTCTCAAATAGTTCATGAGAGAGAGTGGTTCCTGCAATGAGGTTGCTGACTTCTTCTGTCAAACTCATGGTGCCGGGTTGATTCTGGAGGAAAACTCTAAGTCGCAAGTAATCCTTGTATCTGAAGTAGTATTCTTCAAGTGATTCACCCGCATCTTGATTTGGAGGATTCCGGACCATTCTGCCTGCATTGGATGGTCTCTTTGAGTTGGGATGTGTCTGAGCAATGACTGTGTACAGAGCTTCGTAACCTTGTCCCCCTTCAAAGCTTTGAATTGTGGACTTCATTCTATCACATGAGTCAGGGATGATCTTATCAGTTCTGAGTGCAGTGTAGATGAGATTACCCCATTCTTGAATCACCAATTCATATCTTGCAGGTAGATCATGTGGGAGACTATCTCCTATGCTAAATCGTCTGAGACTGTCAGCTTCGCGCCTGTAGAGGTAGTAAGGGTGGATGTAGATGTGATGTTGCTGTGCATGAGCGGTGATTTCTCTGTACCATTTTCTAACTTGAGGGTGGGTTGCATCCTTTAGTTGTGGAAATCCTGAGAGAAAGAGTTTGTCTCTAGCTGCTCCCTTCGACTTGTCAGAGGCTCTGGTTAGATCAAAGCAGTCACCACTTCTAGTGATCAGGCGCTGGTCATTTCTACCACTGCCTAGATTGTGTAGGTAGTAGTTTTGCCTGACAATTGTTTCATTTCCCAATGAGTCGGTGTAGGTGATTGGGAAGTCTTTCATATCATCTCTGGTGAGGAATTCATCTCTCCTGTAGTATCGCTCCTTAACTGGTGGTGGTAAGGTTGCTGGATTCCATGGTAAGTCGAGTGTCGCTTGGTGGTTGGCGCCGGTGTTGTTGTTGTTGTTGTTGTTGTTGTTGACTAATTGCTGTAATAGATTGGTCAGTTGACTCATGTCGGTGCCTTCAGCGGGAGCAGTGGGTGTAGTCACATCGTCATTTGGTTCAGGGAAATTGTAGATGTTGGCGTTATAAACCTCATCAAAGTGTACTGGATCCCAATCTGGTTTAAAACCCCAGTGAGTTGCTCTGATTTCTATGAGGAGCGTGTCCTGTCCATTTGAGATGGCTTGTTCTCCTGCCTTGTCCATTGCATTCTTGTTCCTGAGTCTTCTCACTGATTGATTCGTATCGACATACCAGAAAGTGGCGTCAGCAAAGAGAGTGATATGTGTCCCTTGTTAATTTCCGTTTGCTCTCTGGCGGGGATGATATCCATGATTGCATTGACAATGATTTCTTTGAGCATGGTTGCCGGGTCTGGGGCCAATATCTTGGGTCCTTTGGCATCCTCATCTGTGATGAATAGGCCATCTGTGTCCTCTAGATAGTGGGAGAAAGATTTGTTGAGGTCATCATGTTTGTGTGCATTCCCCTTGGTATTGAATTGTTCAAATTGGATTCCAATGTCCCGGATCTGATTCCAGTCAAATGGAGGTGCAGGTGGCATGGTCGTCGTTGTTCGGCAGTTCCAGGAATCGTTCGATTGTAGTAGGTGGTAAACGAATTAACGAATGTGGGGGATGAGAGAAGATTCTCGTAGAACAATAAAATGACCGAGCAGAGGTGCGCGTGTGCAAAGGGAGGACCGAGGGAATGTTCCGAAGGAGGAATTGAAGAACTGAGTCGGAGTCAGTGTTATTTATTGCGCAATGTGGCGGTGGAGGTGATTAATCGTCGCCGTCGCCGTCGTCGTCGTCGTCAAGATAACTAACCGATGATGTATTGGAACGTTCGTCGGAGAAACAATCGGTCTGTGCTTGTCGGTGTAATGGTTCACAACTTGGTTTGTCCTTGGATGTGCGATTCTTTCGTTCTTGGGATGGAATTAACCGGGGAATTGCGTTCGTTATTGCGATCGAAACGACGATGTGTATGTGTATTACAGAAGGGGATTCTTGGTAGAATGTTCTGTATATGCACCCCTTGATACGTACGCTTCTTGGTCGTGTATTGCTGAAGAAGATTCTATGGTAGAAGGATCTGCTGTATACACCCCTTGATACGCGAGTAAGGAGGAGAAGAAAGGAAGAAGAGCGGGGGAAGGTCTATTGATACAGCCCGTCGCCGAGTCCCTGTACCAAGTATACTCTGGCTGTAACCGACAGTGGAGGTGCTGTATGGGGCGGAGATAGGTAGCTTAAGGTATCCACTTGTTAGTGGAAGGTATAAGGTCTCTATAACCTGTTGTAACTCTAAAAATTGACCAAAGGTATATGATGTTTAAATTTAAAGAGATGTGAGCTCAGAGAGAGGCTCTTATTTTCACTATGTATTTTGTACTGTATTGGGGCTCTCTGCTGTAATTTACGTGATAGAGATCTTGCCCGGTTATTTGTTACTATCTTCATCGTTCCGATATTGTCGCTGCTGTTGCTGTCTTATTAGCATCTTGTCGTATCAGTCATTTGATGGTATTGGTCATTTTTGGGGTTAAGTATTCTGTTCGATGGGGCGTATGCTTGTTCGTGGTATATATGCTAGATATGAGGCCCATCTGGAATCGGTATTGATTTTCTTGATTGTAATAAGTAATTTCCTCACGGGATGTCAAGTATATTCTTTTGAACATACTTAAGGGTTCCAAGTGTTCACTTATTGGTCATGTCTTTGGATATGTCTCGTTTCTAACCGATTATCCTCTTTTGTTTGTAGCCTTAGGTGATATGATCGTTTTTACCACTTAAGGATTTCCAAGTAGTGGAGGTGCGTTTGATTCTAATGCTTGATCATCGGAATATTCGTATTCGTTTTTGTCTGCTTTTCCAATCAAATTTGATGCCGACAAGAAGTCCGTATTTTTCGCCGACAACACTACTTGTTGTAATGAAAACAAACGATGTTCAAAATTAGCAACATGAATTCCCATAATGATGGCAGTGTGTACCGTACAAAGTAGGAGGGCCAAAAACAAATACTTTGTTCGTATGAAATACGAAGTACCGGTAGGAGTAATGGTTACTAGCGGGCAAGACCCTGAAAATAGGTTTTAAAAATTTGCGTCGGCCTCGGCCCCTGTCAAAAATTTGGCTATTATTGCTACTGGGCCTGACCGCAGGTATTTTACCTGCTGTTTATGTTCTGCTGGACCTCAGTGTCGGTTTGATGAGCCTCATGATAGGTTCCTCTCATATGTAAACATAACTGTCTTTTATTGATCGTTACATCTATATTCAATTTCATACGTATGCCAATATTTTATATTCCCCGTATCTTTGTCAGTCATTTCTCTTTTTCAAAAATAACCATCCGATCGTCATTCATCCATTTATTTTCGTTTATCTTGTTTTCCTTTATCCCCCGAAATATTTACTGTCACTCAATGTACACCCAATACTTCAGGACAACAAACACTTACGAGTACTCTTACGATCCCTTTCATTTCGTCTACTTTGTGTTTCAGAGCTTCTGTCTTTACCCCAACCTTCCCTTTCTCTCCGTTTGGTCATGTCTTCTTCGAAACGCAATGGCTCCAGTACGTGCTTCCTTGCTTATTATACTTGCCATTCATTATTGATTACATTTACACTTTCTCTGATCTTGCCAGCCGGCATACGATACCCTCATTTTCTCCTAAACCTCCTTTTCTGCACAGTTTGGCTCTTTGTTGACAAAAAGCGTTTGCGCCGTTCAGTTTCAGAATCCTTTTATATTCTCCGACACCGCTCCAAAGCATCACCCTCCTTCACACTTTTTGTCTCCGGTTCTTCCGGCAATGTCTACACCATACTTGCTTCTAGCAAAACTATTATCTGTTCGTGTCCTGATATCCATCCAGTATGTAAACACATATTGTTTATACTTGCCGAACTACAAATTCCTGTTTCTACAGGCCTGCAGACAATATCCCTACCGCTTCTTAAACTCCGCTTAAGTTCCTACGAGTCATCGCTTGACTATTACACTATCAACCTTTGCCTTGTCCTTATGCGGCAACGTTGCGTACACTGTCAACAATCAACGCTTCATTCTCATCTGATTATCTGTAACATTTGTTACTCTGTTTCTCATCATTCTCACAAATACCATGACTTCGATACATGTCCTCAATGTAAATCAAAATGGTTACCATATTTTTCTGATTTTGTTGGTCAATATCGCAATTTTTCTTCTGTCCTCCCTAGAAATGGATTTTTACCCACCCATTATCTACCTCTACCTCAACAAACCTTTGCCACAAATGATACACCTCAATCCTCTGCTTCCTCCTCTAACAATAATCCCGCTGCAGTATCCAGCTCCAACACGCACATTATTCCCCCATCACCTTCCACCTCCACTTCCCATAACTACTGTCTTTCTGACATTATCTGAGAAGAACTGTATCAAATGCCATGAATGCTTCTATGGGATGCCGAACGTGTTCAGAATTCTCCGTGACAGATTCTGACATACTGCGGAAAAAATTCCGTATTGCATCTAAAGCCATCTGTATAATAATTTAGTTGATGATTGAAATCGTTGATCTCCTTTATGATGTTGTTGTTGATGATGTGGTCGTCGAATCAGAAGTAGATATGTAGTCTGAGATCGGATCAGCCTGGTTAGATATGTTTATTATGTTGTCCTTCTTGTGAATGACTTGGTTGACGAACTAGATTTAGAAATGTATGCTGAGATTGGAGCAGCCTGGTGTCAGATATGTTGCAATAATAATTCTATTTTACCAATATAACAGTAATAAATTTTGAAGAATGCCTGGCCTCCGATAGCCATTGCTAATTAATGATAGTACCACACTCAAATTGAAGATAGAAAATAGACAAGAAATCTTGTCCCGAAACCGGAACATTTTTGACCTGGCGATGAAAACAGGTAAGCCATCTTGCTCCAAATACTTTTAGAACATTTTTGTGGCAAATCATTTCTCATCTGTCCGAATCTGCCATGCACCAAGGGTTCTGTCTACCCGTCCTCCTTTCGTGAAGAACAATATAAGGTTCCATTAGGCGTATAACGTCATCGTACTGTTTTTCCAGAGCTGCGTCAAGAACATTTCTGCCAAAGTACTTTCCGTCCCAATGATACATGAATAGGACCAAAGATTGGATTGCGTTCACCAGCACATAATGATATCTTTTCACCCAACCTTTCAACAGAAAGACTGCAATGGCATTTTGTTTAGGGTTGTGCTTCAAAGTTCCTTCTCCAGGCTGAGATGTAATCAGTCCACACAAATCAATGTCTAGTTTTTTCATATTTGGAAAGTTGGTCATGAAATAGTCCAAACCCCCCTCTCCCATTACAAGATCTGCATGAGTTTCCGCAATATTTCTGATCTCAATTCTACTGATCATTTGCACAGGTTGCTCTTCTTCGTTTGCTTCTATTGCATCTGGTACCCGTACCATTGATCTGTACAATGTGTGAATACACATGACAGCGTTTGGGATTTTCCGAAAACAATCATCGCTGCTCATCAGGGTATCTGGAAAATTTGGGCCATACATCCATGAATTACGAGACAACTTCATGACTGCCACTCCTGCATCCAAATTGTGAAAACGGTGTTTGGTAAAGTTTTGATACTCATTCCTTTTGTAGCCAGAGATATCGTCTTTGGAAAAGTTGTTGTCCTTCTTAGACTTTGGCTTAGACGCGGGCTTCCGATTGTGTTTGGTAATATTTTGATACTCATTCCTTATGTAGCCAGGGATATCGTCTTTCGAAAAGTTGTTGTCCTTCTTAGACTTTGGCTTAGACGCAGGCTTCTGATTCAAATCTTCCTCGCTTTCCTTGCTTTCTTCATCACTGTCAACCTCAATTTCTTCTTTTTTCTGCTTTGGAGTAGGAGAGAACTGAAGACTAGTTTTGGCTGATGGAGGCCGCTTCTTTGCGCTGTTGATGGTTTCTTGCAAAGGTTTGATGATATCTTCTTTTACCCTCATCGTTTCTTGGTTCATCTGATCTACGAGAGTAGTGCATTTGCTCAGAAACTTTTCCGCTTGTCCGATTTGCTCCGACATTTTTTGCTGCTTGGAAGGTGTAACGAGAATTCCTATGGGAGACCCATTTTGACTCTTTGTTGCAAGTCTAGTCAACACTTCAGCTTCAATTTTATTTACCAATTGAGTACCCAGTTGGGGGTCAGTTAGCATTTGCTGCAACTCCTCGAGTGTGTAGCTATCAAGGGCACTGCTAATGTCAGATGACAATGACATTCTGGCTTTTCACTAGATGAGAATTCTTGATTGTTGGAATCCGTGATTGTGAGAATTCTAGATTATGATACCGCAGCACACAAGCTTGTAGTTAATGAAGACGAAAGGAAAACATGTGAACTGAAACATAGCCAACCCATCGTGGCACACACTTGTAGTTCACAACATACCAACATGTAGTGATTTGCCGACATGTTAAAGAACAGCCAGCAACAGAACCAGTATTCTGTCGTGGACATCGCAACAGCTTAGTCATCGTGGCAACCTTGTAGAGAATTAAAACAAAACAAAAACGTGTCTACTGAAACATAGCCCATCGTGGCCATCACTACTATTTCATCATATCATATGCAGATCCCATCGCCAAGTTGCGATCAGCCGACATGAACAGAAACGACGGAAATTGTATTCTGGTGCAGATACCACCATACTATTGTACGGTACATAGTACTGGCACCGTACATGAGCGTGTAGAATTTTACGATTTTAGGAGGATACCAGTACAAACAGTATGGTAACACATGTACGTGTACTAGTACAAGTAATGTAACTGCGTACTGCTACGGTATGTTTCACATGAACTAGATACCACAAATGTGTACCAGTACGTACCCGTAGGTTTTCAACTGACCATAACAGATAAAAAATTTATGTGTACAGCATGATGGCCGGCTAGACTTTTGTGTAGCATACTAGTAGCCGCCTTACAAAAGTTCATGCAACTTGGTGTGGTTTTTGTCATTCACTCCGACTTTTGCGCCCCCCACAGAAGAGATGCACTACGTTATCACTCCGACTTTTGCGCCCCCTACAGAAGAGATGCACTACGTTATGATGGCATGTCTTTTCCCTTTTCCGTACCATTCCCTTCTTACGAAATTTCATGCAACTTGGTGTGTTTTTTGTTTTTCACTCCGAATTTTGCACTGAAGATGATGCTCTATGGTAGTACTTGTACAACCAAAATTATAGTATTCAAGCCAAGGTTACCTAGCCTACTATGATAACACTGCTGTGGGTCTATGATACTAGTAATGGTATAGCCCTGTTTTCTTATGTCACACCAATTTCATTTTTGTACCAAAAAAAAACCCACGCAGCAAGAAGGGCTTAGTAATACCCTGGTAAACTTAAGCTTTCAAACATAGATATCAATCTATTATCACATGTTTTCTTCATCAAATCTCATACTTTTCAAACATACTAGGTAAACGTAGTAGCACTATGATAAAACTGCTGTGGGTCTATAATAAGATGGTATAGTCCGGCCTGTACTCTTATGTAGCGCAAATGATATTCATGTAAAAAAAATAACCCCCCACACAGCAAGGGTATATGTAAACCTAGGCTTTCAAACACAGATACTATGATTACTGACACTGAACAAGGGATGATGATATCAACAACAACAACAACGCCAAGAAGAACAACAAGAACTACTTCTTCAAGAATGACAACAATTACGCCGACAACAATGGCAGCAACACCAACAACGAGGACTACAGTAACAATGACACCAACAGGACGAGTAGTTCTGGCCTAGTAGGCTGGACTAGCCTAGTAGTAGCCTAGGCTTGACTACTACTAGCCTAGTACTACTAGACAACCTGTCTAGTGTACTACTACTAGTACTAGTAGCATACTAGGCGAGAGTACTAGCGTAGTAAGCTGGACCAGGCTCAACCGGACTAGCCTAGGCCGGCGGTGTGTACCCTAGTCTCGCCTATAATATTTATGCTTAGGCAACAATATTAGCCTTGTTGATTGTTCGTGGTCAACAATACTAGTATTCTTGACTATTTTAGTCTGCTGGACTAGCCTAGTAGTACTATGCTGGAGTAGTACAACTAGGCCTGACTAGTAGTCTATGCTTGGTTAGCCTACTAGTAGTAGTACTAGGCCTGACTAGTCTATGTTTGACTACTAGCCTAGGCCTGACTACTCTAGGCTGGACTAGCCTATGCCGGTCTAGTAGCCTAGTAGTCCAGCCTAGACTAGTTCAGCCTAGTAGACTAGTCAGGCCTAGGTCAACAATAGTATTCTGGACTATTTAAGGCTTGACTAACTTAGTACTACCTATGCTTGATTAATTGCCTAGTATTAGTAGTAGTAGGCTGGACTGGTGTAGCTTACTAGTACTAGGCTGCTGGACTACTACTACTAGTACTACTAGTCTAGGTAGTAGGAGTAGGCAACTAGTCCAGTGTACTAGTACTACTACTGGGCTACTACTAGTACTACTATTATTGGTAGTCAACCCGCCAGTCTACTAGTAGTACTAGTAGTAGTAGTAGTAGTAGCCTCAAGGCTACTCACTATTACTACTAGTCCCACCCCCTATTACTAGTACTTATGCGTGAAAAATTTGATTCAGTTCAAGACTTTTGGTCAGTCTTGTCTAATTTACAACCAGAAAACAAGATTTGTAGTAGTGTTGTTCACAGATGTTGTTCCCAGATCTTGGTGTTCTTGTTCTCTGTTGTTTGTTTATTATCAAATAGGCTGGATTAGTCTATGGTGAACAAGCATAGTACTACTAGTCTGGATTTAGTATACTACTACTAGTAGTATGTACTCCAAGCCTAGTACTACTAGGCTAGGCGAGCCTAGGTGGACCTAGTACTAGTACTAGTAGTACTAGTAGTTCCGTACTACGCTGGACAAGCCTAGGCAGGACTAGCTTAGTCTCGTCTACCTTAGGTTGGACTAGCCTAAGCTGGAGTACTAGTAGCCCAGGCTGGAATAGCCTAGTACTAGGCTGGACTAGCCTAGGCTGGACAAGTACTAGTACTAGCATACGACGTACGCTGGCCTACTACTACTAAACAAGCGTACGGTACTATGCTGGACGAGCCTACTTTTACGCTAGTCGGCTGCTGTAATTCATATGATTGGTTGACGCCGTAACAGGAACTTAACTGGTGTTGTCATGTCACTGGACTTAGCCTAGTGTACTACTAGTAGGATGTACTCCAAGCCTACTACTAGTAGTATATGATGTAGGCTATGCGAGCCTAGGTGTAGTACGTATTAGTACTAGTAGTAGCGTACTACGCTGGAGAAGCCTAGGCAGGACTAGCTTAGTCTTGTCTACCTTATGCTGGACTAGCCTAAGCTGGACTAGCCCAGGCTGGACTAGCCTAGGCTGGGCTGGACTAGCCTAGGCTGGACTATCCTAGGCTGGACTATCCTAGGCTGGGCTGGACTATCCTAGGCTGGGCTGGACTAGCCTAGGCTGGGCTGGACTAGCCTAGGCTGGACTAGCCTAGGCTGGACTAGCCTAGGCTGGACTACCATACGAGTTACCCTGGCCTACTACTAAACAAGCGTACTATGCTGGAGGAGCCTACTTCTACGCTAGTCGTCTGCTGTAATTGAAATGAGTGGTTGACGTCGGAACAGAAACGTCACTGTTGTCATGACAGTGACTTCTCTCGGTGATTGATTTTGTTTCTAATGATGTCGCAACATGTCACTTCAATCGTGATTTATTTTGTTTCTACTGATGTCGCTGTCACTACAAATTATGGCGGTACATTTTCTCACCGCGTTTCACTGTGTACTCCGGTGTGATTTTTGTTGTTGTTATCGCATGCAAAAAATACTCTTTCCCTTCATAATCTTACCCCGACTTATCAAGAGCAGAGTTGCTTTACCGTACTTGTACAATTGGCACTCCGTCCGAGAACGTGGAATCCCTCCGAAGTGCTAGTAATAGCATTAGGCCGGCTGATTCAGGCTTGAGATATTTTAGTGCGAAGTAACTGCCTTGTACTGCAAGACAATAGAGTGCATCGGAGAACTGATTAGTCGCTGGAAAGATTCTTGTTCGGCTTAGCTACCCAAACATATACATCTTGAAAGCACAAAATCTGCATCCCTTGCATATCTATATCATCAGGAACAAGATCCAGTTTTTCGTTACATAGGAGTATAAGATTGCTGCAAATCAACGGCAGCAGCATCAACGATCATCAGAACAACGTATCATCAATAGCGGGAGGGAAACGGTCAACAACGTGAGATAAATAAACAATGATTATGCTGTGCCAACCCAATTACAGACAATGTATTTTCTAACTTTGGCATTTGTTCTTACTATTTCAGGAACCACAACGAGGGGAACTGACAATAGCATCAACAACAACAACAACCACCAGTCAACGGTCCCACAGCAACGAATTGTCAGCACAACCGAATCAACCGGAACAATAATTGTTAGAACAACAACAACGATTGTTGGAACACTGGATTGGAAATACAGATTGGAACAACAAACAAGGAATCAGAACAAAGGATCGGAACAACGAATATTGTTCCTGTAGGTTTGCATGTAAATTATATTATTCTGTTATTATTTACTCTCTACATCAATAGATTCTCACCAAATTTTGTTCAATTATTATCTATTTTTATAGGATACTACAAAATCTAGCGGTGACAGATAGCAACGATAAGCAACAACAACAGCAATAGGGGCGAAAAAGAGCAGCAACTACCAGAGGACGCAAGTACTCCTCATCCACCAGCACTCATCTTCCAACTTGAACAGAGATTTGTCTACGTACTCTCCAAGGCACTCCTATACAGCAACAGCAACTGGCAGCATTTACAAGACCTCGGCAAATAACGGCAACGAATTGTTGGCGTTGCTCCTCCTCAAAAAGGCGCTCCTCCCGTTACAACAAGACAAGCACTCCACCACCAAACTATTATTTTCCTTCTGAATCCGATTCGTTGAGAGTCTGATTCAAAGGCTTCTGAAGAACAGCAACGCTGCGTTAGTGTGTTAGTAGACGAACGATTGTACTCTACGCATGACAATTGTGTTTGGATACTTTCGGCAATGGATAATCGGACTACAGGCAAGACTAGGGAAACGCCAGATCTCCTCTTGCTGTGACTTATTCAGATTGCAGCGAGACAGACCTTAGTATGTAGATTACAAGTAGTTGGTAGCAACTAGTGTGAATTTTGGGATATAAATCAGTTGAATGTTAAAAGTATGAGGTAAGAGAGTAATCTTGCTGGAGAGCATGATATCTCTTTTAGTGCAGTGATGAATACAGTACACTGCTAATCGTACAGCACTGTAGAATCACATGCTATCATGAGAAGCTTCCTTCTCGATTAGAACCTTCTTTCTAATCGTGATCATTGAAACAGCTATTACAAGAAGCTTCTTCGAACCTCCCTTTTGATCATGAGTATCGAAACACATGATTGGAAGTATCAAAAAGGCTATACCGGAACCAGGCAATTTACTTTGGTTTGGTCATGAAAACAAAAGGAATCTTGCTTCCGATCTTAAGTATTGAACTTCGATCGTGAAAACAGAAAAGAAATGGGCCTTCCCGGTCATTTTCCATAAGATATGAGCTGGATGCAGTCATCGAACATTCCAATTTGATCGTGAACGAATCTTGCTTCTGATCTTAAGTATCGAACTTCGGTCGTGAAAACAGAAAGAATGGGCCTTCCCGGTCATTTACCATAGATAGAAGAATATTCCAATCCTGTTTACAGAAAGTATGGGCCTTCCTGGTCATTCGGTCTTCGAGAAGAATATTCCAATCCTGCTTACAGAGGTGCATATGACTCAATCCTGCTTACAGAGATGTTCCAATCTTGCTTACAGAGGTGCATATGACTCGAACGGTATTATCGTACCACTCCAGCTGTAGTACTGTAAATTACGTAGAAATCTACGTAAGTTCAAGTACTGGCTTGTGGTTCCCTTACATATGTACGAAAGGAATTTAATACAAACAGCCCTACTCCTCCAACAGCGCTCCTTGTTATCTTCCTCCAACAGCAATTCGTCTCCTGCTTCGACGGTGCTGCGTCTCCTCCTACAGCCTTGCTCCTCTCCTCCAACCGCAAATCGTCACATACTCCAACGTCGATTTGTATTTCCTCCAACGGCGCTCCTAGTCCAATCTAACAACAAGAGGATTGAAAAGAATACCACTAATAATGGTGGAAGGAATAGCCAGAAAACAAAGAGAAAGGAGGCAACGGCAATGTATAATGAAGCAGAAAATGTCATCAAATTTTCTAAAGAATGTACCACCAAAGTCAAATAGCCACGCAATTGAAGGAAGAGCTAGAAAACAAAGAGAAAGGAGGCAACGGCAACGTATAATGAAACACAAAATGTCATCAAATTTTCTAAAGAATGCACCATCAAAGTCGAATAACCACGCAACTTACAACCACTTGTCTACGATCAAACCCAAGAACAAGAGGCGTCAAAGTATATCTAGAAATCTGAAACATGTCAATCAAATATCATTGAAAGCAGTAACCAAGGATTGGTTTAAAGGTAAATTCATGGAAACTAGTTGGGGTGAACAAATTGTCGAAACGAAGAAATATACATCGACAGAGGCTGTGTCTATTGATTGTTTTGATATATTGGATAGTACGGATGAGAAGCATATTATAGCGGTTGATGAATCAGAACCATCATTGCGAATCTTTGCAAAAGTGTCCAGAGACAAAGCAAAACAACACTTGGCGCAATCCTCCAGGATCGAAACTACAAGACGATTTTCGAAAGAAATTGTTGAAGCTAAACCCGAAGTTGTAAGAGGATCAAAATGTACTAGTATAAATGACGGGTATGCTGTTCTTGGTATTCAACCAAATCGCAACAACCGTCAGAACGGTGTGTATGTTTTCGAAAAAAATGTGGAGCAACACACAATAGATGAGCTGGAAAGGGAAGCGGCGCACATTGTGGAGCAAATGCAGGAAAGTTTACGTCGTTCTTTCGCTAAATTTTTGTACCGTGAATCGACCGTGATGACAAAGGTTGTTCAGCAAACAACAATCACTTCAATTGGTGATCACGCTACTGCATTCTCTATAGGAAAGGATTATCATTCCAAATGCCATGTCGATGAGGACTATTACTACACTCATTTGACAGTAATTGGTCCGGAGCATGTAAGCCGTGACGAAGTCATTTATTACTTTGTCTTCCCAATGTACCATATCAAAGTTCCATTGAAATCAGGGGATACATTGCTTTTTAACCCGTTGGTATTGCATAGCTGTTCGAATCCTAAATACGAAGGATGTTATATTATGAGCGCCTATGTATCGCGCAAAACTGTACTAAGAGCTAATCCTCTATTATAAATGTTAATTCAGGCTAGTGGTGGTTTTCAGAACCTATTATCAGGTCCATTTTTGTCAGACGTGGTTACCGAATTTGTTGTAGGCTAGACCTGCCGGGTCTAGTCCAGCCTACGGTAGACCAGATTAAGCTACTAGTTCAGCCTAGGGTAGACCGGATAGTCCAGCGTAGACCTGCCGGGGCTAGTCCAGCCTACGGTAGACCAGATTAAGCTATTAGTTCAGCCTAGGGTAGACTGGATAGTCCAGCGTAGACCTGCCGAGGCTAATCCCGCCTACGGTAGACCAGATTAAGCTACTAGTTCAGCCTAGGGTAGACCGGATAGTCCAGCGTAGACCTGCCGGGGCTAGTCCAGCCTACGGTAGACCAGATTAAGCTACTAGTTTAGCCTAGGGTAGACCGGATAGTCCAGCGTAGACCTGCCTGGGCTAGTCCAGCCTAGTATGGTAGACCAGATGAAGCTAGTTCAGCATAGGGTAGACCGGCCTAGGGTAGTCCAGACTAGGGTAGTCCAGCGTACGCCATTCCGTTAGTCATGGTTTCTCCGAACCTAGTACGAGGTCCATTTATGTCAGACGTGGTTATTGGAACCTATTATCAGGTCCATTTATGCTAGTCGTTGTGTTGGAACCTATTATCAGGTCCATTTCTGTCAGACGCGGTTTGCAAATTTGTTGTAGGCTATACCTGACGGGGCTAGTCCAGCCTACGGTAGACCAGATTAAGCTAGTTCAACCTAGGGTAGACCGGCATATGGTAGTCCAGACTAGGGTAGTCCAGCGTTGGTCATTCCGCTAGTCATGGTTTCCGAACCTAGTACGAGGTCCATTTATGTCAGACGTGGTTATCGGAACCTATTATCAGGTCCATTTATGCTGGTCGTTGTTTTGGAACCTATTATCAGGTCCATTTCTGTCAGACGTGGTGTTTGAAACCATTCACGGCTAGACAGGCCTGGACTAGTCCAGCATACGTTAATTTGGCTTTAGCTAGTAGTTTAGCCTACTACGCTACACCGGCATAGTGTAGTTCAGAATAGGAGGGTAGTCTATTTTAGGCTAGTTCAGCTTAGGCTTGTCAAATCTAGTAGGCTAGTCCAGCCTACGCTTGTCCAGTCTGGTCCAGTCAGGTTGTCATTGATGCTGTTGTTCTTGTTCTTGTTATCGTGCCTTTGTCTGCCAGTCGTGGTTGTCAAAACCTATTGTCAGGTCCAATTATGACAGTCGTGCTAATAAGAACCTATTGTCAGGTCCAATTATGTCATTCGTGCTATTCAGAACCTATTGTCAGGTCCAATTATGTCAGTTGTGCTATTCAGAACCTATTGTCAGGTCCATATTTTGGTGTTCTTAACACACGACGGCAAAGTATGAGTGGCAATCCTATTATTTTCCTCTTTCCCTTCCGACATATTACCTACCCACCTTAATCAAATGAAATGAATGCCGGGTCGAATCATGTCATCAACAAAACCAAACAACAAGAACAGCAATGTTCCGCGGAGCATTCTATCGCAAGGAAAACAAAATAGCGCATCTACCAGTGTGTCCGGTCTTGTCTCAAACCCAAAAGTAGTTGTTGTGAAGTGTGATACAAGAAGATTATCCAAGCATGTGTCTTCCAATAAGAAACGGAAAAATTCAACACAACATTACATGGATCCAGCCACCTTTGCAGAAGTAATAAAGATCCACAAAGAGGACATGGCACACTCGCAAAAGCATTCCAAAAACAAAGTCTCCAACCGTAAGAATAAGGAGGCCTGGAATTTGTTTTGGAAACAAGCTGCAACACCGCAATCAGCATTCAAGATGAAGGTATTGAAGCCAAGGTTTCAATTGGATTCTGTGGAGTACTGCAAAAGAAGTTATGAGCTCAATCACGGCGACGTAAACAACAAGCTTAACCCATTCTTATATCATTTTGAAACTCGGTTCGATGTCTTATGTGCAAAAAACGGCCACTTGGTACTCACCATACTTAATGGATGCAACAATATCAACAATGTGAGAGCAAGACTAAACAGCCAGAAAGGGCATTTCGACGAGGTAGAAGGTTTGGAGATTTGGGAAGAATGCTTAAAGTATGTAACAGAGGAACTATTTCCTTTCTCAGAGGAAGGCGACACTGGTTGCGTTGACCACGTGTGGGCTATGGGTATCATTATGGCGTATGTATTATGCGGTTATCCGGCATTGAAATCAACGGATGACATAAAGTGCTACAACAACTTGGGTATTGGACGACCAGTACAATCTGGAGAACGAGAGAGGCTCAAACTGAATGGTCATACTTTCCCACCAAAGCAATGGTTTAAACTGACGCCGGAAGCCAGAAAACACATAAAGGAATGCATACATTATCACCCAGGTAACCGTCCCTGTCTGTCAAGCATTGGGTTCAACGATTGGTGCACAACAACTGAACAGGCAATCATTGAAAAGTACCGTAGAATGTACATCGAAGAAAGCGATGATGTAAAGGAACTAAAGAAAGAACCCGAGAACAACGAGATTAAAGACAATTGGAATTCATTTATGAAGAGAGCGACAAAACAATCTAAGAGTAAAAAACGAAAACTCAAACAATTTGCAAACAAACAAAAAAGGGAGAAAGAAGATGGAAACGAGAGAAACATTGTGCAATGACTACATCTTTACGAAAAACGTTGGAAATCACCTGAAGATTTGGAGGAGTACAACAACTATCCCGTCCTGCATGGTGCATGGGGACGTGTGAAATAGTACTAATAAGCTTCATGGCAAAACCTAATCCTACATATGAATACACATTTTTTGTTGCTAACCAGTAAAAAAACTTAATTGCATTTATTTTTCAACCGAATTGACAGTCGGAGTGACCTTCGAATTGTTTTTGTCGGAACATTAGGTACTGCTGCAACATTCCTTTTACGTTTCTTTACACATTCTGCAGTATGCTCCTTTTGCTTTGATGATGTATTAAATTCCTTTCGTGACCAGAAGTACCAAAGCTACCAAAGGGTAGATTTCCTATGCGCATGAATCAATGAGTCCCGTATCCATCTAAGTAATCGATTCCCACGGAATATCGATTCCCACGGCGCACTGATTCCCATCGCGCGTAAACGGTGAGCAATCCCTGTCTTACGATATTGCCATTGTTCTTCGGTGAGCAAACTCTGATTTCATAAAATATCACACGAGCTACAGGAGCAATTCCTGACCTTAATGATAAACATTTCATGGAGTCTTCCTAACGGAACAAGAGAAGAAAACCGTTGGCATGTGATTCTCACACAATACATATACATGCATACAAATATATATGGTCAACGACTAATACATGTACGGAAATAATCAGCGAGTAATCTCAGCACTACGCAACAGCAGTTGCAACGTATTCATCTCAATAAAAGAGATATCTTGCATTTCGGCAAGATTTCACTTTATCTCATACTTTTAACATTCAACTGATTTATATCCCAAAATTCACACTAGTTGCTACCAACTACTTGTAATCTACATACTAAGGTCTGTCTCGCTGCAATCTGAATAAGTCACAGCAAGAGGAGATCTGGCATTTCCCTAGTCTCGCCTGTAGTCCGATTATCCGTTGCCGAAAGTATCCAAACACAATTGTCACGCGTAGAGTACAATCGTTCGTCTACTAACACACTAACACAGCGTTGCTGTTCATTAAAAGTCCTTGAATCAGACTCTCAACGAATCGGATTCAGAAGGAAAATAATAGATTAACAGTCGCAAGCTCTAAGAAGGCTTGCACACAAGAAGAAACAGGAACGGAATTGAACATAATCCCTACGCTGGCATATGCACGTCGCACATCGCACAAGAAGCAGTTCCCATTCTCAGTTACCACGCAATTCTTTCCAAGGCTCCGAACCACCACAGATGCCGAACATACCGTTAATGCCCGGCAATGCACTCGGAGGCGAAGAGAAGAATGACGCCGAAGTCACCACTATCGAACGCTTTCCCAGCTTCGATGCTGATATGAGAAAGATACTCGTATCATTACTCAACGTAACAAGTGAGATTACTAGCAAGTTGTGCCTAGCTCTCAAAGAAGGCGGATTATGCGAGTGGAAGTCTTTCCTCGACGCACTTATCGAACCGGATTTTGCACGCGAACTTACCTATATGGAGCGAGGATTGGCAACGAATATCCCTCGATCCATCCAAAGGAGCATAGAAGCGCTTGCAGACTTCGCTATCGACCTACAAGAAGAAGGTGTCGACCTAGGAGAAGACGAGAAGGACTGGAAAGATGTAAAGTCATATACATACATGGAATTCCAGACATTCCGCGGAGAGCGTGCCCAACGCTTACGTAACGAATCTGTTCTGAATCCACCACCTCCTCCGGCGGGAAGTAACAAAAAGTCCCCTCAGCAGGTAAAGTACGAATCATGGTGCCGAAAAGCACGAGATGAAAAGTCCTTTACACCCCTCACGAATGACTCGAGATTCGAACACTGGCTCGTAGGTTTCAAAGCTAAACTCGAAGCATACGACATCGATACAGAGACATTCCTCGATGAAACTTGGCCTCCAGCCACGCTTGTGGGTTACACCCGTGATCTCTACATCAAACAATGTGCCTTCTTCTGGGTACTAATGTTGGAAGTCTTCAAGAGTGACCTTTCTGCATCATGTGTACACAGTCATTCTACCACTCGTGATGGACGCCAGGCCTACTTCGACTTCGTAAACCTTCATAGCCAATCAAAAGCAAAGGTATATGACAACTCGACCCAGCTACAAGCGTTGCTCAAGTTGAACCTCAACAATTGGAAAGAATCCAAAGTGAAATTCATCACACATTGGTTTGACGAATTGAATCACCTCAACAAGCTCCGTCCTCCCAACAAGCCCCTCGAGTATCACACTGTAAAATCAGCATTGTGTCAGGCATGTTATTCCAGCTTCCAGCTAAGCGAACAGTTTGCCAAAGTCAAGGATCCAGGTGGGACGAATAGCACCGTAACGGATGCAGTTGCCGAAGCCGCTGCTATCCACGATCTTAAAATCACGCTTTTACTCGAAGCAACTCGACTTGATTCCCAGTCTGCGATGTCTGCTCCTCGGTCGACCGTACGTGCACACGTTCATGATTTCTCTTCTGACTCGATCCAACACCATGATGACTATGCTCTTCCCATCGAATTTGAAGGAGACTATCAAGATTATGCTGTGTTTAAGGCTGGACGTACCCCTGACCCTACCACAAGGTTGCCTACAAACATATGGAAGGCCTTGTCACGCCAGGACATGAAGAGTTGGCTCAGTTTTTCTCCGGAAGGCAAGAAAATCGTGGTTGCCTCATTGCGACACGACTTACTTAACACTAACCAACCTGACCCCAACAGTGTCAAACCCATTACCCGAAAGGCATACCAACATGAACACTCGGTATCTTTTCAAGAAGGCGATACTTCGACCAAGGATGAGCATGCCAATTCCGCAGCAGACCTACATCCTGCTGTAGAGAATGATCGTAGAGGCGTTTTCCATGCATCTCTAGGTGTATACAAATCTACGACCTCCTCGTCTAAGGACCAGCGACCTCTCAAGTCTTCCGTGTCACCCGCGCATCCAGCTCGATTCCTTTCAAACAACCCTGACATTCAGTACAAAAAGGACGGTGACACTCAAATACCTGTCGGAACACCATCGTATTCCGCCAACTTTCACCAGTGGTATACTCCCGAGGATGATCTCACCTTTCCTAATGATGGGCCCGTAACGTCATACACATACCGCATACACAAAACTACGGTTACTAGCCCTGGTTTTGCCATGGTCGATCGCGGCGCAAACGGCTGCATCATCGGTAATGATGCATGTCTCATCTCCAAGGATATTCCACCACGATATGTTAACGTCACCGGCATTAACAATCATCAGGTACAAAACATTCCCATTGCTACATGCGGAGCATATTCCATGTCGAACAGAGGCCCCGTCATTCTTATTTTCAATGAATGTGCCTATACAGGACGACATCCTTCTATATTGTCATCCGGCCAGATGGAAGCGTATTTTTCCACTGTAGACGACACGTCCATCAAAGCAGGCGGAGGACAGGTCATCACCACCTCAGATGGCTATGCACTGCCTCTTAGCATACGACACGGCTTACCATACCTTGCGATGCGGAAGTATACGACTGTCGAATTTGACACGTTACCACACGTTATCATGACGTCCGATAAACATTGGGACCCATCTGTTCTCGATACCACAATCAGTGCAAAGGATGAACAATTTCTCCAGAAATATCCTCCCCAACCACAGCAACTCCCTTATGCCGATTACGACGAATATGGGAACCCACGCTGCCTTGAAGGATTCGACATATCTGTTTCTCCCGGGTCCTCCACGGTCACATCCCTCAGCTCGTATTCCAGCCATTCCACCCGATCTCCCTTTCTTCCAATTGATGATCATAAGAACAACGATCGCTCCTTTTGGCTTACTTCCACTGACTACGCCCATCACGAACGTCTCGCATGCTGCGCGCCAAACGCAGTCTCTGGAACAGTCACTGCGTTTCCTACAGATTGTACAGCAAGTGACACTACACGCATTGCAGCTACGCCCCGTGAAAGATACCCAAATGAACATGACTACTTATCCCTGAAACCTTTCTTTTGTTGGGTTTCCACCGATCGCATCAAAGCTACTTTTGAAAACTCAACCCAATACGGTTCGTTAGCGGTTAGCCCTGATGGTAACATTTTCAAACGGTTTCATTCCCCTCAACCGGCCATGAACGTTCGCCCCTTCAATGACGATGTTATGTCTGATGCAGTCTATTCAGATGTCCCAGCAATTGATGGTGGATCCAAAATTGCTCAGATCTTCTTTGGCCGAAAATCGCATATTATTCACGTTGAAGAAATGCGTACCACCGGCGATTTTCTACCCTGCTTTCAGAACTTTGTTCGAAAATGGGGCAGACCCATCCGCCTCCTTTGCGACCACGGTAACTATCAATCAAGCAAGAAAGTCATGGATTACCTCAAGATGTTATGGATTGGACTCTGGCAAAGTGAACCGTACCATCAACATCAGAATCAATTTGAACGACGATACCAAACGTTCAAACGCATTGTCAACCGCGTCATGGATCGTACCGGCACACCACCACACATGTGGTTACTGTGCATGACATACGTCGCGGGTCTCCTTAATGTTGTCTCTGACCCTACGCTGTCCGATAAACAACCGATCTTCTTCATTGCCACGGGTACAATTGGCGACATCAGCGCATACACCAGTTTCTTCTGGTTTGAACCTGTGTATTTCAAGACCAATGACTCTCCTTTCGGTACCAAATCTACCGAACGCCTAGGTCATTTCGTCGGCATCGCCGAACATGTTGGCAATGGACTCTGCTTTCGAATCTGGGATCCAGTTACCAACAAGTTACTAGACCGGTCCGGTGTTCGATCTGCTCTTACACCTGAGTCACGTAACAAGCGCGCGGGCTTATTTACTGATGATGGTTTCATCAAATGGCGTAATGCAAAGGATTCCTTACCCCGTATATACGCCACTGGAGAAGCTCCAGCTTTCAAACATGGGGAGCATACCAATCAGAATAAACTCATTGACGAGTCTACTAAACCAAACAGCTCAGTTTCCCCTAACGGTTCACCTGCTGATTCTGACACCGCCGATAACACCGTTCCATCTGCACCAACAGATACCACGCCACACGCACCTGGCACTCAACCAATTCTTCAACCACCCACCCACCCCTCGTTACCGAGCTTTCTTTATAAGAAGGTCGATGACAGCCCAAGCTGGTCACCTTCTCCACTCCCTAACAACTATGGGGAGAGTCTTGATGGTCCTCCTACGACACACATCTTCAGCAAGACATCCGATGGCGTTCTCCTTACTGAAGATGATTTTGATCCACCGGAATTAGCATACTTTGATGTTAGTGACGTCACAACTCCACACACCAACCCCGCTACTCCTTCAGTAGACCCATCACAGGTAGTTGTTACCGACGAAGAAGGCAACACACAATTTGACGATGATGGTAAACCTATTACCATTCCTACGATCCCGATTGCCGATCTACAAGGACGTTCCTTCCTTGTAACCAATCTCGATGGCACCCGGAAACGTCTCACCATTGTCGATGTTGAAGACAGTCTTGAACGCAATAAAGACTTCATCAAGTTCAAGTGCAAACACTCCGATGACGAACTCGATGATATCATTGCATACAATGACGTCATGAATTACATCCATCGTGATTCAACACAAGAAGACGGCAAACTCTGGTCGTTTCGCCGCATCCTAGGACACCAAGGTCCACTGGATAACAAGCACCCTCAATACAAAGGTTCCAAGTATAACCTTTGGATTGAATGGGAGAATATGGAACGCACATATGAACCTCTGGCCAATATTGCGGCTGATGACCCAGTCACCGTTGCAAAATATGGGAAAGACAACAACTTGCTTGACCTCCCAGGTTGGAAACGTCTCAGGAGAATCACCAACCTAGCCCGACGAACCAAGAAACTTGATCAACTCGTGCATCAAGCCAAACTACGTTCTTTCCGTACCACTCCGCAGTATCAATATGGATTCAAAGTGCCTCGTAACCACGAAGAAGCCCTCCGATTTGATCAAGCCAACGGGAACACCAAATGGGAAGATGCCACCACTCTGGAAATGGCACAACTCAATGAATACAATACATTCATTGATAAAGGCGTATACAAGACAAGCTCCATTCCCACGGGATTCCAACAGATCAAGGTACACATGATATACGCTGTCAAACACGACGGAAGACACAAGGCTCGCCTCGTTGCTAACGGTAATCTCACTGAGGCCCCTATCCACAGTGTTTACGCAGGCGTCGTATCTCTTCGCGGCCTACGTATGTGCCTATTCCTAGCTGAACTCAACGATCTAGAAGCATGGGGTACCGACATAGGTAACGCCTACTTAGAAGCAGTCACCTGCGAGAAAGTATGCATCAAGGCAGGTCCCGAATTCGGATCGTTGGAGGGTCACCTGTTGGTCATTTACAAAGCCCTATATGGTCTCAGGTCTTCAGGCAAGTGTTTTGGAGACTTACTCGCGGCTTGTCTCATCGAACTCGGCTTCGAAAGATCCCGCGCAGAACCGGAAATATTCCTCAAACCCGGAACGAACAAGCATGGTGAACGTGTATATGAGCTCATATGCACATATGTCGATGACCTATGTCTCTGCATGGCAGATCCCAATTCCTTCTTGAAGATATTGCAATCGTCACCATATAACTTCAAATTGAAGGGATCCGGACCTATGAACTTTCATTTAGGATGTGGATTTGAGCGCGACGAACATGGTGTTTTGTGCATGAATCCCATAAAGTTCATCGAAAAGATGGAAGCATCTTACGAACAAATGTTCGGATGCAAACCTAGCACTAGGTTCCAATCGCCCATCGCAGAGAACGATCATCCTGAATTGGACTCCTCAGCCTTCCTTGAAGAAACCGGTATACAGAAATACCAAAGTATGATCGGTTCACTGCAATGGATAATCGCTATTGGCCGTTTCGATGTACAAACAGCCGTGATGACGCTCTCAAGTTTCAGAGCTCAGCCACGAGATGGGCATCTCGAACGTGCTAAACGTATCTATGGATATATCTCCAAATTTAGACATTTTAAAATCAGATTCCGTGTGGAACCGCCCGATTTTATATTGACTAAACCCGACACCATCGACTGGTCCAATACCGTCTATGGGGAGCATTCTGAGGAGCTACCCGACGACGCTCCTGCACCGCTTGGAAAGACAGTAGTGTTATCACACTTCTATGATGCCAACCTCATGCATGATATTCTCAGTGGCAAGGCAGTTACCGGCATACTTCATTTCGCGAACAAGACTCCCATGATGTGGTTCTCGAAGAAGCAGTCCACTACGGAAACAGCCACCTTTGGAGCTGAATTTGTTGCAGGAAGAACTTGCATCGAACAGATTGTCGATCTACGCCACTCATTCCGATACCTCGGAACACGAGTCCATGATATCTCATACTCTTGGGGTGACAACGAAAAGATGATCCAGACGTCGACCTTTCCTTATGCAAGGTTGCATAAGCGTCATAACATTCTATCGTTTCACTACGTACGGAGCATGATAGCGAGAGGTTTCATTTTAATGATGCACATCCCAGGTAAGGATAACTGTGCAGACATTCTCACCAAGCATTGGAGTCACTCAGTTGTGTATCCACTGCTCAGGCCCATCTTCCACTTCTGTGGTAATACTGGCGACCTTCTCCAGGATGATGGAAGCATCATGTAGAGCGTGATGACCCTTCACAAGGAGACATGGGGAGTATTAAATTCCTTTCGTGACCAGAAGTACCAAAGCTACCAAAGGGTAGATTTCCTATGCGCATGAATCAATGAGTCCCGTATCCATCTAAGTAATCGATTCCCACGGAATATCGATTCCCACGGCGCACTGATTCCCATCGCGCGTAAACGGTGAGCAATCCCTGTCTTACGATATTGCCATTGTTCTTCGGTGAGCAAACTCTGATTTCATAAAATATCACACGAGCTACAGGAGCAATTCCTGACCTTAATGATAAACATTTCATGGAGTCTTCCTAACGGAACAAGAGAAGAAAACCGTTGGCATGTGATTCTCACACAATACATATACATGCATACAAATATATATGGTCAACGACTAATACATGTACGGAAATAATCAGCGAGTAATCTCAGCACTACGCAACAGCAGTTGCAACGTATTCATCTCAATAAAAGAGATATCTTGCATTTCGGCAAGATTTCACTTTATCTCATACTTTTAACATTCAACTGATTTATATCCCAAAATTCACACTAGTTGCTACCAACTACTTGTAATCTACATACTAAGGTCTGTCTTGCTGCAATCTGAATAAGTCACAGCAAGAGGAGATCTGGCGTTTCCCTAGTCTCGCCTGTAGTCCGATTATCCGTTGCCGAAAGTATCCAAACACAATTGTCACGCGTAGAGTACAATCGTTCGTCTACTAACACACTAACACAGCGTTGCTGTTCATTAAAAGTCCTTGAATCAGACTCTCAACGAATCGGATTCAGAAGGAAAATAATATGATGTACTACACTCAACGTTCAACAAAGTTGTAGGTGATTTAGTGTCCTTCAAAATATTCTTGGGTGTAATCTTTGGTGCTCCCGTTGAATTGCCTTTTGGATTATCCTCCTCATTAAAAGTTTTCTCGTCCTTTGACACAGTGTCTACCAGATACCTATTATCCACCGTTATATCCGATGTTTCTGGAGATTGGGACTCTGTTGACATCAACTCTGGCGTGGTCGTCTTGGAACCTGTTGACATCGATTCTGTCGTAGTCATCTTTGAACCTGGTGGCTCTGTTACTGTAGGACACGTCTCGTGGGTGGGAGTCTTGGAATCTGTCAGCTCTGTTTCTATTTGATGTTCCAAATTCTGTCCACCTTCATTTCTCTGAAATGAATAAACTGGTTTCTGATTTAACAACACACCCACTTTGGTGATTCTGGACTTGGATTTCTTCGCAGAGTTAGTCATAGATGATTTTGTTTTGTAGGATGTTGAAACTTTAGTTGCCGACTTCCCTTCAGTATCCTCCGTTGTGTGTTTTTCTGTATTTTCGGTCCATACGTCTATCAAGTCGGAACTATCACCACCATAATCGTGTGTTAACACATCAGTAATCTTCCCCTCTACACCCTCTATACCTAATTGGTTATACTTCTGCCTGAGTACCTTTATGAAATTTGCATACTCTTATTATTTTCCTTCTGAATCCGATTCGTTGAGAGTCTGATTCAAAGGCTTCTGAAGAACAGCAACGCTGCGTTAGTGTGTTAGTAGACGAACGATTGTACTCTACGCGTGACAATTGTGTTTGGATACTTTCGGCAACGGATAATCGGACTACAGGCAAGACTAGGGAAACGCCAGATCTCCTCTTGCTGTGACTTATTCAGATTGCAGCGAGACAGACCTTAGTATGTAGATTACAAGTAGTTGGTAGCAACTAGTGTGAATTTTGGGATATAAATCAGTTGAATGTTAAAAGTATGAGATAAAGAGAGTAATCTTGCTGGAGAGCATGATATCTCTTTTGGTGCAGTGATGAATACAGTACACCGCTAATCGTACAGCACTGTAGAATCACATGCTATCATGAGAAGCTTCCTTCTAATCGTACAGCACTGTAGAAGGATGTGCTTATCATGAGAAGCTTCTTTCTAATCGTGATCATCGAAACAGCTGTTACAAGAAGCTTCTTCGAACCTCCCTTTTTGATCATGAGTATCGAAACACATGATTGGGAGTATCAAAATGGCTATACCGGAACCAGGCAATTTACTTTGGTTTGGTCATGAAAACAAAAGAACCTTGCTTCCGATCTTAAGTATCGAACTTGGATCGTGAAAGAACCTTGCTTCTGATCTTAAGTATCGAACTTCGGTCGTGAAAACAGAAAGAATGGGCCTTCCCGGTCATTTACCATAAGAATATTCCAATCCTGTTTACAGAAAGTATGGGCCTTCCTGGTCATTCGGTCTTCGAGAAGAATATTCCAATCCTGCTTACAGAGGTGCATATGACTCGATCCTGCTTACAGAGATGCTCCAATCTTGCTTACAGAGGTGCATATGACTCGAACAGTATTATCGTACCACTCCAGCTGTAGTACTGTAAATTACGTAGAAATCTCGTAAGTTCAAGTACCGGCCTGTGGTTCCCTCTACATACGTACGAAAGGAATTTAATAACTCTTTTCGGAATTCGACAGGGCACATAGCAGAAACAAATGAACAGAATTCATTTCTGATTGCAGTTGCAGATAGAACCGCCGATGTTTCATCATGTTCTTCGTCAAGTTCGTATAAGAGTTTACTGCCATGTTGTGATATCCAGCACACGTAGAAGCAGACAAACACTCCGCAGCTGATTGAGTCTTTTTGTGTTGGAAAAGAGGAAAAACACATCTCAAGATATTGATTCTTTTGTATTACTGGATTGGTTTGGTCGGTATCGGTAGAGAAGAAATCGGATAAAAGCAGTACTTCCTTCTCCGAAGGAAACTTGCTCTTGGGAACCATGGGATCTAATTGGATAGCCGAATATTGTCCATTGGATCCACGGAACACAAGATTCACTGCCCAGTGTGATCCACCCGAATTAATAGGTCTTTTGGGGGTGATGGTGAAGTCAAAATTAATTGATTTCCTATATTCTTCCTTGTCACTTGATAAATACTGGTAGAACATCGGGTAAAATATATGTACCGTCGGTGATGCAGACAGACATCATGAAGCACCAAAGCGAAATAGTGTAGTCACTCAACCATGCAGCAGCCATATCTCCAGGTGCCGACAAATGTAAAGACCGATAATCTTCAACAAAAGATTCATAGCTATCCCACGACGTTTTTGGCACACCAGTAGCAAAAGATCTGTCGTATAGTGTTAGGTAATTTCTCGCTCTATCTTCCTTGAATATATCAACAAACATTGGCCATGACTTTCTAGCAACCTTTTCAATCACAAGCTGAGATATAGGTAGACCCAAAAACCTGGAGGAAAAACTCCGGGTTTTGTTGAGTTTGTTCGCATGTTTCTGCCTATGAAGAAAAACACCGAAGCAGTGAGCAAGTTCTCTATCAATCAAAACAGGATCCAACCCTTGGTTTTCAGAGTATTCGTCATGGCACTTATTGAAAAATGATAAAATTGCAGACAGGCCTGCTAGGTCACACTGAAAATATATCCGCATCAGTGTCCTTTCATCTGGTTGCGGAAGATATAGTTCCTCAGAGTACCCACCGGAAGAGTAAAATATTGAATAACAGTTCAAACCAGTTTCAGCTGAAGAATGGTAGGCAATGTCAACATTGCTTTTCGAGGCATGACCTATCACAAGCAACATTAAAATCTTTTCAGCTTTTGATAGTGTGATTTCAAGCCTTTGATCACCCTTGATGGAGGTACCTAACCGTAGAACGCATTTGTCAACAACCGCCAATCCTTGTTTATACTCATGAAGGTCAACATTGTTGTAAAAAGTCCGGCTATCAATTTCAAATCGTGGTTTCTCTATCTTGTCTGTTGCACTTCGGACGTATTCTGACTGAATTATAGTAACACTGAACCCATATATTTCTGTAGTTACGTCCACAAGACAATTACTGCCAAGACGTGATTTGATAAAAGAAGGTCGAATTGTTTTGGGCAAAAAGGGACCTGACCATTTATCATTCATAGATTCTTCCAAGTCTTTAAAGAAATTTTTGGTAACCTTTCCTACCATTGACATAAGACTGAAGTCCAATCCACCAACCTTGGTTCTTTCTGGTTTGGGGCAGCTCCAGTCAATCTTACAATGGTAGATAGGTATCCGTATATCAGGATTTGCTGGGTGAACAATCAGGAAAACATTCTTGTCCGTTTTCCAAATTACAAACGTAGCTTGTTTCTTATCTCGGCATTATATTGTCAAAGCTTCTGTAACGTCGCATCGATGTGTTATCTCTCCATTAGCAGGGCTACCATTACTTTGTATGTATTGGAAATGATTGGAACTCCGAGTGAACGTTATAGGGCCTGTATCCATTCCTGGTCGAGGCGACGGAGGAGGACTCTCAAAATCTAGACTGTATTCGGATGTGTTTGTGCTCACCTCATCTGTTTGTGGGGATGGGTGAGATCGTTCCTCCATGTGGTATAACTCAGCATAGGCAATTTCTCGTTCAATATTGTGTTTTGTGTCAATAAGTTGACGCTGTTCCCAAAAGCTTTGTTTTTCCTCCACGGATGAAAATTGACCGAGACAATCAGAACAGAAAGATGCGTCAAGTTCCTCTAGCTCGGTTTTAAGTTTCCGGTCTTCTTTTTCGGTGATTGGGGGTTGGTTAAAACCACGATGGCAAATAACACAAGTAGAGGATGGGCGGTGAATCATCTTACCAGCGCATCTCACAGAATCCATATTCGTCGGAGCAAAATTGATCAATACGCCCATGGAAATAGGATTTGCAATCCTTATTACGGCACCTTTTTTTACGCCGTTAGACCATATTGTTCGGTCGCCAAAATAACAGCGAGACCCACTGGCACATAGCAAAGCACCTTTTTGGCAGTTATTGAAATCGGAATTGGATGCTTTGCGGTATTGACTTATATGGACAGATGGATTCTTCAGTTTGGATCCCATGATGTCTTCTCTGACTGTAGAAGGATTATCAGTTATAATGAACTTGCCCCGTTTTACATTGGATTCTGAACGATGAACGACATCAGAAAACTTATCTTGGGACAAGGCATCACTCACTAACTCCCTGAGACAAAATTTGCTCATATTCGATCTGTAGCGGATATCAAGAACAAAAAGAAGTGCTCTCAGCTCTTTGGTTGTCACGAGTTTAGAGTCTGCGAGCAATGGTATTCACTCCGATAGGGTTCTTGTGTCGATAATCGGTTGGGGGTTTGTGCCTTTTTTCTTTGAGTTCCGACGGGGAAGTTTGATACTGTTCCTTTTAGTGTCAACCATAGGACGTCTTTTGTGCTTGGGTTTGTGTGTGTCCTGCTTGTTCAAAGATGCTGGGCCTGAGGAATCGTCTGCAAAAAGATGGTGGATACTCATTGGAGTAATGTATTTCTCAAGTATAAGAGACAGTGACAAGGACACTTGGTAGCAAACCTTATTCACCTGACTAGGTAGTTCCTCTTCAGTATTTGTAGTCAGGGAAGAGAAAGAAAGTCTTTTCATTTCATCAAATAAACATATACTGGAATCAACTTCAGGATGAAGAGTTGATAAGAGATATGTTTTACAATCCAACTTTGACCATTGACGTGTGGTTGGGTAGTTGTCCTTGTTTAGAACGTGAACAATGAGAGTCTCTGTGTACTTATTCAGTAAAAGGATATCATTCAGAGTACACTTTGGATGGTAGATTGGTAATACCTTCAAACGCCTGGGATACACCGTTACTAAATTCCAAAGAAACCTCGTACCTGCAGAATCCAAATATGTGAAGACCGGAAAATAGATTATGTTGGGACAAAAGGATTTGCCCTCATCATATTCTAATACATAATTAATCTTGTAGGATGGTTTCACAATACCACAACAGATGGCGTTGTGGCAAAAGAAACGGGGTCTAACAGAATTGGGCGGAATACTCTGATGATTGAATAGATCAACAATAACATTCAGAGCGAGCGGTGTCATGATACCTTGTTGGTTGTCGAGTAATCCACGAACGGTAGTTGATAATTGGGGGGCCTCTTGAATGGAAACACTTCGATGGCCAACAACAATGCTTTCCAAGACTTCCTTTATTTTGTTCTTTTCTAAACCGTAAAACTTGCCGAGTACAACTGAAATAGTGTGTATCATTTCCGCACAATCTTTTTGTTTTAGTGCAGGCTCGGGAACAACAACATTGGGTGCGGATGCGAGTGATTGGGTAGGATTGGAGTCCTGTGCATTAGTGGTCAGTACAGACCTATGGGCAGAATGCTTTCGTGGAAATATAGGAGGGGGCAAACTATCGTCTGACTCACTATCAGAAAACACCAAGCGTGATTCAGTAGGAGGTACCAGATTTAGAGACATTGGTTTAGATGGGATTGATGGCGTTTGATTACTCTCGTCACAATCACTTCCCATTATTGCAAGAATGGCACCTTCAGTAGATTGAGAAATATGGGATTCATGCGGGTCCAGTAGGTATGTCTGCGTCAAATCTTCTCCTACTGGTTGGGATAACTTTGGTGACTCATTGTCAATAGAAGGAGTACAATTTTGGTGGGGTTTAATACCAACAAGCAATTTGGCGGCCATTTTGATATCATCTGTATTGGCAGATAAATTGACCGAAGCAACATCAGTCGATTCGGCACACATACGGATTTCATCTAACGTGAGCGAAGGACTAGAACCATCAAGGGAAGGAACTGAACACAAATCATTAGATCTGGTACCCAATTGAACGTCATCTAACGTTGGCAGGTGCGTTGAAACTGGTGAATTAACAGAACCATACAACCTCCGTGAGAGGGTGTGGGTTCCGGGCTTGTCTGGAGGGGGACATCCATTGCCAAGATTTGACGGTGAGTTTAAATCAGGCTTTTTGGAGAACCAAAAGTCAACGTTGAAAGAAGATAAATCAACACCAAGTAGCGTTGAGGCAAATCTGTCCGTGATACTGTTCAGTGAAAAAGTAAGACATTCTTGGTCCTGAAGTATAATACCACCACCATCCATAGAGTCACCAAAGTTACTTTCATCAAAGAAGAATTGGTCATATTCGTTGAGCGAAATTCTGTCGCGCAATCCATTAGACCGACTAGTGGAATTGGTCTGGAGGGAGAAGGGTTGGAGGTCAAATGGAAAAGAATCTGGATTTGGGGAGTAACGGAGTTCTTGGCCTGAAATGCTGACATGATAAATGATGAAATCACCAGGCTTAATATCCGATAGTGGACAAAAGTTAGATGTTGCTCGGTTCGTTAATCCAGTCTGATTGGGGTTGATATTTGTTAGCTTGTCCAATGTTTTGATACCAGACCTGTCCAGATTATCGTCAACCGTGTTTTGATGATGGATATGTTCCCAGTCAATTTTAGTCTGTTTCTTGAGATGATAAGGACGATTGATTTGAGCACCGGAAGTATAAGCCAAGGCTCTCCTATTCCGAGGACAACGACTGGAGTTACGGAAAGTTGTTAACTCTCCTTTGGAAGTTATACGTTTTCCTTTGGAATTGGTAGAATCCGAATAGCGAGGTGCAGGCAGCATGTGTATCGGACAATAAAGGTTCTGTGTGTCAATTGTTGTTGGCAAATGCAATTCCAATAACGTAGAAGTGGAAGTGAATGGATTGGACTGCGTACAGGGCGGAATAGCCTCGCTGATGAGCTGACGTGAACATAGGGACAAACAGGACTCGTGGTAAACCAAACCTTCCACCAACCCAGGTACGGGAATAGTCAAAGGTAAATGCCAATATGGATGTCTTTTGGCAAAGTCAAAAATGATGGGAAAACATGCGCAAATAGAAGACCTCATCTGCGTGAATTCAACATGTCGAGTGCAGGAAGTAGTGAAGTTAAGAATATTGCGGGCGGCCATAATATCTTGTTGCTCAAACTCATGCCGGTTTCTATCCGGATATTTGTAATTCGAACAATGATTCCATTTGAAAACAATTCAATGGGTTGTTGAGTCGTCTTCACGCTTCAAAACAACAGAAACACCATCTACTCCGTAATGATTTTCAACAAACAAAGGTTGGGCTTCAGGAACATATGTAACCACATCGGCTTCTTTGCTGTTGAAATGATTTATCATTTGTCCAATGGAAGATAAAGTAGATGATTGTTGAGTAGATTTAGCGTCACATTGAATACCAACCTTCGACATAAGCTTGGAAACAGAATCATTATACAGAGAAGCAAAGGCAACATTGGTCCAGTGAGGAGGTTTTCTACGTTCGTTGGAGGCTAGGAGTTGGCCAGCAACAGTTTCGGCTAAATTGGTGCGTTTGAGCGGAGCGATCTTTTACTTGGATCCGATGGAGGAAGTTTCTGGTAACGAAAGTTGACAGCGAAATCTTTTGCAATCAAAGATGTGGCGTTGATCATTGATTGTTCAACATGGGAATTGGATTGGAAAAGAGAATGAAGCTCTTTTAAGAAAAAGAATTGCCTGGCAACATTACGGGAATTGGCTTGGTGTATATTTTCGTCAAAGCCCTCACTGTTGGCGAAAACAGTCCAAAGCTTTGGATCATACTTCAAAAGGTACAAAATGACATCGGCACAATGCTTAGTAAGAGGATTGTTGTTGAGATCGAGTAGGGCGGAATATAAACTGATAAGATTTTGGAAGAAGGAATCACTGGATGTTGAATCGGACAAAGCAAGAATGTATCAAGTAATCGTTTGTTGAGAGGAAGCAACCCAAATGTTGTAGGATTCGACGCCTTCACTACCACTGGGTTTGTAGTTAGTAATTAAACGGTTGTGTTTGGATCTAACGGATCTTGTGAGATGTTGGAGACACAACGACACCAAAAAGGAGATTCCAAATTGATGAAAAAAGGCTTCGAATGTAGCTACTAATGGACCTTGGTCGGTGAAAAAAGTATACAAGTCAATGGGAGTGCCATGTTTCCAACAACACTGTATAACCCAAGATAATTCAGAAGTCTTTGCCGCAGGAATGATAGCCCACGCAAGAGGTATTGTGTCGCCGTAACTAGTCTTGGTTACAAGAACAAAACATACACCATCATAATTATGTTCTTTGTAATGGAAGCAATCACCGACAAACACTGGAGTAGTTAATTTCCCGAAATATTTCCCAGAAGCGATTGGGGTAGCAACAAAACATCTATAGAACCGATTTTCGGTGTCAGTCTGAAGAATAACAGTGGCTTCAGGATTCTTGAAGGCAAATGCCTGCATCCAGGTTGAGTGGGTGCATGATTGTTGATTGGGTAAAGATTTGAGCATGTATTCAAAACACGCATTTCGAGATCAACGTAGCATCTTTTTAACGTGCTTAGGTTTGGAAGTTGAAGTGAGACCAGATAATAGAAACCAAGAATACAGAATTTTTTGGGAAGTGTCATCTGGAGATGGGCTAGTATTCATCATACATTCGGACATAAATTGCTGGAATGGAGGGAAACGAGTTAAATAAATTTGTTCCTTTATCGAGGGTAACGTCTGATGGAGACAACAATGTTGATCAAAAGTTGGGAAAAGAGTTTCGTCCAACCACCAAAAAGTAGAATCGGAATCCGTCCGGTTCTTCCAAGTCTGGAAAGGTGCATCATGCCTTGAACAGACGGCTCTGATCTCAAGATCGCAACACATGCACTTAAAAGATCAATTGGTACAGTGGGAGCGGTAGTTCGTTCTATGAAAGGTGGTGATCTTAAATCCCCACCAATTGAAGCAGTATGCTCCGAGAGAGTCGAGCAAATTGTCTGTGGAGGAGGAAAAAACAGGAGGTCAATTGCAGAATTGCTGTAATGACATGGGCAACCATGACTTAACGGGCTTATGATCGGAAGTGGACAAATTGATCATTGGAAACATTGCTCATTGCAGAAAAGGATACGTCGGGAAATAGAATGAGTAATAACCGATGAACCATGAATGTGGGGAAATAAGTACGGTACGAAGTAAAGAAAAAAACAATCCGATCACGAGGATGAAAGGGGGTGTGTGAGAAATATAGACTAAGAAAAATTACTGACTGAAACAGACATTTGACCGAAATTAATGATAGCAACAAAACGTTACAAAAATAAAATACATGGGTGGAACAAATATAAGCCCAAAAAAATGACGGACAGGATTGCGTACGGGATGTGAATCGGGAAAAAAGTATGGTACAAAGTACAGAAAAATAACGGACCGACGATGAAAGGGGGGGGGGGGGGGGGGTGAGAAATATAGACTAGAGAAATTTACCAGCTAAAACAGACATTTGACCGAAATTAATGATAGCGATAAAACGTTACAAAAATAAAATACATGGGTGGAACGAATATAAGCCAGAAAAAATTACGGATAGGATTGCGTGGGAAAGGAGGAAGGGGAACCTATCACCAGGCTCAAAGGTGAGGATACTACTTTTTTAAACCGACACTGAGGTCCAGCAGAACATAAACAGCAGGTATAATACCTGCGGTCAGGCCCAGTAGCAATAATCGCCAAATTTTTGACAGGGGCCCAAATTTTAAAAACCTATTTTCAGGCTCTTGCCCGTTACTAGCAGATTGTTGAACCGCCTCAACTAAATTTGGGTCCCTCCGTGACAATTTCGCGATCTCAATTTCCCGCGCCCCATGCCGTTATCGCGAAAAGAGCACCAAGAAAAACGACATGCGACCCTGGTCATAATTAGTTAAGATTACGTTGAGTTCGTAATTACTTGTACAGCTAAGTATCTCAGTTTCTTCCACGGCCCAGTAAAATATTCGGTATTTTGTACTTCGTACCTTTTTAAACACAATTATCATTAGTCACAACATCATCTTCTACCCATCGAAACTGAATTGATGGAAAAATAATAGCACCAAGTATTGAGCTGCAGAAACCATCTTTACTACCTATCGTTGATTCTTGACTTGATTCAAACCAAAATCATATTCGGAAAGATGAGGGGTCCATCAGCAGCGGGAGAAACAGGGCGACGACGATCGCGCATGTTCAGTCGACTGCATCTCATTGGAGCCTTTTTACTAGGATGCTGCTTTGCGTCTTCTGTGATGACTTTTTTCCATTTCACAGCGTTGTCAACGCTGGGCGACCTAATCTCCTGCCTCCTTTTTGTCTCCGGAAACCACAGCCATGCGCCGGAAAGCTGCGGGAGTTGAATTGCGACCTGTTCGAAAGCAAAAAGAATCCAAATCAATGACAGCAGTTCAGAAGCTCGCCGCCAATCACAAAAACAGTAGTCCATCCCGTGGCTGGATTGGATTGTTCGGAGCACGATGGCCCGAGTCGAGGCGAAGATGCTAAAGAAATGGCGTATTGGCGCGATATTGAAACAGACAATTCGTGGGTATCTCCTTTCAAGAAGACTACCCGTCAATACTTGACTTTTGAACCAGACGGTGGGGGCTGGAACAATATTCGAATGGCCATGGGTACGTTTTGTGTCCAAAAGAAGTCGCCGATGCTCCTTTCAATTATACTCGAAGATTTTTTGTTGAGATTCAAGGTCATCACGATTGATGTATGTCCACAAAAATAATTTTGTACTGTTGCAGTGTGTTGCTCATATTTTTTCTTTCTTCCTCGCGGCTTTGACGGAACACAACAAAATACGAAAAAAAAACTAGAAACCGTGTTGACCATGGCCGTGGCTATGGGCCGCGTCCTAGTTTTGCCGCCTGCCCAACGTATGTATCTGCTCGGGAAGACAACCTTCAACTTTGCCGACTTTTTCCCGCTCCAAGAAATGGCGGAAGAACATCCCGGCCTCGAAATCATAACCATGGAGCAATTTCTTGAAGAAACCATGGGAACAACCCGGCATACGAAAACTCAAAAGATAGTTTATCCTCCGGATGACAAGAAGACGAAGTGGGACGGAGATACACAGGGCATAAAAAACGAGCTTGGCCCGTGGTTGCGATCTGTTGCCCTTAATCCTGCATGGAACATGAATAAGTGCATCGCTACCTTCCCGAAATCTTCCAACCAACAGGATGTAGATTACCTACAGCAGATAATGGACGAGATTTTGGCGGAAGAGAACGGAAAATTTGCATCAAATAAAGCATACAAAGAATTTATCAACAATCCGACTCCCGTTGACGGGTCGACGAAGGATCGATTGAGAGAACTTCTAAGCGAACGCAAAGAGCTTTGCATCTACGACAAGACCCATCAGGAGGCACCGATCATTCACTTTCACGGAAAGCCAAAGATTGACGATGCAGGAGGCCGTCTGCTGGTCCACTTTTACGCATTCTTGTTCTTCCAGGACTGGCACACGGAATTGTGGATGAAACGATTCGTTCGAGATCACGTGCGCTACATCGATAACATCCAGTGCGCCGCAGCGCGAGTCGTCCATAAGCTACGTACCGAGTACAAAGAACCTACGTTTGATAGCTTTCACAGTTCGCCGAGGCGACTTTCAATACAAGAATACACGGGTTGATGCCGACGAAATAGTTGCCGTGGCCAAAGACCAGATACCCGCAGGTCGAACCGTATATGTAGGAACCGATGAACGCGACAAAGACTTTTTCCGTCCTATGAAGAAAGCAGGATGGAACATACTGTTCTTGGACGACTTCATGGACGTTATCGGAAAGAACATCAGCCCAAATTATTACGGTATGATTGACCAATTAGTGGCGAGTCGGGGAGAAACTTTTTTTGGATGTTGGTTTAGCTCCTTCACCGGATACATAATGCGTCTTCGAGGCTACCATTCCCAATTGCATCTAGACGATGGAAACACAAATCCGAATGCACAAGCGTATAAAAAAGGAAGCCTTCCAAATAGCTTCTACTATGCCACGCGAGACAGAAAGACAGTGATGCACGATTATTGGCCAGTCAAACCATCATTTTACGCCCGGGAATTTCCTGCATCATGGAGAGATTTGGACGCTGATGTAAAATAGAGTAGATACATAATGTGCCTATCGATGACTCTTTGGGTAACTAGCTACAAATTCCGCCAGGCCTTCGAGGCTCAAGGCGTAAAGAAAATGCAACCCCGAGCACGATATCTTGAAATTATGGCTGGATAAGACCGGTCCAATTCCTTGACTTTCCAGTGCGTGTTCGCTCATCGTGAAAATCGCATTCCTACGATGAAACATCGATCAAGTTTAGGCGACTCATAATAGATGAATTGCTCCGTTTCTCAATCACCATCGCAGCTGATTATCCATTTTTTTAAAAGTCGGGAAGCTTGATGAAACTGACGACTCCACAAAGCCGTCACTAGAAAATGACAATTGTGGAATCGTTTTCAATTCCATATCTAAGTGCGGAAGAAAAGGAAAGAACTGCGAGTACTCGGCAATAGGAATTGAATTTCAAATTTTTTTCATGTCTGTGAAAGTCCCAGTGGTAATCTTATTTACCATACTATGTAGCTTAGTGAAAAAGCAGTATTATTATTGTACTGATTATCTCGCTTGTCTTGAAGGAGATTTGCTCTGCACGCAATAAACTATTGTGTCTAACCTCAATTGTATCGAATCAACGATTGTTCCTCACAACATTTCGTTGTAACGATGAGTAACATCATAGTACTTAATTTCTTGTAACTGTCAGATAAGATAAATAGTCGGCGATAATGGATTGAATGAACATCAGTTTGATCGATGAGAAACCCAAAATTTGTAATGTGGCATTTGCTAAGCTATATCAATACGACAGAAAAGGTACGCGCATTGTTCGTCAACATTCGTTTACTTTGCTTCATATTTATATTCCTATTCCTATTCCTATTCATCGTACTAATACACTTAAGATAGCGGGTGGAGTGGAAACGAACCAAGTCATTGTTGAGCAACTTTTGCTCACGGTGAATATACCCCTGATTTTGCTTGTGGATTGCCGCACGATTTCAGATCGACAACTACGCAGGAAAAGTTGTCTGTGGAACCACACGATTTGGCGTGATCACACAAATTCCTTGCTGCCCACTTGAATCGATTGGTAGTCGATCTTCAGTCGACCCTCTTCCATCACACACGAACTCGCTATAACCACGTGAGCCGCCTCTTCGTTATCCATGACATCCCAAACCCCATCAGATGACAGTACCAAAAACCAGTCATCTTTTCCAATATCGTATTCACAAACTTCGGGCTCGGCCGTTACGTAAGGTTTTAATGATGCATCACCCACACTTCTCGAAACCGCCAACAGCCCTTCAACCCTCCATCGTCCCCAGTAGATGACACGTCCGCCCAGTTCACTGATGCGTCTCGTTTCATCGGGTACCCCCGGTTTGTGATCACGGGACAGTCGCACAACCGTCCCATCTCTTCGCACGACAATCGCCCTTGAGTCACCAGCGTTAGCAGCAGACGATTCTCCTTCCACCGACTAACGTGGTGGCGCAGGCTGTCGACCCGTCGGGTTGACCGGTCGCAACAAAGTCTTCGTCGATGGAAGTGAAGGCGTTTTTCATGGCGTAACCCAAATCAAAAGGATACGACTCCTCGTTCTTGACATAACTGGACATCCAGTCCGAGCAAAATTGACTCGCTTTGTCACCCCCGTGCCCATCATAAACTCCTACCCAAGTCAACGGCATTTTCAGACGTCGATTCTTGCGTTGTTGTCCGAAGGTTACTTCTACTTCGTTCTGAGACTTGTGAGGAATGGGTGAAACTTCGACTTGAACAGCCCCCATATCTTCTATGGCATACCTATATTCATCGGTCGGCGGATGGAGATCGTTGCAGGATTGCGTGAGATGCAAACGAGTCGGGTTGAGTCTGGTTGAGTCTAGTCGAGTCACAAGGAAACACTCGTGCTGTGCTGCCCTGCATTTGTTTGAAAATGTTTCTTTTTTCTTTCTTTCTTTCCCAATACATCATCTATCTAGCTTACCTGTCTTCCATATAGTTCCGTCCACCGAAATCACTCCAATGGCTGACATTTATGTGCACATTGTTCGGACGCAGTTCTCTTCGCTCCATCATCGCCGCCGATCCCCCCGTCTGAGCTGCTGTGCCATCCCCGATGCTGGTTCGCAATGAATACCGAACCCTGGCCAAGTCTCGCGGCAGTGACGCCGGTCGCGACGTTTGGTGTTCGGGGGGTTCGTGGCTGCTGTTGAGCGGATCGTGGGGATGGGGCAACACGCCGTCGTGCTCCGACAGCAGGGGAGAAGGCGGTGATGTTGCCCCCGTCTTGTCGTCGGCCAGTCCGGGATCACAATTCATTCCATTCAGCTTCATCGACGAGTTCCCCACGGCCTTGTTCATGAATTTCCCGTCTTTCAAAAACCTTGGCAAGACCAAACAAGACCTCGTCCGTTCTTCCTGGATCCGTTCGCAATGTTCTCGATAGGATTCACCCGGATCGGAATCGTAGGGATCGTGCGTGCCCTTCGGTAATTCTTTCTTGGTCGTCGAGGAGCCGGTCGAGGGCCGTCTGCTGCTGTTGCTGACGGTTTGTCGCCTTCCCCATTTCTTCGTGCTAGGAGGTTCTTCTTCCACGGCAGAATCGTTTCCGTAGTCCGATGATGATTGAAAGTTGTGCGTATCGCCCTTGCTTTTGCGCCGTCTCCTGGCGTCCCATGCCGAATCTGTCATCAATCCTCCTCCTCCTCCTCCTCCGCCTCCCGAACGAGAACTTCGCCCGCGCTGAAGAGATGCCATCGTGATGGTTGATGTTTTTTACTACTTCGTAGTACTGTAATGTTCTCCCGTTGAATCAGGATAATATATCTCTGTTGGTCTTTCGTTGTGTTGCGATGTAACTAACAGTTGTTGCGTATGTTATACAATAATGCAATTGCTCTTCTCCAAGACTTTCAAAACTAATGTTCCTTTTGTTGAAAGTATGTGTTATTTTTCACGTTCATTGAAAGTTTCTGCGATGCTATCATCAAATTGTTGCGTGTCCTATCTATCTGGGTCCTGGTAACGTTGTCGGATTGTGCGTGTGCGTGTGCGTGTGCGTGTGCGTGTGTCAAGATATGATATTGGAAAGGACTGGTAAGATTACCGGGATGTTGACTTCAAACGAAAGGGAACACAACCAAAAGGTGTGATGCGATGGGATGCGATGTGATGCGATACGATGCGATGCGGAGCGAAACCGGACAGAAGCAATCCAGGCAACGGTGGTTCGGAATACGTTATACGAGATGCACAGAGATGGCAATAATTTGTGCGGAGTATCATAAGTAAACCTGATTAAAAATTCGAAATCAAGCGAGTGGACCAAACATAAACAATGTTGCCTTCGATCCGAAAAAGGAATGTATGCAACTACGAAGAAAATCTGGCGCGCTTGCTTTACTCACCCAAAAACTGTTTTTCTTCCCTCTTTCCGATAATCGTAAGCTGATTGGTTCTATGTTTTGTCTTTACTCTCCTGTCCCTTTCGTTGTTGTCTATCATCAAAGGAGCGAGTTTATCACAGTGTCTATGGTGTCGGCGGCACTCGTTACTGTTACTACCGTTGCCATGAGCTGTTGCGGGAAAGGAAGATGTTGTTGTAGCTTAGATACGATACTCGTAGTACGAATACTTCTACGACGACGACGATGACGAAAGACAAGTCGTATTTCGCGCGTGAAACGCTAGGTATGTTGTACTGGTCTCACCGTAAGTCTCAACACTTACCGTACGAGTACTCCTAGTTGTGTATGTGGTCGTCTACCCGTAAGTTACCGTACGAGTACTATCTCGGGGTCTACCGTACTCGTACTCGTACTCGTACTCGTGCCGCACACTAAAGTCATAGAGATGATCACTGTCGATAGCAGTATCGTCCCCTTACTATCCGATATCACCCCGTGCGATCGATCGGTAGTGCGAGTCGTGTGCATCGCAGAAATGAACCAAACATTGGATCGCCGAAAACAGATCATTGAAATATTCAAACCTGTATATTGATCACTCAGAATGTATCGATGAGATGGCGCGCTCGCCACCTTAACTTCCCAACTGGATGGAGTAGAAGAAACAACGTATTCCGGGATTCAACTACTCGTGAATGAATGATATTTGTTTTTTGATCAAGAATTTTGAATTTAAATACCGGTAGAAGTACCGTACGAAGTAAGAAATAATGGAAATGATTGATTCGAACATGCTTGTACCGTAATCTGACGCCCTACCCGGTACGAACAGGTACCTGTACGGCAGAAAGAACACCATGTTGTTGTCTTTCAAAGAAAGAAACGAACGGAAAGGACCCAACAGCAAACAGCAGCGTGAAACGGACCAACTAATTTATCGCACCGAGTCGAGAACACTCACTTGTCTACAGATCGTGATACAATTACGCGGTGTTCAAAACCCATACGGTATTCAATACACGGCGAAAACCTGGTTTTTCAGAAGCCGCGACCTACGATACTGATTCATTCCGTCCCATTGCTCGCTTTGTAGGGAAACGAAAAAGTAGGAACTGTAACAGCTTTTCATTCAGATCTGTTGTAGTTTAGTTCAATCTTGATCTTCGTCATTATCCAAGATGACTTTCCCAACCCAGGAAGAAATCATCAGCCACCTCACCACGATAGCTTCAAAGATACAGGCGGTCCCAACCCAGGAAGAAATAACCAGCCACCTTACCACGATAGCTTCAAAGATGGCGATCCCGACCCAGGATGAAATTACCGGTCACCTTTCGACGATAACTTCCAAGGCGTTTGAAGAAGTTGTAATTCTGACCAACAAACACGGTCCCTTGGATCTCTGGCACCCTAACGACGTGGTCATCCACCGCTCCCCAGTGGGTTGTCGATCTCCTGGATCAAACGATCCTGCGCTATACCATTGGGGATGAATTTGATTCGTTCCGGGCCGCAAATACCGCCATTGCCTTGCTGACGGCTTGGGCGTATTACAGAACCTTGAGAGTTACCTTTTCGATTATACGGTTTTGGCTGAGAACCATCTTGGGAATTTACTGGACTGTTCGATCCATTTTGGGGATTGTTTATGGTGTTCTCTCTAGCACTGCCCTTTGGTTTTTCTCGTTCTTTTCCAGCGAGCATCGGCTAGCATCCGACGACCCTCCCGGGCAGGCAGGTGGAAGTAGGGTTATTTTGCCTGGAAGTCGTCAAAATCGGCACACGAACGGGGGACAACGACGGGAACCGGGTTTTGTCGCAAATAATAATAATAATAATAATAATCACGGGAATCAAATGCCGCGGAACACGGCAGTGCCCGCGGTGGTACCTACTGTGATTCATCTCCGACATCCAATACCGGTGCTGCCACCGGCCTTTTCTCCGCAGAGGCAGCATGAACATCAGCATCAGCATCAGCATCATCCAGAGCAAATGCAGGCAGAACGGGTCGGTTCCTCGATGATTCCTCAACAACAACAACAACAGCAGCAGACGCCGCAGCAGACGCCACGGGGTTGGGTTCCGCCGCTGCTACCGCCTGGAGTTCTCCGTTACCACACCAATGGAGGTTCGGTGGCTTCGCCATTTATTCCCATTGCATCCTATCCGACAAGGCCGCCACCACCGCAGCAGCAGCAGCAGCAACAACAACAACAGTTTCCACCTGCAAATGATTATGTCAACCCTTCTTCATTGCCACAAATACCCGTCGCTTTTGCTGACGCTGACGCTGACGCCGACGCGTCCGATACAAAGGATTCGAAGGAGGGAGAAAAACTGTGCATAGATAGCGAGGACGAAAGCGATCACGATGGGGGCTGGAACGAAGAGAATTGTGTGAGGGCCATGCTCTCTGCAAACAGCACGAAGAATACGAAACACGGGAAGAGGACTGCACCTCCGGTCAGTGCCACGAAGAAACCGGACGCAGTTGCAAGTGCTTCGGTCAAAGCCACTACATCCAAAGAACAGGTTAACAAACGGAAACGAGGGGCCAAGCAGTTGGAGACAGAAAACACGGAACCAACTCGGGCATCTAAGAAACAACGCATCGCCCAAGCACGAGCCAACGCAAAGAAATGGGCAAATCAGACCTTTGGCGACAATTGAATGCGATGGAATACAAAAAAAACAATTGTCGTTCTCGCTCTCGCGAGTCATTGCTCGTACTCCGACCCCCAATACTGCATTTCAATATATCATGAATGGAGTATTCATTTCAACGGGGAAGAAATGAACGCTTTTGTCGCCGCCATTGAGCCGTAATGATGTACAATTGCAAGATGTGCATGCACCTCTTTGCATTACGTCATACTATGATGTAAAAAGTCAGTATGCCATTATTGTTTGTGGAATCAGTATAAATACCTGTATGCAAAATATTATTTTGTTCCGAAATCAAATTCATACCGCAGTAAGCTCGCCCATCATTGATGATGGAAAGAGAACTGCAAATCTCCTTCTCGGATTTAGAAAACACATCTCACCAGGGATATTTATCACTGAGAGCGTTCCTTCGACCAAAGGGGTGAAAACAACATACACTATCATTTTGTTTTGCACACGTAGTCAAATTCCGTTTTGCATTAACAAGAAATAGAAACAAAACCAAGTTCTACGGTAAAAGATCAGCCCTGCATTGTGGAGAGAATGTAGGCTTCTGTAAGAATAACCATGCAGTCGTGATCCCATGCATTCAAGATAGCTATTGGTGCAGATATTGTGTCGTCAAAACAGATCGTCGTCGTCATTCTTTTTCTTCTTAATCGACCCTTCGTTCACAACTCGATGTTCTTTAGGAATGCCCTCGATGTTGTCGGTACTCGACGCAGCACTATTATCAATGCTGTGGCCACTGCTGTGTAGCAACAATTGTCGCGTAGTGGCATCCAACCGCTCGGGATGGACGTACAGGGGGATTTCGTTGGCGCAAAAATTTGCAAAGGGTCGTGCGCCCACATAGGGGGTCACATCTGTTCTAGGATCAAAAACGTGAGTATTCTTCCAAAATCCAAAGACACTCCGGGTTGTGGCTTCCAACAAATGTCGATTCTGGTCGTTGTCATTGTCGTCGCCATCGCTGTCGTCGTTGCCAGCAATACTCTTCATCTCCAACACGTAGGCACCGAATACAAAGTGGAGGGCAACCGTAGAGCCGGATGCACCAAGCGTTGCAAAGGTCCCTAAGGTGACTTGACGTGCCGAGGGCAGATCGCCATTCTTCAAGAAGACCAAAGCTGGCAACACACAGACACTCAAGAAACATCCTGTGATGCTCACCATCTTGAGCCTGGAGATCAAGTCACCCAAGGGGGATGTGTAGTCGACGACGACGGCCGAGTCGTTGTCCAAGTCGGTGTTTTTGCCCTTATCGGAGATAACTCTTGATGACGAGAAATACCTTTGGCTTAGATAATCTTGCAATTGTAGTCGTTGCTGTGGTGGTGAAGCGTGACGGCTAATCGAATCATCACCATTTCTTACAAAATTGCTCTTCGAAAAAAATGAACGACGCTGTAACCAAGCATTGACACTGTTCTGTTTCGAGACACTGACACAACCGGAATCCCTCCTTCGATGAATTTTAGAGGAGTTGCCTAGAACCTCGCTGTAGTTGCGCTTCATAATTCCGTCAATCATAGTATTGTTGCAAATGCTACCGAACATGGAAGAATGATGATGCCCCCGTTTTAGTTGCACATGTTGATTCCCCTTTCTGCATACGGAATTTATTGCAACGATCCCATGAGGATAACGAATGAATGTCATTGTGGACAGAGGTGTCTTCTGGTTTGGCTAATAGATATGGCAAAGGTGTATTATTTCGTGTAAGCACAAAAATTGCATCAATTGCGGACCACGAATAGGTTTCAGTAAGATTACGGTGTACGGTATTCAACTTTCAACTCGATTAAAAAATGTGGGGGTAGTCTTACGTACGGTATAGTACCGTACGAGTAAGATGTTACATCCGATAATTACGGTTTGGCTGTGAGCTGTGAGCGCGGTCCAAAAATACTCCCAACAGATAGTTTGTTCCAGAATTATTCTTTATCCACGAACTACCGGTGGTACGTACGTAGTCTTACCCAATTTATGGAATGGAACCTTACTTTGGTTGCAGATGGAATAAGAAGATGCTTGAGGTATCAAAACCCACCCCTGAAGCATGCATGTTAGCTTCTGGGTATAGTTTAGAGAAAGTAGTTTGTATTAAAATTAACTACACGTACTTCCTAAATAATAATACTACGAGTATAAAGTACTGACAAAAGTGATTTCAAAATTGAAGAATCTGCGCCGAGGCCCAGTTACGAAAAAGTTAAGAAGTCATACCCTAGTCAACGTCTCTCTCATCCTCTCACCCTCTCACCCTCTCACCCTCTCACCCTCTCTCTCTCTCTCTCTCTCTCTCGGCTTCATCTTCGGTCGAGAAACATCTTAAAACAAAGGATCATCTTCCGAGATAAAAAACGTTGCTTCAGTCTCGATTTCCTTGAAAACCGAATGTTGTACCGAAGTAATACGACAGTACATCGTATCCCACGTCGAATGGGGTTCAACTTCGTGGAAGACATCATGATAAATGATCAAAGGATTGTTGACACAGCAACACACTTTCATTTTACGAACCTTATTCGAGCAATCTCATGCAAATGGCTTCTAAACTGCCAATTCGATGAGAAAGTGTCCTGCGGACCTGCGGACTACACTTTTCGACCAATAGCAACTTCCAATAATCTTTTTAACTGTTTTATTCGTTCTTGCCATATGAACCATTGGCGAGACTCAAGGCATAATCATTACATCGTGGGCACGACAACAGATACAATTTCAAATTCTTTCCATCTGACACAGAAATTTTGGATCATTCCCTCTTCGCAAAGGATGTTCCATCAAACATTTCGATCCCGTTAGACACTCCAGCGCTTTCGAAAGGATGCAATAGAGTTTTTTTGTGAAAGACTCTCCGCATACTTCTCAATCATCGTCCTCGCCAAATTGAATAAATGAATCTATGATAATAGTTTGCATTCGACATAACTTCGGCGAGACAAACCTCTTGTGGAAACATTAGAAGTTAAATTATTGATGAAGAGGATAAATGATTCATACGAATTCAATCCCATGGTGAATTTGGCTCACATTTCCAAATCATTTATGAGTCACATTTAAATGTTCAACTCGGAAGAGAGTTCTTTGGGAAAATACTTAAGCTTGTACTCAGTACGGTAAGAAAATACTTCTGTAGATGACAAAAATGGGACTTAATAGAAACGTGTTGTTCCGTCGAAGCAAAATCTTCACAAGATTCAGAAGTGATGGAAAAGCATAGTAATCTTCACAAGATTGACGAAATGTGTGGCTGGACGTGGAGTGTTACTCATTCGAGCCTTGAAGATGAGATTCGGCTGCTACAACTTTTGACTCTTCCTCATTCCACAACCATTTCTATTGCACTCCCGACAACACAAAATAATCTGCCGATTGCTCGCTCGATCTATTCATTTAGAGCCATTAACAAAATCAATCCAGTAATTCAATATGGGGATCTATTGTATAAAGCGATACGCTTTCCATGCGACAATCATCTACCATGTATTTTTTCTTTTGATCGTTTCATCAACCGCGAAAATCCGGGACACATCTTACGGGGATGATGCTGTAAAAGCAGGGAGAAGACGAATGTTGCGTTCGAACCTCTCGAAAGCTGGGGTGACCGAACAGACAAGTGATAGATATTCAATATCGAGTAGAGGGGACTCTTTGAACTATGATGTAAATGAAGGTCGGGTAGGTTTTATAGCTGGCACTTAACAAATAGTTGCTCCGCCAAGATTCCGATGAGACTGTCGGGGATTGAAAATTGCTCGTTAGGTTTCTCACTTTTGCTCCTTCTGATGCATTATGTATACAGGAAAGAATCCACTATGTCCGTCGCGTTTTGACGCCGACAGAATTCACAACAATAAAAACAACAACAATAGCAGCAGCGACAACAACAACAACAACAACAACAACAACAACAGCAGCAGCAGCAGCAGCAGCAGCGACAGCAACAGCGACAGCAGCAACAGCAACAGCAACAGCAGCAACAACAAGACGGCCGATGAACATGAGAGAAGAGCCTTCTGAAGCATCGAGTGGTTTGACAGTTGATCATTTGCAACGAACAGAGGGACGTTCCCCTTCTTATATTGCAGCAACGGGATCACCATCAAGTTCTCCAACTTTTTCTCCTACAACTTTCCCTCCTACAACTTTCTCTCCAACAGATCTTCCTCCGACGTTTTCACCGACCACGTTTGCACCATTTCCCTCTGCATCGTCGTCGGTCGTTCGAGAAGTCGGTTCCGAGGTGGATAGCGAGCCACTGGAAGATCAAGACCCCGAGCTAGATCATCAAATAAGGTTCCTTGCAAACGAACTATCCAGCTGTGGGGCATTCCAAAACAAACGAAAATGCAACAAAACGAGTGGATGTAGCTGGGCGAATGGGGGATGTGTAACCACTCCTTCCACTACCAAGTGCTCTCGATGGAATGATAAGAGAAAAAAATGCCGCAATAAAGGTTGCCATTGGAATACAGAAGAGAAAACATGCACTGGGCTTGGTCTTACAGAGATCGAAGAATCATCAGAAAGTATTTTGGCGCAAACAAGATTTCCATCACAAAGTCCAACGATTCTTCCTACCGCCACACATACTCGGTTTCCAACGTTTTCGCCTACTACAATGTACCCAACAGAATTACAGGGCGACGACGCATTCCCATCTATCTCCCCCACGTTTGCTCCCACTACTTTCCTTCCATCTCTATCTCAGTCCCCTACGGAAACTGTTACTGATACCCCAACGTTCGCTCCAACTACATTTCCGCCAGCTCCGTCTTCCTCGCCCACGGATGTTACTGGGGCCTCCCCAACGTTTACATCTACTACCTTTCCTCCATTTCCATCTGCTTCGCCCACGGAAAATAAAACTAACTTTCCGCCAGCTTCGTCTTCATCGCCCGTGGGTATTCCAAGAACAACAAAGTTACAGGACGAAAATGATTCTCTGATTATATGATCAATGATATGCAAGGTTAATTGTTTGGTCCTTCGGGGTCCATTTGGCTGCAAGTGCAAAAAGGGGGATTCAATTGCACGATAAAAATGCAAGGGAACATATACAAATAGAAAACAATATTTAATACAATAAACAATGGCTTATAAAAGGGTAATCTGAATGATCTGCATGTTGTCGGTTGCTAATAGAAGCAAGTCAGTGGTAAACTATGACTACTTGCTTAAGGCATTACCCTGCTATTGTTATTTCTGCAATATTGCAACCTACATTATACGACGACAGAACCCGCACGGAAAAGAGGTAACCATAATTCCAATCCGATCCCCAACCGCTCGTTAGCAACTGGACCACAGATTCTGCAACATCTTTCGGCTATGGTACTGACTGCTGCTATCGTCGTCATCGTTGTTGTTGTTGGTTTCGGTGACTGATTCGGCTGCCTCACGCCGCAGCTTTCTTTGCCGCGGCAACCATAGAAATTCGTTCGTCTGCCAGGACAATTTTTTCGGAAACGGCCGTCGTGACGGTGTGATAACATTCCAGGTGATGCCGGAGGGTTTGTGCGAGAGCCGTTGTGCGGTTGTGAAGATCGATGAATCTCAAACGGAGGTCTTCCACCCGCTTTTGGTCCTCCGGACGGGTGGCAGTCGATGCCATGTGCTGGGTCAGAATCGGCGCCTGCGTGACCTGATCGAGACGGATCGATGCCTGTCCTCCCCGTGCTTGACCATTTTCTTGGTTTTGTTGCTGCGACTCGAGTTCTTTCTTCGCCTGTTGCTGCTTCTGCTTTTCATGTGAAGAAGAGGACGCCTGCCCTGCGTTTGAAGCGGCGGAACCGATGGCGCCACCCGCAGACGCAGAAGCACCACTGCGCTTTGTCTTCCCTGCCATCGCGCCGCTCGTGTTCGATGTCCCAGCCGAAAACGACTGCGCTTCCGTTCCGTCCGTTTTGGTTCCGGTCAACAACAATTTCAGGATGAGATCGAGTTCCGAAAAGTCTTTGAACAATTCATCGGATGATGCCAAGACCTGTTGTCGCTTGTACAATAAGGGTTGTTGCTGATGAGTCAGGGCAATCCCGGGGTCCAATTCCCGCAATAGTTTTTGGATTTCTTTCCACGACTTCTCGTTTTGAGCGATGTTGGCACCGGAGCTGATCGTGCTAGGCGCACCTTCTGCGGAGGAGGAGGAAATTTTGCCTTCCAAATCCACACGGATTTTTGCCAGCCGATCATCGACGGAATCGAAGCTTGCTTTGTTGTTCTTGGACGCTGTCCCACTGGAACTCCGATGGGAAATTCCTACTCGAGCTTCCAGAACGGAAAGCCTCCGTTCGAGCTCGGCGGTACCATTAGACAAACCCGACGGCATCGTTTCTCGACTGAAATTGATTGGTATGTCTAGAAAATGTAGTTGGCGATTACAGTTAGCGCCTTCCTTCTTGCCAACGAATGGTTCCCTCGATCTCGACAAGCAAGTTCTGGATTGCTCCCGGTCGATGAAGCGTGTAATGCCTGCTGTCTTGGTGATCTCTTACCGTACCGGTACGGTACGAGTACTCGTATTACTCCCTTCGTGGTACTACCGTATTACCGAAGTTGAACGAGTTTCTACTGTTTCTTACCATCGATCTGGTTCAAATTGTACGGAAAGCGTCATTACTGCCAATCGATAGTCTTTTGCGAATCCAGTAGAGAGTAACTTATGTACGCCTAAGACCTATTTAACATACTATGATAGCGGAAAGTACCAACAAAAATCATGGTATGTTCATCGAAAAGGGATGCCACTTGTTGTATCGATTTGGTACTATGACTATGCCACTGATTAAAACACTAGCTGAAGGATTCAAAGGGAAGGAAATCAACAAGAGCAACCAATGGGAGGAACAAATGGTGATTTCCGGATTGAAACTGATGGTAGTGTCGACAGCAATTGCTGGGCTCCTTGTTGTTGTTGCTTAATCCTCAAATACTTCATCCCTTTCAAGAAGAGTGTGCAAAGAACAATCCCTGGGCCCTGTGTGCTCTGGAAAGAGTGTTCCTTTTGTGTAGGAATGTCTAGGATTACTACCATAGGGCACAAATTTCAAACACTATTGATACAGAAAGGGATCAAGTCAGTTCCAACTACAGTGAAGAATTCACAATTGAATGAAATTTGTGAAAGATTACACCAAACCACAGATGATATCTTAAGGGTCACGATGAGAATCAGGCATGCAAATGATGAGGAAGAAGCCGAGCAGGCAGGTAGTGGATAATGCCCTAGCAAGTAGCATGCATGCAACCAGGTGTGCAGTCAATCACACTCTACAAACCTCACCAGGAGCATTGGTATTTGGTAGGGATATGATTGTGGATGTTCCATTGATAACCAACTTGGAAGCCATAAGGAACCAGATGACAACAACTCCTCACTGATCGAACTTGATAAGGTTGAATAAAAACAGGATAAATCACAACTACTACCAAGAAGTCAGTCATCAGATAATGGTTAGCTAGTAGAACATAATATTATGACTCAACCACCAAATTTGCAAGAAAGATTCCATGGACTGTATCCAATTATTCAGGTGTTCACAAATGGTAAAGTGAAGGTGCAAAAATCCAACGAGATTGAAGAGAGATACAATATACGAAATATTGTACCATACGGAACCCAGTAGTAGTAGCCAATTTACAACAACAATGATTGATTGCTCAATCCCTGTGGGGGGTACTAGTGTAACAACAATAATCTTCGTGACTGACCAATCAAGCCGTGAATCCAATCACCAGAAGAAGAACTCTGATGACTGGACAACAATTCTAATGACCCGGAGAACAATTCCGATGATGGGATTGGGTCATTCCCGAAATGAATCTGGGTCCTACCCAGATCAGATCTGTACCTTGGTTTTTGTCTTTTTGGACACAGATTCTGGTCGACGTGAGCTCACGTTGATCGAAAATCTGGGTCCTACCCAGATTTTCCTTAGGAATCCATGTACATGTTAAATAATGCGCGCATGTTAAATAATGCGCGTTTCCACATGTTTCGCGCCTGCTTCTTGTTTATATGCTTATTTCAATTAAATTCCTTATTCCAAAAATGAGATTTTAGACGCTGGCCCACCAAAATCTGGGTCAGTTAATTTTTATTCCTGAAACAAAAAAAGACATAGATCTGGGTAGGACGAATCCAGATTCATTTCGGGAATGACCTATTGTTGTCCCGTGGTCCGTGGTACAAACTCATAGTACGGTAGATCAGATTTTAGACAACTGTACATTATTACGAAGCATTAGTAGTATTTTTACCAGAATCGGTCCCAAGTCAGACTCCCTGACTGACTTGTGCGCACGCAATTTTTGACTTGAGTATAATAACTGACTTATTATTACTACTACTGGAAGGAATTAATAACACAAATTATTTTACAGAAGTCAGCGTAGGTTTAGTACTGGACTCTTATTTTAGTACCGCGAGACACTACTTATTTCATTTCACTGAAGTCAGCGTAGGTTTTGTACTGGACACCACTTATTTTAGTAGACTAGTACCGCACCTCTTCTTCTATCCAACGGACCAAACCCGAACCTGAAAGCAGAGAGTGTTCTCCACTTTAGTTCTCCACTTTAGTTTTTAACTCACCGGCCGAGGTGAATTCAAAAACTTTTTCAAAAATTATTTCAGTTCTTCGATACTCACCAAAACACGACGCGTTCTTCAAGACTCAACGAAATGGGAACCATTTCCACGATCGGTTGAGATTGGTTGGAGTGATTTGCAAAAGGAAGAAATTCTAATTTCTTGCAATTTGCACATGATTCTACTACGTACACGCGATATTAGTAGATAACAAGTGATTCCACTTCATAATTTCTACTTTTGCAACAAAGTGCTCATAATTTCTAATTTGGAACTAAACTCTGCATCTTTTTTGGCTCTGTAAACTTGGCTAAGCCAAATAACCTTGGAATCGAATCGGTCATGGGATTTGGCCTAAACTGATGCTAAGGAAAACAACCTCCGAATCAAATCGACCATGATATTCCTCCTCCACCAATCAACAATCGACTCGCTCTCCTCTCCAATCCGCGGCTCTCCCCCTCTCCAGCCAATCAACAATCGACTCTCCTCTCCTCTCCTCTCCTCCTCCTCTCCAATCCGCGGCTCTCTCCCCTCTCCAATCAACAACCGACTCTCCTCTCCTCTCCAATCTGCGGCTCTCCCCCTCTCCAATCAACAATCGACTCTCCTCTCCTCTCCAATCCGCGGCTCTCCCCCTCTCCAATCAACAATCGACTCTCCTCTCCTCTCCAATCCGCGGCTCTCCCCCTCTCCAATCAACAATTGGCTCTCCTCCTCTCCAATTGAATCAATCGAGTCCTCTCCAATCGAATCGGCTCCCCCCCTCCTCTCCAATCGAATTGATCGAGTCCTCTCCAATCAAATTGGCTCTCCAATCAAACCAATCAAGTCCTCTCCAATCAAATCGGCTCTCCTCCTCCTCTCCAATCGAATCGATTGAGTCCTCTCCAATCCGCGGCTCTCCCCCTCTCCAATCGAATCGATCGATCAAGTCCAATCAACAATCTACAAGTTGTCAAACCATTCGCAAAGCAGGATCAATTATCAATTGGGATGGAATAACAAGTCGAAACAACTTAGCCTTCCAGACATGGTTGTGGAGTGACGTCAGCGTGGTCTTTGCCTTCATTAAGGCATCGCCTTCCTCCAGAAGTACCTCTAAGGATTTGCCAGAATGAACTCTATCCTTGATGAACTCTATAATACACTTGAGTCGCGAGAACTGTTTCTGCTTGGCCGCGCTATAATGCTTCCTCCATCGATTGCCAAATGTCTTTTCAAGCTCTTCAATCCCTCCAGGGAAGTCATCTTCTTTGAAGTCCTCAAGTCTGAACCACTCCTTCCAAATCAATGACACCGCAGAATGCTGTCGGATTCAAGGTTTTTTTTGGAATAAGGTTAGTACCTCGTGCCCCGGCGATTGTTGTTGTTGCTTCGTCTGCTTCTGTTGGGAGACGAAAGGCCGCCATGTGCTACAGGTAATGGTGTATTTGTATGTTGATGGCATCTTGTTTCTGTTCGAATTTGCTAACCTTATCGTCTATCCGTGTAACATCCTTTGAAACATTATTGACTTCGGTATGAATATTGTGAAGTCGGTTGCAAAACCCCGGAAGTGCCACGTCCATACTTTGTTGGATTGCGGTAGTACTACCTCCTCTCTCCTCGTCAAGTCCCGCTCCCATAATCTTTTCAACAACTTGTGCTTGATAAGCCTGGAACAATTTCGTGTTGAAAACAGGCAAGGAGAAGAGGCAATTCTGTCTCCTGTTCTGTATCAAGACGGCCGCATCCTGCAGTACGACACATTGCAAATTCAAGAGGAGCTCAAAGAATGCTTGAGCAGTTGGCTTCTTGCAGGCACGATTCCCGATCGTGTCCATTGCCTTGTCAAGGAACGGGAATACTTGACAACGAAGTTCTGGAGGTGGGTCGGCCGTACCTCAGGGCAAGAAAAAACTGCCTTTCTTTTGTGCATGTCCAGCCAAGACCCGCATTGCCTTCAGCGGGAGTTTTGAGGAATGCCAATCTTCTCTGACATCAAGGTTCCAATTTCTGATCATCTTGATGTATTGGGGATCCACTTCTTGCATCTCCAACGCAACTGCGCCTGATCCACGGCCGAAGTGAACGAAATGCTTCAATGTGACGCCCAACGCCTTGCATGCTTTCAGCATCGTTTTTGCATATGCTTGGTCTGTTATCAGACGGTGGTTCTGCATGTGATTACAATCGGTGAGTAATTTGACTTCAAACCATGACGCGTTCTCTGCAAAGTTGTACCACAAAATCTTTCCGGTTGCATGGAATTGCGCCATTAAGTAGAAGCCCAAAGCAGCAATGGGACACATGTTAACGTTGCGGTGCCTGATCACACAACTGTACAAAGCTCGCTGACCGTTTGTTTTCCCTGTAATAATTTGCATGATAAAGATCAGGCAGGAGTGTACGCCTTCGTCAGTTTTGATGATGCTGCACAGATCCGACAATGTGCATTTGAATAAGAGCTCCCCACGGAGAACACCACAATGGGTCATAAGGAAACAGAACGGGTCCCTCAAGGCAGCAATGTGGTAGTTATGTTTGGTACAATGCTTGTAGAACAAGAAAGCCTCGATTTGCTCGATGCTTGACACCGTCATGTAGGGGGACAATGCGTGATCAATTTTCTTGTCATGCCATGTCTTCTTGATTTGTTTCTTTCTTACTTGGACAACGCAGAGCAACTGTGTAACCCTGTCAGTACAAAGGTGTTCCTTTGTAAGAGTGTTGGCATTCTGACTCCTCTGATGCCGCAATATTTTGAGGATGGAACAAAAGTACTGATTCACAGTATCATAACCTATAGGGTCGGACTCCAGCATCGACTCGCAAGCGCCAGAATGATTGGTGTTGTATTTGGCCATCACGGCGTGGTAGTCGACAATGTCGAAAATTCTTGTTTGTGATTTCCCCTTCTTACGGTGGCCTCTTGCCCTCCGTGTCCGATATGCCTGATAGAAGAGGAAGCCAAAGACCTTTTCTTCACTTACTATTTGAGTGGAGTAACCGAAGGAAGAAAATACGCTGGTGCAATACTGAAGGAATTCCTCCCCTTTTTGACCGTAGGCAAGTTGAGTATTTATTGGAATACCATCATTGTCATCCTGTTGGACGTGTCGTGCTGCTCTGGCAAATATTCCACTTGTGTAAGACATTTTGCTTGCTGGAGACCGAGGGGAGTGTTTTGTTGAGGATAGTGGTGTTATTTTGGGTGGAAATTGTAAAGGTTTTGGCTGTTTCCTCCTTGTTTTCGTTGCTTCGTCGTTTTCGTCATTTTCATCGTGTTTTGTGTCTTATGTTAAGTTTGTCGGAATCAAAGTGTATGTGTTTGCTGTGTTTGTCGAGGATTGACTTAGCCTTCTGATGTTTCTTGTGGGTTGGTGCCGGCTGGCGCCATAGCCTTGTTCTATGTTCATGTCACATGTTCGCTTTCCTGTGTTTGTGTTTGTATTATGTGCTTCATCTCATTGGTTGGAATTTCTGAAATGGCGGAATTTGATTGGTTAGAATTGCGAAAAGTGGTTGTTCGGAAATTACCGTTAACTGCACAGAATCCTACAGACCGAGGTCTGACTGATCTCTGACTTAGTACCGTATAAATAATCTCTTATTATTTTCATAGTATCGATTAAAACGCCTCGTTAGTTGATACCGTACAGATCGATCTGCGAACCCGAGAGAGACTCTTTCCTGTCGATACTTTTTATGTTTTTGGAACCATTCTGAGCTTGAATCTCCGCCGTATCTTGTACCTAAAAGATACTTCTGCATCGCATTGAAAGCCTACTAATCCTAAGTGTTAGAATTACGATTATGAGCATGATACCGGTAGTAGGGTTGGCACAAGTCACCCCATACGGAAATTTGAACAATAGTCAACCTTCAATTTTACGTTTCGGGAACGTATTCCATCAGTCACTATTGTGTTCCATGTTCAATTTACCGATAAATAGAAAAATATGATTGATTTTGATTGGAAAAGCCCAGTCTTAAAAATTGCGAGGAATTGTCATTAATAGCCTGAAAGCCTCTCAACAACAGGTCCAGGGTATGAATCCATCATCATTGTCATCCTACCGTACCGGTAGATGCGTGGATCGCTTCCAGTTGTTCTCGTTCCTTCAGAAATTGCAGCATTTCGAGGCTCTAAGTTACGTACGTACCCCGAGGAACACTTTTGAGGTACCCATCAGCATTATTTCCAGTTACAATATTGTAGGAAAAGCAAGGAAAAGAAGAGAGAAACCAAGTACGTGTAGAGACCAGGCCTTCAAGAAATAAACCTCTAATTTGTCCCGAACGATAAGGCGAAGGCCATCAGAAGACTCCATCTCTTGAGTATTGCATTCGAATACCATCATACCATGGAAGAAGGTCATCGGCAGTCGAACTATACATATGTCCGAACTCCACAGAAGCGAGAACGAGAATCACGCCACGAACATCAACAGCAAGATCAGTCGTGTCGAAATTATCATTTCCATCGGAAGCAGCAAAACTGCGACATGTATGCTACGTATACTGCCAAAAATAATCTAGGCGCAATGATGCTCCGTGAGAAACGATATTATGATGCTGCGAATTATTTTTGTCAAGCCATGAAATGCGTAAATGAAAAATGGTGGGATCATAGTCATAGAGAGGAGACTGGTCTTTACGATTGCCATCGCCTGGGTCGCAATCGCTTTGGTGCGCGGCTTGATCAAAATCAAATCGGGTCATCGCGATCCGCAACGTCGGCGGCAGACGGTACTGATTTTCCCAGTAACGCCGAGTCTCCCCGTGAATCATTGAGAACTGCAATAAGCTATTTCTATTTATTGGTGGATGGGGAGAACGAGAACAACCGGGATGTCAACAATAGTGGTTTGCACGAATGCCCAAGCTCGGACGGAAACGTGTGCAATGACGGATGCCTTTGTAAAAATCATTTGCAACCCTCAACTTTTGAGTTTGATGACAACTGTTGCGAAGGAACCTATGTATTTCGCAATCCTATCATCGTGGTTGAGAGTGACTCCGCGGATATAGTTGGAAACATGTTTTACCCCTTCGTTCCAAATTCCGGTTCGAGCGATGGTAACGGGAACAGCTCTGATTCACGATCAACTTATTCTCCGATAGATTCGTCCGCTGGAAGACCAAGAACAACCGCAACTACTGTTATCGATAAGGATGACTGTGTGAAGTTGTCATCGATAAGCGCATATAATATTGCTTTGACATACCATATGGCAGTTCTCGATGGCAACAATCATCGACGAAAGGAAACAAACAACAGTTGCCTCAAGACAAAGGAAACGAACAACACCGAGGGTAATGACACGAAAGCGAAAAACTGTAGAAGAAGAGGATTTGCTGGCGATACGGAAAGTATTCCTGATGCGAGAAGAGGTGCTGATCTCAAACGCCCCTCGAAACGGCAGCGTGTGGCGAATGACAATAATGACTTCAAAAGCAACAATAATCCTAACGCCAACACTGCAACAAATACCAGGATGACTCCATTCGGGGAATGTAGCTGCCCTTGTCGCAAGGATATTCCAAACGAAACTAATAATAGCAATAATAATGGTTCAATCGATCGGGGATTGCTGTGCCGAGCATTAGCGTACTACGAAATCGCATATCGTTCGTTGGTAAGCGAACAGAAAGTTTCGTTCTCACAAGCCATGGTTATTCTTAACAACATTGGCCACATCCATCGCTTGATTGGAAGCGAAGAGAATGCCAAGGCATGTTTCAGACACCTCTTGGCCACCATGATGTACCTTCAGCTCACAGGTGATTCTCAACAAATCAGCCACTGGAATTCATTTCTCACGAATGTCATTGACTTGATCATACCACCGACGTTTGTTCACAAGAAATATGCACCAGCTGCTTGATGTTATCGCTGTGCGTCTTTAATTACAGGGGGAAGTAAGGGAAAGATATTATGGTTACTGCCTAAATACTAACTTCGCCGAGCTTTTATGTGAAGTCAAGATAAATCATAAGCACTCGTTGTTAGAATAGGTTGAAAATATTGGTAGGCGTTAACAGTGTTCTCTATTGATTAGTATTTGTTTAGGAAAATGTGTGTCCTCCGACTGCTTAATTCAATAAATACTCACTCAACCCTCTCATGCATTATCTCGTGTTAATCTACAACTCTTGATGTAACTTATATATCTTTGACTTCATTGTTCTTTATGTAGTAGCGACGTTTGCTCTTGACAGTCTTCCTGTGATTGCTTTCTATTGGCTTAGGTTCGATTGTATCCATTTTGGTATTTCCTACCCTAGGGATATCTGTTGTTAATCAGATTCATGATTTCAGTGACTCTTCCTGATTTGCAGTTTTACTTAGACCCATTCAATTTGTCGAAGTGAATCCCACTTAACAAGATTTGTCTCCATAAATCAACTCGTTCGATTCATTCCAACACACTTCCCTGTTTACAAGTCTGTTTAGCCAACAAGCTCTGCACTGTACTTGTCAAACGACTTCTTGGAGACATTCTTGGTATGAACATCTGCTGTGTTGTTGTCACCTGACACCCATCTCACATTGATGAAACCCCTTTCTTTGAGTTCCCTAATGTAATGGATCTTGACTCCGATATGCCTGGTTCTTCCTCCAACTGACCAGTCATTAGCAATATCAACAGCTCCTTGGTTGTCACACCACAAAGTCATTGGCAACTTCACTCGCAATCTCATCTATATTAGTATTCGATAGACAAACATCATATCCTGTATGTTTAGCACTGCTGAATACAATTCGGCCTCTGTTGTAGACAAGGCCACTATCGGCATCATCTTGCTGAATTGCTTGACTGGTGCCCCTTCCAGATATGTGATTCCAGAATTTACACTCCTTCTGCTTGAGTGCTTTGCATATTCTGAGTCACATTTCCCGGAAATCACGAATAGCCTGTCTGCCTTTCCATCCCAGCTTCCCGGTTCATTTGGTTTCAGCATATACCCAATTTCTTTTGTACTGACAATGAAGTTCAGAAATCAATACAAAGCTCTGTAGCCTTTTAGGGAGGCTTGCTGCATGTATCGCGATAATTCCCTTACTGCGTTCAATACGTCTGGCCGGCTCCACCTCATCATGTGTAAGAGAATTCCAACGCCAGATCTGTACTTGAATTGCTTTGCCGGCTCCAGGGACTCTTCAGTTTCCTTGTCAAATTCCAATACACTTCCCGGCTCGGCTGGTGTCTTTGGAGCTCTTTTATGAGGGCCCCCATTGCCGGCCGCACCGAACTCATCTTGGAATCTCTGTATCTTTACTGGTTGAGTGAGTCTTATCCACTCGGCAGTCTGTTCCACCTTACAACCAACATACTCCTTTAATTCTCCTTCATCCTTGCAATCAAACAGTCACGTGAATTCTCCAATTGACTTCTTTACCAACTGCTTGGGCCCTGACACACAACAGTCATTGACCCACAGTAGGAACACTACCAAATATCCTTCTTCCCATTTGAAGAAGACACATGGCTCAGCCTTGTTTTCCTCGGACTTCATGAAAGCTAGAGCCTTGACACATTCTCGATAGTACTGTAATGCTGCCTGCACTGTACCGTACTGCGTTTTCATAAGCTGTAGGACTGCCCAGCTTGGATACAATTTCTTGTATACATCCGGTACCTTCATATAGAGTTTGTGGTCTGAGTTGATTTCCCCATTCAGGAATGCACCCTCCACATCTACGAGATGCTGATACCAACCTCCCATAATTACCAAGACAAACACCACTTTGATTGCCACTTCTGTCACGACAGGAGAGGACTTATCTTGCCCATCAAAATGCTTTCCATCAACTTGCATGAACCCTCTAATTGTGTTCCTTGCTCGATACACTCCGACTAGCCTTCTTCTTCATGGCCCAAGTGCTGTCAAACAACTTTGTCCTTGCTGGCAAATCTTTTTTGTTCACTACCTTGAAGACATGGTATTTGACCATCTTGTCATGTTCTATCTTGACGGCCTTCTCCCATTCCTTCTTGTCTACAGTAGCCAATGCTTCCGTGTAGTTCATGGTTTGGAGTTCCCTGATGTTGCCATAGTTGTGTCCTGATGCACCTAACGAGATATATCTTTGAATCCTCGGCCTGTAGAACTGCTGCAACCAGTTGATACTCATCTTCGTGGTTGCTGTATCCATAGTCCTTCTTCAAGTCTTTGGTATACTCTTCCTTTCTTGGATAATCCGTGCAATATCAGGCTTTCTGCATCAATTGCTTGTTCAAGGACCTCCGTGTTCAATATATCATATTCCATTGCTCCCAACTCAGCAGTCTCCTCCAGGTAATTGTCTTCAATCTCTGTTGCTACTACCACCAGTTCCTCGTCAATGAATAAGGAAAGGCCATAGTTTCGATTCTTGGTGCCATCCGGGGCCCTTGTTGACCTCAGTACTCTCCCACTTCTTGAGGTAGTTACCAGTACTTCCTCCTCCTCCTCCTCCTCCTCCTCATCATCATCAGAGATTTCTTCATCTTCTTCTGGGGAATCTTCCTTCGGATCCTTCTGGGGAGATAGATTCTTCTTCTTCTGGAGGGGCCAACTCTTCCTCAACTGTGGATCCAGACGCTTCGGAAGCTTCCTCTTCTGCGTCTTCTTCTTGGGCTTCTGACAGCAGATTGTTCAAGAAAGTTCCCTCAATAGTTATTGGGGCTACTCTTCCCTTCTTCTCCTTGAAGTACATCTGGTCCAGCCAAAGCACATCTCTTGACTTTAGGAATGATCTTGCCTTGGGGTCAAACATAGTGTAGCAATCTCCAGCATGGTCTTCGGAGTAGTTGACAAACAGACATGTCTTTCCTCTTGCCAGGATCTTTGGTTTGCCAGTTTGGTGTGTCTTTACCATGCCGGCCATTCCCGCAACTTGCATGTTCTTTATCCAGTCAGGATTCTTGTCTACCATCCACTCATATCTTGTTTTCTTGGTTCCTTCTATTTCTTCCACATTCAGCATGTCGACTTGGTGACACCACTTGAGGAAGGCAGCAAATAGAACATATCTCAACTGATTGGGTATGCCAGCAGCCTCCAGCGCCGCTCTTGTGAGACTGCATAGGTTGTATACTCAAGTCTCCACTCTGGCGTTCCTCTGTGGAGTCTTGGCCGTAAACTCAAACTGGATTCCAAATTGCCAGCTTGCTCCATTGATAGCCTTTTGGAACTTGATGTTTTCTCCAGCATCATCACATCGGATCCTCTTCAGTTCCTTCCCGGTTTGCTTCATGCTGTTGAACTTTGAACAGAATTCCTTGATGAATCTGTTCTTCTTGCTGTACCATCCCAGCATTCCTGCTACAGAGATGTGTTCTACTGCCACTGACCAGACAGCTGTTGGTCGGGAAGTAGGCTGTACCCTTGGGGTTTTTCGGTTTCTTCAATCGCATGCTATCGATGTACCACAGTTCGCCTATGGTGCTTGGTGGATTCTTCTCCCCTTCTCCCAGGTTCTTCTGCCTGGCTTTTCCTTTAGTGCAAGCCTCACACTTCTTGAACGGGGTTCGTATAAGTTCCCAACCCAAGTGGTTAGCAATTTGCTTGGTCCTTACAATTTTGTTGTGGCTGCAGAATGCATGGGCCTTTGCCATCGTCATCTTGCTTGGTGTGGCTATGGCCACTTCTGGTGTTTGCGCGTCCGCGTCCTCACTCTCCAGATACATTGCCCAGAGAGTGCCATTGCCTTTGGTCCACATTGGGATATCAAAGTGGAGTTCTTGGTCCCCTTTGTGTAGTCTGATAACGGTTGTGTTGCCGGTCATCTCCCACCCTTGGCTTATCAGCTTGGTTGCCGCACACAGATTGAACTTACACGCACCGTACCAGCAGTCCGTAAACTTGATCCTACTCTTCCTTTGGCCATCTTTGTTGTATTGGACTCCGGCTTTGTCCAGGAGCTTAGTTACTTCTTGTAATCTTGTTCCGTTTGCAGCAACTTGTGGGCTCAGTAGCTTTAGCTTCTCTACCGACCCTTTCGATGGAGTAGTTCCTTTGGTGTGATTAATTGTGTTTGCAGTTGCTCCCGTATCTACTATCCACAGTTGGCTCATATACAAAGATTTTGTCCTACTAGACAACAGGTTGCACTCCAACATTGCTCCCTGTGTTTTCTCTGCATTGGTTTCTTCAACGGTAGCTGACATAAGTATACAATCTTCTATCCCCGGTTTCATCCTGAGTTGGTATTCCCAATTTGGAAATTGTTTTTTGCTTAGAATTAGCTCGTCCCTTTTATGGTTTGTTTTCAGGGAGACGGCGCTGCCCGTTTCTGGTTTGAGCTTATTTCTTTTGTTTTCTTGTGGGTCGATTCCCTTTCGGATTTTACGGTACCCCATTGTAATGGGATCCCTCCACTCAAACTTTTGGTGTTCTCGTGGGTTCTGTGTCTCTTCCACTTCCACAATGGATGGTATTTTCATCCATCCGTGTTCTTCGCTTTTGATGTAACCTTTTCATTGTTTCTTCCTCAAATCCTTTCAGTCCTTATTCTCATAATTTCCCTTTCGGTTGGATTTGAAAAGCAGATTCATTATCTGTTTCTTCTTTCTTCTTTCGGAATGGTGATGACAGAGGGTTCCCTTTTGATTCCTTGGCTCTAATTCCACCATGATATCTTCGGCCGCAAGAAAACAATATTCCTCATCTATTACACTGGCCGCTATACTCTCATCTGAGTTGCTGTAGCTTTTCTTCCGGTCTTCATTCTGTAACCATTTTGGTTTACTTTTAGGATTCTTTTCCCAACAGGCCTTTCCAGTGTGCCCTGTCTTTCCGCAATGACGGCACTTTGTTTTCTTAGTTGTTTCATCACATTCTCTTTAAATGTGGCCCTTCTTGCCGCATCCATAGCACCATATGTCCTTGCCTTTGCCCTTGCCCTTCTTCTTGGGCTTCTTCTGTCCCTTTCTGGGCTTTGGCCTTCAGACCTCTTCATCTGATCCGGAGGAGGACTCACTGGCGTACATCACGACTTCATCCTCTTGATTGTCTTTGGGTTGCTTGAACTTCCAAAGCTCAAACATGTTGCGGCAAAGTTCCTTTATGGTGGGGTCTCCTCCATGGTCTCTTCGCGCATCGGATCTTACTCTCAAGATAGTGTCTTGGTACTCATTTGGTGCCTTCTGCATGATTGTAGACACCTTGTCTTCTTCTGTTAAAGCCGACACCTTTCCTTCATACTTGATATCAATCACCGTTATCTGAGTGAATAGAGTCTTTGGATTTTCCTTCTTCTTCATGGAGATCTTCCAAAGATCATTCTTCTGGTCCACCTTCCTGGTTACATCGTCGGGGGCGAACTCATCCTTCATCTCTTTGATGACTTGGTGCGCTTGGCCACTGGGCCATTCATACGTCTTGGAGTACTCTATCCAAGCCACGTAGTCCTCAAAGTCTTGGAAGGCCATTGTAAGGGCTGCAATGGCCATCTTGTTCCTGGTAACAGCTTCTTCTTCACTTGCGGTGAAGAGCTGTTTAACTTCTTTACCATCCTCTGCATACTTCTGTTCCACCTCAGGGAGTTCTGGGTCCTTGACCTTGCTAAGAGCCTTGTCAAAATCCCATTGGACTGCGTAGGCTTGCATCATGGACCACCATTGTGGATAACTCATAGTGGTTTTGTACTTGGGGATGTAAAGTTTGATGTCCTTTAGGCTAAGCATTGTGTTAGTTTTCTCTGTTCTCTTCCTTCTCTTGTTGTTGTTGCCGGTTCTAGATTGATCAGACCTTTATTTACTTAATTTCAACGCTTACTATTATTTTCCTTCTGAATCCGATCCGTTGAGAGTCCGATTCAAAGGCTTCTGAAGAACAGCAACGCTGCGTTAGTGTGTGAGTAGACGAACGATTGTACTCTACATGTGACAATTGTGGTTGGATACTTTTGGCAACGGATAATCAGACTACAGGCGAGACTATGGAAACGCCAGATCTCTTCTTACTGTGACTTATTCAGATACAGCAAGACAGACCTTAGTAATGTAGATTACAGGTAGTTGGTAGCAACTAGTGTGAATTTTGGGATATAAATCAGTTGAATGTTAAAAGTATGAGATAAAGTGACATCTTGCCAAAACGCAAGATATCTCTTTTATTGAGGTGAAATACGTTGCAACTGCTGTTGCGTAGTGATGAGATTACTCGCTGATTATTTCCGTACATGCATTGGTTGTTGACCGTATATATCTGTGTGTGTATATATATATATATTGTGTGAGAATCACACGCCAACGGTTTTCTTCTCTTGTTCCGTTAGGAAGACTTCATGATATGTTTATCATTAAGATCAGGAATTGCTCCCGTAGCTCGTGTGATATTTTATGAAATCAGAGTTTGCTCACCGAAGAACAATAGCATTATTATAAAACAGAGATTGCTTGCCAGTCAATGCGCGATGGGAATCGATGCTCCATGGGAATCGATATTTTGGTTGATACGGGACTCATTGATTCGTACATATAGAATATCTAACATCGGGTAGCTTTGGTACTTCTGGGCACAAAAGGAATTTAATACTCCCCATGTTTCCTTGTGAAAGGTCATCACGTTTTACATGATGCTTCCATTGTCTTGGAGGAGGTCGCCGGTATTCCCGCAGAAGTGGAAGATGGGCTTGAGCAGTGGATACACAACTGAGTGTCCCCAATGCTTGGTGAGAATATCTGTACAGTTATCCTTACCTGGGATGTGCAGCATTAGAATGAAACCTCTCGCTATCATGCTTCGTACGTAGTGAAAAGACAGGATGTTGTGACGCTTATGCAACCTTGCGTAAGGAAAGGTTGACGTTTGAATCATCTTCTCGTTGTCTCCCCATGAATAGGAGATGTCATGGACTCGTGTTCCGAGGTATCGGAACGAGTGACGTAAATCAACGATTTGCTCGATGCAAGTTCTTCCTGCAACGAATTCAGCTCCAAATGTGGCTGTTTCCGTAGTAGATTGTTTCTTGGAGAACCACATCATGGGAGTCTTGTTCGCAAAGTGAAGGATGCCGGTTACAGCCTTACCACTGAGAATATCATGCATGAGGTTGGCATCATAGAAGTGTGTTAACACTACTGTCTTCCCAAGTGGTGCAGGAGCGTCGTCAGGTAGTTCCTCAGATTGCTCCCCATAGACGGTGTTGGACCAATTGATGGTGTCCGGTTTAGTCAATATAAAATCGGGGGGTTCCACGCGGAACCTGATTTTAAAATGTCTAAACTTGGAGATATATCCGTAGATACGTTTGGCACGGTCAAGGTGTCTGTCTCGCGGTTGGGCTCTGAAACTGGAGAGCGTCATCACGGCTGTTTGAATATCAAATCGTCCAATGGCAATGATCCATTGGAGTGAACCAATCATGCTTTGGTACTTCTGTATACCAGTTTCCTTGAGAAAGGCTGAGGAGTCTAATTTGGGGTGGTCATTTTCCGCAATGGGTGACTGGAACTTGGTGCTAGGCTTGCATCCGAACATTTGTTCATAAGACGCTTCCATCTTTTCAATGAACTTGATGGGATTCATACAGAGAACACCATGCGCGTTGCGCTCAAATCCACAACCCAGATGAAAATTCATAGGTCCGGATCCCTTCAGTTTGAAGTTGTAAGGCTCTGACTGTAGTACTTCCAGGAAAGAATTGGGATCTGCCATGCAAAGACATAGATCATCGACATATGTGCATATAAGTTCATATACACGCTCACCATGCTTGTTCATTCCAGGCTTGAGGAAGATTTCTGGTTCGGCGCGGGATCTTTCGAAGCCTACTAGTTCAATAAGGCAAGCTGCTAGTAAATCACCAAAGCACCTGCCCAAGGATCTGAGGCCGTATAGGGCCTTGTAGATGATCAATAGGTGGCCTTCCAGTGGCCCGAATTCAGGACCTGCCTTGATGCAGACTTTCTCACAAGTAACTGCTTCGAGGTATGCATTACCTATATCGGTACCCCATGCTTCTAGGCTGTTCAGTTTGGCTAGGAACAGACACATACGTAGGCCGCGGAGGGATACGGACACCAGCATAAACACTGTGGATGGGTGCCTCAGTGAGATTACCGTTTGCAACAAGACAAGCCTTGTGTCTACCATTGTGCTTGACAGTATATATCATGTGTACCTTGATCTGCTGGAACCCATTTGGGATGGAGCTTGCTTTGTACACGCCTTTATCAATGAATGTATTGTATTCATTGAGCTGTTCCATTTCAAGAGTGGTGGCGTCTTCCCATTTGTGGTTTCCGTTGGCTTGGTCAAATTGGAGGGCTTCTTCGTGGTTACGAGGTACCTTGAATCCATATTGGTACTGTGGGGTAGTACGGAAAGACCGGAGTTTGGCTTGGTGCACGAGTTGATCAAGTTTCTTGGTTCGTTGTGCTAGATTGGTGATTCGCTTTAGACGTTTCCAGCCTGGGAGGTCAAGCAAGTTGTTGTCTTTCCCATATTTGGCAACGGTAACAGGATCATCAGCCGCAATGTTGGCTAATGGTTCATATGTCCGTTCCATGTTTTCCCATTCAATCCAAAGGTTATACTTGGAACCTTTGTATTGAGGGTGCTTGTTATCCAGTGGACCTTGGTGTCCTAGGATTCGGCGAAATGACCAAAGTTTTCCATCTTCTTGGGTCGAATCGCGGTGGATGTAATTCATGACATCATTGTATGCAATGATATCGGCAAGTTTGTCATCAGAGTGCTTGCACTTGAACTCGATGAAGTCGTTATTGCGTTCAAGACTGTCTTCTACATCGACAATGGTAAGACGCTTTCGAGTACCATCTGGGTTGGTCACAAGGAAAGATCATCCTTGTAGATCGGCAATTGGGACCGCAGGAATGGTAATTGGTTTACCATCATCGTCAAATTGTGCGTTACCTTCTTTGTTGGTAACAACTACCTGTGATGGGTCTACTGAAGGAGTAGCAGGGTTGGTGTGTGGAGTTGTGACGTCACTTACATCAAAGTATGCTAGCTCCGGTGGATCAAAATCATCCTCAGTAAGGAGAACGCCATCGGATGTCTTGCTGAAGATGTGTGTTGTAGGAGGACCATCAAAACTCTCCCCATAGTTGTTAGGGAGTGGAGAAGGAGACCAGCTTGGGCTGTCATCGACCTTCTTATATAGAAAGCTCGGTAACGAGGGGTGGGCGGGTGGTTTGATAATAACCTGATTACCAGATGCAGAAGGTTGACTATTGTCGGGTATTTGAATTGAAGGTTCCGCAGTCTGTAGTTCGAGAGGTACCGGCGAACATTGAGGAGTCCGGCGACGTATGTCATGCACAACAACCAGAGATGCGGTGGTGTGCCTGCACGGTCCATGACGCGATTGACAATACGCTTAAACGTTTGATATTGTCGTTCAAATTGATTCTGGTGTTGGTGATAGGGTTCATTTTGCCAGAGTCCAATCCACAACATTTTAGATAATAGGTGACCCTCTTACTAGATTGGTAGTTCCCATGATCACATAGGAGGCAAAGAGGCCTGCCCCATTTTCGAACGAAGTTCTGAAAGCATGATAGAAAGTCGCTGGTGGTGCGCATTTCTTCAATATGTATGATATGGGACTTCTGACCAAAGAAGATCTGGGCAAGTTTGGAACCGCCATCAATTGATGGGACATCGGAATAGACAGCGTCAGACAAGACACCGTCATTGAATGGTTGAATGTTCATAGCCAGCTGGGGGGAATGAAAACGTTTGAAAATGTTACCATCAGGGCTAACCGCTAACGAACCTTATTGCATCGAATTTTCAAAGGTAGCTCTGATGCGATCTGTAGAAACCCAGCAAAAGAAAGGTTTCAGAGATAAGTAATCATGTTCGTTGGGATAGCGTACACGGGGTGTAGTGGCGATACGTGTAGCATCACTAGCAGTACAATCCGTGGGAAAGGCAGTGACCGTCCCAGAGATTGGAGAGGAAGTACAACATGCGAGGCGCTCCTGATGAAAGTATTTGGTAGGTGTAAGCCAGAATGAACGGTCGTGGGTTCCATGATCATCAATAGGGAGGAAGGGAGACTGAGTGGAGTGACTGGAGTACAAACTGAGAGACGTAACCGTGGAAGAGCCAGGGGATACAGAGATATCTAACCCTTCAAGACAACGTGGGTTTCCGTATTTGCCGTATTCGGGATATGGAAGTTGTTGCGACAGAGGAGGATATTTCTGAAGAAATTGTTCATCTTTAGCACTGATTGTGGTATCGAGAACGGATGGGTCCCAGTGCTTATCGGATGTCATGATAACATGTGGGAGCGTGTCAAATTCAATTGCCGTGTACTTTTGCATGGCAAGGTATGGTAAACCATGTCGAATGCTAAGGGGCAGTGCATATCCATCGGATGTGGACTGGTGATTACCTGTCCTCCGCCTGCTTTGATGGATGTGTCATTGACAGTGGAGAAATATGCTTCCATCTGGCTGGAGGACAAGATAGAGGGGTGTCGACCTGTATATGCACATTCATTGAAAATGAGGATGACGGGACCTCTATTCGAAACGGAATAGGCGCCGCATGTGGCAATGGGAATATTCTGTACTTGGTGATTGTTGATTCCTGTGACATTGACATATCGTGGCGGAATATCTTTGGAGATGAGGCACGCATCATTACCGATGATACAACCATTTGCACCGCGGTTGACCATGGCGAAGCCGGGATTGGTGATCGTAGCTTTGTGAGCACGATAGGTGTACGATGGTATTTGATTATCATGTGGGAAGGTCAGATCATCATCGGAATTATACCATTGATGAAAATTGACGGAATAAGAGGATGTTCCCACAGGTATCTGGGTATCACCTTCCTTTTTGTACTCAATGTCAGGATTCTCAGAGAGGAATCGTGCAGGGTGTGCAGGCAACACAGAAGACTTGAGGGGCCGTTGGTCCTTGGAGGAAGAAGTCTGAGACTTGTATACACCAAGTGATGCATGGAAGACACCCCTACAGTCGTTTTCCACAGCGGGATGGACGTCTGCCGAGGCATTGGTATGTGCATCTCCGCTCAAGGTATTATCTTCTAGGAATGAGACAGAATGTCCATGTGTGTATGCTTTCCGGGTGATGGGTTTGACAGCATTAGGATCCGGCTGATCATCTGGGAGCAATTCGCGTCGTAATGATGCGACCACTATTTTCTTTCCTTCTGGGGAAAAATTCAGCCAACTCTTCATGTCTTGATGTGATAGGGCCTTCCATATGCCTGTGGGCAGGTGCGTGGTAGGGTCAGGTGAACGTCCAGCCTTGAATACCGCATAGTCTTGGTAGTCACCTTCGAATTCGATAGGGAGAGCATAGTCGTCATGGTTTTGGCCTTGTCCAGATGAGAAGTTGTGTACATGTGCACGTACTGTGGACTTAGGAGTTGACATTGCGGACTGAGAATCGAGTTGGGTTGCTTCCAGTAGGAGCGTGATTTTGAGCTTGTGGATAGCGGCTGCTTCAGCAACTGCATCTGTCACGGTACTGTTTGTGCCGCCTGGATCCTTGACTTTGGCAAACTGTTCACTTAGCTGGAAGCTGGAATAGCATGCCTGACATAATGCTGATTTTGCAGTATGGTACTCAAGGGGTTTGTTGGGAGGACGAAGCTTGTTGAGGTGATTCAATTCTTCAAACCAATGTGTGATAAACTTCACTTTAGATTCTTTCCAGTTGCTGAGATTCAACTTCAGCAAAGCCTGCAATTGAGTCGAGTTGTTGTATACTTTGGCTTTTCATTCGCTGTGGAGACTCACAAAATCAAAATATGCTTGACGTCCATTGCGTGTGATGGAATGACTGTGCACGCATGACGCGGATAAGTCACTTTTGAAGACTTCCAACATTAGAACCCAGCAGAAGGCACACTGTTTGACAAAGAGGTCACGTGTATAGCCTTGTAGTGCAGCTGGAGGCCAAGTTTCATCAAGGAATGGTTCGGTGTCAATGTCGTATGCCTCGAGTTTAGCTTTGAAACCCACGAGCCAATGTTCGAATCTTGAGTCATTCGTGAGGGGCGTAAAGGACTTTTCATCCCATGCTTTTCGACACCAAGATTTGTACTTCACTTGCTGAGGTGACTTTTTATTAATTCCCGGTGGAGGAGCTGGGGGATTCAGGACAGATTCACTCTGAAGGCGTAGAGCGCGTTCTAAGCAGAAGGTTCAGAAGTCTTCATACGTATATGACATTACATCCTTCCAATTCTTCCCGTCCTTGCGCAGGTCATTTGAGAATTCCGCAAGTGCCTTTATGGTCCGTTGGATGGACCGATGGAGATGGGTTGGTAGCCCACCACCTTGAGTGTAGGTAAGCTTGCGGGCAAAATCAGGTTCTATGAGTGCGTCGAGAAAGGTCGGCCACTCGCATAATCCTCCCTCTCGGAGAGCTACACACAGGTTGCTATTGGCTTCCCTTGTTAGCCGGAATATGGTTAGAAGTATCAGCTTCATATGGGTATTGAAACTAGGAAAATTGTTTACAGCAACAGTGTTGCCATCATCTGTGCTGTTCCCACCACCGAATGGATTGGCAGGCATGTTCAGTCTTGGTGATGATTCCGATTCATCAGAGGAATCGCGTGGTGAAAGGAAACTGCTCCGTAGACGATGTGCGATTGGCATATGCCAGCGTAGGGATTGTGTTCAATTCCGTCCCTGTTCTTTGTGTGCAAGCCACGTTGGAGCTTGCGACTGTTAATCTATTATTTTCCTTCTGAATCTGGTCTGTTGAGAGTCTGATTCAAAGGCTTCTGAAGAACAGCAACGCTGTGTTAGTGTGATAGTAGACGAACGATTGTACTCTATGTGTGACAATTGTGGTTGGATACTTTTGGCAACGGATAATCAGACTACAGGCGAGACTATGGAAACGCCAGATATCTTCTTACTGTGACTTATTCAGATACAGCAAGACAGACCTTAGTAATGTAGATTACAGGTAGTTGGTAGCAACTAGTGTGAATTTTGGGATATAAATCAGTTGAATGTTAAAAGTATGAGATAAAGTGACATCTTGCCAAAACGCAAGATATCTCTTTTATTGAGGTGAAATACGTTGCAACTGCTGTTGCGTAGTGATGAGATTACTCGCTGATTATTTCCGTACATGCATTGGTTGTTGACCGTATATATCTGTGTGTGTGTATATATATATATTGTGTGAGAATCACACGCCAACGGTTTTCTTCTCTTGTTCCGTTAGGAAGACTTCATGATAAGTTTATCATTAAGATCAGGAATTGCTCCCGTAGCTCGTGTGATATTTTATGAAATCAGAGTTTGCTCACCGAAGAACAATGGCATTATTATAAAACAGAGATTGCTCACCGTTAATGCGCGATGGGAATCGATGCTCCGTGGGAATCGATATTTTGGTTGATACGGGACTCATTGATTCGTACATATAGAATATCTAACATCGGGTAGCTTTGGTACTTCTGGACACGAAAGGAATTTAATACTTACGATTCAAGCGTTCTTCGAAGAATGTTAGAATAGGTTGAAAATATTGGTAGGCGTTAACAGTGTTCTCTATTGATTAGTACTTGTTTAGGAAAATGTGCGTCCTCCGACTGCTTAATTCAATAAATACTCACTCAACCCTCTCATGTATAATCTCATGTTAATCTACAACTCTTGATGTAACTTATATATCTTTGACTTCATTGTTCTTTATGTAGTAGCGACGTTTGCTCTTGACATCTTCCTGTGATTGCTTTCTATTGGCTTAGGTTCGATTGTATCCATTTTGGTATTTCCTACCCTAGGGATATCTGTTGTTAATCAGACTCATGATTTCAGTGACTCTTCCTGATTTGCAGTTTTACTTAGACCCATTCAATTTGTCGAAGTGAATCCCACTTAACAAGATTTGTCTCCATAAATCAACTCGTTCGATTCGTTCCAACACTCGTACTTCGTACTTTGTATTACTATGAATCCGACAACAATTGAGACTGACGCTTTTTGCAACCAATCTACCGGTACATCCAATTCTTGGTACAAAGTACAACGCAATCCGATTATGAAACCAATTTACATCCAATTGAGTGATTCCCCCTAAAAAAAGTGAATAGAATGAGAAGTGAATAAAAAGTATATAGAATGAATACTTTTTTATCACACCCAGCGTACGAATACTTTTATTAACTGCCAAATTTGGAATTTGGAATCCCTAAAGAAGAAGCACTAAATGTCTGTTTAATCACTAGCAGGCAAAAGAGGTGCAAGAGGTGCACACGATTGATTCAGACTGAAATCTTTGATTTTAAGATTCAGTTGAAATCTATTCAGTGTTAGTTAAGTGAATAAAAACTGTCAGTCGAGAGCCCCTCGACTGACAAATTGTATTAAGAAGTGAATACATCTATATAGAAAACACATACTTTTTATGTTTTTTTTTATTAATTTTATTAGTTTTCGAGTAGCGGGAATCACTCATTAACATTGAAAAAGATCTTTGTACGGTATAGGTTTAGAGGTTAATGCCATTGACGTTAAAAAGATAGGTTATGAGCCCACTCATTTCGTTGCTTGAGCATCAACGTAGCTATTTGGTCTATGCTTGCTAACTGCCTTGATATAGCTTGAACACTAAAACATACCTCGCACCCAAATTGGCAAGGTTCTTAGCTATCCATAGATACCATATAAGCTGGTTCGTTGCCTGCCTCACTTTTTTTAGCAGTGGGTTTCTCACGAGGCAAAAAAAAACTCCAAAAAATCCCATTTTCATTACCATCAACCGGGACCTGTCCCCCATAGGATATCTCCATAACCAAGGATCAGTAAAAGTTAATAGCATAGGTAAACGATTCTATAGATCAATACTAACAAGGCCTGCAAGTCTCAAAGGGATATGTCGTGTGCGTTAGAAGCAATAGGAAGGCCTAGCAGAGGACTCCAAATCCGAATTTTCACCTCCACAGAAAACACCCCCTCCAAACCCAAGGGACAGCAGATATCTCCATACTGAATGCACCGACAGCAACGGGGTATTGTAGGGATCCCTTCATTATATCAAGAAGGACAAGGCCTGCAAGTTTTGAATTGATTGATTGAGTGGATTGGAAGTATCTAACCGGCAAAGCATTGGACACACGAGGTCCATTTTGAAGGGAAACAAGAAAAAATCGGTGAATATTAATATCTCCATACTGAAGGCACCGCGGGCAACGATATTGCAGAGATACCTTCATTATATCAAGAAGGACAAGGCCTACAAGTTTCAAATTGATTGATTAAGCAGATTAAAAGAATCAAACGGTCCAAGCAGAAGGGGAAAATTTGGTTGTATTTCAAGGAAGCAACCCAAATAACGGCGACAGCAGATATCTCCATACCGAGGTCGTTGCTTCCAATGATATTGCACGGACCTCTTCATTACATCTATAAGGAGACGTCCCCCAAGTTTCGGATTGATTGATTGAGCGGATTAGAAAAATCGAGCCGGTGAAGCAGAGTGGGAAAATTTGGTTGTAGTTCAAAGAAACTCCCCAAATAACAGTGACAGCAGGTATTCTTTGGACCAACGGCACCAAAAGCAACGATATTGCAAAGTCCTCCTCAGTACATATATAAGAACACGTCGCCTAAGTTTCGAATCAATTGATTCTGCAGATCAGAAAAAAACGTCTCAACATCGATGGGAAAGATGATGGGCAAAATGTGGCTAAAAATGGACTTCCAAGCCCAGTCCCCCCACTTGGGTCTGTAGCAAAAGGGCACCCACTTCGATGTGAGCGGACTATGGTAGCAGGCCACATTCTTCTAGTGATAGGGAAAGGGAACAAGTACTACACAGCGGTAGATGCTATGAGAGCATTGGAATTTTCTGAGGAGGATTGCAAGAATAAGTCGTTGCAAAGGAGAGTGAGGAGGCAGAGGGACAGGCAGCTGAAGAACTCGCCACCTCTTTTCATTCAAATGGTAGTGAACAGTACATCATCAATATCTCCTTTATCCAATCCACCTAAAACCAACAACCACACCAACAGTGCAGTGAACACCTCCAGCAGCAGTCACGGCAACGACAACAAGAACAAGAACAACAAGAACAACAACAACAACACAGCACTTGCCGCTGTAGCACTCGCCGCTGTAGCACTAGCCGCTGTAGCACTCGCCGCTGTAGCACTCGCCGCTGTAGCACTAGCCGCTACAGCACTATCTGCTACAGTACTCCCTGTTACAGCGCTTGTCCCTGCTACAGCAACTGATTCTATATCTGCAGCTGGAGTAGCGAAACCAAGGCCAAGGCGTAATCATAGTATGGTTATGTATGACAAGGAACAGACTCAGGATGCATGTAAACACTATTGCAGGTCCTATCAAACAGCAGGTTACATGTACAAGGATCAGCAACTGCAACAGGAGGATGGGAAGCGTGTCAAGCGAATTTGAGGGCAGGCGGTTTGTGATGCTGTCAACAGAATGAACAATACAAATATTTCTTTGAATACGTTGAAGTGGAGGGTCAACAATGGTGTGGAAGTGCCCCCCAGGAAAGGCAGGCCACCTATCCTACCTCCAGCTGTAGAAGAAGCCTTGGCTAGTACGGCTATGGAAACACTAACACTTCTTACTTCAGCAGAGATGTTGGAGAAGCCCAATCAAAAAGAAATGGTGCAGCGTCTCAAAGCATGTCTAAAAGATGGACCTTGTTGCCTCAAAGACTATGTCTCGCTATTCAACCAAATGCCGGCTAAGTATGCCCACAGTATTGAAGCTAGTACACAGAACACACAGTTGGAAGAGAGGAGGGATGTTTGGGTCACCTGTAACAATATAAATGCCTGGTTTAAAACCTTGAAAAAATTGAAAAGGAATTTTCCCGTTTGCCTACAGCAGAAGAAAAAGGGAATGGACACAAGGGAGAGCTGGTATTTCTTCCAGGCCAGCTACATCGGATTGTGAATGTGGATGAGACTGGCCTCACACTGGATGGGACGGGCTCAAAGAGTGGTGGTAGACCTGTGACGGAGTATGGTCCTGCTAACAAGAGTCTACCCCGGGGTGCGGCTCGGGCACCCAAGAGCAGCTCAAGGTGCACGCTTGTTGCTGGAAGTACGGCTAGTGGAGACCCCATCCCGTTTCACTTTCAACTAAAGAGCCTGGCAGAAGAAGGCAAGAGACGGATTGCAATGACATTCACAAATGAACTTGACAAGGCTGGATGTGTTACTGGTACTTGGGGTTTAGGTAGGCGAAGGGCTAAAGCTCCATACCGCATATTGCAATCCTACAGCAGGAATGGATGGTGTTGAATTTCAAAAATATGTGGAGACAAGCATTGTATCACTCTACCCAGATGCTCAACCTGCCAACGGGAAGTGGGTCTTGTTGATAGTCGATTCTGGTCCAGGGCAGTTGAATCCTAAGCTCCTACAACTTCTTCTCAGCCGGAAGGGATTCATATTGCTACCCAGAGTTCCAAATACAATGCACATCACCCAAGTCACAGATCAGAACTTTGGTCCGTTCAAGACTGCTTTCCGTGATAACCGAAAGAAACTTCATGCTAGCCGCCATGCAGAACAAAGAACTGTCAAGATGTTTGACTTTCTGTCACTGGTATTTGGTTACCGTGAAAATTGGAGCTTGAGACTTTGGTCTGCATTTGAGGAGGCATTTGGTCCAGCAGCATCCAAGGCATGCTGGAGGAAGATTGGAATTAGCCCATTCATACAGAACTGCCTGGGAAATCAAAATGTCGTTCACCAGTTGATGATGTTATCAGATGGCAGTATTGATTTTGATGCAGATCTCGTCACCGTGCAATTGCTGGATCTTGAATTCCGGAATGTGAATGCAATTGCAACACTTAAGGAGCACGGGTTTGTGGGCGAGGTTTTTTTGAAACAAGCCCCGCGCAACTACAGAAAGAACTCCATAGCAGCTCTACCAAACACACAAGCTTGCCAGGACCAAATCCAAGAAGCTAAGAACACACCAGGCCCAAAGTATGCCGTATTGAATGAAGGAGCCTATAACTGCACAGATCAGATCATTGTACACGAGAGGATTTGCCGTGAAGGAATAATCAAAGCGATGGAGGGCATGAAATCTAAGGCTGCAGCATACAACAAAAAGAAAGAAAGATCTCAACCCCTAATCGACAAATGTGATGGCAACTTTATGGATCTTCCTGTATCTGAATTGAGGAAGGTGTTTGAGTGGAAGCTACAAGAGAAGAGCACACACCTAAACAAGGATGATATGGTGGGCGCTCTTATGGAGGCAGAGAAGGATCCACCAGTTGGTGAAGTGAAATGGGTTGGGGTTAGGCTCTCTGACATCAAGGTCCCAATTGCCAATCATTTTGATGTATTGCGGATTGACATCTTGCATTTCACATGCAACTGCACCAGTTCCTCAGCCAAAGCAAACAAAATGATTTGAAGTAGTAATACCCAGCAGGGCTTTGCATGCTTGTTGTTTCATCAGGGTCCCATAGGTTCAATCAGTGATCAACTGTTAATAGTTCCCTGAGTTCTTACAATCAATGAGTAGTTTGACATTGAACCAGGAGGAATTATCTGCAAAGTCATATTGAGCAAGCTCTGCTGTTGAATGAAATTGTGCCATCAAATAGAAGCCCAACACACCAATTGGACACATTTTAATGTTTCTGTGTCTCATAACTCGACCGGTTTGCCTGTTATTATTTGCATAATAAAGATCTGGCAGGCGTGTGCCTTTGTCATATTTGATGAGGTCACACATGCCAGACAGCTCACATTTATTTAAGGAATTGCCGTGCAGAACACCTTCATGTGTCATAAGAAAATAGAATCTGTCTCTCAAGGCTGCCACATGATAATTTGGTTTGTACCAATTCTTAGAGAACAAGCAATGCTTGATCCTCTCAAAAATTTGTGTGTTCATGTATGGTGACAATGTGTGATCTATCTTCTCATCATCAAATCTCATTTTTTTTACCTTTTTCTTTCTTACTTGAACCACTCGCAGCAGTTGGGCAACTTTTTCCAATTGGATGCGTTCCTTTGTAAGATTCTTGGCATTTTGACTACGCTGATGCCACAATATTTTCAGGATTGAACATAAGTAGTATTGATTCACAGTATCCCAACCTACAAGGTTGTGATCCACCAGCTCCTCCAGAAGGGAATCCTCGCGAATATGATTGCTGTTGTACTTTGCCATCACCATCCCATAGTCATTGGCGTCAAATATTTGTATCGGTGTTTCCTCTTCTTGCTTCAGCTTCCGGCCTCTTCTCCTCCAGGTTCTATTGACCTGATAGAAAAGGAAGCCAAATATCTTTTCTTCAGTTGGTAGCCAAACCTGGTAGTGCAATACTGAAGGTACTCTGCCCCTTTCCGACCGTAGCCGGAATATCATTGTGGTCGTCCTGTTGAACATGTTGTGCTGCTTTGGCAAATAGGCCGCTTGTGTAAGACATTTCACTTGCTGGAGACCAAGAGGAGTGTTTTGTTGAGGATAATGGTGGGCATTTTTGGTGGGCATTGTAAGTGTGCTTGTTCTCGTCTTGTTGTTGCGGCATTCAGTGTTTTGTCATTTTCATGTTTTTGTGTGTTTATGTCATGCGTTGTTGGAATTGAAGTGTATGTGTTTGTTATGTTTGTTGTTTGTGAGGACGCCCTGGGCCCGGGCCCGGGCGAAAAGTGACTTAAAGCTGATTGGCTGAAGAATTTGAGTATTGGATGATCCGGCGTGGTCACTTGGTTGCGCACATGACTTGTACATGATTGAATTTGATTGGTTGGTTTCCCTGTAAAGTTATTATCTTAGGAGTATGTAAGAGATTTTGGCCATTACAGTTAAATCACGGTGCAATTTGCTAAGAGAGGAGTCCGACACTGCTCTGACATACAAAAAAAATCTCTTATTTTAAAGCAGTTATTAATATTGGAATGAATTAATAAGTCAAATTATTTTACAGGAGTCAGCGTAGGTTTTGTACTGGACACTTATTTTAGTACCGCACCTCTTCTATCCAACGGACCGAACCCAAACCCGAACCCAAAGTGATCACCACTCCAAATTTTTGTATCAATATGAAGAACTGGAGATCAAACATAAATTAAGACAGCCCTACCCGCTGGGACTTAACGCCAGCTGAGGTAACTTCCAAAACTTTTAATTTCTGTTTTTTTACACTTAGCTAAACACAACGCCTTGTTTGATACTCAACTAGTAAATTGTGGACACGATTGCTTAGATTGGTTGGAATGATTTGCAAAAAAAAGCACGTGATTCCACTACATAACACGCAATTTTAATAGATGACGGCTGATTCCAATTCATAATTTCTACTTTGGCAACAAAGTGATCATGATTTCTTGTTTGGAACAAAACTCTGCATTTTTTCTCTGTAAAATTTGCACAGCCAAATAATCTTGGAATTGAATTGACCATGGTATTCCTCCACTGACTCCTCCACCAATCTACTTGACAAATATTGATCTTCTCTGACGTCAAGGTTCTGATTTCAGATCAGCTCAATGTATTGTGGATCCACCTCTTGCATTTCACATGCAACTGCACCTGTACTGCGGCCAAAGTGAACAAAATGCTTTGATACGTCGCCCAAGGCTTTGCATACTGTCTGCATAGTTTTTGCATACGCTTTGTCTGTTATTGGACAGTCATTCTGCAAGTTATTACAATCAGTGAGTAATTTGATGTTGAACCATGATGGGTTATCCCTAAAGCTGTATTGCAAAAGATCTCCAGTTGAATGGAATTGTGCCATCAAGAGAAGCCCAATGCGCCAACGGGACACATGTTAATGTCCCTGTGTCTCAAAACACATCCATACAAAGTTTTCTGACTGTTTGTTTCCCCCGTCATGATTTGCATCATGAAGATCAGGCAGGAGTGTGTGCCTTTGTTAGATTTGATGATGCTGCGCAGATCTGACAATTTGCATTTGAATAAGGACTTCACTTGCCACGCAGAACACCACAATGTGTCATAAGGAAACAGAATTGGTCCCTCAATGCTGTAACATGGTAGTTATGTTTGTACCAATGCTTAGAGAACAAGAAAGCTTCAATCTGCTTGATGCTTTTCACCATCATGTACGGCAACAACGCGTGATCTATGTTCTCATTGTGTTACATCTTCTTGATTTGTTTCTTTCTTACTTGGACAACGCTAATCGATCGATCGACTAATCGATCGATTCGACCGTTTTCGTCGTCTGCTCTGCTAAAATCGATCGACTAATTGATTGATTCGACCGTAGTGCTAATTCGTAGTAACTACGTCCGATAACTGTCACGCGACCCTTTTTTTTTTGGTCCCGAGGTACTTTCGCAACCCCTGCTTGTGTGTAATTTTAACACGATCACCCCCTGTGATTCACTAGGTCCGTATCATGCCCAATTTTCTAACTCTCAATCCCTGGGTTGCGATTATTTTTTTCCTTGGGTCATGAATAATTGTTATTAATTTTTAATAAAACCTACCTGTACGCTCGCGAATCACATCTACTAAAATTAAATACGCAAGGTCATGACTCACAAACGAGCCCCCCCTGTGATTTGGTGGCTTCGTATCATGCTCATTTTCTAACTCTCAATCCCTGGTTTGCGATTATTTTTTTCTTTGGGTCATGAATAATTATTTTTAATTTTTAATATCACCTACCCCTACGTTCGCGAATCACACCTACTAAAATTAAATACGCAAGGTCGTGACTCACAACCAGTAAAATTCAACATTAGTGCTCGCGACACACCACCCTTAAAATGTATCTCCATTGCTCGCGACACACTACCCTTATAATTTAATATTTGTGCTCGCAACACACGACCCTTAAAATTTAATATCATCACTTGCGACTACCTACCACTACAGTTGAATTATTCGGGTCAAGAATTTGCTTAGTAGTATCATATGCAAAATATGTATGATGTGTAGGAGTACTTCTTTCTGTACAATTTAATCGTATTTGTCACACAATCTACTATTTGCAACCATGGTATGCAATGTATGTAAGATATGTACCTTTTACCCTAATCACTCTCCCCGAAGATTTACCCGTGTCGTACTAACGTCGTAGGTGTGAACCCACCCGCATTGTCGTCAAATTAGTGAATGGACTGACACAATGAACAGTAACGATTCTGAAAACAATGCCTAAACTTCCTCCATTTTGTCAAGCAATTGCATTCATGCGGGATCAATATAGTTGTCATCCTCATTTTCCTCTTCAGCAAGACTACTGGCAACAGTGCCACCATTTTTTGACACAGTACTGGTAGGATTGCTTTCTGAGTTGAATCTTTCCAGCATCATCTTCTCCAAATTTTTACCCGTATCCGGATCTTCTCTTAATGTTTGTACCTTCTTGCACAATTTAGTGAACACTTTCCGTCCTTCTTTGTCCCATCCATCTGCACTTCCACTTTTTGAATCGCAATATATTTTTTTCATGTATTTTTTTCTTTTGTGTCGTGTATGTTCCATCAAGTTTCATTTGCTTCTGTTTTTCCCAATTGCTGTACTTGTTGTCAATTATCATTAGGGAAAAAGCCTCATCTGTAACAGTAAAGATGGTACTAATAAGATCCTTTGTCTTCTTCAGCTTAAAGTTCGTCTTTCCCGGATTAACGGCAGACAGGATTCTTGTCACAAAATAATAAAATTCTTCATTATCTGCATTTCCGTATCGCCGGTACTCGTTTGCCAGAATTTCCACCGAGTCCGTATTTATAGCTACGGTACCAGGGAATGATGCCGGCACTTTTGCCATTTCACTATCAGCTGCGGTGTTGACAACAAATAGCAGTATGATATTATACTATGGCTGGGTTAGTTGTACGTCGGTCGTAGGCACATATGGAAGAACGTCCAAAGCACCAGAATTTCCAGACGATTCAACCGTTATGCCGACACTTACCAAACCAATTTTTTCTTGCCAATGTTTGATTATTGTGCCTCAATTTTGCCAGGGCTTTTGGTACTGCATTATCAAAATAGTCACAGAATTCCTTTATGGGTGTATTTTTTGGAACGGAGATTACACACGCATCGATTCCTTGCACCATTATTTTTTGGAAAGTGTGTTTGTTGTCAGAAATTTCAGGCCACCATACCATTCCTTCTTCACATAGGCCCTCACCTGTCCTTCAATTGTATCTTTATGTGTTTTCAATAGTTTCATAGTTTCCGTTTTCATGCTATGTAGAGTTCCACAACTCAACGTACTCACCTTATCAACACTATCCCCGCCCCACACTGTTTTCAATGGAACCGTGTCGGTAGTTTTTGCAGCATCCTCTTTAGAATTGTCTCCCTTCTTACTATCTCTCACCATTTTCAGGATATTCTCTATTAGATCTGGATTCTCATTTGCTATTTCTGTTAATTTTTTCACCGTTCGGTTCACGTTTTTCTGTTGTCTGCCCTCCGTAGTTTTTGTTTTCTTGTCTCTTTGATATTTTCTCTAACCGAACTCAAATCACTGTCACTGTCACTGTCACTGTCGCTGCTGTCCATCATGCTAATGTTTTCAGCTGTTCTTTTTAGTGGTGTCTCTCTTTCTGCCGCGGTGGTGCCTTCTTGTGTTGCTGCAATTGTTGTGTTCTTCTCGGTGGACATGGTGGTAATGCTTGTATTTTTGGTATTATCTCTAGTGTCTCCGTCCCTGTCTGCGTTTGCCATACCTGCTATTTTCTTTTCTTGGAGACGTGTTATTTTTGCCTTGGGTAGGTTGGGCCATACCTGCTATTTTCTTTTCTTGGAGACGTGTTATTTTTGCCTTGGGTAGGTTGGACCATTTTTGTTTCGGCATCTTGTATTTATATTTTTTCAATCGTCAGTGTTTTTGGCAATTTTGTGAATTTTTATGATGCCTTGTTTTTGCATCGATTGTTTTAATTCAGCAATTTGCATTACATTTCTCTTTGTGGAAGCGGGCTTGTGAGCGCGGGCCAACCAAAAAGAACTGTTGGCCTAGCCGCGCCATTTCCCCCCCCCTACATTCGCTACTTATTTCCAAACAACTAGTACTACTAGATTGTACGATACCAATTTATTTTTATGTTCCCCATCCTATCACTCTGCATATTGAAATCTGTAGAACGGAAAACAGGCACATTGTATGGAACGGTGTTGGAGATAACAATTCTCTGTTAGGGAAAATCCGCACAACGTCTGTATTTTTGTTTCAGGGTTAAGTTTCTGGAACGGCGTTTCAGATTGAGTTGTCTGGAAAGGCAATTCTGACTTCTTCATTTGTAACAAACGAGGCGCATTGATGAGCCTGTAATGGAAAATAAGCACAATATATGGAACGGCGTTTCAGTGTTAAGTGTCTGGAATGGTGTTGGAGATAAAAATTCACTGTTAGGGAAAATCCACAGAATGTATGTATTGGCGTTTCAGGGTTAAATTTCTGGAACGGCGTTTCAGATTGAGTTGTCTGGAACGGCAATTCTGACTTTTTCATTTGTAACTAACGTTTTTCACAGTAGTTAATTTTTATATTTAACGAGGACAGGATCGTGCTTGTATTCCTAAGTAAGGGTAAGTTTTGCCATGAAGCTTGTTACTAGTACTATTTCAAAAACGTCCCCATGCACCACAAGGAACGGGATGGTTGTTGTACTCCTCTAAATCTTCCGGTGAATTCCAACGTTTTTCGTAAAGTTGTAGCCAGTGCACAATGTTTCTCTCCTTTCTCTCCTCTTCCTCCCTTTTCTCTTTGTTTGCTAATTGTTTTAGTTTTCTTTTTTTCCTCTTAGACTGCTTTTTCGCTTTGTTCATGAATGAATTCCAATTATCTTTAATCTTGTTTTTCTCCGTTTCTTTGTTTTGTTCATTTCCGTCATCGGTTTCTTCTATGTACATTATACTGTACTTTTTAATGATTGCCTCTTCAGTCATTGTGTGCCACTCGTTGAACCAAAGGGTTGTCAGACAGGGACGGTTACCCGGGTGAAAATGTATGCATTGCTTTATGTGTTTTCTGGCTTCTGGTGTCAGGTTACACCATTTCTTTGGTGGAAATGTATGACCATTGAGTTCAAGCCTCTCTTGTTCTCCTGATTGTACTGGTCGTCCAATACCCACGTTGTTGTAGCACTGTATGTCCTCCGTTCCTTTGAATGCTGGATAACCGCATAAAATGTGTGCCATAATGATACCCAAAGCCCACACGTGGTCAACGGCATCAGTGTCCCCTTCCTCATAGAAAGGAAATATGTCCTCAATTACGTACTTTAAGCATTGTTCCCAAATCTCCAAACCTTCTTCTTCATCGAAATGCCCTTTTGGGCTGTTGAGTCTTGCTCTCACATTGTTGATCTTGTTGCATCCATTAAGTATTGTGAGTACCAAGGTGCCGTTTTTGGCACATAGCGCATGGAACCCAGTTTCAAAATGATATAAGAATGGATTTTGCTCGTCGTTTTCGTCACCGTCATTTAGCTCATTCCTTCTTGCACAGTACTCCGCAGAATCCAAAGGATACCTAGGCTTCAAAACCTTCCTCTTGTACGCTGATTGTGGTGTTGTGTTCTCCATTTAGCTCTTACTCTAATAATGGTTGACGTTGGGCAAATACTCAGGTATTTTTGTACAATTACTCGTTGTAAACTGTTAAGGAATAATTCTTACCGCACTTTAAGTGGTGTAAATTTTGTGATCTTGCAAGGATTGGGTTATATTGAAGTCACTGTGTCTTGTGGTTCGACTCCTCCGTAGAACGGTCCATGCGTAGTACTTTTCTCATTAGTTTTTGTTCCTACTAGTAGTATTTCTTTATTTTTGTATGAAGTAACCTAAATAGTGATTGCTAGTAAGTTTTTTAGTGCAAAAGTTTGTCATTTGCTGCAATTTAAGGATGAATACTGCTCATTCTATGGGATGGGTAGAGTATGAAAGCATATTGACAATTCTGAGGCTGATACTTTAGTCTCTATGAATTTTTTAATAATTTTGGTCACTGGTCATTTCTCCTCCAAATCCAGTACCCAAATGCACTAATTAGGTGGTGACACACAAACCATGACAGATAACTCACTTCTGTTTCTTTCATGATTCATCTTATCCATAACAGGAACATTATTCATTTTTCAATCACACAAAATATCTGATTATGGAATTTTTAATTGCAAATTAGTGTGTATTTTTCCTCCAAATCCAGTACCCAAATGCACTAATTAGGTGGTGACACCCAAACCACGACGGATAACTCACTTCTGTTTCTTTCATGATTCATTTTATCCATAACAGGAACAATATTCATTGTTCAGTCACACAAAATATCTGTTTTTGGAATTTTTAATTGCAAATTAGTGTGTATTTTTCAAACAAATCCAGTACCCAAGAAATGCACTAATTAGGTGGTGACACCCAAACCACGACAGATAACTCACTTCTGTTTGTTTCATGACTCATCTTATCCATAACAGGAACAATATTCATTGTTCAATGACACAAAATATCTGATTGTGGAATTTTTAATTGCAAATTAGTGTGTATTTTTCCTCCAAATCCTGTACCCAAATGCACTAATTAGGTGTTGACAGCACACAAACCATGACAGATAACTCACTTCTCTTTGTTTCATAATTCATCTTATCCATAACAGTAACAATATTCATGGTTCAATCACACAAAATATCTGTTTTTGGAATTTTTAAATGCAAATTAGTGTGTATTTTTCCTCCAAATCTATCCAGTACCCAAATGTATTAAATTCCTTTCGTGACCAGAAGTATCAAAGCTACCAAAGGGTAGATTTCCTATGCGCATGAATCAATGAGTCCCGTATCCATCTAAGTAATTGATTCCCACGGCATATCAATTCCCACGGCGCATCGATTCCCATCGCGCATAAACGGTGAGCAATCCCTGTCTTACGATATTGCCATTGTTCTTCGGTGAGCAAACTCTGATTTCATAAAATATCACACGAGCTACGGGAGCAATTCCTGACCTTAATGATAAACATTTCATGGAGTCTTCCTAACGGAACAAGAGAAGAAAACCGTTGGCATGTGATTCTCACACAATACATATACATGCATACAAATATATATGGTCAACGACTAATACATGTACGGAAATAATCAGCGAGTAATCTCAGCACTACGCAACAGCAGTTGCAACGTATTCATCTCAATAAAAGAGATATCTTGCATTTTGGCAAGATTTCACTTTATCTCATACTTTTAACATTCAACTGATTTATATCCCAAAATTCACACTAGTTGTTACCAACTACCTGTAATCTACATACTAAGGTCTGTCTCGCTGCAATCTGAATAAGTCACAGCAAGAGGAGATCTGGCATTACCCTAGTCTCGCCTGTAGTCCGATTATCCGTTGCCGAAAGTATCCAAACACAATTGTCACGCGTAGAGTACAATCGTTCGTCTACTAACACACTAACACAGCGTTGCTGTTCGTCAGAAGTCCTTGAATCAGACTCTCAACGAATCGGATTCAGAAGGAAAATAATAGATTAACAGTCGCAAGCTCTAAGAAGGCTTGCACACAAGAAGGAACAGGAACGGAATTGAACATAATCCCTACGCTGGCATATGCACGTCGCACATCGCACAAGAAGCAGTTCCCATTCTCAGTTACCACGCACTTCTTTCCAAGGCTCCGAACCACCACAGATGCCGAACATACCGGTAATGCCCGTCAATGCACTCGGAGGCGAAGAGAAGAATGACGCCGAAGTCACCACTATCGAACGCTTTCCCAGCTTCGATGCTGATATGAGAAAGATACTCATATCATTACTCAACGTAACAAGTGAGATTACTAGCAAGTTGTGCCTAGCTCTCAAAGAAGGCGGATTATGCGAGTGGAAGTCGTTCCTCGACGCACTTATCGAACCGGATTTTGCACGCGAACTTACCTATATGGAGCAAGGATTGGCAACGCATATCCCTCGATCCATCCAAAGGAGCATAGAAGCACTTGCGGATTTCGCTATCGACCTACAAGAAGAAGGTGTCGACCTAGGAGAAGACGAGAAGGACTGGAAAGATGTAAAGTCATATACATACAGGGAATTCCAGGCATTCCGCGGAGAGCGTGCCCAACGCTTACGTAACGAATCTGTTCTGAACCCACCACCTCCTCCGGCGGGAAGTAACAAAAAGTCCCCTCAGCAGGTAAAGTACGAATCATGGTGCCGAAAAGCACGAGATGAAAAGTCCTTTACACCCCTCACGAATGACTCGAGATTCGAACACTGGCTCGTCGGTCTCAAAGCTAAACTCGAGGCATACGACATCGATACAGAGACATTCCTCGATGAAACTTGGCCTCCAGCCACGCTTGTGGGTTACACCCGTGATCTCTACGTCAAACAATGTGCCTTCTTCTGGGTACTAATGTTGGAAGTCTTCAAGAGTGACCTTTCTGCATCATGTGTACACAGTCATTCTACCACTCGTGATGGACGCAAGGCCTACTTCGACTTCGTAAACCTTCATAGCCAATCAAAGGCAAAGGTATACGACAACTCGACCCAGCTACAAGCGTTGCTCAAGTTGAACCTCAACAATTGGAAGGAATCCAAAGTGAAATTCATCACACATTGGTTTGATGAATTGAATCACCTCAACAAGCTCCGTCCTCCCAACAAGCCCCTCGAGTACCACACTGTAAAATCAGCATTGTGTCAGGCATGCTATTCCAGCTTCCAGCTAAGCGAACAGTTTGCCAAAGTCAAGGATCCAGGTGGGACGAATAGCACCGTAACGGATGCAGTTGCCGAAGCCGCTGCTATCCATGATCTTAAAATCACGCTTTTACTCGAAGCAACTCAACTTGATTCCCAGTCTGCGATGTCTGCTCCTCGGTCGACCGTACGTGCACACGTTCATGATTTCTCTTCTGACTCGATCCAAAACCATGAGGACTATGCTCTCCCCATCGAATTTGAAGGAGACTATCAAGATTATGCTGTGTTCAAGGCTGGACGTACCCCTGACCCTACCACAAGGTTGCCTACAAACATATGGAAGGCCTTGTCACGTCAGGACATGAAGAGTTGGCTCAGTTTTTCTCCGGAAGGCAAGAAAATCGTGGTTGCCTCATTGCGACACGACTTACTTAACACTAACCAACCTGACCCCAACAGTGTCAAACCCATTACCCGAAAGGCATACCAACATGAACACTCGGTATCTTTTCAAGAAGACGATACTTCAACCAAGGATGAGCATGCCAATTCTGCAGCAGACCTACATCCTGCTGTAGAGAATGATCGTAGAGGCGTTTTCCATGCATCTCTAGGTGTATACAAATCCACGACCTCCTCGTCTAAGGACCAGCGACCTCTCAAGTCTTCCGTGTCACCCGCGCATCCAGCTCGATTCCTTTCAAACAACCCTGACATTCAGTACAAAAAGGACGGTGACACCCAAATACCTGTCGGAACACCATCGTATTCCGCCAATTTTCACCAGTGGTATACTCCCAAGGATGATCTCACCTTTCCTAATGATGGTCTCGTAACGTCATACACATACCGTATACACAAAACTACGGTTACTAGCCCTGGTTTTGCCATGGTCGATCGCGGAGCAAATGGCTGCATCATCGGTAATGATGCATGTCTCATCTCCAAGGATATTCCACCACGATATGTTAACGTCACCGGCATTAACAATCATCAGGTACAAAACATTCCCATTGCTACATGCGGAGCATATTCCATGTCGAACAGAGGCCCCGTCATTCTTATTTTCAATGAATGTGCCTATACAGGACGACATCCTTCTATATTGTCATCCGGCCAGATGGAAGCATATTTTTCCACTGTAGACGACACGTCCATCAAAGCAGGCGGAGGACAGGTCATCACCACCTCCGATGGCTATGCACTGCCTCTTATCATACGACACGGCTTACCATACCTTGCGATGCGAAAGTATACGACTGTCGAATTTGACACGCTACCACATGTTATCATGACGTCCGATAAACATTGGGACCCATCTGTTCTCGATACCACGATCAGTGCTAAGGATGAACAATTTCTCCAAAAATATCCTCCCCAACCACAGCAACTCCCTTATGCCGATTACGACGAATATGGGAACCCACGCTGCCTTGAAGGATTCGATATATCTGTTTCCCCCGGGTCCTCCACGGTCACATCCCTCAGCTCGTATTCAAGCCATTCCACCCGATCTCCCTTTCTTCCAATTGATGATCATAAGAACAACGATCGCTCCTTTTGGCTTACTTCCACCGACTACGCTCATCAAGAACGTCTCGCATGCTGCGCGCCAACCGCAGTCTCTGGAACAGTCACTGCGTTTCCGACAGATTGTACAGCCAGTGACACTACACGCATTGCAGCTACGCCCCGCGAAAGATACCCCAACGAACATGACTACTTATCCCTCAAACCTTTCTTTTGTTGGGTTTCCACCGATCGCATCAAGGCTACTTTTGAAAACTCAACCCAATACGGTTCGTTAGCGGTTAGCCCTGATGGTAACATTTTCAAACGGTTTCATTCCCCTCAACCGGCCATGAACGTTCGCCCCTTCAATGACGATGTTATGTCCGATGCAGTCTATTCAGATGTCCCAGCAATTGATGGTGGGTCCAAGATTGCTCAGATCTTCTTTGGCCGCAAATCGCATATTATTCACGTTGAAGAAATGCGTACCACCGGCGATTTCCTACCCTGCTTTCAGAACTTTGTTCGAAAATGGGGCAGGCCCATTCGCCTCCTTTGCGACCACGGTAACTATCAATCAAGTAAGAAAGTCATGGATTACCTCAAAATGTTATGGATTGGACTCTGGCAAAGTGAACCGTACCATCAACACCAGAATCAATTCGAACGACGATACCAAACGTTCAAACGCATTGTCAATCGCGTCATGGATCGTACCGGCACACCGCCACACATGTGGTTACTGTGCATGACATACGTCGCGGGTCTCCTCAATGTTGTCTCTGACCCTACGCTGTCCGATAAACAACCGATCTTCATTGCCACGGGTACAATTGGCGACATCAGCGCATACACCAGTTTCTTCTGGTTTGAACCTGTGTATTTCAAGACCAATGACTCTCCTTTTGGTACCAAATCTACCGAACGCCTCGGTCATTTCGTCGGCATTGCCGAACATGTTGGCAATGGACTCTGCTTTCGAATCTGGGATCCAGTTACCAACAAGTTACTAGACCGGTCCGGTGTTCGATCTGCTCTTACACCTGAGTCACGTAACAAACGCGCGGGCTTATTTACTGATGATGGTTTCATCAAATGGCGTAATGCAAAGGATTCCTTACCCCGTCTATACGCCACTGGAGAAGCTCCAGCTTTCAAACATGGGGAGCATACCAATCAGAATAAACTCATTGACGAGTCTACTAAACCAAACAGCTCAGTTTCCCCTAACGGTTCACCTGCTGATTCTGACACCGCCGATGACACCGTTCCATCTGCACCCAACCAACAAACAGATACCACGCTCCACGCATCTGGCACTCAACCAATTCTTCAACCACCCGCCCACCCCTCGTTACTGAGCTTTCTTTATACGAAGGTCGATGACAGCCCAAGCTGGTCACCTTCTCCACTCCCTAACAACTATGGGGAGAGTCTTGATGGTCCTCCTACGCCACACATCTTCAGCAAGACATCCGACAGCGTCCTCCTTACTGAAGATGATTTTGACCCACCGGAATTAGCATACTTTGATGTTAGTGACGTCGTAACCCCACACACAAACCCAGCTACTCCTTCCGTAGACCCATCACAGGTAGTTGTTACCGACGAAGAAGGTAACGCACAGTTTGATGATGACGGTAAACCTATTACCATTCCTACGATCCCGATTGCCGATCTACAAGGACGTTCCTTCCTTGTAACCAATCTCGATGGCACCCGGAAGCGTCTTACCATTGTCGATGTTGAAGACAGTCTGGAACGCAATAAAGACTTTATCAAGTTCAAGTGTAAACACTCCGATGACGAACTCGATGATATCATTGCATACAATGACGTCATGAATTACATACATCGTGATTCAACACAAGAAGACGGCAAACTCTGGTCGTTTCGCCGCATCCTAGGACACCAAGGTCCACTGGATAACAAGCATCCTCAATACAAAGGTTCCAAATATAACCTCTGGATTGAATGGGAGAATATGGAACGCACATATGAACCTCTGGCCAACATTGCAGCCGACGACCCGGTCACCGTTGCAAAATATGGGAAAGACAACAACTTGCTTGATCTCCCGGGTTGGAAACGTCTCAGAAGAGTCACCAACCTAGCCCGATGAACCAAGAAACTTGATCGACTCGTGCACCAAGCCAAACTACGTTCCTTCCGTACCACTCCGCAGTATCAATATGGATTCAAAGTTCCTCGTAGCCACGAAGAAGCCCTCCGATTTGATCAAGCCAACGGAAACACCAAATGGGAAGATGCCACCACTCTGGAAATGGCACAACTCAATGAATACAATACATTCATTGATAAAGGCATATACAAGACAAGCTTCATTCCCACGGGATTCCAACAGATCAAGGTACACATCATATACGCTGTCAAGCACGACGGAAGACACAAGGCTCGCCTCGTTGCTAACGGTAATCTCACTGAGGCCCCTATCCACAGTTTTTACGCAGGCGTCGTATCTCTTCGCGGTCTACGTATGTGCCTATTCCTAGCTGAACTCAACGATCTAGAAGCATGGGGCACCGACATAGGTAACGCCTACTTAGAAGCAGTCACCTGCGAGAAAGTATGCATCAAGGCAGCTCCCGAATTCGGATCGTTGGAGGGTCACCTGTTGGTCATTTACAAAGCCCTATATGGTCTCAGGTCTTCAGGCAAGTGCTTTGGAGACTTACTCGCGGCTTGCCTCATCGAACTCGGCTTCGAAAGATCCCGCGCAGAACCGGAAATATTCCTCAAATCCGGAACGAACAAGCATGGTGAACGGGTATATGAGCTTATATGCACATATGTCGATGACCTATGTCTCTGCATGGCAGATCCCAATTCCTTCTTGAAGATATTGCAATCGTCACCATATAACTTCAAATTGAAGGGATCCGGACCTATGAACTTTCATTTAGGATGTGGATTTGAGCGCGATGAACATGGTGTTCTGTGCATGAATCCCATAAAGTTCATCGAAAAGATGGAAGCATCTTACGAACAAATGTTCGGATGCAAACCTAACACTAGGTTCCGATCACCCATCGCGGAGAACGATCATCCTGAATTGGACTCCTCAGCCTTTCTTGAAGAAACCGGTATACAGAAATACCAAAGTATGATCGGTTCACTGCAATGGATCATCGCTATTGGCCGTTTCGATGTACAAACAGCCGTGATGACGCTCTCAAGTTTCAGAGCTCAGCCACGAGATGGGCATCTCGAACGTGCTAAACGTATCTATGGATATATCTCCAAGTTTAGACATTTTAAAATCAGATTCCGCGTGGAACCGCCCGATTTTATATTGACTAAACCCGACGCCATTGACTGGTCCAACACCGTCTATGGGGAGCATTCTGAAGAGCTACCCGACGACGCTCCTGCACCGCTTGGAAAGACAGTAGTGTTAACACACTTCTATGATGCCAACCTCATGCATGATATTCTCAGTGGAAAGGCAGTTACCGGCATTCTTCATTTCGCGAACAAGACCCCCATGATGTGGTTCTCGAAGAAGCAGTCTACTACGGAAACAGCCACCTTTGGAGCTGAATTTGTTGCAGGAAGAACTTGCATCAAACAGATTGTCGATCTACGCCACTCATTCCGATACCTCGGAACACGAGTCCATGATATCTCATACTCTTGGGGTGACAACGAAAAGATGATCCAAACGTCGACCTTTCCTTACGCAAGGTTGCATAAGCGTCATAACATTCTATCGTTTCACTACGTACGGAGCATGATAGCGAGAGGTTTCATTTTAATGATGCACATCCCAGGTAAGGATAACTGTGCAGACATTCTCACCAAGCATTGGAGTCACTCAGTTGTGTATCCACTGCTCAGGCCCATCTTCCACTTCTGTGGTAATACTGGCGACCTTCTCCAGGATGATGGAAGCATCATGTAGAGCGTGATGACCCTTCACAAGGAGACATGGGGAGTATTAAATTCCTTTCGTGACCAGAAGTATCAAAGCTACCAAAGGGTAGATTTCCTATGCGCATGAATCAATGAGTCCCGTATCCATCTAAGTAATCGATTCCCACGGCATATCAATTCCCACGGCGCATCGATTCCCATCGCGCATAAACGGTGAGCAATCCCTGTCTTACGATATTGCCATTGTTCTTCGGTGAGCAAACTCTGATTTCATAAAATATCACACGAGCTACGGGAGCAATTCCTGACCTTAATGATAAACATTTCATGGAGTCTTCCTAACGGAACAAGAGAAGAAAACCGTTGGCATGTGATTCTCACACAATACATATACATGCATACAAATATATATGGTCAACGACTAATACATGTACGGAAATAATCAGCGAGTAATCTCAGCACTACGCAACAGCAGTTGCAACGTATTCATCTCAATAAAAGAGATATCTTGCATTTTGGCAAGATTTCACTTTATCTCATACTTTTAACATTCAACTGATTTATATCCCAAAATTCACACTAGTTGTTACCAACTACCTGTAATCTACATACTAAGGTCTGTCTCGCTGCAATCTGAATAAGTCACAGCAAGAGGAGATCTGGCGTTACCCTAGTCTCGCCTGTAGTCCAATTATCCGTTGCCGAAAGTATCCAAACACAATTGTCACGCGTAGAGTACAATCGTTCGTCTACTAACACACTAACACAGCGTTGCTGTTCGTCAGAAGTCCTTGAATCAGACTCTCAACGAATCGGATTCAGAAGGAAAATAATAAAATGCAGTAATTATGTGGTGACACACAAACCATGAGGACAGATAACTCACTTCTGTTTCTTTCATGATTCATTTTATCCATAACAGGAACAATATTCATGGTTCAATGACACAAAATATCTAATTTTGGAATTTTTAAATGCAAATTAGTGTGTATTTTTCCTCCAAATCTATCCAGTACCCAAATGCACTAATTAGGTGGTGACACACAAACCATGAGGACAGATAACTCACTTCTGTTTCTTTCATGATTCATCTTATCCATAACAACCACGACAGATTACTCCCTTCTGTTTCTTTCATGATTCATCTTATCCATAACAGGAACAATATTCATGGTTCAATCACACAAAATATCTGATTTTGGAATATTTAATTGCAAATTAGTGTGTATTTTTCCTCCAAATCCTGTACCCAAATGCACTAATTAGGTGGTGACACACAATCCAAGACAGATAACTCCCTTCTGTTTCTTTCATGATTTATCTTATCTATAAAAGGAACAATATTCATGGTTCAATGACACAAATTGTCTGATTATGGAATTTTTAAATGCAAATTAGTGTGCATTTTTCCTCCAAATCTATCCAGTACCCAAATGCAGTAATTATGTGGTGACACACAAACCATGAGGACAGATAACTCACTTCTGTTTCTTTCATGATTCATTTTATCCATAACAGGAACAATATTCATGGTTCAATGACACAAAATATCTAATTTTGGAATTTTTAAATGCAAATTAGTGTGTATTTTTCCTCCAAATCTATCCAGTACCCAAATGCACTAATTAGGTGGTGATACACAAACCATGAGGACAGATAACTCACTTCTGTTTCTTTCATGATTCATCTTATCCATAACAACCACGACAGATTACTCCCTTCTGTTTCTTTCATGATTCATCTTATCCATAACAGGAACAATATTCATGGTTCAATCACACAAAATATCTGATTTTGGAATATTTAATTGCAAATTAGTGTGTATTTTTCCTCCAAATCCTGTACCCAAATGCACTAATTAGGTGGTGACACACAATCCAAGGCAGATAACTCCCTTCTGTTTCTTTCATGATTTATCTTATCTATAAAAGGAACAATATTCATGGTTCAATGACACAAATTGTCTGATTATGGAATTTTTAAATGCAAATTAGTGTGTATTTTTCCTCCAAATCCAGTACCCAAATGCACTAATTAGGTGGTGACACACAAACTATCACCTGCCTATAACTCACTTCTGTTTGTTTCATGATTCATCTTATCCATAACAGTAACAATATTCATTGTTCAATGACACCAAATATCTGATTTTGGAATTCTTAATTGCAAATTAATGTGCAAACTGTATAACTTTCCACCTGATACTTCAGACAGTTTAAATTTTGAAATACTTATTGTCCATGATGAATTTTGAATTACTTATTCTACTTTGATATAATCCAATTACCAAAATTGTGACGACTAATCAGTGTTTTAGTGCAACTGTGTGTCATTGCCAGCAATTTCATCATCAATGTTGCTAACACTATGGATAGGGTAGAATATGAAACTAACTGTATAATTTTCAAGCTGATAGTGCTTTAGACAGTACGCATTTTGAAATACTTATTGTCCCTGGACATAATACAATTACCAAAACTGTGAGTCCTAATAAGTTTTCAAGTGCAACTGTGTGTCATTGACAGCAATTTCATCATCAATATTGCTAACACTTGGGATGTGGTACACTATGAAACCAACAGTATTATTTTCAAGCTGATAGTACTACTTTAGACAGTATGAATTTTGAAATACTTATTGTCCCAGGACATAATCCAATTACAAAAACTCTGATTCATAATAAGTTTTCAACTGCAACTGTGTGTCATTGCCAGCAATTTCATCATCAATATTGCTCATATTATGGACGGGGTTGAATTCATTGTTCACTGAAAATGCATCCTGTTGTCGTAAATCATGATACGATCAGATTGGACTTCTGTATGGGTACTACTAATACTAGTAGTAGTAGGTAGAACATTCTGAGAACATTCAACTACTAACCACTATGAACACGCAGGTAGGACTACAGTACTACAAGAACATGTAATAGTAGAATAATATGAAAAGCTTAAAATGATCTACTGCTTGTTGTAGTACTCTACTAGTAAATATGACTTATGATTGTTTCTTACCTACACAACCATTTTTTGGTTAATCTGAATCCAATGTGGAGAAGAAGAAGTACTACTAGTGACGTAGTACTACTACTATGATCACTTCTTTGCCGCTTTGCCACTCTTCATTGTGTTCTATGGTGGTGCGTGGTCAAGGCTATGCACGTCTACCCAATATAGCATTGTTTCATTATTTGAAGACCTTGGACAACTTGGTGAACTGCGGTTTATTCGACCGGACACGGTTGTAAGGGAACCAGGTTGCGTGTTTCACTGTTGTACCATCCGGTAGTTTCTTGTGCACCATGTATCTAGGGTATTGAGGGTAATGGTCCTTCCTCTTCAATGCATAACTCTTCACAACACCAGTTCCAGGTGCTGGAATACCCGTGATTGTAACCTCACTACCAATTGCGGATTTAGGATACGAGATCACGGGATCAGGATCTGCAAACAACACCTTAACGTTTCTGGAGCGCTTCTGTGTTACTACGTTGTCAGGTCTTGGACGAGGAACTTGCAGAAGGTATCCAAGATCTTCAACATGGCCAAGGTTTGGAGAAACCTTCCTCTCCTTGTACTTTGGCTCTCCATTGGATTTGTCTGATGCAGTCTTGTTTTGTTTATTACGTTTTGTAAGAAACAACTTCTTCTTTGCCTTTGTGAATACGTTCTCTTTGACTGCGTGTGGGTCGGTGGGAGGTTTGTTGGCGTTTCCTACTACGTCGTCTTCTTCTTCATCATCGTTTGGGTTACCTCCAGCAATTGAAGATTCACTAGAGTTGTTGGTCGATTTATCTTCCCAAGGAAATCAAAAAAATGAATCTGCTTCATTGAGACCTTTGTTAGTGAACACTAGCCATCAGACGGAATACGTGTCATTCTCTTTGATGAATGTCTCAAAGTTTTTCAAGTGCACCTTCATGAAGTCCCACTTTGCAATGTCGGTAGCTCTGTAACGCTGACTTGTGGGTACCTTGATTGTTTCAATTAGTTGGATCAACGAGTTGCCATCGGATTCTAAAGCCTTTTCATCCTCGCCTGAAACAAAACTTACTTCCAAGTTTGCTTCCAACACGTTTTTGTGTTCTGGAAAACCGTATACAGAAGTTCCTTCATCAAGGGGACAAACAATTGTCCCCCAACGGGTAGATAATTGTAAGTTGTCAGAAATCGCAGAGACCTCTCAAAACACTTACAACCTTTGAGTAGTATTTCCGGTCGTGTGATGAAAATATCACGGAATACGAATCTTGTATGTTCCACCGTGTACGTGCAGTTCTCATCAAAATTAAGGAACCTTGTCACGGATACGCTGTAGTCCTCTTTCGCGATGGGGTAAGTATGTCAACACTCCTTACCTCTCACAAGCTCACATGGAGTCTGTTCTTCAAATTGAATGGATCAAGGGCCGTTGTTGGTGAAAATGAATAACCGATCTTTGCGGTGAGGTTCACCAGGATTAGAGTTCGATGACAATGACTTTCGCTCTGCTTTCAAATATTCGTCCAAATTCTCGTGTGCGTTGTCAAGGTTAAAAGAAGTTTTTTCTTCCTTGCCCAGTACAGCCTTCATTATTGCCTTTGATACCATAATCCTAGTAACTGGAACACGTGTACCGTTAGGACCACGGGACAAACGAGATGTTAGAACATAGTCAAGCAATTCCTCGCAAACAAGATTCACCTGGTCAAGTTGGTCTGGCGTGGAAACAACATTGTCAACACAGGACAAACTCAGGAGGTAATGTTGCAACAATGTCTTCATGTGAACTTCGTCCTCAGGATCAAAATTGTCGACAAATATGTTCCGTTCCTCCGATTTCTTTGCAGTAGAAAGAGTCACCAAATTTTTTGCAAAGTCAACGCCTACTCTGTAACACTTGTGCAGAGTTTTTGGTGCTCCATAATCTTGCAAAAGTGAAGAGAAGATAAAAGTTTGAATCAAATAATCCCCACCAAACTGTCAACTCCTGGTATTTTGTACCGTCCAACCAAAAACAAAGACTCGTAGAGATTGGGCAATAGTTCCTTGTACAAATTGTCATCTACCGGTACTAATGACTCGTCGGCGAAGTGGTGAAGGCTGAGTTCTTGAAAAATTTGTGCCTTCTGTTGTTGGAAGCATACCCACAAATACATGAGGACCTTTTGAAACGCAAGGGGTATCTTGGACACATCAGATGGCCATTCCAACTTGAGGTGTTTTGGGGAATCAGTTAAGGGCACTAACTCGACTGCTGCGACACCTTCTCTTGTTGGTGCACACACAACTTCCTGACCCCTAATTTGATTCATTCTATTGTCCAACTGTTCAAAGGAGTGACTCGCTGAAAGAAAATGCCTCAATGCATGGTGAAAGGAAAGACCTTCAAAGAATGAGACCATCTGCCCGACGTATAGCTTCCCTTTCTTGACATCGTCTTTAAATTGTTGATTGAAAAAAGGACCTTCCGTTTCCGGTGAAGGTGCAGGGGGGAATTCAACACAACGTAGGTACCACCGAAGTAAGCTTAAATACACTTTTGTGTACTTCAGTATAGTGTCGTAGTTAACAACATTCTTTGACAAAACAGCATGCAACGTGCCTTCCGCCACTTCCTCTTGTCCTTCAACCCGGGTGAACTCTGTTACACCTGCCGTGCTATCATCATCGATTTTGATAACGGAGTTGAGCGCTGACTGGAAGGTGTTCCATTTATCTTTCATTTTATACTCCTTGAAACGAGTTGTCAGCTCCTTTGGATCCAAGAGACAGACCTTCTTTATCAACTGTGAACCGGAGTTGCGTAGGAAAAGATTTACCATCACGTCAACAACCCTTGGTATAGGACCCGATCATGGTTTTGTCAGCCGTTTCTTGCTCGCTGAAGTCAGGACAGGTTCCGGAAGAAAAAAAAAAGTAACGATGAAAAACCTTGTTCATGAGCTGGCTGAAGACCGATTCAATGTCCTGACTGACGGCAGTGATGAGTTTGTCTGTCAAAATATTCTCTGAGAATCTGTTAGGACCCTGTTGCTTCAGACAAGCTTTGACACGTCTTTTCATCACATCCGTGTGAACCTTGTATTGGGAGTCATCATCAAATAATTCCAATGACAAACTTCCACCGGCTTCATTTTCCAAAGACGACAAAGGTTGTGCAGCACCTGTGACTCCTTGATGTGGTGTTGTGGGAACGGCTGCTGGTGTTTGTCCCTCATCACTTCTTTTTTTTTAGAGTTAGTTTTCGATTTTTTGGGTTTCCTCTTCTTCGGTTTATTGACTGCACGCCCTTGACTGATCGGATGAGGTTTTGGATTGTTTGGAAACGACGTTGTTGGTGCTTTTGCTGAGGCTCTGGCTTTGCCTGCGGCTGCCCCTTCATCTCCTGGTGGTGTAATAGTATTGTCTTCTTACCCTTCGGTTGCGGCTGCCCCTTCATCTCCTGGTGGTGTAATAGTATTGTCTTCTGACCCTTTGGTTGCGGCTGACGCTGCATCTCCTGGTGGTGTAATAGTATTGTCTTCTGACCCTTTGGTTGCGGCTGACGCTGCATCTCCTGGTGGAATAGAATTGTCTTCTGACCCTGAGGTTCCATCTGTGATTGCATCTCCTGATGGAATGGCATTGTCTTCTGACCCTGCAGTTCCGTCTGGGACTTCACCAGCGGCTTCGGCTTCTGGTGAATTAGACATCCTTCTCACCTGACTTCTTGTTTTTGTTGGTATTGTTTGATTGCTATTTTTGAGAAGAACAGAATAAAATTGTGTCAAAGCAATCTAAGTTGCTACAATTCAATAACTCGTCGCATACCAAATCAGAAAACACAACCCAACACGACATTCTGAAATGATGAAACAAAAAAGGTATTCGACAAAACTTCAAACCCCAGCGCCTCTAACGAAAACAAACATCATGCAACAATCATGTACAAATATTTTGAGATTTTCTGTCTACTTTAACGGCAAATAAATAGTAGAACCTGCAACGCCGTTCCAAAAGAAAACTTAAAAACTGACCAAAACAAACCATAACGATATGAAACACCGATCATCAATTTTGAGATACGGTGCTCTATGTTGAGAATTTCCAACCAATTGTTTAAAACCCAGTAACATTCATTTTGAGATTGCAACTTGAAACATGATTCGAACACAAAGTCTGAAACGCTGTTCTGGTTACAGAATTCTGAAACGCCGTTCCATGACTGTTGACATGAATTGTACAAGAGAACGTTTCACCACCAAACCTTACGTACTACTTCATTTTGAGATTTCAAATTGAAGCATGCTGCAAACACAAAGCCTGCAACGCCGTTCCGGTTAGAGAATTCTGAAACGTCGTTCCATCATTGTTGACATGAATTGTACAAAAAATCGTTTCACCAGCCCAACAGAAGCCGTTACTATCATACCTACATTACTACTACTACTACTACTATCATAATACACCCGGACACAACGGTAGCGGTGGAGAAAGCTACTGTTGTAGAAATCTACGCAAATTCAATACCAGAAATTATCTAGTACGAAAATTGTGTAGAGAGCTACTGTCGTAGGATGCTACGCAAATTCAATACCATAAATTATCTAGTACAAAAATGGTGTAGAAAGCTACAGCTGTAGAATGATACGCAAATACATTACCAGTAATCATCTGGTACAAAAAGCGTGTAGACAGCTACTGCTGTAGAATGCTACGCTATTCATTACCGGTAGAATGTACTACCAGCACCTGGTGTACATGAAAAATCTCACTATCACCGGTACGTAGATGAAAGATCTCACTGTGTCACTAGTTGAGAACGTTAACTAAAAAATTAGGGCACTATTCTTTATTGTTATATATTCAAAACGCGTGCGCTGCGCGATATTACTTACTTAACATTATCAACTTAATTAAGAAAGTCAAATGATTCTTCATTGTTCTATATTCAGTGAATTAGATCTCACAGGTTAAGCATCGATTTTTGTTTTCGAACACACACACACACACACACACACACACACAGAATTTGAATTTCATGTAGATTCAGTACTAAGAAAAAAAAATTCGGACTTTGCGAGAACACTCACACTGCTGATTTTACAGTGTGATTTTACAGTGTGATTTTACAGTGTGATTTTACAGTGTGTGTGTGTTTTTTTTGTCGCAAGGCAAAAAATACTCTTTCCCTTCATAATCTTACCGAACTTATCTTGAGCAGAGTTGCTTTACCGTACTTGTACAATAAAGCACTCCGTCCGAGAACGTGGGATCCCACTGAACTGATCAGCAATGATCACTAGTAGGCAGGGAATTCGGGCTCAAGATATTTTAATCCAAAATAAATGCCTTGGCTGGAAAAAGAATTGGACGGCATTGGATGGTAGAGGAATTGCTGGATAGATATTGTTGTTTGGGTGCACAAAAACGTATACGTCTTGAAAGCAATAAATCTGCATCCATTGCGTATATATATCAACAGGATCAAGATCCAGTTTTTTGTGACAGAGGAGTAAGATTGAACAACGTATCGCCAGCAACAACGATTGACCGACAAATTTTCCCTGGAGGTGCGACGAATTTTCCCTGGAGGTGGAGACAACGGATTGGAACAAAAGATTGGAACAACGGACCGAGGTACGAGGAACAATGATTGTCGGAACTACGATTGTCAGAACAAGCAACGGTACGAATGAGAGAGATAGACAATGATTATACTGCCTCCGGCATTGCTGATAATGTATTTCCTCGCTTCTTTTTCTCTTTTTTTCATAGGACCGGATTGGAAACAACGAATCGGAAGACAATATTGAATTACTAAACCGACCATGAACGTTACCCCGACCATGAATGTTACCGCGACCATGAATGTTACCGCGACCATGAATGTTACCGTGGTATGTGAGGAGAATAATGTTCAATGGTACAATTCCAAGGTGAGCGCGATAAGTAAAAATGAGGTGCAACCAAAGGAATGAGGACCATAAGTAAATTATACATAAGCGCTAGTGAGTATCGAACGATACTTAAAGCACTGAGCAGAGGTACACACTATGGGAATCAAACTCACAATGAAACCCGAGCGGTATGTGTATCCCCACACAAAGAAACAACAAATTAGTAATTGGGAGATTAAAATGGTCCAGAAACAATCCGATCATAATCTTATCGATAACTCTTTCCAGCACCGTAAAAATCGAACGAAATAATGTAAATACTCAAAGTAACAAAGTAACCAAACAACGTTTTACAACTTTGGTCTTATTAGTTATTGATAAGATTACACTACCCAATGCCAGAGGGAACACAATCCAAAGAAAATACTACAGATCCCACAGCCAGGGGAATTACCCCAGACACCAGCCTCGACACATCCCACATAACCGGTACACGCAAACTCAGAGACCTCAGGGACCAACTGGAGGACTCGAACTCTACAATTGGGACATACTCGAATATACCGGAGAGAGGCAGAACCAATTACAACAACAGAACAAACTACTGTACGACTACACCGAACAAGAAGACAGCAAGGGAAGCGACGACGACAGTACCGAGGACGAGATGGTCAAGAGGAAGGATTACACCGGAATCAAGGACCACCTGGATGAGGCCCAATTGAAACCTATCTTGATACCGACTAGCGCCGATGTGTACGAATTCAAAAAGACCCTTGCCAACGCGCTGGCCGAGGTAGTATCCATCAAATACCTACAAGGAAGTGGGTATGCATTCCTGTTGGAGAGTGAGGAACAATACAATACACGGGACGCAAACGCACAATACCCCACCGCGCCAACTGAGCCCCAAGAACTCGATAGTTCAATCGAGCTCACCTCAGACACGTTCAAACTATGGAAACGCAGGCGCGCGCTATATGTAGAGTGGAGCAAATATGATAGAGAGACACTACTCATTACAGACAAAAAATTCCCCACCATGCTGGACAACTTAAAAGACCCGGGCTCCGAGGCGTTGTACTAGCTGCCTTCCAGGCCATGGAGGCTGACCTCTGCACGACAGATGCCCAGCACCAGCTTACCCGCGAGCTCACGAAGAAAATGAATGCTCTATCATATACGCCGAGCCCCATTGGTCCCAAGGAATACTTCAGACAATTAACTAAGTATCAATGGCAGATCAATCTACTCCCAGAAACTGCGGAGGTGTCCTCGGCCCAAATGATTGATTACTCCCGGGATGCATTCATGCGTAGCAAACACGACCCAATTACACTCCACCGCGTTAATGAGGACTGGAAACAACACAGGGCGACCATAGCCAAGGGCAACGAATTCTTACACTACAAAAAGTTCTGGGGCCAACGTCTAAAGGAGTTATACAGCACCTACCACAACAAAGCAGCAACGGCCAACATGGTGGACGTACACAACGACCGACGATTCACTGACCTCGAGAACCAACAACACGAGCTAGCCAACGTGTGTCGAGAGATCTATTCCCACGTATCAGAGACAGCCGCCACGGCGTCGACCGCGACGGCGGCGTCTACGATGACAATGTCGCACCAGTGGGAAACGGCAATGGCCTACCTCCAGGCAGACATCAATCATCTTAAGGCAGCAGACGCCAGTCGCCCCAGACAGTCCGGGGTGGGACACCAGCTTACACACGAGTGGAAACAATACAAATATTACTGCCACTCTTGCGGAGTCAACCTCTCACATACCGGACGCGATTGCTTCAACAGGAGGAACAAGGCCGCCCACCAGGAGGGAGCCACCTACGACAACCGGATGGGAGGATCCACCAGGAACACCGACAGGTGGATGAAGTGGAATGGACCCAATCCCAAGGGTGAGGGACGCGGGGTGTTCAAGGCCTCCCTCCGATCCTGAGGGCGTGGGAGGGACCACAGTAGTAGTATACATAAATCTAGTAATCGATATTCAACATGACTACCCGGTATCCTACGTGATCCCTCGAGCGAAACCCAACCCCGGCTGCCGCGCAAGGTCGTAACATTCGCACAAGAGGTAGCATGTGCAGGCAGAACCCCACCAGGGTTTGGGGCCCTTGATTTGGCCGCAACCGACCATTTTGTCCCATCCGCGTACCAAGGTGGGTCACACCAAGACATCCCAGGGGCATTGACAGTTGGTTGTGCCAATGGCAGCATGATGCAGTCCACAGCAACCGACCTACTGGATTTACCCCGCCTGCCCCACGAAGCACGGGGGTGCCATAAATTCAATGAGGTAGAGTTACCCCTTGTCTCTGTGCCCAAATTATGCGGTGCCAAGTCCAATTCTCCCGGGACACTGTGGCTGTTATCGGACCTTCCCAACAAGTCATTCTCGAAGACCAACGTGACCCCCTCAGGAACCTATAAATGGTTCCCTTACACCAACCTGGCCCACCAACTGTGAAGGCCGAATCTCCAAGGGTGACAAGCCCCCCCCCCCCCCCCCCCCGCAGGCCGAATCTCCAAGGGTGCCAAGCCCCCCCCGCAAGCCATGCAAACCGAAAATCAAAAGACCAACACGACGCCTACCAAAAACAACATCAACAACACACAAATGGCGCACATCAAAATCAACAACAACCTAAACAAAACCGAAACCGAATATCCAATACATGTGGGGGCAGGGGCATACCAGATTCAAGTCATCCCCAAACTGATCAGGTTCTACCACGCGGCGGCAGGATACCCCACCAAGGACACGTGGGTACGGGCCATTGAACGCAGATTGTTTGCTACGTGGCCAGGACTCACGGCACAACGAGTCAACCGGTACCTCACTATGGCGGAAGAGACCACTATGGGACACCTGCAGATGGTAAGACAGGGCATACAGAGTACATGCAAACCAAAAGCCAGCAAGACGAAAGGACCGACAAGGAACGATACAGATCTGCCCCTGGTCAAACGAAAGAAAGCACACGACGTCTGTGTAGACATTGTGGCCACCAATGAAATACAGCCAATTGACCTCAAAGACCCACGCACCAAAGATGAACCAAAAGAGCTCATTGCTTGGGATCTATCAGGGCGATACCCAGTCACTTTGCGACGCGGACACCACAGTATGTCTTCCTTATGTACGACTACGACTCCAACCACATAGACGTGGAACCCATTCAGTCACGCAAGAGCGAAAATATTCTACGTGGGTTCACGGCGTGCTACGCACGGATGAAAGAGGACAACATAAACGCAAAAATAGTACGTATGGACAACAAGACCTCCAAGAAACTAATTGCATACATCACAAAGAACAATCTCAATTATCAGCTGGCATCACCCGGGGACCACCGACTCAACCACGCTGAAAGGGCCATACAGACCTTTAAGAATCACTTTATAGCCAGATTGAATGGAGTAGATGAAACTTTCCCGGTAGACCATTGGGACCTACTGATACCACAGGCACTCATTACCCTCAACTTACTGCGTGCGTCACGGACCCAGCCCAAACTATCAGCATATGAGCTCCGACGCGGGGTATATGATTACAACAAACACCTGCTGGCCCCTATGGGCTGCCGGGCTATCATCCACGATAGGGCCCAAGAAAGGGGCGCATGGCAGGACCACGGCACAAGGGGTTACTACATTGGGCTGGCCTAAAAGCATTACAGGAATTACACCTGTGTTGGGGAAGCTAGCCGATCGACCAGAGTGAGTAACACAGTCGCATTCTTCCCCAAGGCTGAGATGCCTCATACATCATCTACCGACCGGATGCTCATGATCCTCCAAGACCTAAAGGAGGTCGTCAGGAGGCCCCATCCACCGATCCCATATGTCGAACAAGGGACACAAATCAATGAGGCCCTCTGGAATATACAAGACCTACTCCATATCGGAAGGCAGGAACCCATAAATACCACATTACTGCACCGAACCCAGGGGAGGCCCAATGTCAACTCACTTGCTAAGCCCATGAGCGCGCGTGATTCCCCAAGAATATCAGAAGGGCCCGATACAAAAATAAACCTTAAGCTCAGGAATGAGCGCGAACCTCCAAGGGTGCTGGCACCACAACAACGTAGCGCCCGCCGGGGACAACCCTGGGCCATAGGCACTATTATAAGAAAGAGGTTCAACTCAGAGTGGTATGAAGGGGAGGTGGTTAGCTATGATCAGACCAACCAATACTACCGAGTGAAGTACACCGATGGCGATGTAGCTGACTACACACACGGAGAAATATCCCGACACTACAAGTCCGACCAATACAACTCAAAACCCAAGCACAAAGTTAGGTCCCGGGCCCTTGTGGGTGTATACCAGCGCGATCCAGTGCATTTCCCGGTACCCAAACAGGCCAAACAAGTACGTATAACGCAATATAGGCCCCAGCTAGCGTGTGGGGGATCCATATGGGACGAAGACTTAAACAAGTGGGCTGCGTACCATGACCTCATCCGGCACCCCAAAACTGCAATACAAGAGTTGTGGCTTAGATCAGGTGAAGATGAGTTTGGCCGGCTGTTCCAAGGCTTCCAGCAAAATAACATAGAAGGGATGGACGTATTGGATTGGATCAATAGAGACAAAGTGCCCATACACAAGAAGGTCACATATCCCCGGTACACAGTCGCTATACGCCCCAAGAAGGCCGACCCCTACAGGACAAGGATCACTGCAGGGGGGGACCAACTGGAGTACCACGGCAACGTGTCCACCTGGACGGCGAGCATGGAAACCATAAAAACCCATTGGAACAGCGTGGTGTCCACCCCAGGAGCTAAGTACTGCACCGGAGACATATCCAACATGTACTTATGCTCCACACTGGATGAACCAGAATTCGTAAAGTTCAGGTGAGACATGATTCCCCCCCGTATCAGGTCAGCTTACAAGCTAGAGGGACTCAAACAAGGGGATTATATTCATGCCCACATTAAAAAGGCATGGTATGGGTTAAAACAGAGCAGGAAGATCGCCCACGACGACCTAGTTGGACACCTCCAGCAATACGGATACCGGAAGGTACCCCACACTGAGGGACTATTCCTACATGATGAGAGGGACATCAGCTTTACCCTCGTCGTGGACGACTTTGGGATCAAGTACACTCTTCAGGAAGATGTAGATCATCTAGTAGAGGCAGTCGGAGCCAAATACACCTTCAAGGTGAACTGGTCGGGAAAACAGTACATCGGGGTCCATCTGCAGTGGGACTACGGCAAACGTGAAGTACGATTGTCCATGGATGGTTACGTGGAACAAGCGTTGAAGGAATTCAAACACATGAGGCCCACGCGCACGTACGTGGGCCCTTCACATGCAGACGTCCCCGCCTACTGGCAAAAAGATACAATACGCAAAACTCGAGGACACAACCACGCTATCGAACGAGGAAATAAAACTCATCCAACAAGTCACGGGAAAATGCCTATTCTATGCGCGAGCAGTCAATAACACGATGCTACATGCACTCAATGACATTGCCTCTGCCAAGAATAACAAAACGGCATTAGCGGCCACAAAATATTTCCTCAACTATGCGGCGTGCAATCCCGATGCAACCATAATCTACAGGGCAAGTGACATGATACTCTGGGTAGATAGCGATGCAGCATACCTAGTATGTCCAGAGGCCAAGAGCCGGGCAGGGGGTTACCATTACTTGGGAGACGCAACCGATCACACGTTCAATGGCGCTATAATTGTATTGGCAAAAATCATCAAGAATGTCATGGCATCAGCCGCGGAAGCTGAGGTTGCCTCCTTGTTCCTGAATGCGAGGCAAGCCTTACCAATCTGACAATGCCTGATTGAACTAGGGCACGCGCAACCGGCCACCCCATTAAAAACAGACAATAATACAGCGGAAGGCATATTGAATGGTACAATTAAGCAAAAACGGTCCAAGGCGATCGACATGCGATTCTATTGGCTGAAAGACAGGGCGGAACAAGGGCAATTTAATATCTTCTGGGAACCAGGAAAACATAACTTAGCAGATTACCCCACCAAACACCATCCGGGCAGCCACCATAAGAAGGTAAGACCAATATATCTATATGAACCGGATAGTCCGAGGACCATCCAAGGGTGTATTGAATTACTAAACCGACCATGAACGTTACCCTGACCATGAATGTTACCGCGACCATGAATGTTACCGTGGTATGTGAGGAGAATAATGTTCAATGGTACAATTCCAAGGTGAGCGCGATAAGTAAAAATGAGGCGCAACCAAAGGAATGAGGACCATAAGTAAATTATACATAAGCGCTAGTGAGTATCGAATGATACTTAAAGCACTGAGCAGAGGTACACACTATGGGAATCAAACTCACAATGAAACCCGAGCGGTATGTGTATCCCCACACAAAGAAATAACAAATTAGTAATTGGGAGATTAAAATGGTCCAGAAACAATCCGATCATAATCTTATCGATAACTCTTTCCAACACCGTAAAAATCAAACAAAATAATGTAAATACTCAAAGTAACAAAGTAACCAAACAACGTTTTACAACTTTGGTCTTATTACACCGAGTCAAAGGCAGCAAAAAGGAACAACGTGAGATAGATGGACAATGATGCCTACATCCTACATTGCTGATGATGTATTCCTCACTTGTGTTTTCCTTCTTATTTTCATAGGTACGGATTGGAACAATGATCAATTGGAGCAACAGATCAACGTGAAGGGACAACAAGGCCGACACAGGATTGGAACAATGGATTGAGGTGCGGCGAATCTTTACTAAACAACGGATCGGAACAACGGATCAGAAACAACAGATCGGAAACAACGGATTGGAAACAACGCTGGAGGGGCGGCATCTTGTTCCCTGTAGGTGCAGCGAATCGGAACAATAGAGGTGCGGCGAATCTTCCCTTGAAATTGTAAGCATCAAATCGATCGGACAAATTGAAGGCAACAACAAAAGGAGGCCAACGGTGTAGGTTAGTGGCACGTAGATTATATTATTCTGTTGTTATTATTTACTCTATGTAGTACATCAATAGATGCTCACCCATTTTGTTCAATTATCATATCATATATTCAAATAGGATCGTCGACAACGGCAACGACAGAGAGCAACAACAGCAACCGGGAACCTCGCAACAGCGGCAAGGGGCAGCGATAGCAACAGCAGCAAGCGGCAGCAGCGATAGCAACAGCAGCAAGCGGCAGCAGCGATAGCAACAGCAGCAAGCGAGAACAATTGAAGCGGCCGCAACCGGGAACGATCAAACCAGCAGCAACAGCGGCAAGCGGTAGCGAGAGCAACAGCGGCAAGCGGCAGCGATAGCAACAGCGGCAAGCGGCAGCGATAGCAACAGCGGCAAGCGGCAGCGATAGCAACAGCGGCAAGCGGGAACGATCGAAGCGGCCACGACCGGAAACAATCAAGCCAACAGCAACAGCGGCAAGCGGCAGCAAGAGCAACAGCGGCAAGCGGCAAGCGGCAGTAAGAGCAACAGCGGCAAGCGGCAGCAGCGATAGCAACAGCAGCAAGCCGGAACGATTGAAGCGCCCGCAAAAGTCAGAATTTCCTGTTCCAGACAACTAGATCTGAAACGCCATTCCAGAAACTTGACCCTGAAACGGCAATACAGACGTTCTGCCGATTTTCAAGCGGCCGGAACCAGGAACGATCTAACCAACACTCTTTTTGAATCCACAATCAACATGGCCCTGGAGTTAGCACTGCTTGGATACTACTATGATAACTAGTACTTAACCCCTGATTACAATAACCCACTGCTTGGGGAGGAAGATAAGAAAGGAAGAGACCGTAGAACTCCTAGGATTGCAATTAGGCGTTACATCCAATCCACTTTCATGTATCTCTATCAATTGGGCAATGATCAAGCCCTTTTGAATTACTGTGGAGTCAACCATGTAGTATTCAGGGAGCTTCTAGATACATTTGAGTCATTCTTCAATTCATACACTATTGATAAGAGCACTGGATTGATTCAGAAGTTTAAGGAATATAAGAAACACAATTATATTCATCATCAAGAGTTTGATGCAACCAGATGTCTTGCTCTTATTTTATTCTGGTTCTGAACCAGAGGATCAGCAGCAAGAGCAGTTGCTATAGCATTTGGAATTACAGCTTCTCCTATGTACAGATGGCTGAAATTTGGACTCAAGGTCCTTCTTTCTGCATTACAAGACCATCCTGAAGCAAAAGTTTGCTTGCCAAATGAAGAAGAGACTCAACAATACATTGCTGCTATTGTTGCAAAGTATCCCACTCTTGGTCCACACAGAGTGTGGGGTGCTTGTGACGGGCTTAAACTGCATATCCAGCAGTCTGGCGACTGGACCAAACAGAACCAATACTACAATGGTTGGACTTGTGCTACATATGTCAATAGCTTCTTTTCTGCCCAGATGGGAGGATCTTGGCTTGTGTCTTGAATGCTCCTGGGTCTTGGCATGATAGTACTCAAGCTGACTACGGGCTGTATGAAAAGATGGAGCTTATGTACAAGCTGTATGAGGCAAAGGTTGTGGTCGATTCGGGGTCTAAGTTATCTACAAACAACTATCTTCTTAGAAGTAGTCAATACGACCCTATGACAGCTCCTGTAGAAATACCTGAGGGTACATCTAACAAAGAGGCCACGGCAATGAAAAGGCGCGCCATTTGCAACGCTATTACAGTGAACAGACAAGCAACTAGTGTTAGACAGATGTTTGAATGGGGGATGAGACTAGATCTAAGGTGGGTTCCCTAGACTCAAAGATAGCATGTTGCTGGAAGAAACAGGAGACAGGAGGATCATTTTGAAGCTTGCCGTGTTGTTGTATAGCTTCCAGACAGCTAAAGTTGGAATCAACACCATAGTACTACTCAACACCTACATGAGTCAGACTGAAGGTTTCTTCTCCTACGGCTTGGTACCAGCTGAAACCGCAAACGATGTATTTTAGAGTCATCAAACCAATTGATTCGTTTATCATTAGCAAATTAGTAGATAATCATTGATAGTAGTTATGAATTAGCGTTAGGAATTAGATTCCATTAGTTTGCCGAATCAATCAATTAGTCGATCAATTGATTAGTCATATTGAGAGCAGTCAACAACACGTCCAAATAATTTTGCTCCAGCGCACCTCTAGTAGTGGTTTTGGATCCCTCTTTGAAGGGATTGCAATAGAGTTTTTCTGTGGTCTCTGTAGCCTAAGTTTCTGTCTGGAGCAACGCTGGTAGTGTTGTTGAGTTTAAGTAATAATCGATTTGTTTGAAATAACTAACTAACTAAGAACTAATTGATCTAACAATTTGATTCGCCTAACAATTTAATTTGATTTGATTTGATTTGATTCGATTCGATTTGATCTGATTCAAATCAATTCAATTCAATTCGATTCGATCCGATTTGTCTTGTCGATTTGATTTGTCTTCACTAATCAATTACTAATTGATTCCTACTACTAACAAATCATCATCACAGCTGCTGTCACTGTCACTGTCCTCGTTGTTGCAACTGTAGTCGCAATGCCGCTGGAGACTGTTCACTTTTCTTTTGAGCTTCCCCCCTTCAGCAGCATTAGTAACTTGGGGAGTAGTAACCTGTGGAGTAATAGGAGATGTAGTGTGACTGACGCCACAACCGGCGCCACCAGCGCCACTAGGGCTGCTGCCACTAGTAAGTTGAGCAAGGAGTGCCTGCAACAAGAACACCTTCCTCTCTTCATCTTCCCTGTCCTGTCTTCTCTGTGCATCATTCATTTGCTTCTGCAGAAGCTTTAATACTTCAGCAATCATCATCTTGAATTCGTTGTCTCCTTTGGGATTGTAATGTCTCTTCTTCTTGCTACTACTAATGGTACTGGCAGGAGTAAGCTGAGTAATCTCAGTAACTTCTTTGAACTGGGTACCTTCTCTGTTTTGTGTTGGTTGAGTTTCTTGTCCAAGTAGAGACTCCTCTTTCACCCGAAAACAACACACCAATCACCAATGAAACATACGGGGGATGGCAATAGCGCCGGCGCAGCGACTTGGTGGAGGAGGAGGGAGAGGACCAGCTGTAGTGGATGCCGCGCCGGGTCTTCCAGAGGGGCAGCGGCCTGCAACTTTGTACGCCACTCCAAGAACCATCCAAGCCTTGTGGGATGAGTACCAAAATGGAATAGGAGGGAGGAAGCCGGCGCGCGAGTTCACTGCAGCTGAGCGAGGGCGCGTTAAGTTCAAGTATTCCAACAGGAAAGTCGTGTGGAGTTGTGTGGAGAGGCTCTTGAATCGTGGCAATGATGTGAATACTGCCATCAGCAAGATCAAGCGTGTTTATGGGGATGTGTCCATCACGAAGCTAATCAAGGCAATGCGCCGTGATGAGAGGAGTGGAGGGAATCCGACACTTCGATGAGCAGCGGCGATTGCTGCTGGATGGATTCGTTCGATGGATTTGTTCAATGGATTCGTTCGATCGATTCGTTTGATCGATTCGTTGGTGGTTCGATTGTTGGTCCTATCGATTTGTTGTACATTGGTTTCGATCGATTCGTTTGTTGGTTCAATCATGGAGGAGGAGGAGGAGGAGCTTGTTGGATAGGGGATCCCCCCCTGTTGTTGCTGATAAGCTCTGTTTTTTAGTTCAAGTTTTTTCATGTTCCGGTGTGTTGTCGAGTGAGTGAGTGCTGTAATCACAGGCGGGTTCGATCGATCACCTGTCTAAGTCAATGTGAGTGTCGTGTAACATGTCAGTAATAGATAACAGTATTATTTGTACACATTTACTTCCATCTTCTTGTACCTCAGCTCGGAAAGTGAATGGTCGATTTTTGGAACTGTTTTGTTGCCGGTCTTGTTGCCGGTCTTGTTGCCGGTCTTGTTGAGTATTGAAGGTGCGGCGGGTTCGATCGATCACCTGTCTAAGTCGATGTTAGGGTCGTGTAACATGGAAGTAATAGATAACAGTATTATTTGTACACATCTACTTCCATCTTCTTGTACCTTGACTCGGAAAGAGAATGGTTGATTTTCGTTCTGTCTTGTGAGCACTCTTGTCTTAGTGAGTTTTCAACGTTCCAACGATCTTTTTTTTATACTTAGAGTGTTACACAAAAAGGTGCGGAGTGCTCACCAAACGTTACCTCTGTAGACTTCTACATGGTTTGTGTACTGTTGCATTTTAAGTTGCGTTTTTTTTGTGTACTCTCACGGTACCGGTACGTACCATTAACCGCACAGAAACACCTATGCTTCATGCATACGATACATATTGCATAGCATTCAAACGTGCACCTTCGTGCGTTAGAAAGGTGCGCCAACTTTTTTGTGATGGTGTAGATGTCGTGAATACGGAACGAAAAGGCCGAACAAATCTGGCAGTGCAAAGTCGTTATCAATCCTCAGAGAGTCTTCGATCAAAGCAGTAGGACGGCCATATTACATCGCCTGACTTTGTGTGCAAAACAATGGTTTGTTTGTTCGAAAATTTTCGGAACGCGTTGTTATTCATCGGATTCGGGCTTGGTCTGATGGGGTCTGACGATGTATTTCTAACCTACGGGCGAACAATTTCCATGTCCTCGTTGAAATCGTTTGCTTTGCCTGATTCGGTCACCCCGGAAACGATGGCGATAATGGAGCAAGACACAACACATTATCGCAACAGAAGAATCCTAGAGGAGCAATATCATCGTGGATATGGCGCTCACGACATGCAATAGTTGTGAACAGCATCTCTCTGTTTCCGTACGAATCATGGGGCGTTGTGGCTTCGTGATAATATGAATGGAGGAAGACTCGAATATCCCATGCGGGTGAACTGCTTCAACAGCTTCCTTCTTACTATGAATCGGGATGTTTGCACGCGAGATGGCGTGTGTCGGTTCCGTCGTCACCAGCTTGAAGATAGAAACGAGAAAACCACAAAAACGAATGAAGGTAGACCCGCCGAGAATTGAGCCAGCTGCAACTGTCGTCTGCAAATCTTGATGTAGGGAACTTGCCGAAGGGAATCGACTGGATTTGAGTTGATACCGAGGAAAAAGACTTTCGCCCCGAAGGATTTCCTTCTTGCGCCAACCGTTCAGGAAATGTTGTTTCCGCTCACTTTTGGTGCAGCTAAGATTTTCAATGAAAAAGATTGGTACGCGTAGTGACGAGGACGTCAATGCTCCTTGCCACTAGAACGCGTTTCCCGAACAACATTGAAGTTGAAGAATTATTGCAATAAAATATCTCCCTCGAGTAAATAAATTATCCCAATTGATACGCATAGGGTACCGGTATCAATGGTATCGTCTTGCACTTCAAAAAAACTGAATGTCTGACTCTAGTCGAATTATTGTATCTGGCATGAGCAGTCCAATTCGTGTGAAAAGTGTGAACTGTGATGTTTTCTTGGTTTTTGATCCGAACCAAAATTTGAGAAACAATCCATCTCAAAACAAGAAACGGGTGTGCGTCCACGACTGAAACTCGATCAGTCTTACATCACATTCAAAAAGTATCATTACCAATCAAAAAATGAAATCATCAAAATCAGGAAATCTCGGAAAGTGACCGTGATGATTGGAGATGGAGGATTCAGAATGGAGGATGGAGGATGGACACGGACAAAATCCCCAGGAGCTAGTTCCTATCAGCGCCCAAGCTCCTGCGTGGCGCTACATTTAAGAAGCATAGAAACCAAATACTAATTATCCCTACGACAGTAAGCAAACAGAGAAGAATTCATTGTCCCGATAGAGCTCCCCCAGAGGCAGGGATCGAGTGCAGTGAAACGCGTACCAAACGAACTTGCCAGGCACACGGGGGAAAGAAAAATTCTGATGCAGAGTATATCTGCCCCGACGAAAAAGGATGGTTCGTCCGAGCCATCTCGGATGCTACCATCCTCTCGTTCCTCGTCGGTGATGGAAAGTTTACTTGCGAATAGTAATATGAATTGGGATGAGTTTCTAGGAACGATCTGGGAAACGAAATGCCATCGATTTGTCTTCGACAAAGAAAAAATGTCATTGGGATGCTCGCAAAATCTTTGGAATGAAATCGTGGATCAAGGATGGGACGTATTGACACATTTGATGGATGATACATACCGAGTGGGCAATGAAAATAGCGAGCAAGAGACGGCAGTGTCATCAATCAGCAGTAATAGCAGTCACACACCCCTGCTGTTTCGAGATTTACAGCCTTTGGATGATCCCGAAGAAATACAACGGCTCTACAACAATAGTCTGTATGCCGCTTATCTGGCGGGTACTTCAATCGTTTGGAATCATGTGGATTTAAAATCCCCTCGTGTTGCATCTCTCTGCGAGGATTTGCAAGGCGGGTGTTATGAGCCGGAAAAACAACCGAAATCGGATTCTTCTCGCGGCGGGAGTTGCTTTTTCCCGCACGCCTACGCCAATGCTTATTTGACACCACCGCATTCACAGACAGTTCCTCCACATGCCGACGATCGAGATGTCCTCGTCTTTCAGCTTGTAGGGCACAAACGTTGGAAGGTGTATCAAGAACGACCAATTCGTTATCCCTACACCCACGAGCAAGTGGGGAAGTCTGGCATCCAGGTGCCGGAATCAGTCCTCGACGGACCCCTAGCCTTCGACGATTGTTTACAACAGGGCGATGTTCTATACATACCTCGCGGAATGGTGCACGAAGCAAAAACAACCTCAAATAATGACGCTCCAGATTTGAGTTTCCACATTACGGTGGCATTGGCAACACACGATTGGACATTGGGTAGGAAATCTGAGCCGATTAATTCAAACAACATTACTGAACAGTACTGCATTACAATCACTAGCCACTACCGCATCAGCGTCATCACCTATGGCAACAACATCGAGCGAGACTCCCAGTGCAACGGATTTACGTCGATCATTGTTGCCTTCGACACAAATGACTCTCCACCATCAGGATAAGACCGCACCATTGATTTCTCAATGTTGTGGTGGATTTATTTTGGACACAACGACAATACAAAAAGGAATCGACAATGTCTTTGAAAGGCTTAAAGCTGAAATCACAGCAAAAGCCTTAGTGGAAGACTTGAACCATAGAATAAGCACTCACAACCTTCGTGCATCAAAGAATCGCAAAGCTTTGATAATAACGTGGGAAGGAACGAAATCGCACTCTGAACCGAAGACTTTTCAGAGTCCCATGGATGTGGCCGTTGGCACGATTGCGGTCAAAAATGTCTGTTTGGGTACGTACATTCGGGCTTCCACTCCTATCGAACGAGAACACGTTCAAAGTAAATATCATGCTTCAAGTTCTACTTCGGCAGGATTGAATGTTAGAGACGAAATAGGGGACGATGTTGCAGAAATCATAACCAAGATCAAAGCGGAGCAACCTCATCAAAATGGTGTCTTTCGGGTTGGCGATTTCCGAAAACTTTTAGCCCTTGACAGGCCGCATTCCCATTCCCTTGTATGCAATTTGACATCGCTGAGTTTAGCAAAACGTGCCGTTGAGCTCGGTGCTTTTGCAATTGTCGAGGAACACGACCCCAGGATCGAAAGGACAACAAAAAGAAAAAGAATATTTTGATTGAACAATGGAAATGTGATACAAAAAGGCGAAGATCAAAATCTAAAATATCATTCCTTACTGACAGAAAAGCATTACTAATACTTATGAGATTACAAACGTGTAGTTACTGGGATTCGTATCGATTTGACAACTACATCTGAAGAGTGTTTGTACGAACTTGAGCTACTCAGATGAGCACAAACTAGCTAGTGTGTCAACATTCACTGGTCGAACTCTCCATTTCTCTTCCTCTTCAATAAATGCAGCCATTTTTAATTCACTTCGATGTGTCTCGTCCCCATGCGATACTATACAAATTTGTTCACCCTCAATAGGGATTGAGTGTTAGCATATTATAATACTATAGAACCTATTACAGAGGCAGATTTTTAGACAAAATGATAACTATTTCTGAACAAAAGCCTCACGTTATAGAACTGCATAATCTAGCCTACCATGTCTCATCATGCTATGTCCTTACAAGATACTTAAGGCCTGCTCGGTGCACATTAGGTACATAGTATTTTGATGATTGCTAGTATGTGAGACATGCTAGTTGCTCGTCACATAAACCTCTGCATTCAAGGGGGATAACAATGAGTTATGGTGCAGATGATGACTGTATGACAAAGTAGCTATCAGAGTACAAACATGAGCTTTGCATCTGAGTGATCCCAGAAGACCAACTAGTATAGATAGCAGCTGTGGCTATTCTGAAATGTGAATTGCAAATTGTACATAAAAATATTGATGTTGAGCTAGTAGCATCCAAGGGATTTATCATTTGGAGATATTTACGATTGCCAAAGAATTGGATCACGTGAAAAGTTTAGGAAAGCTGACAAAATGAAAGAAAAACATTGATTCTTTGCAATAGGCATGTTCATGGAGAACAAGAACCAAATGGAACCAAATGGAACCAAATGGAACCAAATGGAACCAAATGGAACCAAATGGAACCAAATGGAACCAAATGGAACCAAATGGAACCAAATGGAACCAAATATACTGAGCAGATTGCTGGAGGATAGTGAGACAAATTCAACTCAAATTGGTCTCAAAGCACATCCTTATCACAAAGGATACGTTTGCTTGAGTTTCCTTAGCTTTCCTTAGCTTTCTGTGGTGTTTCAATTGTTGGAGTGTCAAGCAATTTGTAATGAGTCCCTTTAAAACTTCGAGAAAAGAAGAGGTTCAACTATACCCAGCGTCCTTCATCGTCTTTCATGGTGTTACAGAGAATGGATTGATGGCTTCAATCACAACCTCAGGCCTCTCAATAAAATCTCTCTCCATTTTCTGAACACTTTTACACTATTCCAACTTCCTTTTCTATGGTTATCATCTCCTTTCTACTTAAGTGTGTTCTCCCCTTTGTCACAGTGACGTTGTACAGGCAGTGCACACCAGTCTAAGATGTTTATTGAGAAGTGTTAGCCAGAGGAGTTGAAGTATGGAATTGGTGCAGATTCATTGATGTTTGGATCTAGCTTCCAGTTAGTCCAACGTTTGATTCCTACCATTAACACCTCTAGTAGAGTGTAATGAGCACACAGAATGAGGGAACTCATACATTCCTCTCTGGGAGTTCTTGGATTGCTGACTTCTCTTGATGAAGAACAAGAATGATGATATCCACTAAAAATTCAATAGTACAAGAACAGATCAACCATTTTTCATTGTATTCAAGTAGTACAGGTGTCAACAGGTCCATAACTGGTGGTGTATCCTCTATCTGTAAGGGTTAAACCTGTTAAATTTCTTTTGTGTCCGAGTTGTGAGTGACTGGATTGAGTCACATTTTGCAATGTGTCACACTTTGTGATATGTCTGAGAGATACGGCCATCTATAGGTCATGCTTTTAGGGCATATATATGTGTTTGAAAATCATCATACTCTTCAGGTCATGTATTTGTAGGCATGTTGCATACGGATACATTCAGTTCATGTATTTTGTTTTATACAGGATAAGAAGAATGGTCTTCTCTGTCTTCTTTTCAAAATTTTGTTGACAAAGGGGGTAGGCTTCACTTTGCCAAAGTCCAATCAAAAGTATCTTGAGGTAACCAAGAACACTCTTCCTGGATTGATAAGAGCCATGATCACAGAGAAGTCTCAAGGGTCTGCCCCATTTTTGAACAAAATTTTGAAAACAAGAGAGAAAGTTAGCTGTGGAAGTCATCTCTTCAACATGGATGATATGAGATTGTTGGCCAAAGAATATTTGAGCAAGTTTGGAACCACCATTGACAGCAGGAGTATCTGAATAAATGACGTCAGAAAGAACATCATCATTGAAGGGTCTGGCATTCATTGTTGGTTGGGGTGATTGGAACATTTTCAAGATGTTGCCATCTGGGCTGAAAGGCATGGAGCCATACTGTGTAGAATTTGTTGTACACTCAAAGATTGACGGGATAGGTATAATGATGTTTAAAATAATTGAGATGTGAGCTCATCATGACACTCTTAGTTTTTACTACCTAATTTGTGTATTCTCCACTGTGTACTGGGGCGCTCTGTACTTTACATGGTAGAGGTCTTTTTCCCCTGTGGTCGTACCATGCTGTAGCGTTTTATTGCTGTATTGTATTCTTGTATCGGTCTTCCTTGTATCGGCCTTCTTGTATTGGTCTTTTCAGAGGTAGTATTGGTCTTTTGCAAGGTTACGTAATTAATTTTGTGGGTCTTTTGCTTGATTGTATCTTCATGTTTTTAATGGAATACATGAGGCGTCATTCTGAACTGGTATTGCTTTTCATGAGCAGCATAAGTACTAGTTTTTGCACGGGTGTTTATGTTTATTCTTTCAATTTTACATATGGATTCCAAGTGTTTACTTAGTGCTCTTCTTTTTAGGATACATTAGCTCGTACCTTTTAACCTGCTTAATTGTGGCGGTAAGTGGGATTGTTTTTACCACTAATGGATTTCAATGTAGTGGAGGTGCGTTCAGTTTTTAGTCAGTTTTACGTACCATAATTTTTGTACGGTATTTGTTGTATTGTATTTTTTCCCCTTTGACATATTTTTTGACTGACAACAGAATTGCTGAAGGGTCTAGCCTTGATGCAATTGACAGATATCTAGGCAAAGAAGGGCTTGAGTGACAGGTAATCTTGGACACTGGGGTGTGGATGCGAGGTGAGGAAGCAGCAAGGATACCAGCAGGAGCATCAGAACAATCAGAAGATAAAGCATACTACAATTGCACACTGCTGGTTACAGTTGGAGGCAAACAAATGGAGCACTGAGCAAGCACTTCTTGATGAGCATACTACTAGTCCGTTGCAGTGAGCCAGAATGACCCATCAGTGTTGATATCACCATCAAGTGGTTGAAATAGTGCTACTATTGTGAAGTCTTTATCCAAGACCCATACTACTAGAGCTTGTTTCTCGTTCCTCAAGAATTGAACAATGCACAGACACTTCAGTCATGAGTCACTGATACATTCCATCAGTCATGAGTCACTGACGCATTCCACGCATCAGTCATTGTTCAATTGTATTTGAACATCAATATAGTCTTCTCCTTGAAGTTCTCATCCAATTCCGATCATCAAAGAGCACGGTTCTTTTCCAATTGTATCATAGACCAAATATAGAAGCTTCTCAAAGTCATCTTTGATTCTAAAACTCAATAGCACACAACTTCACCTACAGCGTAGTTCATATTGAATTCAATCACAATGTTGCTGCATTTTTTTAATCGATGAATACAACCTTACACTCCTTCTAAAAAACTACCGTAACACCTGATCCACCATGGCCGCCATTGCTCAACTTTAAGCTACAAAACATCCCCCAATCCCATTCAAACCAATCATCCTTCATCAGGACTACCCAACCATTTTTCTTTTCCATCATGTACCTAACACTATTCCCCCTCTGCTACCGCAATCATAGCCAAAGCCATTGCAACCCCTCCTCCTCCTCCTCCTCCGCCACCAACCGCATCTGCACAAATCATTAAGAAACAGGACACCACATTCTGTCCAGACGCTACTGACAATTAATACCTCATCTGCATTATTGAAGACTTCATCAATGCAGTTAGCACCGCAAACCTCAACGTCCACAACAACATCAAGCATCACAAGACCTGCAATGTCCTTGGTGGCGACCTCAAGTATTCTTGGGACGTCGTTGTTCAAAACGCAGCTCATGATATCCTCGACGCCAACTATCCCAAGAACATTTGCAATTTCCTTTCCATGTTCCTCCCATCCTATGCATTTCTTGTTGAACAAGAATACATGCTGCATGCAACCAAACCATACCACATGGATGGTTTCGCTGCCGCCAGCCGCCTTTGCCTCATCAACATCCTAAGCATCCACTTGCCTGGATCCAAGAGCGGTCAGAGACTTTACTACCCTGATTCCACATCCATAAAACACATTCTATGGTGTCATGCTGCCAACCTGGCAACTCAAGTTCAGTGAAAGAGGCATCCAACTTTAGGATGTCAACTAGGATTTTCAACGTCTGGTCGCCTTCATGGAACAAAAACGTCTTCATCATGATGCTGGACAACTGCTCCAACAGAATCAAAATTGCTGCAAGTATAGTGGCGGGTGCTCTTGGTGCCGTCGATACAGCACAGTTCGCTCTTCATACAGTAACTACTGTACCAATTCAAACAACAGCGCACAAGCTTCCTACCAGAACAACACTTATTGTACCACATATTCCCCTACTTACAATGGTTCACCCAACCCGGGATTCACGTGCTCACCGACTAACAACTATTCACCTCCGTGTCCTCAAAGATTTTGACCTGGAAATAACAACACCTTTTGTCCATCACCTGGAGGTGGTTAAAGCACCCGCAACACCCAAACAGGCCTGCAGTACAACAAATGTTTCCAACAACGCCAACACAATCCCAATGACGCTCATCATCTTGATATGGATGACGACTTCTATTACAATGCCGACGTCAATGATCAACACCCAGATACTGCTGATCAACCCCAGGACGACAATGACAACGACTTTCACGACAATGGCAATCAATACCTTGTACCACTAACTCAAGAATACAATAATGATGATGGATTCTGTCATGACAATGAAGCCAATTGCTACCATCAAGATGCCACAGATCACCATCATGCCAATTACTGACAACCAAAGCAGAACAAACCCATTCCATACACAATCAGCCTAGCTCGCTTCATCCAAGCCACTCCTTCTGCAAGACCATACCTCATCCTCTGTGATTCTGATTCCAAAACCACTTGGTTCAGTCATTACACTTTCCCCAAATCCATGATCCCAACCGTCACCACAACCATTTCAGGTGTAGCCATGGCATGAGAATTCAACTCCCATCAACAAATATCCCTCAAGCACTTCACTCTTCCCGAATTGTCACCTGACACCAGCCTCCCCTTGTTGGATGTTTGAGTCTTTCAATCACCCTGTTGCTATGACATCATCCTTGGATGTGATGCCCTTTGCCACTTCAAAATTGTTCTGAATTTCAACAAAAATCTCATCAAAAGTTCAAAACACATAGTCCCCATGCAAACCTTCCCTTGCCGCAGTGCCTATCCTGCAGCTCTTGCCTTAAAAATCCATGACCTGCAAATTGGCACGGCCACACCAAAAGCAAAAGACAACAGTTTCACAGTCACAGACCCCAAACCTACCATTCTTGATTATACATATGACCAACACAACGTTCACACCGTCTGCTACAAATCTACAAATGCACATATTTGACTGCAAAGCAACGCAGCCAGTTGCACGGCGTCTTATGCAAATATCAAACGATTTTTGATTGCAACCTCAAACATTGTCCCAATGAAGAAATCCATCTTGACATCAATCCTTCCATCAAGTCAAATTGCTCCTGAGCTTATCCTACCAATCAATCCAACAGCCCTTCCCATTCACCACTGACAGAAGAGAGGATGAAGGAGGCAGACAGCATGTAAAATGAGTACCACATTCAAACGCCAGCATGTTACTACTCTACTTCTTCTTTGACCAGGAATGGTGATCAAATGAACGCAACAGTGATCAATTGAACGTTATGGCCATACAAAAAAGCTGCAGGGGGCCCTTAGACATGTAGACCAAATCTAATCACAGTACCAAGAAAATATCACACAGCACACTACTAGTAGTAGCTTACTTAGCCTACTAGAGGGGACTGATTTACATGTGACATAGCAGCAATAATAGTAGGGGGGATCGGCGCTTATTAGCCGTCGTATTGGTTGTTACCGTCACCGTTTGGAAAAAGTGAGCAAAAAAATGTGTCGTGAAACAAGCACCTCCGGGGACATTTCTTAGAAAGAGTCATGTAAAGTACTTGTGCTGGTAGTATTTGTGGTATTTCCTTAAGAGTTGACCTTACACGGAGTCTTATACCACTAAAAATGCAACAATACTGTATATGGAAATTCGCCCTGTACCTCCTCTGTTTTTTGAGGGGTACAACATGATTTCTACAGAGAAAAACAGTAGGAATAGTCATTAGAGGTATGTACCATTAAGCGTACCGATTCCTACTTACGTGCCACAGTAGTGCCAGGTTAAATACCACAATTGTGGTATTTCCTACGTACTATGGTACGAGTACGACTTCAGGCCTAAAATTTGAGATCATTTTGGGCCTGCCGCTAGCCTGCCGCTACAGGTAGCTTGGTTGGAAAGGTCTATTCATACCATATTATCGAACCATGCTACGAAGTACGAGTTCGAAGTAGGTGCGTACTCGTAGTCGATATGATGCGCATGGATCATGGGCCGACATGCACAGAACGAATCGAGTCCGTGCCGAGTGGAAGATCAAATTGAAATAGCCTCTTCTCGGATGCAGAAAATAGCATACGGTTTAAGTTAAGTCAATTATTTTTTACACGTGTGTCTACATTTTATTTATCGTGCACCCAGGGCAAGATGAATTTTTAAGTGATGTACACGGTTCATTGGTAGAATGCGAACTGCACAACTGTAACCCTTCCGGAAGGAATCATCATCTTCGGATCGCAACCTATGGACACTGGACACGTATGTGCTTGCGTGCGCTATCAACTACCTATATATGGAACCCGGAAGGTGCATTTTCTGTTCGAAGTCGTAATATTGCGAACGCGTCGTGCGCAAGATTCTACTCCGTCTGCACGTACCGTATTCTTACGTATGCTCCAGTAAGGAGGCAGTTGCTCAAAATAGCAACTTCAAAAAAAATCGTCGGGAGAGGATACAGGATGTTTCTTGTTTGGAGAAATCAATCCGATGTTCCGTGCGATGCATCCGCGTTCGTAGAATATTGGTACCTGCAGTACTCGACTACGACACTCGTAGTTGTAGCACTACATTCTTTCTTCGGAAGAATATCAACTCGAATTGGCTACATGCATGATGCATAGTACCGGTACCGGTACGAGTATTCATGCCTGTTGGAGACCTCTCGTTAACGTACGACCAGTACATTGTTAACACGGAAGAATTGGACACATCAACCATCAACCAACCTACAAACGAACAGCGTTATCCATCAATAGAAGATAGCCCAATCGCTGCTATATACATATATATTATATTTCGGTATATCCTTACTCTTACACAGCGACTATTCGATCCCAAGGAAAAGCGAAATTCACGTCCCGGACAATAGCGGTGCATCTAATCGTACCAGACTCAATCTCTTTCGAGGGTACACAAAACGCTGTCGAATCGAATAGAGATTGGGACGATCGATTTTGAATACAGTAGCTTGATAGATAGAGAGCTCAATCCAAGAACAAATTGCTTTCAGCAGAAACGAAGTTGCATGAGCACTTGGCACGAAGTTTTCCCCCCAGGATTCATTGCGTACTGGAACGGAAGCCAAAACTATCACTATGAACGACAGCAGTGGCAACGGCAGTGGCAACAGCAGTGTCAACAACAATCCTTCTTCCAGCCCGTTGCACCTCGGCATGTCGGGTGGAGGAATGAATCCATTCTCGGCGGACGAAATCCAGGAGTTAATGGAAATGATTCCGAACGAACAGCAATCCAGTGTAGTCTCGGCATTGCAGATGGTGGATCCCCACGCTGCTGCTCCCACCGACCAGCCCTCGCTCTCCTCTTCTCTAGTAGCGCGTGCTAATAATAACCTTGGAGACGACATGAGTGTGGTCATGGGTGTGGTCCACAACCCGTTACACGTCAATGCAGCTGCCGCCGCTGCGGCAGCAGTCGTTTCCAATGCAACTTCGGGAGTATTCCACCCCGTTCTCGGGACGGTTCAACAACAGCAGCAGCAGCAGCAGCAGCAGGAACAACAACAACAACAACAGCAGCAACAAACAATAGGATCTACGAATTCGACGACCGGAGGCAGCAACGGGAATAACAAAAGCGGAAGCAGCGAAGTCGACGAGGGGAACAAGAACCTGGCCCGGTCCGAACGAAAGCGAAGCCGTGAAAAGCAGCGCCGAAACGATGTCAACAAACAATTCGGCGAACTCACCGAGGTTCTCAAGCGCATCGAGGCCGAAGAACAACAGCTGCAGCAGGAGCGGGCCGCACGGGAGGAAGCTAGAGAAGGGGGTGGCGTGGGTTGCGACGGGAACCAGCAAAACTCGCGCATGATTCTTCCGCCCTTTTCACCCACCAATCGCGTCGATTTGATCGCCCGAACCATTGCCCACCTCGAGCGCCTCAGCCACGTGACAAGAAAGCAGGTCAACGAGATCAAGTCTCTGGATGAACAACTCCAGGCGGCGCAAAAGGCGGGCGAAGACATGGCACAGAAACTAAAGGAGGCGGTCTTCAATCAGCAACAGCAGGTGGGTGGAATGATGGTGAACGGAATGATGGGGCCCATGGGTGCTGCGGTCAACCCGATGTTCAATCCCATGGGAATGGCAGCCATGGCCAACCCCATGAGCATGGCAGGGGGTTCCGGATCGGCAGCGACGAACGGAATGATGTCGATTCAACCACAAAAACAACAGGTAAGCGCAAACAACGCGAAGCATTGCTACATGGTCGAAGGACAGAGAAGTTTCAGTTTCAGTTCGGACTTCCACGGCAACAGCAAATTGGGATCGTTTGGTTTCGTTTCTAGTAATCCGGAGTGTCATGTGTCGATGTTAAGATTGGCTTCGCTCAATTCATTCTTTCTGTCACTTCCTATTTCTTTTGTGTTTTCCGAAACCAAAAGATGATGATGATGGTTCCTATGATGATGCCACCAGCAGCAGGAGCAGCTGCTGGTCCTGGCGCGGCGTCTGCGCCCTCCATGATGCCAACCGGCAACCAGCCTTTTATGATGATGCCCCAGGTCTTTTTACCATCTCAGCAACAACAGCAGCAGCAGCAGCAAACAACGTCGCAGCAGGCACCCTCAGGGACAACCAATACCAATGCCACAGGCAGCTCGACGAGCGCTGCTCCTTCACCGTCCGCAGCTGCTCCTGCTCCTCATTCCACAAATAATACTGGTGCTCCTAACCACACACCACCCGCTCCCATGTGCTCACCACAACAACAATTGCAAAACCAACAAGCAATAATGATGCAACAGGCTATGATGATGCAATCAATGCAACCCATGATGCATCCGATGCACATGATGCAGCTGCCACAACAGAGTGCACAGACTCCGGGTTTAGTCCCCCAGCATCAGCAACAAGCACAACAACCACATCAGCTCATGTACCCAGCACAATCGCAACAACATCATCATCAGCAGCAGTCTACTCCTATGATGGCGACTCCCGTCGCTGCATCGGGCACGACAGCAGGAATGGCAGCGTCGCAGCAGCAACAACAGCAGCAGGCCCCAATGCTGCAACATACCTCAGCAACGGCTACCGACGGCACCACGACCAACTCTGGCCAAACCTCGCCGAACCAAGCACAAGACTCCAAGTCGCAGCAAACTGCCGGGACCGATAGCTATGCCTACGCTGCGTAATCGAATTTACAATGATTATTTGGCAAACAAATGCGTGTTATCTGCAAGCAAAGTAGCCGGGGGTACGCAGAAAATAGAAGTCTGATGCCGAACGAATCAATAATAGCCCACAGCTCTCTATGTACAATGCCACAAAACGTAGGACAATGCACAACCAAGAGGTCTCCTAACGCGAATAATAATTGTGTCAGTTCTGGGGGGACGATAATGTATGGAATAGTAACCGAGCAACGCCGACAACAATACATCAACGTCTCACTGTCTCGCTGTAGAGGAAAACTCGATGTTCTATCCACATCCGTAGTAGCGAATTTGGGGTCTGAACGAATGCACGCTTTTAAATGATTTTACTCCTGTAGAAAATATCAACACGTACCGTACAGGGATATTATGGTATTTTTTAGAAAAATCTGATCTTCGTAGGAAAATGTTTAATGGCTCTCGCACACTCAACTGCTGTCTAAAGATAGTGTCAGGCTTAAAATAAATGAGTCCTGCAGCAATGTGATCTAGTTCCTTTTCCTGCATCGTTTCCAGTTTCATGCTTTTTGTTTGTATTGAAGTGTAGTTTCGTTTCTCTAATGTGCTTGTGCAACTAGTCGCAAAGCAGCGGACAATTCCGATGGATCGTATTATCTGTAGTAGTATGGGTTTCCGCGTTAATAGTGGGTGTGTCTAATAGTGCATCGCACCTATTAGAAATGACACTTTCCTTTCCAAGATGAACTGATCCTTACAGCACCGAAAATGAAAAAAAAATTGGACTTTGATTCGTCTGCGAAGCAAATAGAGGGATTCAAAAAGAATACGAAAGGAACTTTTTCGGAACAAATCTCTAGGAAGGAATGGAAGTAACAAGCAGGGAAATTACGCAGTAGGCGGCCGCAACTGGTTTGCGAATCAACGCGTAACAGCAACATCCGTTAAAGTGCAGCGATCATAAACATTATAGACTGCATTGTATGAATATAAATAATTTATAGAAAAAAGCAATACATTCCTTTTAACCAATATACAATAAAATGTTGTTTCTACTGATTTGACTCTATTAGCCCATTTGTTGAATGAGCTTGCTTCCGTTCAAAACGCGCGTTGTGACTACAACAATGTGGTATGGAAAGGTGTCGCGTTTCGAAAGAAAGCGCAGCGCAGCAATTTCCATGTAGGTAATTCCACCCAAATACACCACGATGAGCGTTGGTTTCTTCTTGCTGCTGTTTTTTCTAACCTGGGCGTATTTCTTCCCATATGCACCCAGTGACTCGAGAATAAGTCCACGTGATGAACTTTTGCTTTGTCGTTGTTTTCGCAATGTTGTTGGCAGGTCGCGGGGAGGGTAAGTCTGTCGCACATCCAAGAGTCGACCGCCCCCCCCATTGTTACTTCCACTGATGCTATTGTTGGCGACCATCATTTGAAACAAATCTTTCAATATGTCATCCTTGTCAGAAGTATGCCATCCCTGCATCGCTGATTGGATCAATCGCACCGTGAGGGGCGCGTATCCCGAACTTACATAAGACACATCGTCCGGCTCGACAGTATCAACCTCAGCATGGATTAGGATCAAATTTCGTTTGATATTTTGGAACAAAGACCTGCTGGTGCTATCCATCACGAAGTTGGTCGCTAGATTGCCTTCCATCTTTTTGATCCATCCCATTGTTTCCAGATCGTGCAGGATGCAAAGGAATTCGTAGCCGTAGACCTGGACAATGTGCTGCTTTAGCTGGTCGTAACGATTCGCCTTAATCCCTCCAGATGTGAGGGACTGGAGACATAGCAGTCGGAGTAATTTGTATGGTGGATAATTTTCAAAAATACAGTCTTCAAGTATGTCATAGCAGGACTCTCCCTCGATCATGGCCCGCTCAGTGTTCCACTGATCTCGGAAAGCGACATCTTCCGTTGTGGCCTTGATGAGCTCCGCCAAATGGATGTGGTTTGTGAGGGACCGCAAGCTTTGCGTAAATATCTGCGTGGAAAACAAAAAAAATAAGCCATATGAGATATATTCAAATTGACCCAAAGTCAAAAAACATGCTTTGGTCATTGCAGGTAGATTGATACTCATTCTTCCTGGTCACATGCCAAAGGTACTTACAGGAATTTGCTTGACGAACTGGTGTATCTCGTTCAAATCCTTCTTGGTTTCTCGCGAAGTGAAGTTTGCATGACTTTCCTTGAGAGCAACCGCTTGGTTCTGAAGAAAACTTCCAAATTTCTCAACGTGCTGATCCCTAACCTCGGCAAACAGACTATCCCCTGCATGGACGCCCAGAGTGACGATTTTATGGTTTTCATCAGAAACCGTTGCGGTATCATCGTCAAACGGATTGTTCGAGGTTGATGATGGCGGTCCGTTATCAAATGGGTTTGTGGACTTTTTCTTCTCGTTCTCTTTCCGTTTCCCTTCTCCACCATCGTCTTCGTCTTCGTCTGAGGGGTTAATGATCTGCTCGGGAATCCCGATGAATCCACAATCTATTCCGACGAGTTCGTCCAGTAGTCCCTCATATGTCAAGGGCGTGACCATTGGCGTGACCATATCCAAACGACGATCCAACAGCATCATTACCGTCCCGTTATCGTCGTTTTCATCTTCTATTTCACGATTGCCATCTCCGTCGTCTTCGTTTTCGTCGTCCCCGCAATATTCCTCCTGGTCGTCGTTTTCCTTTTCATCAGCATAGCGCTCATCGACTGTCTCGTTCAGTAGTTTGGTTAGGACCTCTTCTCCCCATACCCCCAGAGATTGAATGCGCGGGATCCTTCCCACAACATCCTGGAGTTTGCGCAGGGCTCGGGAGGTTGTTTCGATCATTCCCGAGGGCATACCCCCGACGTTGCCAGCATCCCTCAGGGCATCCTCGCATTCCAAACTGATAAGATCCGTTTCGAGGGGAAACAAATCGAGCTGCAAGTTGCAAACGCTGACACTGCTACTTTTTGGCGAGGCAGGGTTATACACCCGATGGTCCTTGAGAACTTGTGCACACAATGCAGTGATTTGGGGCACGTAAACAATCCGATGATGCTGTTTGTGAGTTCTTGTGTGGCCACCAGCACCGGTCGCACTACCGCTACTATCGGCATTCCCTTGGTTGCGGAGATCTTCCGAAGCAGCCGCTGCCGCTGCGTTGAGAGCGCATCCCTTGATGCGACTAACGACCGCAAGGGTTTGATCCATATCCCACGGACGGATGAAATAGGTAATAACATCCACGTGCTGAAACAGTTCATCGGGATGGCGAAACAGATCATCGTCTTTCTGATTGCTGACCACTGAATTAGGTCCTTCCACTCCCTGCCAAGCGGTGCGACTCCGTTGTGGCTGAAGCGGACCTGTATTGGAATTCGTGTGTTTCATCAAGACCTTGGTACCAATCACGTTGGTTTGGAGATTTCTCGGCAACGGAAAGGATGTTCTCTCGTCCCAATTTTTGTTCTTATTCGCAGCAGCACTTCCCTTTGCGTTCCCGGTTTTTCCAAAGGTTCGGGTGTGCGGATCTTGCAAGACCTGCCGCATCAACAGTGTTCGGAGGGACTCTTTGCCAAAGACCAACAGCTGCCGAAAGGACGGGTCCGTCGATGCCGCGTATTCACCAACACTAGGACTATTCATGCTATCGCCAACGGGATCGCTGAGCAAAAGCTCCACAAATCGTTCCTTGTTGTCGATTCTCAAGGCGGCCGGGAGGGAAGGGATTGGATTCAATGCCGTCGGCGGCGGAAGAATGACGTGATCGGATTCATTAGTGCTGCCGTGAGCTGCTCCAACCGCAGCTGCTCTTGGCGGGGATAGGGTGACCGCCGATGCCATTTTCCTCAATTCTATCGCTATTGACTGATCCTTCCGAAAGAATCGGATGAGTTTGTTCGGTGGATGGTCTCTCGTCCTCGTGGGACTTGATTAAAAAAGTTTGAACTGACACTTGAAAATGTTACCCTGAAGGAATCCACGGCACAGCACTCCGTCGATCATTGTCGATTTTGAAAAGTCGAACAGATCGGTCGGGACGGGAGTGTTAACAAGATTTGTCTCCATAATCGACTCACTCGATTCATTCCAACAGGGAGAGCTGAAGAGCAGCATCCTATTGAGTTATTCCCACCTAAGGAAAACACATATAATTAATAAAAAAACACATAAAAAGTATGTGTTTTGTATATAGATGTATCCACTTCTTAATAAAATTTGTCAGTCGAGGGGCTCTCGACTGACAGTTTTTATTCACTTAACTAACACCGAATAGATTTCAACGGAATCTTAAAATCAAAGATTTCAGTCACCCAACGCAGGAATCAGTCATGTGCACCTCTTGCACCTCCTTTGCCGGCATGCTTTTTTGGTGATCATCGCTAATTTTGCTGAGCTGAAAAATTACGAACGAAAAATCAGAAAAGAAAGTCCGGAAAGAAAGCAAACAAGCAACAACACTAACACTTGTCTCTCCAGCACGAAATCAGCAGAAATTCAACTTCAAGGATCGCGGCACGGATTGCGCCACAACACGACAACAAGGAAGAACACAAGAACAACACGACAACACAACAAGGAAGAACACAAGAACAACACGACAAAAAGTTCTTTTCTTTTGAGCTGACTCAGGGCAATGTCCTTCTACCCCCTCACTACAATCGCTATCGTTGCTCTTGCTAGTTTATTAGACGATTCGTTGGAAGATGATGAAGACGATGAATCGATTCGATTCACAATCCCCTCACAAAACGAAATACCTCAAATACCGTACATCAAAACAATCAACATGGCACCACCAACAATCAACAACATGGCACCAACTGTCGCATTGTCGTCTGGCAGCGGTGGAAGGAAAGCCGGCATTGGCAACTACACAAAGCCTGAGTTGGAGAACTTGTTCCGATGCCTTAGAAGTATCCTACCGATTGGACCAGAAGAGTGGGATGCTGTTGCAAGCCGACACGCTGAAAAATATCCTGGTAGGGACACTGATTCAATCAGGAACAAGTACATTCGGTTGTACCGGAAGAAGATGCCAACTGGAGATCCAATTAAGTCATGGGATGTTGAACAAGCCAAGGAAATCAAGTATCTGATTGGTGATAGAGCCTCCATTCTGAACGGAGAAGAAGGGTTCGATCTTGAAATAGGGGAGTTTGTCCCTGCTGATGATGACGACGAGGAGCCGTCCGATCCTCCACCACTTCCACTATGTCAACCAACTCAACCAACTCAGCTGACTCAAGGAACAACTCAAGGAACAACTCAATCAACTCAAGGAACAACTCGTCCGGACAACCGCCGTCCGCCACTTCTACTTGGTCAACCAACTCAACCAACACAAATCGATGAAGCAACGGAGCTCACGACTTCTACCAGTACCATTAGTGGTGGTGTTACCACTAGTAGTAACAAGAAGAGAGCTTACAATCGCAAAGTAGAGAAGGACACACACTTGATGGGTGTGATTGCTGCAGCATTGAAAGAGGGACGAGAGGATCGGAAGCTTCACCAGCAGGCTCTGAAGCTCCAGCAACGTCAACAGGAAGAGGATCGAAAGCGGCATGAAGAGGATCGAAAGCTTCACCAACGGGCATTGCAACTCCAGCAAAGGCGACAGGACAATGCCGATGAAGAGAGGAAGGTAATGATGTTGGCGCTCATTGCTCAACTTGGTACTTGTGGTGGTCCTTCTACTGCGGAGGGGAAGTCCCTCAAAAGAAAACTTAAAGATCTTCGACTCTCGCTTGCTGATGACTGTCCACTCCCCCCGGGTGGTGCTGATGACGACAGCAGCAGCAGCAGCGATGAAAGTGATTTTGAATGATCGAGTAGCATCAAATCGGCGGATCGAATCGATACTTGTAGAATCGAATCGATCGATTAGTAGTTAGTTAGTTAGTTAGTTAAAATAAAATAAAAGAATCGATTATTAGTTAAGAAACTCAACAGCAACACCAACATTGCACCAGACAGAAACTTAGGCTACAAAGAGGAGAATACAAAAACTCTATTGCAACACCTTAAAAGAGGGATTCAAAACCACTAGAGGTGCGCTGGAGCAAAATTATTCAAACGTGTTGTCGACTGCTGTAAATAGTAGTCCTACGACTAATCGATCGATCATCGATTCGATCAAATCAATCGTACAACTATTCGATCGATTGAGGTGCGGACGTGTTGATCAATACGACAAGTAATGCTAATTCGTAACTACTAGTATCAATTATCATCTAAGATCTGCTACTAATTGATCGGATCGAATACATCATCTGCAGTTTCTGTTGGTACCAATTCATAGGAGAAAAAGCCTTCAGTTCGACTCATGTACGTGTTGAGTATGGTGTTGATTCCAATTTTAGCTGTCTGGAAGTTGTAGAGACAAACAAGGAGCTTCAGAATAATCTTCCTGTCTCCTGTTTCTTCCAAGAGAATGCTGTCCTTCATCCGGGGGAAACCCCCTTGGATCTGTCGCATTCCCCATTCAGAGAGCTGTCGGACACTGGTAGCAGCGCGATTCACTATAAGAGCTGCTGCATTGAAAGGATCACCCTGGCTACTCCAAATGAGGAATGGCTTTCTAGACAATTTGAAAGCTGAATCGACAATAAGCTTTGCTAAGTACTTATCATACATGAGCTCCATCTTTTCATAGAGGCCATAGTCGGCTTGAGTACTATCATGCCAACAACCTGGAGCATTCAAGATGCAGGCACGGATCCTGCCGTCAGGAGCAAAGATGAAAACACTGTTGACGTAGGTCCCACAAGTCCAACCATTGTAGTATTGGTTTTGCTTCATCCAGTTACCAGACTGTTGGATATGGAGTTTCAGGCCATCACAGGCACCCCACACTCTGTGAGGTGCTAACACTGGATACTTTGCAGCAATAGCATCAATGTATTGTTGAGTCTCTTCTTTGTTTGGCAAGCAAACCTTGGCAGCAGGATGATCTTGTAGTGCAAAAAGAAGGAGCTTTTGTCCAAATTTCAGCCATCTGTACATAGGAGAAGCTGTTAATCCAAACGCTAGAGCAACTGCTCTTGCTGCTGATCCTCTGGTTTGAAACCAGAATAGGACCAGAGCAAGGCATCCAGTTGCATCGAATCGATTGGCCGACCAATTGCTGGGCGAGCGCGTCTTCTGTCTAATAACTCCAGTGTTCTTATCAACAGTGTACGAATTGTAGAGTGGCTCGAATAGATCTAAGAGCTCCCTGAATACTACATGATCGACGCCACAGCAATTGAGAAGGGCTTGATCATTGCCTGATCGGTACAAATACATGAAAGCAGATTGACTGTATCTCTTGATTGCAATCCAAGGAGTTCTACAATCCCTTCTTCTCTTATCTTCGTCACCAAGCAGTGGATTGTTGTAATCAGGGGTTAAGTCATCGTAGTAGTATCCAAGAAGTGCTAACTCCAGGGCCATGGTGATTGTCGATTGTTGCGTTTCGCGAAAGAGTGTTTGTTTCGCGAAAGAGTGTTTCTTGCTTGCTGGAGAGCAATATGAGTGTGTTAGCGAGGATAGCTACTACTAGTAATTTTACCAGCAAAGCCAATGGATAGTACGGTACATAGAAAATTCTGAAAATTTCAACTGCCGGCCTGCCGGCCAAAATAGGCCGGTAGGTGGCGCGGGTAGTGATTAAACAGACAGTTACTGTTTCTTGTTTAGGGATTCCATATTCCAAATTTGGCAGATAATAAAAGTATTCGTCCGTTGGGGGTGATAAAAAAATATTCATTCTATTCACTTCCGAATACTTTTTATTAACTTTTGATTCTATTCACTTTCCTTAGGTGGGAATCACTCATTGCCCCCGTTCCAGAACATACCGTACCGTACCATACAATGTTTACGACCTCAATAGTAGATACAAATTAGGGCATTAGCTAGTGGCTAACGATTAGTCCAGCCAGAGTCCAGCCCTGAACTACGCTGTAGATGAAATTGTGTGCTATTGAGTTTTAGAATCAAAGATGACTTTGAGAAGCTTCTACTAGTAAGCTTGATCTAGTAGTAGTATGAGACATATGATACGATTAGAAAAGAACTGTGTTCTTCGATAATCGGAATTCGGATGAGAACTTCAAGGAGAAAAAATTATGTTGTTATTTGAATACGATTGAACAATGACTGATGACCGGGAATGTGTCAGTGACTCAATGACTGATGGAGTGTGTCGTTGACTCGTGACTGTAGTAGTGTCTGCGCATTGTTCAGTCTCCCTTGTTACCATGAAATATAAATATTATTTCAGTTTGGCTGGGATAAGGTGACGAATGATGATGCAATCATGTTTGAGACAGCGGCAGATGGTGACGGTGTTGTTGGTATGAACTTGTAGGATTGGATAGAGACCTTCGCGAACAAGGTCAAGTTTATTTTGGTCGTGTAGTATATTGACAAATACGTCTTGACAAATGATGTATTCGTGTTTGGTGTGTTTGCAATTTGTGGAAAGAATGAGGCGGTTGTCAATTTGAGCTTGACAATGCTTGGTCAAGGTGATGATGTCAGTGTGAAGTGGAATATTGAGGAACATGTTGCTATTGAACACGAGTGTGCCAGGCAAAAAGTTGCCAAGGGTAGAAACAAAGTTGCAGTGGAGAGCGTGCATCGCTGTTGATGTTGCTTCGTCAACGAGGTTGTTTGCGTCTGCTTCTGATTTTTGGCAGCTTGAGATTGATCATTGTCCGTATGAGTTGTCCAATGGTTTTGTGGCATGGTTTGATGATACCGTTGGCTGTGTGAGTGTGGGGGGAGATGTTGATTGGTTTAATGGCTGCATAATCAAGCAGAAATTGAAAGCCGTGTCCATTGAATTCTGGTCCATGATTGTGAACCATACGAGAGGGGTGAGGGTAACAAGAGAGCCAGCAATTTTCAAAGAGGCGTCTGATGTTCTCTGCTGTTTTGGAGCCTGGGATACAAATTATTTCAATGAGATTGGTAACTGGGTCAATGCATGTGAGAGCATTGAAGCAACGAGCTGCAGACCAACAAAAGCAATGCAATGCCAATGATATGGTTGAGGCACAAACAGACTATCTCAATGGCATTCCTCATGGAGGCAGAAGATATTGCTTGGTTGTTGACTACTGCCAGAATTTTTAGCTACCCAACCTTGGCGCTACCCAACCAGGAGACGTGTATTACATGACAGCGTTAACAGTTGCAATTCTGGGAATAGTTGATTGCTCGATGGCTGGTGGCAGTTTAGATGCATACGCGTACCATGAGGGTGTTGGAGGAAAGGGTGGTAAAAATGTTGCTTCCATTCACATTATGCTACTGAAACATAAAGGCTGGTTGAAAGCTGACATATCTGGAGGAGAGTTAACAGAGCTAATGGATAACTGTGGAGGACAAAATAACAACAATCATGCCTTGCATCTTGCAAATGTGTTGGTGGAGGCTGGGTACTTCAAGAAGGTGAGTTTTATGTTCTATGTTGTTGGGCATACCAAAAACGTTGCAGACCGCTGGTTTAATACAATGAAGAAAGACTACTACCGTTGCCAGAATATCTACAAATTCAATCAGCTATCCGATTCACTGGGAACCAATGAGCAAATTGCAATTCATTCCGCACAAGACAGCAATTTCAAAAACTTCAGAGATTTTGAAGATTTGTTATACAAGGATCTAGAGAGTGGCAGCATTCAACCTGGCCATGTCTTCTCAGTGGAGTCACATGCACCAACAGTAATCAATGTCTTCTGTGATCGTTTGGGAACCGTTCCTGTGAAGAAGCAGTATCTTCTAACAAAGAAAAGAGGGGGTGTTACTATTGATTGCAGATGAGGCGTATTGCGGGAGGCGCTCTGTGATTTCTTTCTTCTGAAGACCTTGCCTCCAACCAGAATAAAGGAGATCAAACAGATAGAGCTGTATGAGAAGTGGCGAAAGCTAGTACCTGCTGAATTTGCAGACATCATCTGTTCATATCCAGGGGCTGAAGTGATGCGCAAGTTCAAAGATGAGAGGAATTGTAAAACACGGGAAAGAAGCCCTCTGAAACGGGTACCAAGAAAGAAAAAGGCTAAGACTCAGTAACAGTAGCTACTAGTAGTGATGAATTAAAGACTGTACTATTCTTATTCATTCATTGTTTTCTTGTTGTACGCTTTAAACGGTTGCCGTTGTTGTCATTGTTGTCATCGCCGTTGACAGAAAGGCAAAAGAAACATTGAGAAGCAATTCTTGGAATACGTGTATTTTGTGAGTGATTTGTTAATTTTGTGGTTCTCAATGTTTGTTTTGCCTTTTACTCGAAACTGGTATGCCAAATTTTGGATGCGCACAAAATTGTAGGGTAGCATGTTTGAGCATGACCATGCTTAAATAATAATAGTGATACAGCACTCCCCAGGACGCAGTAAATCAAGCACTTACAGCACACAATTGAAAAGAATTCACAGTGTGAGTATGTATGAATACCTAAGTATGAAAAACATACCAAGTGTGGATCAGTCGTACAAAGGACAGACAGTTTTTAATCTGCTGAAGATTATTAACCAGATGGCCAAGACGACTATCTTATGTGGATTCCCCGTTAACTCACTTTTCTGAAGAATTAACCTTATTAAAACACTCTCATGCCCAAATATATGTAAATCCTAGTACTAATTCTACATGATATCTTGCTAAGAAGTACACATGATTATTATCTGGTGATTATCCGTAATACGATGATTACAAGTAATTAACCAACGATGACGATTATGATTATTCCAAATAACTGACTAACTCAGTCAGTCAATCGATTGGAAGATTGATCAGCGCTTTCGCTTAATTGTTACTTCGGTACAATGTTGTTTTTCTACACTAATTTTTACGACGGCTATTTGAATGAGATTATTGCAAAAGCTGATAAAATACTTTCATCTTTGTACCAAAATATGTTTTTTTGTCTTTTGGTATTCAACATTTGTAGTGTGAGTATGATTGTGAAATTAATGGAGGTAACATGTATGTATAGCTCATACATTGTTTGTGAAGAAATTTGTAATAAGGCTATGAAAATATCATTGCACATAGAAAATAATATTAGTAAAAGATGAGTTTTGGAGGGGAAAACAAAATTGAATGGAGAATAAATTTTTATTGGGGTAAGTATGAAATGAAGTTGTAAAATAGAAAATTGTGAAGGACGTCAGGGAATCATAATACTGGGGCTGAAACTATGGGTGCAAAAATAGTCCTCCTTGAAATTGTTGCATGCAAAAATACACAGAGAATTATTTTTCATGTGCGTGACAAACATTTTCAAATTTTTTAAAATACATGGCACAAATTTGACGCGATCATGAGCATCATTTAAGTGACAGTGGTATTCATCCCTGGACACCAATTGAATTCCCACAATTCATTTAAAATCAGAAACTTCTCTAAATTCTGATATCAGTTATAGGGACTTCTATATTGAAGAACAGATGAAATGCATATCTTAGTTTTACATGTGCAAGAAATTTGTTTCCATTGATTCAACACACACTCCCACAATCTTTAAATTAATTCATCATTTCTAACACATACATATATGATACCTACGCACTCCTGTACTACTTCCCTTGGAGGAACAGACCAACAATGTGGAACAATATCATTGTGATCACAGAGCCCATGCAGACTAAGAGTTTAGGTGAGCTTGTTCATTCTTGTACTGTGTTTTCCATGTTAATTAAAAATCAGCCAACAAGAACCACCTGTCAACCTTGGCTTATTTCAGTAACTACTAGCGCCAGCTAAAAGTGCAAAAAGTGCCCATAGCAGAAGCATTAGAATGTGCTCTTTCCAATGTTATATTTGTGGCTTATTTCATCATGCACATTGGGAGATACCAATACACTTTAGCACAGTAGTAAGCATTCTGAGGTTGTTTCATTTCACTTGTATGTGTGCTTGCAGCACCGTTTTGTGTGTGTTTGTGCGCGAATAGATTTTTTGTAAGTGACAGTTGTGTGTGTGTGTGTGTGTGTGCGCGCGCGCGCGCGTGCGTGTGTTTCTACCATTTTGTGTATGTTTTGTAGGTGCCCATAGATTTTTGGAAGTGACAGCAGGTCCCCGTTTTGCCATTAATTTGAGCAGTTTGCCACATGTACAAAATGTACCAGGTTTTTCGGTCTCATAGCATTTTTTATCTAAACTCTTACTGAACGGTGAACACGGCAAACATGGCATCCCCGGTGTGAAGCACAGTTGAGTAACAGTTAAAACCACCCCGACCTCCCCCCCCCTACCGAGACACAAGTCATCACCACACCACAGGTCATTCCAGAGTTTAAGAAAAAATAATTTTCTTGACATTTTTCTCTTCACAACGTTTTGGCGCGACCCCGAAGTTTTCGTCTTTTCGCCCGAGTTTCGACATTTTTGATGTAGTTTTGCCGAACAAGCACGCGTAAAACACATTCAACGACGAAGAGTATCCAACGTTCGCCGTATCTTTTCGTCCTTTCCGTCACCAATCACATGGAACCGATGAAAGAATTGTATTTGAAACAAAAAACCATTGATATTGCTAAAATTCCGATCATCTGCACTATTGTACCGTGTGCAGGCCTCTGCGAACCAATATCCTCGGGGATTTGTCACATTTCATTTTGATACAAGAGTGTTATACGGTAGCAGCGGGCATTTTTAGCAGTCGTTCTCAATCGAAAACAAGAATTCATACGTTCGGGAACTTAGACCGACCAAACTTTGAAAGAAAAACATGATTTCATCCGATATCAGCACTAACGGAGAGTCCGAAAGAGGAAGTCATGGGATTCGTAGCGATGATTCAAGCGGTATTCTCTACATTCCTTACCTCAGCAGTGGTAACGACGACACCGACGACACCGAAGAGCAAAACAGCATTCAAAGCATGCTGAAAATGATGATGACGAAGCACAGCTCTCTACCACCGTTGTTGTTTCAGGGATGGAGTGGCGACGACGACAGCACAGCGGTAAGCGCCGTTAGCTACGATTGCATTGCTTTGGATTCGCTGAAAAACAGATTGAAGGCAAAGAAAGATCGCCGCAAAAGGGACCGCGACGGTGACGTCGAAGACGCTGTGCAGAGCATTGAGATGAGCGATGATGTTTCCTTTTCGTGCATGAGCAGGTTGACGACATGGAGCCGAGTGAGCCAAACGACCGAAAGCCAACAGCACGACGAGGAAATAATTGCGATTCGTGGTGACTTTGACGACGACAATGATGCCAAGACGACCGGAACAAATTCAACCGATGACACGATTCAAAATTCTTCTTCGTTGTCTTCGCAGCCCGGAAGCACGTCTTCCGTCGATTCAAAGAGACCACGTCGACGATTCAAGTGTACGGTTACCGTTGCGATATGTCTTGCGATGCTGCTCCTGACAGGAATCATTGCCCTAGGCGCCACATTGTACGAGATCAGGAACGACAATGGTGAATCACTCTCTATGTTTTCAACCGACTTTTGGAGGGTCCAAGTCAAAAACACCCTCACATTCTGGAAAAAGGAGGACGAGCCCGGAGAAGACTACTTGGCAATGATCGACGGCCAGGAGTGAGGAAACAGTTGGTTTCGAGTGACATTCTTAGAGGTTGGGTTTGGCCCTTCCTCTCACGATTGCAACAATAGGTATTTTCTATTACTTTCTTGTAAAGCGTAAATACGACAACAGAAGATTATTACAATGTACAAGGTATTACTCTCTTTTGCAGTCTCACTCGTACATACCGTCCATTTCTTCTCGTGATGAGAGAAATGCCGCACGATCAGTATATTACGTGTTGGAAATATGCCCGAGCATGACCTGCCGGTGACCAATCACATGAAATCTAGCAAGCAGGGCGGCTTCAACTGATGACAAGCACATTGACAACAGCTAATCTCCCATAAGTAAATTGGACCAATCAGAAGACAGTGCTAGATTAATGACTCAATCAACCAACAGAATTGCACACATCAGCACCGCATGTGATAAGGTATTGATATCTGCTCCTATCCCTTTATTGGATCGTACGCGTACAGCCGTATAAGTTGCTCTTTTTTGAGGGGCCAAATGAAAGTCTTAACTCTGTCAGATTTCAAATCCGATTTCATATTCTTATTCCTCGTAAAAAACTGGCTTAGAAAACACTTTGTCCCAGGTCCCTACTTGGTATTTTGGCTGAGCTATCGTCATCGGCAGCTCCGTTACACTTGGTTTTTTCCGAGCATCCGTACAAACTCAAAATTTCTTATCACCACGGGAAAAAATTATGACTGGCCGCTACACTCCACCAATCCAGGATCCAAGCACATCGCCGTCACCGTCATCAACAGAGCTACAATCCAGAATAAGAGCGGACTGATTCGGCTTAAAACCAAGGAAATTCGGACTGATTTCCTAATTCGGAATCGTTCCATCATGCGAGGAAATGCCGAAACAGATGGGGATTCCCCCCCAGCAGCCCAAAATGGCACACAAGACCCTACCGAGTGCCCAGTGATTGAGCTTAGGGATAGCCCTAGGCTTAGGGTCCTTCAGAACTTCACTTGGCATGAATCTAGGTTTTCTGATGGCTATGATAGTGATGGGGAAAAAGGTCCATTTTTGGATGCAATTTGGGCCGAGGGGGATCAGCATAGGGAAGAATCTGAACAAAGCTTCCACTTTGGTCCCGACGCTGCAGCAGCAACAGCAGCCGCTGAGGAGGACGAGGAGAATTCCTCTTTGGATGAAGAGGAGGATTCGTCTTCAGCAGAGGAGCAGGAGCAGGAGCAGGAGGAGGAAGGCGACGACGACAAAAATTTGCAAAAAAAATCTGTTGTTTGGCTCCAACAGGAGCTCAAGCTTAGGAGACAGCCAACTATTAAATTCCTTTCGTGTCCAGAAGTACCAAAGCTACCCGATGGTAGATATTCTATTTGTACGAATCAATGAGTCCCGTATCAACCAAAGTAATTGATTCCCACGGCACATCGATTCCCACGGAGCATCGATTCCCATCGCGCATTGACGGTGAGCAATCTCTGTTTTATAGTATTGCCCTTGTTCTTCGGTGAGCAAACTCTGATTTCATAAAGTATCACACGAGCTACGGGAGCAATTCCTGATCATAATGATAAACATATCATAGGGTCTTCCTAACAGAACAAGAGAAGAAAAACGTTGGCGTGTGATTCTCACACAATATATATATACATACAGATATATACGGTCAACGACCAATGCATGTACGGAAATAATCAGCGAGTAATCTCATCATTACGCAACAGCAGTTGCAACGTATTCATCCCAATAAAAGAGATATCTTGCATTTTGGCAAGATTTCACTTTATCTCATACTTTTAACATTCAACTGATTTATATCCCAAAATTCACACTAGTTGCTACCAACTACCTGTAATCTACATTACTAAGGTCTATCTCGCTGTATCTGAACAAGTTCACAGTAAGAAGAGATTTGGCGTTTCCATAGTCTCGCCTGTAGTTCGATTATCCATTGTCGAAAGTATCCAAACACAATTGCCACGCGTAGAGTACAATCGTTCGTCTACTATCACACTAACACAGCGTTGCTGTTCTTCAGAAGCCTTTGAATCAGACTCTCAACGGATCGGATTCAGAAGGAAAATAATAGATTAACAGTCGCAAGCTCCAAGGTGGCTTGCATACAAAGAACAGGGACAAAATTGAACACAATCCCTACGCTGGCATATGCCAATCGCAAATCGTCTACGGAGCAGTTTCCTCTCACCACGCGATTCCTCCGACGAATTGGAATCATCACCAAGACTGAACATGCCTGCCAATCCATTCGGTGGTGAGAACAGCACTGGAGATGGCACCGCCGCTACCGCAACCAGCTTTCCTAGTTTTATTCCCATATGAAGTTGATACTCATAACCATATTCTGTCTAGCAAAGGAAGAAAATAGCTATCTGTGTGAAGCTCTCCGAGAGGGAGGATTACGCGAGTGGCCGACCTTTCTCGATGCACTCATCGAGGAGCCTGATTTTGCCCACGAGCTTACCTACATGAAAACTACCAGTGGACTACCAACCCAGCTCCACTGGTCCATCCAACGGACCATAGAAGCACTTGCGGAATTCTCGAATGATCTGCGCAGGGAAGAAAAGAATTGGAAGGATGTAACGTCTTATACGTACGATGGCTTCAGAACCTTCCGTATGGCACGTGCGCTGCGCCTTCAAAATGAATCTGTCCTGAATCCCCCAGCCCCTCCCCCAGGGAACCAATAAAAAGTCACCTCAGCAAGTGAAGGTACGAATCTTGGTGCCAAAAATCACGGGATGAAAAGTCTTTCACGCCCCTCACAAATGACTCAAGATTTGAACATTGGCTCGTGGGTTTCAAGGCTAAACTCGAGGCATACGACATTGACACCGAAACATTCCTCGATGAAACTTGGCCTCCTGCTGCACTACAAGGCTATACACGTGACCTCTTTGTCAAACAGTGTGCCTTCTTCTGGGTTCTTATGTTGGAAGTCTTCAAAAGTGACTTATCCGCGTCATGCGTTCACAGCCATTCCCTCACACGCAATGGACGTCAAGCATATTTTGATTTTGTGAACCTTCACAGTGAATCAAAAGCCAAAGTATATGACAACTTGACTCAATTGCAAGCTTTGCTGAAGTTGAATCTCAGCAACTGGAAAGAATCTAAAGTGAAATTTATCACACATTGGTTTGAAGAATTGAATCACCTCAACAAGCTTTGTCCTCCCAACAAGCCCCTTGAGTACCATACTGCAAAATCAGCATTATGCCAGGCATGCTATTCCAGCTTTCAGCTAAGTGAACAGTTTGCCAAAGTCAAAGATCCAGGCGGCACGAATAGTACCGCAACAGATGCAGTTGCTGAGGCCGCTGCTATCCACAAACTCAAGATCATGCTCCTACTCGAAACAACTCAACTTGATTCTCAGTCCGCAATGTTGGCTCCAAAGTCCACAGTACTTGCGCATGTACACGGCTTCTCATCTGGACAAGGCCCAAACCATGACGACTATGTTCTTCCTATCGAATTCAAAGGTGACTACCAAGACTATGCGGTATTCAAGGCTGGACGTTCACCTGACCCTACCACACGCTTGCCCACTGGCATATTGAAGGCCCTATCACGTCAAGACATGAAGAGTTGGCTGAATTTTCCCCCCAAAGGCAAGAAAATAGTGGTCGCATCTTTGCGGCGCGAATTGCTCCCAGATAGTCAGCTGGACCCCAATGCCGTCAAACCCATCACCCGGAAGGCATATACACATGAGCATTCCGTCTCATTCCTTGAAGATGATACCTTGAGCGGTGATACACATACCAATGCCTCTGCAGACCTCCATCCCGCTGTGGAAAATGATTGTAGAGGCGTCTTCCATGCATCACTTGGTGTATACAAGTCTCAGACTTCTTCCCTCAAGGACCAACGACCCCTCAAGTCTTCCATTTTGCCTGCACATCCCGCACGATTCCTCTCTGAGAATCCTGACATTTGGTACAAAAAGGACGGCAATACTCAGATACCTGTGGGAAAATCCTCTTACTCCATCAATTTTCATCAATGGTATAACCCTGACAATGATCTGACCTTCCCAGATGATAATCAAATATCATCGTACACCTACCGTGCTCACATCGTACACCTATCGTGCTCACAAAGCTACGGTCACCAATCCCGGCTTCGCTGTGGTTGACCGCGGTGCAAATGGTTGTATCATCGGTAATGATGTATGCCTCATCTCCAAAGATATTCCGCCCCGATATGTCAATGTCACAGGCATCAACAATCACCAAGTGCAGAATATTCCCATTGCAACATGCGGAGCCTATTTCGTTTCCAATAGAGGTCCCATCATCCTCATTTTCAATGAATGTGCGTACACGGGACGAGGTCATATGGAAGCATATTTCTCCAATGTCGATGACACATCCATCAAAGCGGGCGGTGGGCAGGTAATCACCACCTCCGATGGATATGCCCTGCCTCTCAGCATTCGACATGGTTTACCATACCTTGCCATGCAAAAGTATACGGCTGTTGAATTTGACACGCTCCCACATGTTATCATGACATCCGATAAACACTGGGACCCATCCGTCCTCGATACCACAATCAGTGGCTAAAGATGAAACCTTTCTTCAGAAATAACCTCCTCAGTCGCAACACCTTCCATATCCCGAATACGACAAATACGGAAATCCATGTTGTCTTGAAGGATTAGATATCTCTGTATCTCCTGGCTCATCCACAGTTACACCTCTCAGCTCCTACTCCAGTCATTGTACTCGATCACCCTTTCTCCCTATCGATGATTATGGAACCCACGACCGCGCCTTCTGGCTTACACCTACTGACTATGCTCATCAGGAGCGCCTTGCATGCTGCATTTCCCCTCCAACCTCTAAAACGGTCACTGCTTTTCCCACAGATTGTACTGTTAGTGATACTCCACGTATCGCAACTACACCCCGTGAACGCTACCCCAACAAACATGATTACTTATCTCTGAAACCTTTCTTTTGCTGGGTTTCTACAGACCGCATCAAAGCTACCTTTGACAATTCAACGCAATATGGTTCATTAGCGGTTAGCCCTGATGGTAACATCTTCAAACGTTTTCATTCCCCCCAGCCGGCAATGAACGTTCGACCGTTCAATGATGACGTCTTGTCTGGCGCTGTTTATTCTGATGTCCCAGCGATTGATGACGGTTCCAAACTTGCCCAGATTTTCTTTGGTCGGAAGTCTCATATCATACATGTTGAAGAGATGCGCACCACCGGCGACTTTCTATCATGCTTTCAGAATTTTGTTCAAAAATGGGGTAGACCTCTTCGCCTCTTATGTGATCATGGGAACTACCAATCTAGTAAGAGGGTCATCGATTATCTCAAGATGTTATCTTTGGACTCTGGCAAAATGAACCCTATCACCAACACCAGAATCAATTTGAACGACGATATCAAACATTTAAGCATATCGTCAACCGCGTCATGGACCGTACAGGCACACCACCACATCTCTGGTTGTTGTGCATGACCTACGTCGCTGGACTCCTCAATGTTATTTCTGATCCTACTCTGTCGGACAAACAACCAATCTTCATTGCTACCGGTACACTTGGCGATATCAGCGCATATACCAGTTTCTACTGGTTTGAACCCGTTTATTTCAAGACCAATGATTCCCCTTTTGGTACTCAGTCTACCAAATGCCTCGGTCATTTCGTAGGCATTGCCGAACATGTGGGCAATGGACTTTGTTTCCGAATCTGGGATCCCATCACCAACAAATTGCTTGACCGTTCTGGTGTACGTTCTGCTCTTACACCTGAGTCACACAACAAACAAGCTGGCCTCTTTACAGATGATGGCTTCATCAAATGGCGTAAAACCAAGGATTCATTACCTCGATTGTACGCCACTGGTGATGCTCCTACACTCACAAAACATGGGGAGCATACCACTACGGATAGTTCCCATGCAGATCCTAAACCACAGGACGTCCCAGCTACTCCTCCTCTTGGCATCTCAACTACAGACCCCGACACCGATCGAGTCCTCGACACTCCTGCGGAACATGACGCCCCCGCGCCATCTGTACCTACTGGGCAACAAGGTCCCACACCTCCAGTTCAGCTGCCCTGACCATAGTCAACCTCCCGCATCTGGTAATCAGGTTATTATCAAACCATCCGCCCACCCCCCATTACCAAGCTTTCTATATAAGAAGGTCGATGACAGCCCAAGCTGGTCCACTTCTCCACTCCCTAACAACTATGGGGAGAGTCTTGATGGTCCTCCTATGACACACATCTTCAGCAAGACATCCGATGGCGTTCTCCTTACTGAAGATGATTTTGATCCACCGGAGCTAGCATACTTTGATGTTAGTGACGTCACAACTCCACACACCAACCCTGCTACTCCTTCAGTAGACCCATCACAGGTAGTTGTTACCGATGAAGAAGGTACTGCACAATTTGATGATGATGGTAAACCTCTTACCATTCTGACGATCCCAATTGCCGATCTACAAGGAAGATCTTTTCTTGTCCCCAACCCAGATGGTACTCGGAAACGCCTTACCATTGTCGATGTAGAAGACAGTCTTGAACGCAATAAAGACTTCATCAAATTCAAGTGCAAACACTCTGATGACGAACTTGACAATATCATTGCATACAATGATGTTATGAACTACATCCACCGTGATTCGACCCAAGAAGATGGAAAACTTTGGTCGTTTTGCTGCATCCTGGGACACCAAGGCCCATTGGATAACAAACACCCTCAGTACAAAGGCTCCAAGTATAACCTTTGGATTGAATGGGAAAACATGGAACGGACATATGAACCATTAGCCAACATTGCGGCTGATGATCCTGTTACCATTGCCAAATATGGGAAAGACAACAACTTGCTTGACCTCCCAGGTTGGAAATGTCTCAAACAAATCACCAACCTAGCACGACGAACCAAGAAACTTGATCGACTCGTGCATCAAGCTAAACTTTGGTCTTTCCGTACCACCCCACAGTACCAATATGGATTCAAGGTACCTCGTAATCACGAAGAAGCTCTCCAATTTGATCAAGCCAACGGAAACCACAAGTGGGAAGACACAACCACTCTTGAAATGGAACAGCTCAAGGAATACAATACCTTTATCGACAAAGGCATGTACAAAGCAAGCTCCATCCCAAATGGGTTTCAACAGATCAAGGTACACATGATATATGCTGTCAAACATGATGGTAGGCACAAGGATCGTCTTGTTGCAAATGGTAATCTTACTAAAGCCCCTGTACACAGTGTCTATGCCGGTGTCGTATCACTTTGTGGTCTATGTATGTGTCTGTTCCTAGCTGAACTGAACAGCCTGGAAGCATGGGGTACCGATATAGGAAATGCTTACCTTGAAGCAGTAACCTGTGAGAAAGTCTGTATCAAGGCAGGTCCAGAATTCGAATCACTAGAAGGTCACCTATTGATCATCTACAAGGCATTATATGGACTCAGATCATCGGGCAAATGCTTTGGTGATTTACTAGCAGCTTGCCTCATTGAACTTGGCTTCAAAAGATCCCACGCCGAACCAGAAATCTTTCTCAAGCCTGGAATGAACAAGCATGGGGAACGTGTATATGAACTCATATGCACATATGTCGATGATCTATGTCTTTGCATGGCAGATCCCAATTCTTTCCTGGAAATACTACAGTCGGAGCCATACAACTTCAAACTGAAGGGATCTGGACCTATGAATTTTCATCTGGGTTGTGGATTTGAGCGTGACGCGCATGGTGTTCTTTGTATGAATCCCATCAAGTTCATCGAAAAGATGGAAGCATCTTATGAACAAATGTTCGGATGCAAACCTAGCACCAGGTTCCAGTCACCCATTGCCAAAAACGATCATCCCAAATTGGACTCCTCGGCCTTTCTCAAGGAAACTGGTATACAGAAATACCAAAGCATGATCGGTTCACTCCAATGGATCATCGCCATTGGACAATTTGATGTTCAAATTTCAGAGCTCAACCAGGAGACGAACACCTTGATCGTGCCAAACGTATCTACGGATATATCTCCAAGTTTAGACATTTTAAAATCAAGTTCCGCGCGGAACCCCCAGATTTTATACTGACTAAACCGGACACCATCAACTGGTCCAACACTGTCTATGGGGAGCATTCTGAAGAGCTACCCGACGACGCTCCTGCACCACTTGGAAAGACAGTAGTGTTGACACACTTCTATGATGCAAATCTCATGCATGATATTCTCAGTGGAAAGGCTGTAACCGGCATTCTTCATTTCGCGAACAAGACTCCCATGATGTGGTTCTCAAAGAAACAAGCTACTACGGAAACAGCCACCTTTGGAGCTGAATTCGTTGCAGGAAGAACTTGCATCGAGCAAATCGTTGATCTACGCCACTCATTCCGATACCTCGGAACACGAGTCCATGACATCTCCTATTCATGGGGAGACAACAAGAAGATGATTCAGACGTCGACCTTTCCTTATGCAAGGTTGCATAAGCGTCACAATATCCTATCGTTTCACTATGTACAAAGCATGATAGCGAAAGGCTTCATCCAAATGCTGCACATCCCTGGTAAAGATAACTGTGCAGATATCCTCACCAAGCATTGGGGACACTCAGTTGTGTATCCACTGCTCAATCCCATCTTCCACTTCTGTGGGAATACCCGCAACCTCCTCCAAGACGATGGAAGCATCATGTAAAACGTGATGACCTTTCACAAGGAAACATGGGGAGTATTAAATTCCTTTCGTGTCCAGAAGTACCAAAGCTACCCGATGGTAGATATTCTATTCGTACGAATCAATGAGTCCCATATCAACCAAAGTAATCAATTCCCACGGCATATCGATTCCCACTGAGCATCGATTCCCATCGCGCATTGACGGTGAGCAATCTCTGTTTTATAGTATTGCCCTTGTTCTTTGGTGAGCAAACTCTGATTTCATAAAGTATCACACGAGCTACGGGAGCAATTCCTGATCATAATGATAAACATATCATAGGGTCTTCCTAACGGAACAAGAGAAGAAAAACGTTGGCGTGTGATTCTCACACAATATATATATACATACAGATATATATGGTCAACAAGCAATGCATGTACGGAAATAATCAGCAAGTAATCTCATCATTACGCAACAGCAGTTGCAACGTATTCATCCCAATAAAAGAGATATCTTGCATTTTGGCAAGATTTCACTTTATCTCATACTTTTAACATTCAACTGATTTATATCCCAAAATTCACACTAGTTGCTACCAACTACCTGTAATCTACATTACTAAGGTCTATCTCGCTGTATCTGAACAAGTTCACAGTAAGAAGAGATTTGGCGTTTCCATAGTCTCGCCTGTAGTTCGATTATCCATTGTCGAAAGTATCCAAACACAATTGCCACGCGTAGAGTACAATCGTTTGTCTACTATCACACTAACACAGCGTTGCTGTTCTTCAGAAGCCTTTGAATCAGACTCTCAACGGATCGGATTCAGCAGGAAAATAATACCAACCTCTGGCAATAAAGCAGTGTTGGTGAGTCGATTAACCAAAACAATAGACCGTAACATCAAGCGATTCGATACCATGGAGGAAGCAAGAAATGCAAGCAGGCCCCGACGCGGACGCGGGACAACAACAACAACAACAACAACAACAACAACACGCCGTCGTAATGTCATGCAACTATTCCCTGATACAGTGTTTTGGCGAGAGCTCCATCCAGAGGCTGTGGTTGTCCCAGAGCCTGCAAATCCAACGTTCAGGATTGCAAGAGCTCCCACCATATCAGAAGCTGAGGGGAGGCTAGCTCCCATTTCCAAGAAGTACAACTTTGCAGAGGTGTTTGATGTTCCTGAATTCAAAGGAATGAAGACAGAGTATGAATTTGACCGCCGTGGAAGCATTCACATGGGTGCAGATGGTAAGCCAGTGACCAAGTCTACACCGCGAAAGACAGGATCAGCTGATCCCAAGTTCCTGAAGAAGCACAAGCTCTCTGCAAAGTCCCACCCGTGGGAGTTTGTAGATGCATTCCTCCCTCTTTACGACGACCCCAAGGAGAAGGACGGGGATCTGTTCAGCTTTGAACAAATAAAGCTATGGACAAACTGGAAGGCTTCCATTGCTGGCGCTGGCAACAAGTGTTACAAAGACTTCAAACCATTTGGAACTAAGGAAATACGGCAATTCTTTGGCCTTTACATCCTACATGGTCTATGCCCTACAGCAAGAGTGGACTACAAGCTTTGATCCACAAACGCTGACCGTATTGCTGGTAATGACTTTATCCACAGCTCCTTCACCACCAGGGATATGGATGGCAATCTTAGTGGCAATCCCCAGCGGCGACGCAGGCACTTCAAGGCTTTTCTTGCTTGCCAAGATCCTTGAATACCAAATCCCCCAAGGAAGGATTATCCAAACTGGAAGATCCGTCCGTTGATTAAGTGGATGAATTTGCAGTGCCCGCGCGCCTGGATGCTATCCCGAAGTATTGCAGTCGATGAAATGACTATGCACTTTAAGGGTCAACACATTGATAAACGTCGAATCACATACAAGAGGGAGGGTGATGGCTTCCAAGCTGATGCACTCTGTGACGACGGATATTGTTACCAAGTCTACATGAGGAATGATCTGGCTCCAAAAAAGTATCTTGACATGGGGCTTTCACCTCTTCATTCGCGTACCATGTGGCTGTTTGACTCCCTCAAGGATGAGCATCATCATGTTGGAATGGACAACCTCTACAACTCAGTTATGTTCTGCAAGGCTGCCTTTAGGCATTCAAAACAAGTCCTGTGTCATGGAGTAATGCGCAAAGCAAATCGTGGCATCCCTGACTGTGTGTTTCAACAGGAGCTGAAGAACATACGCGCTCAGCGGGCAGTGCACGGAACTGTGAAAGCTGCTGTCCTTGAAGGTGATCCAGAGTGTGCATTTCTCATTGCTTCCAGTGTCTATGACACAAAGCCAGTCCATTATTTGAGTATGGCTACTAGTGTGATTGAATGTGTGGAGAAAGAAAAAATAATTTACAATGTCGACACTGACCAAAAGGAGAAGATGAAGTTCCTGTGTCTCAACCAACTGGATACTTACAATAATGGAATGGGGGACGTCAATATTGCTGATCAGCTGAGAGGAGTGTACAGGTTGGATAGGTGGGTCCGGAATTGAAAGTGGTGGTGGTCTGTTGTGTTTTGGTCTCATGGAGTGCTCTTGACGAACGCCTACAAGCTGTACTTGACTGTCTGCAAGGAAGCAGGAGTGAAGAAGCCTCGGTACGGCGTTCACTATGATTTCAGACAGGCTGTTGGGGATACTGGGTGAACCCTGATGCTGTTGACACAGAAGCCGAGGCTAGAATATTCTTCATTGCATCTACTCCGGGCAGTGCTAGTGGTGTGTCTCCTTTATCAAGCCCATTGGCGTCAGCATGTGGATCCGCAAGAAGTGCGGAAGATGGAAGCTTCAAGGCTGTTAGAGTGAATGACAAAGCACTTGCAGATGGGGGACTTCTAAGCTGCAGGTTGAATAGGTGCCTAGACCACTTCCCTTTTCGAACCAAGAGAAGGACTAAGTGCGCCATGCATGGCTGGCTTGGACTAAGGAAGGAGGGCGATCTCATGAGATGTGCAACATGCAATGTCCACTTGTGTATTGATTGTTATGGTACTTTCCACCGGGCCGCCAATCTCTTATCCCAGAAGGTGATGCTGAAGAACAACTATGAAAAGGAAGCAAAGAGACAAAAGAAGAAGTAGTAGGCGCGGCGTTGTTGTTGTTGTTGTTGTTGTTGTTGCTTGTTGCTGTCATCGTCATCGTCATCGTCGTCATTGCTGTTGTTGTTGTTGTTGTTGTTCTTGTTCTTGTTCTTGTTGTTGCCATCCGCGGACGAATCATGCTGATTCGATTGCAACCTTGACCTCGACAACAGCAAGTATTGCTTCAAATTCACCACTCCTTTCTATTTGTGTGGAAACGGCGTGGGATTTTGTTGGAGTCTTTGGTGTTTTCTAGGCCAGGGTGGACGAACGATTATCATCATCGTCGTCGTTCTTGTTGCTGGGCGAGACGCGGATTGCAAACGAAACCTTGACCTCGACGACAGCAAGTATTGCTTCAAATTCACCACTCCTTGTTATTTGTGTGGAAATGGCGTGGGATATTGTTGGAGTCTTTGGTGTTTTCTAGGTGGGGGCGACGACGACAACGGCAACGACGAACTGAACCCGATGTATGAAAATCGGCCGATTTCTGCCAAAATTAGCCAAAAATACCCAACTTAAGTAATAAAAACCCCTTCTCTGTGTTATTTCACACTAGTATGAGTGATAGATTGTTACTTTAGTCTAGAATGATGCCCTTTTATTGACTCCACTTGCAAGAAATTGGACGACGATCGTGTCATCGGGTACCAAAAAAACTCAAAAATTTCGAAAAAAGTCGTACGCGAATCCGCGTACAAAGTCAATCCAATACTTTTTTATTTGTATCCAACCTATAGTATAAGATTAGTTCTTTGAGGTTTTGAAGCCATAGCTACTGATTTTCAACATATAAATAAATAAAAAATAAATAAAGTATTGGTATATCAAACACCACCCTGTTTGAACCGGAACCACCATAGTCGATTCCTATGTGCGTTTGAGTTGACCAAGTCCTCTGCACACCTCATAGCTGTTGCAGCCCACCACAGAGTCCTCCAGCTACAAACATGAACCACAAGGCATCCAAGGGCCATGTCAGCAACAATAGCAGCAGCAGCAGCAGCAGCAGCAGCAATGGTCAGCCGACGGGCCAGAAACCCCAATCACATAATCGGAAGAACAACACGGGGGGGGAGCACCGCACCAGGCAGAAAATTCACCGGTCTGAATCAGGATGAACTCAAGGGTCTCATGGTGGATTGGTCCAATGCCCAACAATATGATAAGCTGTTTGAAGGATTGAAGGTGATGGTAGAAAGAATAACTCGTACGCAAAAACCACGCTCCTCAAGGAGGAGCCACTGGATGAGAACTACCACTTCCTCCTGGAACAACCTAAGAAGGAAGAGTACACCAACAAGATAAAAGACGACAATGACAATGGGATAGAAGTCATTGATGCCATCAAGCAACAAATGTTGAGCAACTTGTGCGTAGAAAAAGCCAAGCGGTCAACAACAAAATATGACCACTTCCTAGAGGACGTCAAGATCCTTTTCTCCACCATTGAGGGACAACTCGCCCCCAATGTAAGGCAACACTCAAGTCCAACAAGAACTGGAAGACAATTGAAATGAAACACACCACCATCCAGCTCCTAACCATACTAGTAAGGGAAAAGTGCTATCGTGATGGCAGCACCATGACTCACCCAATGCTGGACGCAGTCAACAAGGTATTGTGATTCCTCAGCTGCAAACAGGATATCAACAAGGATGCTGCAACATATGTTGATGAGACCAAGGCATGCCTCAATGTACTCAAGTCTGCGGGCTTCAAAATAACTTGGAAGAGATGATCAAACACAGATTAACCAAGCTGCACCTGGTAGCCACCTACAAAATGTTCAAGAAGCTTGAGACAGATGCACCAAGGAAGGTCATCCTGGACAAGATGGAGGAGCTCCTCTCGGCCACCGTGATGATCAACGGGGCACATCCAAAGCTATACCAGAACATGGGAGGACAACTAATACCTTGGGACTGAAGTTTACCCACTTATACAGCCCACGGCGCTTGAACTCATGTACCAATATAAGGCAAGCAAGCCATCCAACCCCAGAAACAACGCCACAAACCAAACCGGGGGCTACCACAACAACAGCGGCAACAATACCAGAGGCAAGAACCCTGGTGGCAAGGACAAGGAGAGCAACACCACAGATGGAACATCCCTCACCAGCAAGGGAGTTGAGATGGATACTGCAGATGCCCACCAGATGCTCATGGCAGGGATTGAGGAGGGCCACTTTGATGACGAGTTCTGCTTCATCCAGACCACCACATACATCAGCACACCCAAGTCTCATTCACCCCCAAGCTCAACCCATCCAGATCCTGACCCAGATGAGCCGTTCGATTGCAATGACGGATCATTTGATGAAGGGATCCAGTAACCAGTTATCCACCCCAAGAGTAGGAATGTGGATCTGGCACAAACAGTCACCTGTTTGAAAAATAGAAGTGTGGAAAATAGGAGTGCGGACAGTGTGATTGCGCCAATAAGCGATGCCACCACGCACATTGCCAATTCTGAGATAGAACACTTATTCTCACAGTCCAATGGATCCATTGACCCAAATTGGATCCTACTCAACAGTAAGGCAGCATGCAATTGCATATCAAACCCGAAGCTACTTTGGAACATTAGCATCCATCCATTGGGAATGGGAGTTAACATTCACTGCAATGCCAGCTGTGTTATGATGAGGCACGTTGGTGACTTACCAGGCTTTGGAATGGTATGGTATCAAGAAGGGGAAATGACCAACGTCCTGTCACTATGCCTGGTCTCTGGTGGGTACAGAATCACACTCAACACCAGTATTAGCTAGTCATTCTTCATTCACAAGGAGGATGGATCAACTAGGCAATTTGATCAGACCCCATGCGGCCTCTACTATGTCTGCAACATATTGGAGACATCCAAAACCATACTTGCCATAACCACCGTGAAGAGGCAGAAGCAGTTCTGCTTGGACCTTGATAAACGCCGTGTCACCAAAGCCCGCAAACTGCAAGAGACACTTGGTTTCCCACACACTGCTGAGTTTCTCTGCATGATTGGCAACAACCTCATACTGAGTTGCCCTGCTGTCACCTGACGCGATGTGCTTATGTCAGAATACATATTTGGGGCCAACATCAATATTGTCAAAGGAAAGACCGTCCAATGCCAGCCCAAACACCTGCGCAAAGACGTTGATCCAGTTCCAGCCAGAATTCTGTCCAGATGTAAGCAAGTGACGCTTGGAATCGACATGTACACTGTTAATAGGATAAAAATTTCTGATCCATCTCCCGTCATATAAACTTCTATACCAGCCGGGTGATCCCTGGCGCAAAATGAGCAACCCTACTTCAATGCATTAAGTCTGTAATTGGGATATATTCTGACCGGGGCTTTGTTGTGCGCCAAGTGTTTGGAAACAATGAATTCAACTACCTGAGTGATGATCTCCTCACCTGCAACCCACCGGTTGAATTCACAGGGATGGCTTGGGGCCAACACAAGCTGTTCATCAAGAGAGACAACGGCACCAGCAAAGAGCAAGTTCAATGCATGTTTGCCACAGTTCCATTCAAGACAATGTCACCTCAAATTATCATTGAACTTGTCAACCGAGTGGATTATTGCCTCAACAATTGGTGGTGCAATTGTAGTGGCACATCCAAAACAGTGACTCCTCGCCACCTCATGACCGGTGTTCGTCTTGACGCCCAGTGCCATTGTTGCTTTCAATCTGGCAACTACGTGCTCGGGCATGAGGAGAGAGGGGACAACTTGATGAATCCAAGGGCCCAAGATGCTATATTCTTTCACCCCACAGACAACCAACATGGAGCCATGTTTCTGTTTGACTTAGCAACAGAACGAAGGATTAGAAGGCAAATGGCTACAGTAGCGCACATGGCAGACACGGTCGTCAATAGGGTGCATGAGATTGCTTCAAAACAGAACTCACCAGATGGAATTGCCTTTGGAGATGCTGAGGGGAATGCTACCATTCTCGACCTTGACACCGAATTGGTTGCCACGGATGAAGATTCCTCAGATAAGTCATTTGATCCGGACGATGATTCAATTTACAGCCATCTATCCGGTGTGATTGACACTGAGGAAATGGATGATTTGGAGAGCTATACTTTGCAAGATGAGCAGATTCCGAATTATGAAGTCAATGCTGAGCCACAACACGAGCAAGATGATGCAGAAATTGCACTAAACAACAACAACCACGTGAATTGTGAAGAAGAGTTCCCGATTGTAAACCCAATGGTTGTTGATGCGTACACTGATCCTGATCCAGGCTACCCCAATGACAACACAAGTGAGGGCAAGAATGTCACAGGAGTAAATACATCAACATACAACAATGAGGGAAATGACGGCAATGCCAGCAATACCTGAATAAATGAAGTGTCCGTTGAGGGTTCCAAACACAAACATGATTCCAAACATGATTTCAAACACGATTCCAAACACAATTCCGAGCATGCTGCTGACACACAGCCAAATTCAGGCGGAGCTGAAGACAGTCATAATTCAACTGTTGGTAACTTTAAAAACCAAATCAACAACAATTCGAGTGACCAATTCGAAGCAGATCAACCCGACAATGATGCAATAGGAATGACGCTGCAACCGTTCGTGACCCAAGGACACAACAAGTTCAGAACCTCCGTCACACAAACAAGATTCGGCGTTCTTTCGGAATTACGCGCATATTTGGGCTGAACTCCATTGGTCCCCCTTTGCAATTTCACCCTACTTATTGAAATTAATGTTCAACTCCTAATATTTTGGTGCAGAGTACATTTTCCTACCCCGCTGGCATCTGTTTCCAAATTCATGGCATGTTACTGAGTTTGATGCCTGAAACAAACAGTGCATGGCCACAATTTCTCAATCTCACTCGGTTCCTCATTTTTATTTTTATTACTGGCTATCATACGTATGATAAGACATTACTAGTAATGATGGTCCGCACTTCTTTATATCAGGTTTATTGTAAACATTGCGATTTGAATTCTCCTCCGATCACTTAAGGAAGGGAAAAGAAGAAGGTCAGCAAGAAGATGAAACCAACCTTGTTTACAGCTTGGCTAAGAAAGAAAATGGGAGTGGTTGTTTCTCCTTGTCTTCTAAACCATATTTCGAATGACGCAGCATGCTATTCTTATGACAGGCGATCTTCAGGTGTAGTTGATTTTGCCTCTTGCGTATTCATTAGAAAATCAAAGAAGGTCAAGGATACTACTCAACAATAAGGTCTAACAAACACCCTTAACCGTCCACAGAGTAGTGGCGGTGCATTACCAGAGGTGCTTGACAATCAAATTATGTACGACCCTTCTGTCAAACCAATTGGGCGTGCCTTGATTGGTTGGGAATTAACAAACATAGAGGATGACGATGATACTGTATCCGAGGACAATTTTTTCTTTCATAACAATGACGATGAGGATGAAGGAAGTGAGAGCACAGAGGCCCCCCACTCTTTGAGTGTCAATGATGAAGAAGGCAACGGCATTGATGTTGATGATTCCCATCGTGATACAAACATGGCAATTACAACGCCCAGTGCCGGGAGGCATGTATCAGATGAACTGATGGTAAATATCAAGCTAATGAAAATTATGCGGAATCATAGCATACCACTAGTTGCAGAGAAGGAATTGTATGAATGGGATATCGAATCGGAGCGTCTCCATTTATTTTCATAGACAAAAAGCAACCTCGTACAGGCGAGGTCAAGAGCTCTGAGGGAGATTTCCGTAACTGTGCCTGAAAGAAAAGGTGATGGGTTTGAACCTCATCTTATTGACTGGTGTTCTAAGAAATCAATGACTAGTGATGTTCCTGTTTGTAAAGAAATCTACGTTTGGTCATTTTGAAAAGCACTTCATTCCCTATTAACAAACGTCACGTTAGTAAAAGAAGAAAACCTGTCTTTCCCCCATGCTGAAGACCCCACGTTACCAGTCCATTTTCCGGAACTACAAGGCAATATTGATATAGACAAACTCCACCACGGTAAATGGTGGATCAATACTTGGGGAAAGAGATGCAGAAGAGATTCGAATGAAATTTTGGTGCCTATCTTTCTCTACATGGATGGAATTGCAATTGACAATAGTGGTCAAAGCACTCTTACCCCACTGAACATGACACTTGGCATATTCAACACTTTAACTCAGAACTGTCGGCTGGATGCTTGGGAAACTATATATTTTCATCCAACAGGTTCACGTGATAAAGGTAACAAATCAATTGACAATGTGAACAATCTTCACTCTGGCCTTCGTTGCGCTCTTTCTTCTTTGAAAGAAGTCTGTAACCTAACGGATGGTATCGAATGGTCTAATTTGCCTTGGAACAAGAAGAAATGGTCCATTCAAATGAAATTTGTGGTCGCGTATTTCATAGGTGATACTCCCCAGCACAACCAACTTTGTGGACATTATCAAATGGCAAATACAAAGATGATCTATCGGCATTGCAATTGTCCAAGAGCACACGGTAACAACTCTTGTGTGAATGTTCTGAAGATTCCTGTTTCAATTGAAAGCGGGAACATGCATGTGTCAAATCACGAAAGTGGGGAAGAGTATCAATCCATTTGGTTATACAAAGATGTCCGATTTTACTTCCCCGACTGTGGAGGAAGGAGTGAATGTTGAACAGTATTTCAAGAATGTCTCCCATCACCGTGTTCATAAGGGTAACGTGTTTTATGATCTTGATTTTGGAGAAAATCCACATAATATTCATCTAGCGTCACCAGGAGAGAGACTCCATATGCACCAACTTGGTTGCACAAAGCAAGCCGCTGAGACTTTCCGTGAGGATTTTTTAGGTAATAACACGCCACTATTAGATGAAATGGACCGTATAGCAAGTTAATATGGTGGTGCTGCTCAGAGGCAATCCGATCGCAATTTTCCGTGAACCAATTTTTCTGAGTCAATACATACAGCAAAGAAGGAGGGGAACCAGTACATTGGCATGCTTTATATTCAGATGCTTGCACTTTTGTCTGCTGAAGGTCGTCAATTGTTGTTGTCCCCAAGAACAACAACAAATCTTGAGAATAGGAGCCGAAAGTGTGAGGAAGAAATTGATGGACGTGTCTACGCCCTTGAGTTGTTGTTGGGTATGGAAGAGTTCCTCAAATATGCTGGAACATTTGATCAGGTTTTCAAAGAAGACAACAAGGGTGTTCTAAATCTCAACAAGATGGTTGTTCATTTCATTAACTGTATAAATAACTACCTACAAAGAAGTAAGGGAGAGGGTAACAATCTGGTGAAGAATCACATGTATTTTCATTTATCACAGTACATGAGATTATTTGGTCCTCCAATGGGATGGGACTCCGCAGCTAGTGAGAGCAACCATAAAAGTGAAGGGAAGGCTCCCGCGAAGAGAACCCAATGAATCAAATCCACGTTAATCAAACAAACCTGCAAGCAAGTAATGGAATACCGCACTATTGATCGTCTTGACCGTGAATTTGATCTGTTTCATCACAAATCTTTTACAGGAGTCAGTCATCCTACAGAGGGCGTCCGGTCGGCCAGGTCTAAGTTTTCGAATACAGTTAGGGATGGTTTGCCTTACATGAAGTGGGACAAAAAGAAAAATGCAAGTGTGCCATGGTTTCCATCGGATGTTCTCAAATTTTGTTGTGACATGGTTCTTCCGGCTGCAGGTACCAACATGCTTTGTGGATCCACAGAGCACAAGAGGTATGACAATTATCAACGTATGGGGCTACTTTTTTGCGCTCATCCATCGTTTAAGTCTGATTCTGGACAATTGTCCAACATATGATACAACTGGGCAAATTTTCAACTAGACCTACTGGACAGAGGTGGTCTGCAAGTTTATCCATGTCAGATTCTGTGCCTGCTTCATCTTGAAGGCCCTTTCCCCCCTGGAAGTTCTGTCAGCGGGTTTGAATTAGTACACAATGGTTACTACGCCGTTGTTTGTTGCTTTCTTTCTGTTGACCCAATCTCAAGCAAGAGGGCTGAAGGGAGAAGAGACCGCCACGCATTGGAGAAGCAAGGTGTGTTGCGCAACAAATTATATTTGTTTGACTGCAATGCGATCAAGTCTGAAGTTGTCGTGGTCCGTAACTTTGGTAGTAAAGATAACTTCTTTGTCCTTGGAAATAGGGAACGACGATTGTTTCATTTCAGTGAGACAATGGCTGGTTTAGAAACAAAAAGAATGGAGTCGATAGTGAAAGCCGGGGAAATGAGTAATGATTTGTAATCTTTCTTTCAACGGCAGTGCAGGTAAGTGAGGGTTATGATTCCATTTTAGAATTCTTCGATCGCAAGTTTGTACACAACTTTCTTTATTGGTGCAACTCCAATGCTGTTTATTTCAACATGGTTGATTGTCATTTCATTTTTGTTTAATCCCCAAACGGTGTATGACAAGAAATAAGCAAAATGTTTGGAACGCCATTGCAGGGTTAAGTGTCTTGAAAGGGCTTTTTTGATTTAATTGCCTAAATGTCTGCAATGGTGTTTCAGATTGAATTCCCTTGAGTGGCAAATAAGCACAATGTCTGTAACGCCGTGGCAGGGTTAAGTGTCTGGAATGCCGTTGCACATTTAAATCCTTTGAACTGAAAATAGGCACAATGTCTGGAATTGCGTTGCAGGGTTAAGTGTTTTCAACGGTAAGGCGCATTGATGTGCCTGGAACAGAAAATAAGCACAATATATGGAACGGTATTGCAGTGTTAAGTGTCTGGAACAGTGTTGGAGATAACAATTCTCTGTTAGGGAAAATCCGCACAACGTCTGGAACGGCGTTTCATGGTTAAGTTTCTGGAACGGCATTTCAGATTGAGTTGTCTGGAACAGCAATTCTGACTTCTTCATTTGTAACAAACGTTTTTCACAGTAGTTAATTTTTATATTTACGTTTTTAACGACGACAGGAATGTGTACGTATTCCTAAGTAGGGATGAGTTTTGCCATCAAGCTTATTAGTACTATTTCACACGCCCCCATGCGCCACGCGGAACAGGATAGTTGTTGTACTCCTCCAAATCTTCAGGTGAATTCCAACGTTTTTTGTAAAGATGTAGCCAGTGCACAATGTTTCTCTTGTTTCCATCTTCTTCCTCCCTTTTCTCTTTGTTTGCTAATTGTTTTAGTTTTAGTTTTTTCCCTCTTAGACTGTTTTGTTGCTTTCTTCATGAATGAATTTCAATTGTCTTTAATCTTATTTTTCTGTGTTTCTTTGTTTCGTTCCTTTACGTCATCAGTTTCTTCTATGTACCTTCTATGGTACTTTTGAATGATTGCCTCTTCAGTCATTGTGCACCACTCATTGAACCAGAGGCTTGTCAGACAGGGACGGCTACCCAGGTTAAAATGTATGCATTCCTTCATGTGTTTTCTGGCTTCCGGTGTCAGGTTACACCATTGCTTTGGTGGGAAAGTATGACCATTCAGTTTGTGCCTCTCTTGTTCTTTGGGTTGTACTTGCCGTCCAATACCCACGTTGTTGTAGCACTGTATGTCCTCCGTTCCTTTCAATGCAGGATAACTGCATAAAACGTACGCCATAATGATACCCGTAGCCCACACGTGGTCAATGCCATCAGTGTCGCCTTCCTCATAGAAAGGAAATAGTTCCTCCGTTACATACTTTAAGCATTGTTCCCAAATCTCCAAACCTTCTTCATTGAAATGCCCTTTTTGGCTGTTGAGTCTTGCTCTCACATTGTCGATCTTGTTGCATCCAATAAGTATTGTGAGTACCAAGTGGCCATTTTTGGCACATAGCGCATCGAACCCAGTTTCAAAATGATATAAGAATGGGTTCTGCTTGTCGTTTCCATTGCCGTGATTGAGCACATTACTTCTTTCACAGTACTCCGCAGAATCCAAAAGATACCTAGGCTTCAAAACCTTCCTCTTGTATGCTGATTGGGGTGTTGTGTTCTCCATTTACCTCTTACTTCTAACATTGTCCGATGTTTGGCAAATACTCTGATATTTTAGTACAATTATTTGTCGTAAACTGTTTACGACTCATCCTCACCGTGGAGTGGGCGTACGCTGCTGACTTTTGGCCTGTGTGTTTCTAACACGGATTACACGTACACACTCGCATCTCCACTGGACACACCAACTTTTTGATACAAAAGTTGACTAACTATAAATAGTGTAACCTTTGCTGCTTGGTACAACTGGTTGATATCAATGACACTGTGTGCATTGGATCAAGTCCCCCAACACGAGTGGAATTAACCATCGAGAACATAACACTTTCGTGTCCTCCACACGGTATATTTTGTTCAGAGGTACTCACACGCAAATGTTTTTTGCCATCCCTCTCTATTCATACTACTAGTATCCAGGATCCTTCTTGATGAATAAAAAACAATTACACATAGACCACTATGAGTGATTTTATTTGCTCATATTATGTATGGGGTAGACTATGAAACAAACTGTATATTTTTCAAGCTGATACTTTAGACAGTATGAATTTTGGAATAATTTTTGTCCCTGGACATCATGCATTTACCAAAATAGTGAGTCCTAATCAGTTTTGGAGTGCAACTGTGTGTCATTGCCTGCAATTTCATCATCAATATTGCTCATACTATGGATGGGGTTGACTTTATTGTTCCATGACAATGCATTCTATTCTTGTGCATCATGATACAAACAGATTGGACAGTACTACTACTACTAATACTGGTAGGTAGAAGAATCTGAGAACATTAAAGTAAGCACTACAAACAGGTTGGACAGCAGTACTACAAGTAATAGTAGAATGATATGAAAACATGAAAGTAATACATTGTAGTAGTCTAGTAAATATGACTTATGATTCTTTGTTACGTCAACAACCATTTGTTGGTAAATATCAACCCAATGTGGAGAAGAAGAAGTACTAGGGACGTAGTACTAGTACTATGATCACTTCTTTGCCGTTTTGCCACTCTTCATTGTGTTCTATGGTGGTGCATGGTCGCGACTATACATGTCTATCCAATACAGCATTGTTTCATTCTTTCAACATCTCAGACAACTTGCTGTACTGCGGCGTATTCAACCCAACACACTCGTAAGGGAACCAGGTTGCACATTTCACTTTTGTACCATCCGGTAGTTTCTTGTACACCATGTATGCAGGGTAAACAGGATAAGGGCCCTTCCTCTTTGATGCATAACTCTTCACTACACCAGTTCCAGGTGGTGGAATACCCGTGATTGTAACCTTACTACCAATTGCGAATTTAGGATACAAGATCACGGGATCAGGTTCTGCGAACAACACCTTCACGTTTCCAGAGGGCTTTTGCGTTACTACATTGTTGGGTTGGGGACAAGGAACTTGCAGAAGGTATCCAAGATCTTGAACATGGCCTAAGGTTCAGAGAAACCTTCCTCTCCTTGTACTTTGGCTCTCCATTTGATTTGTCGGATGCAGACTTCCTTTGTTTGGTACGTTGGCAAAGGTATGACTTATTCTTTTATGGATGGGTTGTCTTGGACTGCGTTGGGGACGGCGGGCTGTTGGCCGGCATTTCCTCCGTCCTCTCCTTCTTCATCATCGTCTGCTTCACCTTCAACACCTTTAACATTTGTGGAGTCGGAGTCGACCATCAATTTATCTTCCCAAGGAAATTGAAATAATGATTCCACTTTGTTGAGCCCTTTGTTAGTGAACACTAGCCATCGGACGGAATATGCACCATTTTCTTTGATGAAGGTCTCAAAGTTTTTCACGTACTTCTTGAGGAAGTCCCACTTTGCAATGTCGGCTGCATTCTAACGTTGAGTCCTGGGTACCTTGATTTTTTCGAATAGTTGGATCAAGGAGCCGCCATCAGATTGTAAAGTCTTTTCATCCTCGCCTGACACAAAGCTTACTTCCAAGTTTGCTTTTGACACGTATTTTTTGTTAACAGCACACAGAAGTTCCTTCATCAACAGAACAAACAATAGGCCTCCAACCGGTAGATAATTGTAAGTTGTGAGAAATTGCAGAGACCTCTCAAAACACTTACAACCTTTGAGTAGTATTTCCGGTCGCGTGATGAAAATATCACGGAATACGAATCTCATATGTTCCCAGAACAATCAGTCGTCCAGCCTGTATGTGCAGTTCTCATCACAATTAAGGAAACTTGTGACAGATAAGCTGTAGTCCTCTTTTGCAATGGGGTAAGTATGTCAACACTCTTCACCTCTTAGAAGGTCAGGTGGAGTTCATTCTTCAAATTGAATGGATCAAGCACCATTATTGGTGAAAATGAATAACCGATCTTTGCGGTTAGGTTTGTCAGGATTGGAGTTGGATGACAATAAATGGCGCTCTGCTTTCAAATATTTGTCCAAATTCTTGTGTGCGTCGTCAACGTTAACAGATGCTTTTTCTTCCTTGCCCAGTACTGCCTTCAGTATTGCTTTTGAAACCATAATCATAGTAACTGGGACACGTGTACTGTTAGGACCACGGGACAACCGAGATGTAAGAACATTGTCAAGCAATTTGTCGCAAACAAGATCCACCTGTTCAAGTTGGCCCTGCGTGGAAACCACATTGTCAACCCAGGACAAACTCAGGAGATAATGTTGCAACAACGTCTTCACGTTTTGTTCGTCTTCCAGAACAAAATTGTAGACAAGTATGTCCTGTTCCTCTGACAACTTCGCAGTAGAAAGAGTCACCAAATTTTTTGCAAAGTCAACGCCTACTCTGTAACACTTGTTCAGAGTTTTTTGGTGCTCCATAATCTTGCAAAAGTGAAGAGAAGATAACAGTTTGAATTGAATTTTCCCCACCAAATTGTCAACTCCTGGTATTTTGTACCATCCAACCAAAAATGAAGACTCATAAAGATTGGGCAATGGTTCCTTGTACAAATTGTCGTCAAGGAATGACTCATCGGCAAAGTGGTCCAGGCTGACTTCTTGAAAAATTCGTGCCTTCTCTTGTTGGAAGCGTACCGACAAATGCATGAGGACCTTTTGAAACACGAGGGGTGCCTTTGACACATCGGATGGCCAATCCAACTTGAGGTATTTTTGGGAATCAGTTAAGGGGACTAACTTGACTGCTGGTGCACCTTCTCTTGTTGGTGCACACACAACTTCCTGCCCCCTAATTTTGATTCATTCTATCGTCCAACTGTTCAAAGGAGTGACTCACTGAAAGAAAATGCCTCAGTGCATGGTGAAAGGAAAGACCTTCAAAGAATGAGACAATCTGCCGGACGTATAGCTTCCCTTTGTTTACATCATCTTTAAACCATTGATAGAGAAATGGACCTTCCTCATCGGGTGAAGGTGCAGGTGGGAATTCGACACAACGTACGTATCACCAAAGTAGGCTTAAATACACTTTCATGTACTTCAGTATGGTGTCGTATTTAACAATATTCTTTGACCAAACAGCATGCAATGTGCCCTCTGCTACTTTGTCTTGTCCTTCAACCCGGGTGTACTCTGTTAGACCTGCTGTACTAGTATCATTTATTTTGATAACAGAGTTAAGTGCTGATTGGAAGGCATTCCATTATCTTTCATCTTGTAGTCCTTGAAACAAGTTGTCAGCTCCTTTGGATCCAAGATGCAGACCTTCTTTATCAACTGTGAACCTGAGTCACGTAGGAAAAGATTTACCATCATGTCAACAACCCTTGGTGTAGGACCCGATGATGGCTTGTCACCAGTTGCTGTCTCGCTGAAGTCAGGACAGGGTTCCAGAAGAAAAGAGTTTTGTGACAATGAAAACCTTATTCATGAGCTGGCTGAAGACTGATGCGATGTCCTGGCTTACGGCAGTGGTGAGTTCGTCAGTCAAAATATTCTCAGAGAATCCGTTAGGACCCTGTTGCTCAAGACAAGCTTTGACATGTCTTTTCATTGCATCTGTGTGAACCTTGTATTGGGAGTCATCCTCAAACAATTGCAATGATAATGTACCACCACCATCATTGCCCAAACACGGCAGAGGTTGTGCACCTGTGACTCCTTGACGTGGTGTTGGGGGAACAACTGATGGTGTTTGACGACAATCACGTCTTGTTGGTGAATTAGACATACTTCTTGTCTTTGCCATTGTTTGATTGATAATTTTGAGAACAACAAAATTAATTTGTGTGAAAGCAATCTAAGTTGCTACAATCCGATAACAATAACTTGTCCCATAACAAATCAGAAAACACAACCAAACATGACATAGCAAGACATTCCAAAATGATTAAACAAAAAACATATTCAACAAAACTTCAAACCACAATGCCTCTAACGACGAACAAACATTGTGCAACAATATACAAATATTTTGAGAGTTTCTGACCACTTTAACGGCAAATAAATAGTAGAACCTGCAACGCCGTTCCAAAAGAAAACTTAAAAACTGACCAAAACAAACCATAACGATATGAAACACCGATCCTCAATTTTGAGATACAGTGCTCAAAGATTTCAAATTTAAACATGCTTTGAACACAAAGACTGCAACGCCATTCCGGTAATAGAATCCTGAAACGCCATTCCATGATTGCTGGCATGAATTGTACGAAAAAAAGGTTTCACCCCTCCAGCATAAGTCATTACGATCATACCTACATTACTAGTACTACTATCATAATGCGCCCGGACACGCAAGATATTACTATGCTTGGGCTAAGACTACTATCAGTGGAACATACCATTCCTGCGGTGGGGTACACTATAGTATTAGACACCGCGCCAGGATTTTGGTCCTGCGCCAGGATTTTCTCGAAACCGCATTCCAGATTGTCAGAGCAGGCGCGGTAAAATGAGGGGCAGGCAACAGTACAACCCCACACAAAACTCAAACAATACTACAAAAATAACTGGTAGTGATACTGAAATCCTCACGATGCAGGAACTCAGGTGCTTACAACTACTAAGAATTTTAGCACGGTACAACAGTGTGAATGAAAAGTAAAAGCAGAATACTCCAAAACAACTCAACTCCCATAAAACGAGCGCGCCAAATACATGAAAACGAACAGTTGGTAAGTTCCTATTTCTGATTCAACAAAAAAATAATGGTGGATCACGTTTCCACACCGATGGTTCAGGGTACAACGATTGATACACAGAGAACAAACAGCCCAGCAAGCAGTGTATCAGGTAGTGAGACACAAAACACAAATAATAGCACAACAGATAAAACCAATAGCACCAGTAACAGCAGCGGTGCATTAGACGAATTGCAAGAGCGCACTGATACTAACATTAATAATTACATTAATGGGTACGTCAAGGAAGAAACGTTCAGGCAAATGAAATTCCCAATAACGGATGAACAAGGTAGATGATACATAAAGTTGATTATTACCCAGATTGTAAAAGTGAATCATCAAAACAAACTACCAATGACATGGAATGTCCATGCGCCAAAGTGGAGTGGAATGTTCTGTAGAGCAATAACTACATGTAGGCACAATGCCCAGACACTAGCGAGGAAAAATTATAAAGGTAAGAACCGACAAGAACAACATTTTTCTCTTTAGACATATTTTTTAAATAACTAACCATATTGCATTGTTCACATTGATGCATAGACAATAAAAGGAACAAACAGATACCGGATAGTTTCCCAGGAACAGTTCTAATCAAGGAAAACGAAAACACGAACTCAGAAAATAGGTACAAATTACACAAAGACTATCGACAAAAAAATACACTGGAATTACAATATTTCTTCAAAAGAATTCTTGGAGCAGTGTCGCCTAAAGAGACGGACTTCAGAAAAAAATTGGTACGAACAACAGTCAGTAACATTTTCACTTTGAGCAATGAAGGGTTTGCTCTGCTTTTCCTTTACAACAACTATGAATCGTGGCTCAACACAACAAAGGGGACAAGGATAAGAAAGAAATTCACTGACAGTAAGTCATGAAATAACGAGGAGTGGAGTGACGAGGGACAAGATCTTTACGTATATGTCAAAGAGGAAATAAAAAAATGAAGGCAGGAACAACAAACAAAAGATTTAGAGCTTGCACTACTTCAAACATATCAACAGCAAAGTGGGTACAATATGAAACGACGTCAAAAGGAAGAAGCAAAAACAAACCAAACAGAACAGAAGCAAAAATATAACATGATGGACACTCTTGACAAGAACCACAAGGACTACAAATATTACCTTGAGGAGAACGGACACAAATTCTAAAAGTAAATAACAGTAACAAAAATATAGTACAGCAGTTAGTACTTCATTGGAATCTAATGTGGGTAGCCTCAATAAATAGGTCTGCTGCTAAAATTGCATAGTACGAACAAGATTATGGCAAATGCGGATAAAGTACTTTCCTATTAGTACAAAAATATGGTTGTTGGCTTTTCATATTCAATAAATGTAGTGTGAGTATTGTGAAAGCAACATAACAGAATAGATTGCTGGATATCAAGAAGCTTGTATATTTGTTCAGAAATTGGTATCAACGCTACGACAATATCAGTGTACATAGAGGATATTATTACCAAAGATAAGTTTTGTGTGGAAAAACAAATAACAATCAAATTGAGAATTAATATTATTGGGGTGAGCATGAAACAAAGTTGTACAATACCAAAATCAGGAAGCACCACGAGAATGGGGCAGCAACTATCCTTGTGAAAATAGTCCTACGTCAAATTGTTGCGTGCAAAAATACGTAGAGAATATTTTGTGATGCGCGCAACAAAAGTTTTTGGAATTTTTTAATACATCGCACAAATTTGACGCAACCATGAGCATCGTTTAAGTGACGTCCAATGGCTACCATCCATAAACACATCACCAATCTTTCTTTACTTATGGTTTTCAAGTGGCAATGAAGCACGTCGAGGTGGAACAGGAGAAGTACATGTTCATATCCAATACCATTGCCTCCTACAACAACATTGACGTTTCTCTTGTCACCAAACAGTACAGCATCAAGGCTGGGCTCAAGCTGTTTGGAACGGCTGGCGTTGAGGCTGTCCTATCCAAACTGAAGCAGCTCAATGATCGCAAAGTTGTGCACCCTGTCCACATCCGGAGTCTCTCACGCAACAAGATACAGAAGGCTCTTCCATACCTCATGTTCCTCAAGCGCAAGCGCTGCAGAAATATCATGGCCCAAGGATGTGCTGATGGTCATTTCCAGCGGGACTTTATCTCCAGGGAGGACATATCCTCCCCAACAGTATCTACACATGCGTTGATGTTGACATATCTGATCGATACAATCAAAGGGAGGGATGTGGTGACAGCTGATATTCCGGGGGCATTCACACAGACAACATTGCCGGAAGGGGAGGTGGTCCATATCAAGCTTGATGGACCAATGCCGGAGATCTTGTTCAAGATTGACCCAACACTGTACGAGCCATATATGGTCAAATGTTGAGTCTATCCGCACTGCCAAAGGGAAGGACAATCCATTCGCCAGAAACTAAGCAATCTCTATAGCCAAAAAAAATTCAAATGGCAATCCAATATGTCCCTGGCAAGTTAGGGCGGCAAAGGCAATCAAGCCAAGAATGCTTTTAAAGGCAGAAGGGGGTGATGGGCACCAGCAGTATGACATGACACAAGGTTATGATGAGGATGGATTTATTTCTATCAAAGAGGAAGACTTTTTGGCGAAGACGATGACGGCTTTCCCATTATTGCTCCTCTTGGTCAACCTACTCAACCTACTCAACCAACGCAACCAATGCAACCAACGCAACCAATGCAACCAACGCAACCAGCTCTTGGCCAAGTGTCTCAACTACCAAATGAAGACTTACTGTCTACCGATGGCGCCATCATGCTGATGACACCATCACCAGGAAAGAGATTGTACAGATCCCACATCAATGACAGAGTCTCTAGACAAGAGCTCATGAACAAAGAACTTGTGTCATTCTTGGAGAAGCGAGCCGAGATGAACAGGAAAAGCTGCCATGAAAAGGGAAGAAAGAAATGTGGTTGTCAATGTCATATCCAAGGTTGCTGTGGATATTGCCAGCCTCGTTGCAAATAATACCAAGAAGAGCCAAAAGAAATCCGACTTAGATTCGGATTCCGATTCGGATTTGGATTTAAACAAGAAAACCGAAAGCCAAAGCCAAAGCCAAAGCCAATTCAGACTCAGATTCAGATTCAGATTCAAATAAATCAGAATCAGACTGGAACTCAGACTTGCAATCTCTTTTGATTTTGATTGAAATGGTTGGTGGCTCATTTGGGTCAACTTTGATTGCAAGGCAAGGTTGGACCTCAAATGACGTGTTGTGTGCCAAAGAGATAGCTTTGACTTGGATAAATGGACTACTACTTGTGCTTCAAAAAAATCGAACTGGATAGGGACTTGGAACAATTTTCACTCGGAAGATAGTTGGATCAATGACGCCATCCTGATGGACTTTGAAGTGGATCCTCATCTCACTCTGACTTGGCGTCTGCTTGCTCACCACCACCACGGTCAAGTAGATTGACGAATTGGATTTGGATTCGGATTCGGATTCGCAAAGTTAGATAATTCAAAGATTAGTGCTAGATTTGAAGTTAACACACAGATTTATTATGTTGCTGCTTTTGGTTTTTCTAGAAAACAAATTATGAGCTTAGCAAGGAATATTGAATTAGAGTTCTAAACCAAGAAACCTTGCAAAATCGTGAAGTTGGTACATGAAAGTCTGAAATCAATCGGAATCAATTTCCACGTCCATGTATGCAAGCACATGCACTCGCCAACGATTCCTAATGATTCCCACGTCCAAGTATTGAAACACATAGATGTAATTTTACTCCCACATCCAAGTATCAAAGAACTGATGGGACTAACTTTGATCGGCGCTAAGTTGAACCCCTCTTAAGGAGCTGTGCGGCTTTTACAAACCCAAACACCAAAAGCAAAACTACTCCCGATGGATCAATGGATCGAAACTACTCATATCAATCCACGCTCCAAGTTCACTCCGAGCTCATAATTCCAAAACTTAGCAACAGCGGAAGCTATGTCCAAATCTACAGTATGTCCAAATCCATTGTAGATATTAATGTTAATCTACACTACACTTTGCAATTGATCGACTGATCCAAGTTGACAATGGTGGATCAATCCAAGTCCAAATCAATCCAAGTCCAAATGAATTGGTCAGACCAAAGTCCAACAAGTCTAATCAACAATCTACTCCTCGATCAGATCTGACAATCTACTCGACCACCCAAAGCGAAACTTCCAACTCCAAACCTTAAGTCCAATTTTCTTCCAAATCCAATCCTTAAGTCCAACTTTGGAATCAAACCTTAAGTGCATCCATCGAAGTATGATCACGAAACATCCAAGTCCGATGGCGCACCCAATCACTGGCTCAATGGCTCGCGCACCCAATCAGCACCGGCTCAACAGCTCAACGTACGGGCACAAGCACTAGGCCATCTCCATGCCCAAAAAGTTGGTAGCCACCTCAGTTTGCTCGTCAGCATAAGAGAAGTATCCGTCCTTCTTATGCATGAAAATATTCAGGATCTGGTTGTGGCTGACAGTACTGGTTTGGTAGTTGTACAGAAGTATCATCATGTTAAGTATGATCTTCCGATCTCCAACGTCCTCTAAAAGAAGCCTGTCTTTCAATCGAGGGAATTTCCCCTGGATCATTCGCATCCCCCATTCTGATAACTGCCAAAGCAAGGTTGCTTCATGATTCAACACAAGAGCTTCAGTGCCAACTGGATCCAATTGCAAACTCTGGATAAGATAGTTCGTAAGTCTTACTTTGAATGCCAGAGTCAACCATAAGCATTGCATCATACTCATCAAACATTTCCTGCATCTGATCATAAGTGCCGTAATCTGCAATAGTACTGTCATGCCAAGACCCAGGAGAGTTGAAAGCAGTTATGCCCATCCTCCCATCAGATGCAAAAACAAAAACACTACTCACATAAGTGTTGCATGTCCAACTGTTGTAGTACTGGCTCTGTATTAACCAATTATCAGAGTGCTGTATTTTGAGTTGAAGCCCATTGGCGACACTCCACACTCAATTTTCATGTGCCAGATATTTTGCACCAATTGCGCTAATGCAACCCTCCATTTCTTCTTTGTTTGGAAGTACAATCTTTGCCTTTGGATGGTTCTGTAATACACAGAAAAGAACTTTCTGCAAAAACTTTATCCATTTGCACATGACAGTACTAGGTTTAAGTCCAAAAGCCATTGAGAAGATTCTTGCAACAGATCCTCTTGTGCGAAACCAACAAAGGACTAACCCAAGACAACATGTTGCATTCCCCTCTTGTTTTCTTCCTTTTGGTACTCCATTCTTTGTTAAGGTTAGCTTGTGGATACGCTTCGTTTTTTAATCAATCATGTAAATATTGAATACCGGTTGGAAGAGGTCTAGAAGAACCCAAAAGACCTTGTGGTCTACACCATAGCAATTGAGAAGAGCCTGCTGTTTGTTGCCAGAGTTGAAAAGGTAAATGAAGGCGGATTGGTGGTGCCGGCGAAGGGCTATACTTGGTGTCCTTCTATCTTTTAGGCGCTTTTCGTCAGAAGAATCTTCATCTTCATCATTGTTGTCTATCATACAGAAGATGAAATGAACTCAACAAGTGCCATGATAGTGAAATTTCACTTTGGGTGGTTGAGTAGATCGAGGAGTATGATTGTTAAGAGGGCGAGGACAATCAATCAATCGGAAAAGAAGGAAAATTACTGACGAACATTTCAAATTACACCGACAAAAACCCTTAAAATTTAACACCATCACTTGCGGCTACCTACCACTACAGTTGAATTATTCGGGTCAAGAATTTGTCTAGTAGTATTATAGGCAAAATATGTATGATATGTACGAGTACATCTTTCTGTACATTTTAGTCATTTGTGTCACACAATGTACTATTTGCAACCATGGTATGCAATGTATGTATAATATGTACCTTTTACCCTAATCACTCTCCCCGAAGATTTACCCGTGTCGTAGGTGTGAACCAACCCGCGTCAAATTAGTGAATGGACTTACACAATGAACACTAACGATTCGGACAACAATGCCTAAACTTCCTCCAATTGGCCAAGCAATTGCATCAATACAGGATCAATATAGTTGTCATCCTCATTTTTATCTTCAGCAAGACTACTGGCAACAGTGCCACCATCTTTTGATACAGTACCGGTAGGTTTTTTTTTACTTGAATCTTTCCAGCATCATTTTCTCAAAAAATGTTACCTGTTTCGGGATCTTCTCTTAACGTTTGTACCTTCTTGCACAATGTAGCAAACACTTGCCTCGCTCCGCTGTTCTGTTCCGTTTGATTGTTCCGTTTTGTCATTCCGTTTCATCCCTTTATCCGTGTTATGTCCTTTTGTTGGTTTGTTGTTCCTGAAAAATAAACATAAGAGAAAGAAAGATCAGAAGCAAATAGAATCTCCAACAAATTGTTGTCATTGTCACTCACTAGTGTTTCTCATTGTTTTCTTTCATTGCCGATCCGTTGTTTCCGTGCTTTTCATTTTTTTAAATTCCGTGCCAACCAAGAAGGATGTGTTGCTTTTGGTGTGGTTTTGATTTGGGGTATGTACAGTTTTCTGTGTGTGTACAGTTTTTTGTGTGTGAACTTTTCTGTTGTTCCATTCTGTTGTTCTGTTCCATTGTTCCGTTCCATTGTTCCGTTCTGTTTCATTGGTTGTTCTGTTTTAAGTTCCCTCGTTTCCTTCCTTGGTTTGTTTGATTGTTGCTCTGATTCAATAAAAATAAAAATAAAAGGAAAAAAGATCAGAAACAAATAGTATCTCCAACAAATTGCCAACGTTGTTACTCACTGCTGTTGTTCTGTTGTTCCATTCTGTCATTCCTTCTTTTAAATTTGTTGTTCCATTTTGAGTGTCATTCTTTCCCTCGTTGGTTTGTTTGATTGTTGTTCCGTGTCAATAAAAATAAAAATAAAAATAAAAGAAAGAAAGATCAGAAACAAATAGAATCTCCAACCAATTGCTGTTATTGTCACTGACTAGTGTTTCTTCTTTGTTGTTTGGTTGTTCCGTTGTTTGGTTGTTCCGTTGTTCGTGACTGTCAGACAACATTCATTTTCCCTGCTTCAAAAAAAACTGTGCCAACCAAGAAGTATGTGTTGCGTTTTGTGTGGTGGTTCCGTGTGTATACAGTTTTTCATATGTGTGTGGTTTTGTGTGTGTTGTGTGTGGTATGTACCCTGACTTCTTCCATGTGCCTGGCTTGTGCACGGCCTTTATTTTCTATAAGTAAAGCATGTACGAGTGCACGCCACCCCTCCCGCGCCATAATTTTTTCAAAGAGGAAATTGTGATTACACAAAGGTTATGTATCTAAATTCCCAACCCATCTGTAGAATCTGGTAGCCAGTCAGTGGTTTGAAACTCCCTTGGGTCGGTATGGTACATACCTACGTACACTTTTTGCACAGTATCCAACTATGTACCATTTTGCATGCAATATTAGCTACAACTACTAGTAGTACTGGTAATATCCGCACCCTCTTTTTGTCTGAGAATAATAAAAAAACAGCACCTCCATTTCAATTAAACATCTTATGAGTTATTTTCATTTGACACTCATTAAAGTACGTTTTTGGTGATTGGATTATACAAAGTAAATGTTCTTCCTATTATGGACTTGACCTCATACTTTGCCTGTCATTACCCAATAAGTCATTTTGTGCCCTGGATTTGCACCAATAATATTCTCTTGTGTGCCATTTGGAGAGACAAACCACAACAGCTTTGGCAATCTGTGGGGCAATATTGTTACCAATATGCATCATAGGAGTCATGAAAAAATTATTCATGGCCTGGACCGGATACTTTGTAAGTCATTACCCAATAAGTCAGTTTGTGCCCTGGATTTGCAACAAAAATACCCTCTTGTGTGTCATTTGGAGACACAAACCACAACATTTTCAGCATTATGTGTGGCAATGTTGTTCCCATAATGCATCAGATGAGTCATGAGAAATATATTCATGCACGGCACCAAAAACTTTGAGAGTCGTTACACAATATTTTCCCTCCAAATCCAGTACCCAAATGCACTCATTAGTTTGTGACACACCAACCATCACATATAACTCACTTCTGTTTCTTTCATCTTTCATCTTATCCATAATATGAACAATATTCATTGACCAATCACCAAAAATATCTGATTTTCTAATTTTTAATTGCAAATTAGTGTGCATTTTCCCTCCAAATCCAGTACCCCCCAAATGCACTCATTAGTTTGTGACACACCAAACATCACACAGAAGTCACTTCTGTTTCTTTCATGATTCATCTTATCCATTACAGGAACAATATTCATTGACTAGTCACCCAAAATATCTGATTTTCTAATTTCTAATTGCAAATTAGTGTGTGTTTTTCCTCCAAATCCAGGACCCACATGCACTCATTAGTTTGTGACACACAAACTATGACACAAAACTCACTTCTGTTTCTTTCATGATTCATCTTATCCAATCCAGGAACCATATTCATTGACTAATCACAAAAAATATCTGATTTTCTAATTTTTAATTGCAAATTAGTGTGTATTTTTCCTCCCATTCCAGTACCCAAATGCACTCATTAATTTGTGACACACAAACTATCAAAGATAACTCACTTCTGTTTCTTTCATGATTCATCTTATCCATTACAGGAACAATATTCATGGACTAATCACTAAAAATATCTGATTTTCTAATTTTTAATTGCAAATTAGAGATTTTCCAACCACTTCTTTAACACCCAGCAGTAACATTCATTTTGAGATTTCAAATTTAGACATGCTTTGAACACAAAGCCTGCAAAGCCGTTCCGATTAGAACATTCTGAAACGCCGTTCCATGATTGTTGACATGAATTGTACAAAAAAACTCACCACCCCAACAGAAGTCATTACTACTATCATACCTACATTACTACTACTACTATCATAATACACCCGGACACATATCTATGAAAAGAGCATTTTTTGGAACGCCGTTCCAAAAAAAGGAAAAAAGGGATAATGGTGGTGAAATCATGTAGGAAGGTAGTGCTGTAGATTTCTACGCAAATTTGTTACCAGAAATTATCTAGTAGGAAAATGGTGTAGAAAGCTACTGCTGTAGATTTCTACGCAAATTCGTTACCAGAAATAATCGATTACAAAAATTGTGTAGGAATCTACTGCTGTAGATATCTACGCAAATTCATTACCATAAATTATCTAGTTCAAACATTGTGTAGAAACCTACTGCTGTAGATTTCTACGCAAATTTGTTACCAGAAATTATCTATTACAAAAATTGTGTAGGAATCTACTGCTGTAGATATCTACGCAAATGCGTTACCAGAAATTATCTAGTACGAGCATTGTGTAGAAACCTACTGTCGTAGAATGGTACGCAAATTCGTTACCAGAAATTATCGAGTATGAAAATTTTGTAGAAATCTACTGTTGTAGAATGCTACGCAAATGCGTTACCAGAAATTATGTAGTGCGAAAATGGTGTAGAAACCTACTGTCGTAGAATGCTATGCAAATTCGTTACCAGAAATTATCTATTACAAAAATGGTGTAGAAACCTACTGTCGTAGAATGCTACGCAAATTCATTAACAGAAATTATCTAGTACGAAAATAGTGTAGAAAGCTACTGTCCTAGGATGCTACACAAATCCATTACCAGAAATTCTCTACTATGAAAATGGTGTATAAAGCTACTGTCGTAGAATGCTACGCAAATTCATTACCAGAAATTATGTAGTACGAAAATTGTGTAGAAAGCTACGGTACTGTCGTAGGATGCTACAAAAAATTGTTACCAGAAATTATCTAGCACAAAAATGGTGTAGAAAGCTACTGTCGTAGAAAGCTACACAAGTTCAATACCAGAAATTATGTAGTACGAAAATGGTGTAGAAAGCTACTGTCGTAGCATTCTACGCAAATACATTATCAGTAATTATCTAGTACGAAAAACGTGTAGAAAGCCACTGATGTAGAATGCTACGCAAATGCACTACCAGTAATTATCTAGTACAAAAATCGTGTAGAAAGCTACTGCTGTAGAACTCCAGGCAAATGTATTACCAGTAATTATCTATTACAAAAATCGTGTAGAAAGCTACTGCTGGTAGCACACCGGTACATGAAAGATGTCACTATATCACAAGTTGAGAACGTTAACTAAAAACTCAGGGCTCTATTCTTCATTATTCAAAACGCGCGCGCTGCGCAATATTGTTTACTTAACGTTATCAACTTAATTAAGAAAGTCAAATCATTCTTCGTTGTTCTATATTTACTGCATTAGATCTCACAGGTTAAGTATCGTTTTTTTCTTTGAACACACACACACACACACAGGGAAAAGTAATTACCTCACGCCACACAAACACACAGCATAAAGTAAAAATCACACTGTAAACACTGTAAAATTAGTTTTTGCTGTGTGTTTGTGTGTGAGAGATTCTTTTTGTCCCGACCCAAAAAAATATTCTTTCCATTCATAACCTTACCCGACTTATTTGAGTAGAGTTACTAATCAGCACTCCGTCTGTGAATGTGGGATTCCACTTGATCCAATGATCCCTTGATCGTTGATCAGCATTAGGCAGGTAATCCGTGCTTGAATATTTTAGTCTGAAATAACAGCCTTGTACTGAAAAAAGAATTAGCTTGCATTGGACAAGAGGTGGTTTGCTGGATAGCTGCTCCAAAACGCCGCTGCTCGCTGCTGGCTTTCTGCTGCTCAAAACGCCGCTCCAAAACGCTGCTGGCTTCCTGCTGCTCCTCCAAAACGCCGCTCCAAAACGCTGCTCAAAACGCTGCTGCTGGCTTCCTGCCGCTCCAAACCCTGCTTGAAACGACGCTGCTTGCTGCTTGCTGCTGGCTTCCTGCTGCTCGAAACGCTGCTTGCAACACCTCTCCAAAAGGTTCAATTTGATTGATTGGATGAGGGAAAGGATGGGGGAATGCAATTTACTCTCTTGCTGTTACACTTGGTCTTGCTCTTGCTAGTTGCTGTTGCTCTAGCTGTTGTTGCAAATCGATGTTGCTCTTGGTAGTCACTATTGCTGTTCCTGTTGCTCTCGCTAGTCACTATTGCTCTTGCTCTTGGCAAGTGCTCTTGGTAGTCACTGTTGCTGTTGCTGCCGCTTGTCGCTCTTGCTGTTGCTCTTGCTGTTGCTCTTGCTCTTGCTAGTCGCTGTTGCTATCTGCTATAGCTGCTTCAAATGCCGCTGCTCGCTGCTGGCTTTCTGCTGTTCGAAACGCCGATTGAAACGCGGGCCAAAACGCTGCTGCTGGCTGCTGGCTTCCTGCTACTCCAAAACGCCGCTGCTCGCTGCTGGCTTCCTGCTGTTTGAAATGCCGGTCAAAACGCCACTGCTGACTGCTGGCTTCCTGCTGCTCCAAAACGCTGCTGCTTCTCAGTTTCCTGCTGCTCGAAAGGCCGCTCCAAAACGCCGCTCAAAAGGCCACCGCTCGCTGCTAGCTGCTGGCTTCCTGCTGCTCCAAAACGCTGCTGCTTGCTGCTGGCTTCCTGCTGGTCGAAACGCTGGTCGAAACGCCCTGCAGCCAGCTGGCCGCTGGCCGCTGGCCGCTGGCCGCTGGCCGCTGGCCGCTGGCTGCTGGCCGCTGGCCGCTGGCCACTGGCCACTGACCGCTGGCCACTGGCCACTGGCCACTGGCGGCTGGCTGCTGGCCGCTGGCCGCTGGCCGCTGGCCGCTGGCTGCTGGCTGCTTCAAAAGGCCGCTGCTCGCTGCTGGCTTCCTGCTGCTCCAAACGCCGCTCCAAAACGCCGCTCCAAAATGCAGCTGGCTGTTGGCTGTTGGCTGCTGGCTTCCTACTGGCTTCCTGCTGCTCCTCCAAAACGCTGCTCAAAATGCTGCTGCTGGCTGCTGGCTTCCTGCTGCTCCAAACGCCACTTGAAACGCCACTGCTCGCTGCTGACTTCCTGCTGCTCCAAAACGCCGCTGCTCCCTGCTGGCTTCCTGCTGCTCAAAACGCCGCTCAAAACGCCGCTCAAAAACGCTGCTGGCTGTTGGCTGCTGACTTTCCACTGGCTTCCTGCTGGCTTCCTGCTGCTCCTCCAAAACGCTGCTCAAAACGCTGCTGCTGGCTGGCTTCCTGCTGCTCCAAACGCTGCTTGAAACGCCACTGCTTGCTGCTGACTTCCTGCTGCTCCAAAACGCTGCTGCTTGCTGCTGGCTTCCTGCTGCTCGAAACGCTGCTCGAAACGCTGCTCCAAAATTCCACTTGATTGCCGTTTGAATATCCTTCCCAATCAAAATCAAAGTAGAATAATGTGGTGTAGGTATTCGAGTTGGTGTCATTTTGTACTATTTGTACGGTGGTGAGCCCTCATGGTCTGTTCTACAGTAGGAGAAATAGAATGGTCGTCAAAATGGAAATGGTGTTTGGATCTTCCTAATTTGCTGTTCGATCGCCCTTTGATTGTCATTCCTTGTCAGCAAATCAGTAGAGTAACATGCTGGTGTTCAAACCTGGTAGGGTTTGTACATGTCTGCCTCCATTCTCTCCTTTATCCAAGGGGAAAGAGATGGGTCAGAGTAGAGCCCATAGTTGTCGTTGTCTTTGCCGTTTGAATACCCTTCTGGATGGAAAATGAAGTAGAGTAACGTGTAGGTATTTAAGTTGGTGTCATTTTGTACTATTTGTATGGTGGTGAACCTTCATGGTCTGTTCTAGTGAAGGAGAAACAGAAGGGTTGTTGCAGGGTTGTCAAAATGGAAGTTAATGACATTGGTGATTTTGATGATCGGAATTCCTGTCAAAAATAAATCATGTCTTTGAGGGTTTCTCTGCTGTGTTTGCAGGGTCTTTTCACTTGTTCTTTTTTTGAAGAGATACCAGTGTACGGAGCACACACATGTTCATTACCTGTAGACTTGTACATGGTTTTTGTACTGTGTATTTATTGTGGTATTTTGTACACAGTGTGGAACGCGGCAAAGGAGCAAATAAACACTTCTTAAAATAATTTTATTTCATATCTTGGGTTAAGGTTAGGAAGTTTGGTAGCAAAAATTAGATTTTTTAAATCAAGTTAGTCAAAATTGAGAGATCAAGGGACATTTTGAGTCCTCAGGGAGAGTTTTTGTCGCAACCTGAGGGGGGCTGAAACTCTTCACCACAAAACAATGTGAATTCAAAAAATTGCCCTTGAGCATAACAAAAGCAGGGTTGATTTTCTCAAAATAGGGCTTGGGAGGGGTCGCGTTGGGTCGCGTGACAGTTATCGGACGAGTGTTTAGTACTTAGTGATCTTCTTTGTATGGCATATTAATTCGTACCTTTCTTGTTTCTTATTTAATTAATTCGTACCTTTCTTGTGTCTTATTCAATCTTTGTTTTCTACACTTGTGGATTTGAATGTGGTGGAGGTGCGTTTGGAATACTCATGGCCCGTTTTTGGCTCTCTTAATTAATAGGGTTAGTTTATTAGGGTTAGAATGGAGCCGAACCGAGTGTCAGAACTTCTCCAATCCCAAAATTGTTGGACTCAACGGCTATTTTTGGAGCCGAGCCGAGCCAAAAACCGGCAATAGGAGCGCCCGTTAGTAAGATCTCCCCTTCGGTTCTAGAAAAGCGCCGGTAGCAAACGTACAGACGTACGAACATTTGGGAATACACACAAATGAGATAACACACACGTATGACTAACAGGCAAATAAGCGAGCCGACTCGCTGAATCGCTAACAGTAATAGAGCACCGATAGAGGTTCGATCTCAGAGGTCATCTTACACGTAAATGCTCACAAATCTAAATACTAATACTTGAAATCACTGAATACTGCTAGTAAGAATATCTAGCGGACTACACGTGTAAACGCGTTAGTGACGGGAGAAAGAATAGAGTTTATCAGACCCAAATGGACTCAAAGAGTCTGGGTAACAAAATGAAAGCTGATTGCCGACTGATCACCGGTTAATCGCCGTCTGAAGCCAAAAGGCTGGACTGTTAAAGACCCTCTCCAACAGAAGAGACTCAGGCGCTTAGAAGATTAACAACACTAGCGCAGCAGAGCACACCAGGCTAATACCCGTGGCTTCTACTGAGGTTTGTAGGGGAGAGAAATGAACACCAAAAGCTTGTTATCCACCAAAATAGACACTTGCAAGAGGTCCCCAACGATGGGAACAGCAAAAGATGTGTCGAAAATACAACGGCAAAATAACGTCCGGAATAAAGCGATGTACGTGTGTTCGGTACTACGAATCGCATAACGGCTACAGAAGAACCGTTAATAAAGAGAGGCACGCGACCTCGAAAACGTGACCTCGAAAGCAAAGCAAATGGGAATCAAATTCAATTCCTACAGAAAAGAGCCCAAGTATACTCACTCGTATACAAATGATATGATAACAAAACCAGCCGAGGTAATATACATACCCAGTATTGGATAAACACATACACAAAAAATAGAAATGACGAAAAATGCTGAACCAAATATTTAATAAGAGACGAACGAATATTCGATACCGTTTCGAAAAAAGGGAAACAACTGTTGAGCTTAAGTATAGAGGAACTGAAAAATTGGGGTTCCGATAGGAATCAATCCTCATACCGTGGATATGAACCTGTTTACTAGCAAAAGCACGTGGAAAGAAAAATACTCCACAAGTTGCTTCAGAACTCAGAAAATCACAATCACAGCTTCCTCATGAAAGCAAAAGCTAACAAACCCCTTATTACAAGCCTAATTCCTACAGCATACTCCGAAACAACACACCATGGCGCCACCAACCAGAGCTCAACTAGCTGCAACCGCGGCAGCAGCAGTAGCAGAAGCAGAAGCAGCGGACGCGGCGGCAACAGAGGCAGCGGGCAACCTGATGGGCTTACTACCTCCATTCGGTAACAACAAGGTTGGACCCAGAACAGCTTGAGCAACTCACGGTGACTCTGGTTGCAAGACTATCAAGCAGGAACATATCTCTATCAACGACAGCAAGAGAAGCCAAAGAAAGGGCAGAGGCCAATGATGGCATCCCTGGCTACGAAGGAGAACGGTTGCTGACCTCAGCCGAGGTTTGTTTCAGGAAGATCCTCGAATCTTTTGGGGTCAACAGGCCTACGGCAAACGAAATATTCAGACATGGATATTCTAACATGAAGGCCATCGCAGACCTTGATTCAGAAGGGATCAAGTCCACTCTAGGGTCGCTAACCAAGGCAAAACACCATCTATGCCCCGATCCACAGGAAGTCTTTATTGGAAGGGCATTTGGCGATCGACTGAAGCTGTTCGTGGCTTGGATCAAATTCCAGCCTATAATAGGCGCAACGGCCACCGAAGTGGACTGGATCAAGGACCCAACTGGCCGAGATGGATACAAGGGAACGTTTGAGATCTACAAAGGAGGACGATGAAAATACGGCCGTTAAGGATCTAACACTACCCGACAAACTGACTACGATGTCAAAGTTCAGGGAATTTGATGAGAACCTACGTGAATACCTACGGCATAAGAGGGGTGTCACCAAGACATCCCTACTTTACACGATAAGACAACAATCTGCAGTCGGAGAAACCGACAGGTGTGGAACGGTCGGATCGGGCCCAGACGACGCGTATCCTGACTGGACTGAGTATGCAATAAGATGCACGATTCACGCCAACTCTCATTGGTCTAAAGACAACAATACTCTCTGGGGGATATTGTTTAAGCTGGTGGGATCCGGACCCGGTTGGTCCTATATACAAAGCTTTGGAACCAAAAACGGGGTAGGGGGTGACGGCCGAAAGGCATACTTCGCCCTCTACTCTCAAGCATATGAGGCAACCAACGTAAAGCTAATTGTCGAAGCAAAAAGGCAGTTTATCCGGGAATCGGTGTACACAGGGGATTCCAAACACTACAATTTTGACAGGCACAAAAGGCTATGGCATGATGCAAAACAAACCTTGATAAGATACGGCGCATTCCCACCTGAGGACCAGTTTGTGTACGACTTCGTACGATCCCTACAGGATGTACGACTCGAACAATCCATCCCAAATGTAATAACAGAAGAGTCGGACTATTACGCAAATTTTGAGAAGGCTTCGGCGTATCTTACTCGAATGCTCGGAGTAAAGAAACTCCAGAATCAACCACAAAAGAGGGGTAGGAATGTGTCAGCCTTCACTAACAACAAAAAGAGGAAAGGTGACAACAAACGCGGCAACTTCTCTTCCAACAAGCCACAAGGCAACAACAACAACAACAATAGTGGTGGCTCAAAGGCACAACCAGGGACCTATAAAGGGCCCGTTGAATGCAAGTTCTATCCACGAGAAATATGGTTAAGCATGTCCCAAGAGCAGCAACAAAGAGTCCGAGCGCTAAAACAAGCAAGGAATGCAAGCAATAGCGGGGGCAACCAACAATCGAAAGTGGCAGCAGCCACAGCTGCAAACCCTCCCAATAACCCCAGTTCCGCTGGAAACCAGTTTGGCTGTCACAGCCACATTGGAAACGGGAATGGAAATTGATTCGCCGGCCGGGGCCTTAAGATAGAACCTCGGGTAGGCCGGCCGATAGTCCATCTCAAAGAGATGACCCAGTCATCCAGTGTTAAGCCGGGACGATGCGAGCTGGATAGCCATGCAGACACGACTGCAGCTGGATCTAACATGGTATTACTCGATTCACTGGATTCTATCATGACATTTGCTGATGTTGCTCCATTTTCAGAAGTGTACTCACCAATGAAAGATGTTCCTATTGCCCGTTGTGCTACTGCTTGGACAGACCCAACGGACGGTATCACATACATATTGGTATTCGGACAGGCCCTCTACTTTGGAGAATCACTGCAGCACAGTCTGATATGCCCGAACCAAATCAGAGAATGCAATTTGAATGTGGTTGAAGACATACCACGAAGATACTGCAGTTCTTCCAGTCACAGTCTTATCTTTCGGGCCGACGGTTTCGAATTGGCAATATCTTGTTAGTTGATGGCGTTCTGTCATACTTTGACACGCGGAAGCCGACACGCCGCGAACTCGATACATGTGACCAAGTCCTTGCAACCGACACTCATACCTGGGACCCATACGCCCCCCACTTCAGAGAAGATGAAGAAGCAGCAACCGCGTCGTTCCCACGAGTAGTGGCCGCCCTCTCCAGAGGAGGACCGACTGGGACAACTGAGTCTTGGATACGATCCACAGACAACCCTATACTCATCAATGTGAAACACAAGGATTATCGTCTCAGATACCTACAGAAAATCTGTACAACCCGTACTCAACGGCCGGGGTATACTCAACAAGAGATTGGCGGCCGGTTACACTCAGCTTTTGTTAAGAGTACCGGGGACAGAGAAAGCTCGGAGATACTCCGAATTTCAGCTACTTCAACCAAAACTTCGATTTCCCTAACAGAGGAAGAGCTTGCCATCCAAAAGGAAGCAAAAGCTCGGACAAAAGAAAGGAAATTACTCCGCCGCCAACAAGATGTGATAGATAAGGAAACTTCCCTAGAGAAGAGATCATTTATCCGCCGCGGACAATGGGGACCTCCGATAAGGATTCCGGAGAAAGTGGACAGATATGATTCAGAGGCCATTGCAAAGATGTGGAACATCAGTGTTAAGAGGGCCGAAGAAACGATTAAGGTCACTACCCAGGAAGGCATAAGAAACCTTACACAACCAATCACCCGAAGGCTAAAGACCCAAAAGTGGAGAAACAGAAAAGTACTTAAGGGTCGGTGGTTCGCTGATACCATGAAGTTCAAAGTACCGAGTATCATTCGGAATGATACTGACGCACAGATCTTTACCAATGGGAAAGGATATGTGGCATTCTATCCAGTAAGAGGGGAGAAACGATGCCACGACGGACTATCTTGCTTCATAAATGAGGTAGGAATACCGGAACACCTTGTCACCGATGGGGCAAAGGCCCAAGGAAATCATGAGACACACAGCACCGGATGGACTAAACTTCGATCGGAGTATGGCATACGCCAAACCTACATACAGCCCCACTGTTGGTGGCAGAATACGGCAGAACACAGTGCAGGGGACCTAAGGAGATCAATCCGATTAATGACTTCTAAGAAAGGAAGCCCGAGGAGGTGCTGGGCCTTTTGTGGAATGTTGGCGGCCGGAAGGTTAAGTAACACCGCATCTGGGGACCCATCTGCGATGGGAAGAACGGGGTTTGAGTTAGTCCATGGATATACTCCAGATATAACCCCATACATGATACACAATTGGTACGATTTCATCCGGTGGTACGACCTACAGGATAAGTCGGAGAAATACGGACGATGGCTGGGCCCATGTGGAGATACTTATGGAGGTGGCGATTGTCACTACGTATTGTATAAGACCGGAAAGGTACACATAACAAACGGCACACGGCCTATATCTGAAGTGGAATGGAAACACCCAGACACTATCCTGCAGTTAGAGGAACACAACAAGCTACTTAATGAAAAGATCGGCGATGAGGCAAAGCCCTCGGATACTTACCTGGAAAACGAGTTAGGGGAACCACCCTTGGGCCTATTTGATGGCAAATATGAGGGTGAGGACGAGGTACTTATGGCTGAGCCAGAGGCGTCTTCCCCGGACATTGATGACTTAACCGACAATCTTGATGAGTACCTTGGAAGCCAAGTGCTACTGCAGATAGGGGACCAACGGATTCGCGGTACGGTTAATAACCGGTACAGGTACGCAAGCGGAATCCTAGTCGGAGAAAAGAATAACAATCCACTCCTAGATACAAGGTCCTACGAGGTTTCTATGCCGGACGGATCCATTGAGATCTACACAGCAAATGTGCTCGCGGAGAATCTCTATTCCTCCGTGGACGATGAGGGGCGCATGTATTGTCTTCTGAACGAGCTACTTGACTATGAAAAGGATAAAGAGGCTCTGACAGTACAACAGGCAACTATCACTACTAAGTCCGGACAAACTCGGACTAAGCCGACAACCAAAGGGTGGAGAATCCTGGTCAGTTGGAAAGATGGAACTTCCTCTTGGGCAAAGTTAAGTGACATGAAGGAAAGTTTCCCCGTCGAAACGGCTCTGTTTGCCAAGGATCAAGGCATAATAGATGAGCCAGCCTTCAAGTGGTGGGCCTATCGGGTAATTCGGAAGAAAGACCGGATTATCTCCAGCGCCAAGACCAAATATTGGACCAAATCCCATAAGTATGGGGTTAGACTACCGAAAACAATTGCTGAAGCAAGAAGGATAGATGAGGAATCCGGCAGTGACTATTGGGCCCGGGCTATTGCAAAAGAAATGAAGAACAATTTCATAGCTTTTGAGTTCAATGATGAGGACAAAGTACCGGTGGCACATACAAAAATCACTATGCACATGGTATTTGACGTGAAGATAGACTTAACTCGGAAGGCCCGACTCGTTGGGGATGGGCATAAAGTGCCCGAAATATCACGGGAGTATACATACTCAAGCGTGCCCAGCAGGGATTCGGTTCGGATGTTCTTCTTAGTTGCTGCACTTAATGACCTTGAGGTCTTAAGTGCTGACATCCAAAATGCATACTTAACCGCACCAATTAAGGAAAAGTACTACACAGTGGCTACACTGGAACAAGGATTTGCACCGGAGTTATGTGGAAGGCCCTGCAAAATTGTGAGAGCTCTGTATGGATTACCAGTAGCGGGCGCATCATTTTGATCTCATCTGTCTGAGCACTTAAGGGGACTTGGATATAAGTCTTGCAAGGCGGATCCAGATGTATATATGCGGCCGGCTGTAAAGAAAGATGGCTCAGCATATTACGAATATTGCGTGGCATATGTGGATGACATCCTTGTATGTGGGATGGATCCAAAGTTCCAAATGGATGCAATCGAAATACAGTTCAAACTGAAGGATGGGACTGTTGAACCACCCACTTTCTATCTAGGGGCGGATATTGGTAACACATCTGTTGATGGGGCTGAGTACTGGTCCATGTCTTCAACAAAGTATACCTCCAAAGCCGTTAAGTCTGTTGAAGAGGAATTGAGTAGGGGGCAATATGCCTTCAAGGTACTCCCAAAATCCGCAAAATCACCATTGGCAACTGGGTATAGGCCCAAAAACGATGCCTCACCAGAACTTGGTCCGGAGAAACAGAACTATTACCAGGGTTTAATAGGTATACTCCGTTGGATATGTGAACTTGGAAGGCTAGATATTGTAATGCCTGTTTCACTTATGTCCCGGTATCTTGCACAGGCCCGAGAAGGACATCTAAACCAATTGTTTCATTTGTTTGCATACTTAAAGAATTACAGCAAATCAAAGTTGGTGTTTGACTGTTCCATCCCAGAACTTGATGAATCAGTTTTTCATGAATGCGACTGGGCCGAATTCTATCCGGAAGCGGGGGAACTAATTCCTCCGGATATGCCCGAGCCACGAGGAAACTCCGTAACTACCACATGTTTCGTGGACGCCGACCATGCTGGTTGCAAGGCTACTAGGAGGTCTCATACGGGAATCATCATCTTTGTTCACAGGGCACCAATCCTATGGTTATCTAAGAGACAAACAACTGTTGAAACATCCACGTTTGGCTCAGAGATTGTGGCACTCAAGATCGCAATCGAAATGGTAGAAGGCCTACGGTATAAGCTCAGAATGATGGGCATACCTATAGAAGGACCAACCAACATGTATTGTGACAATGACTTGGTTGTTAAGAATGTAACACACCCGGAAAGCCCTTGTAAGAAGAAGCATAACAGCATTGCTTACCATAAGGCACGCGAATGCATTGCAGGAAAAATTATCCGGATTGGAAAGGAACCCGGTGAAACTAATATTGCAGATCTACTCACTAAACTTATGGGTGGGGTAAAGCTATTCTCCTTATGTAGGAGATGTATGTGGCGGTGTAAATAAGAGACCGGCCCTTAAGGTATCTTCTACAAGTACTTAACAGTACGAGTACAAAGACACGGGGACTCTAGAAAAGCGCCGGTAGCAAACGTACAGACGTACGAACATTCGGGAATACACACGAATGAGATAACACACACGTATGACTAACAGGCAAATAAGCGAGCCGACTCGCTGAATCGCTAACAGTAATAGAGCACCGATAGAGGTTCGATCTCAGAGGTCATCTTACACGTAAATGCTCACAAATCTAAATACTAATACTTGAAATCACTGAATACTGCTAGTAAGAATATCTAGCGGACTACACCTGTAAACGCGTTAGTGACGGGAGAAAGAATAGACGGTCGACCTCGTCCAATTTTCAATTTTTGTGGAGCATCCTAAAATTCGACGCAATCGACCATTATCTGGTCGCAACAAACTATTACTCCGTAGTTCGAGTACGGTACGAAGTTGAACAGACTAATCTTACGTACGTACCGTACCGTACCGTACCGTACCGTAAGATTACGGTATGATACATCAGTGGCTTGATTGAGCGAAAAGCGCAAGAGCGAAGTTTTGCTTGATACCGACAAGAGGCGTTTTATTGCTTCTTTCTATCTTCAGATACAAGAAGAATGATGCGATAGATATAATATTGGTGGCAACCAGAGAAACGAATCATTATGGCGGATTTACCCTCAGTCACTTTTAACGTCGAGGAGGACGATGACGACAGAGTTTGTGCAAACGCGAATACCCAAGGGGAACCAAACAAAGATGTCAGCGATGGTCACAGTATTTTCAACGGAAACTTTCCGAGCGACATTCATGATAAATACACTCCGATGGAAGAGGTCTTGGGAACGGGTAGTTTTGGCATAGTCAGCAAATGTAAGAACAAGGAAACAGGTGAAATATGTGCTCTCAAGACGATTGACAAGACAAAATTAACAGATGCGACACAACTTCGACGAGAGGTAGATATTCTGCTTGACGTTGACCACCCTCATATAATCAAACTTCACGATGTTTACGAAGACGATACGGTAAGACCGTTGTATGCTTGTAAGACAAATGTTCTCACCCAACCTGAACGTTGATGTTCTTTGTAATCCACGGTCAATGAAAGAACCTTGCAGCGTTGGGATCACACGTTATCTAACAGTACTGCTATGTTAATGACCTGAATGATTTGAAACCAACAACGGTAATTCAGACCATATTCTTGGTATCGGAATTGTGTTTGGGAGGAGAACTCTACGATCGAGTTATCGAGAAAGCAAGGTCAAAAGAGGGACATTTTTCTGAGTTCACAGCGGCTAGAATTATCAAGAATATATTGTCCGCAATCCGGTATTGCCACGACGAGAAAAAAATCGTTCACAGAGACTTGGTACGTACCGGTACACTTCAGCGAGTTAGACGAATGGGAAAACTCTGGCATTTGCGTTGGTATGCACGGGCACAAACGAATGGCTCATCTTTTGTTCATTCACTGACAAATAATGATATCCGTGTAGAAACCAGCCAACTTTTTGCTCACCGATAAAACAGACAACGCGCAGGTCAAGGTTATCGACTTTGGGTAAGTATTGCGACAGTGGCTTTGCTACAAAACGTACACGATGGTGCTATTATGCAGTGACTATGGAATTTTTGCGAGTTGAACTAAACTTTGTTCGAATTTCCCCCCTCCCCGGAACACAGATTGAGTCGTTACTCGGCAAATCGCATGGAAAGCCAAGTCGGGACTATTTACTACGTTGCTCCGGAAGTTTTGCTTGGGGTACGTTATATTTCTCTGGTTTATTGCCCTCGATTGGTCTGCAAGTTTTCAAGAGTGTATTGGTATCCTCACCCATTCGTTTTTTAGGAATATACTGAAAAGGCAGATATATGGTCGATTGGGGTTGTTACCTACGTTTTGCTTTGCGGTTTTCCTCCTTTCAATGCCGGGTCCGAAGGACTAACGTACACCTTGGTGGAGAAAGGAGTTGCCACATTTCCATCCCCTGCATGGGATCGCATTTCCCCTGAGGCGGTTCGTTTCGTCAAACGCTTGTTGGAAAAGGACCCTGACGCCCGCCCATCCGCAGCGGATGCTCTCGGAGATCGATGGTTGCAACGCCAGCAGGTTCGCCCGTTTCGGACGAAATGGCACGGCACTTTTTTGAACTTCAAATCTCCCGAAGCAAAGGCCGTGGATCCATCAAGGAAGATAGAATACTCCGACCAAGAGAAACAAAGCGCATTTGCACGTTTGTTTTCAAGGAAGAGAGAAGACAAGAAGGTTGGATATACCGGTAGCTTCAAATCTTTCTTGACATCAGAGAGAAGCAAGATTGACGAATCCTCAGGACGCGTTAATACGGTATAGTTTTATGATGTATGTTGTGGAACAGCAAGGAGCTTGCTTACCTGGATTTTTTCTTGATCGAGGAAGCTATTCAAATGTGTAAGCGAAACGAAATGGGCTTTTCATTCTTCTACTATTGTTGTCATGATTTTTCAGAATTGAATCCATTTGATGAAAGCCTTTCGAATCTGCGATATTCTTTCAGATTTTAAAAGTGTTCCAATGAAGTATTTACTTGATAGTTTATATAGCGCATTTTCTTTTGATAACACTGTTGCCCCCACGACTCCAGAGGCTGAATATTAAGTCATCTATCCTTCCTTTTTGACACTATTTTTGATCTCCGAATCGTCTTTTTGGCAAAACTTCTCGTGAAACGATACTTCGTGATTGGTTCTTATGACAGCTCATGAGAAGTGGTTGGGTGCGCGGTAGATCTTATTGCACCAGATTTTGTTTTGCTATCGATAACATCATCGAAGGCACCATCACCCAGAACTATTGGCTTTTCGATCATTACTGTATCCTTGACATCACCCATTGACTTCCCAGCAGTTTCGGGCAATCTCCTGGCGCATTCTGCGGTAATGATGGACACCGTTAACACAAGTCCGCCGATCAATGACAAAGGATTACTTTCGGTTATGAAATACGGGGACAGAAAGCCGCCCAATCGAGCCATGGCGTTTGCTGCTCCGTGACCTGTGGTACGTATATCTGTTGGCAGCATTTCACTTGTTGAAACCCACGTTGTGCACGATGCAGCCATCATTGCCATCCGAGCCATGAATGCTAGCCCGATGAGTGAATATCGATGGTATTTGCCATCTTCAACATCATAGGAAATAGAGCTAAAAAGTCCCATAACAAAAGTCGCAGCACCACCAATCCTATACGCCACCGTTTGAGACGGAATCCGTCCAAAGACATCGACTGTACAAAGAACCGCAATCAGGCCAAAGATTTCAGCAGAAGCTGTGATGAATATTGCGGCGAAATCAAAGCCGTATGACGGTGATGACGATGCTCCACCGGCGTCATCGTTCATCATGTCTGCATCATCTTCTCCCTCGGTTCCGACTTCATTCGTGAAGAGAATCGAAACCGCAAGTATAACACCGTAATACAAAAATCCAAACCCAAACCATGTTGACCACAGCAGAACAGTGAGTCTCGTCCGCGCGGTGGTGCTGAATAGTTTAGAAATGTCCCCAATACTGTGATCAGTACTGCACGGAGGAGTCTCTTTTGTTGCTTCTCTACTATCATTGTTGTTCTGGAAAGAAGGAGAATTCGTCTCTTCAATTGCGGTAATATCTTCCCAGGATATGATCAACCTTGTATTAGGCGGAAATAATTCTTCATCGATAATTACTTTGCTGATGCCATTTTTCAAAGCCGCAGATTTCAAAATCTCAAGTGCCTTTTGGGATCCAGCTTCGTTCTCGGGATGGTCTGAGAATTTCTCTAGCAACCATCTGGGAGACTCTGGAACTAACGCCACGCCTAGAACGGTACTGATGAAACAAGGAATGCTGCACAAAATCACAAACAATTGCCAATGACTTTCGCCGTTATTGGCAGCTGTATCCAATGTCAAGTAAGCCAACGTTGGAACGCTCAAAGTGCCGATCGTCCAGAAAAATTCTAAGATGAAGCAATCCAACAAGAGAATGGGGCAGTTGACAATGAGGCACGACATTGACTTGAGCCAAAAAAAAGATAGAAAATGAACGATCTACAAGGTATATCCTTACCAATGTACAAAAGATTTTTTCCTCTGGCCGCATTTGGTAAAAATTCTGACAAGGTATCGAAGGGCACAGTCAAACCTCCGACACCGAATCCAACAAAGAACCGTGCAGTGACTAATTCCTCAAAGTTTCGACAAAAAGCTGTTGCGACACCCGAAACTGCAATGATTAGTGATGTGACGGCGAATACCGGTTTTCGCCCCAATTTGTCAGCCGCCAATCCCAATATCAAAGTTCCTAGCATGGCACCGGCAAAGACGATCGCCACAATCGAATCAACCTCGCGCTCGGAAAACCCCCATTCATGCTTCAAGACGGTGGATAGAAAACTCAATAAAAGAACCTCCATCGCATCGGCCATGAAGCACAGGCCTGCGGCAAGCAAAACTTGGTGTTGGAAAACTCCTGTCCCTATCCGCTCAATTGCGTCGTCAATCTGGACATAATATGGGTGTTTGCTGTTAGCGGGAGACGAAATTCCTTCATTCATTCTTAGATAATGGGATGGTTCCACATGCTTGGTAGTGCCATCTCCCGTGTGATTAGGCACATTCTTACCATCGGACACATTGTTTGAGACGGACATGGTGCCATAAGAATGGAGAGAAAGACGATATCCTCTGTCCTCTTTTTCTTTCGTCTCCATTGGTTATCTTCAATTCGCAGCTAATGAGTTACGTTGCGTTTACACGTCTTGATGAATTATTGTACGAGTAACATGGAATCGTCAACGGGCATGGATTATTTCTGTTTGGGTGAAACGTGCCGAGATGATTATTTTTTGTCATTCTTGTCACTCTAAATCCCTGCAGAGTGTGCGTTACGTACCGTAACACAGGACCCAGTAGGCCTAAACTCGTAGCAATCCAATCCATACACCGGTAAGATTACGTATCGATAGAATTGACACCTTACAAAGAACCGATTTTGTGTGCGAGAAATAATTATTAATTCGCTCGCCAAATACGGTACACCTGGTATGAGTTCGTACCGGTACCGTATGAAAAAATCCGATCATCACATCACATTTCGCGCGCTTCTGAGATTTCGAAATTTCAGGAGAAACGTCAAAAAATGATGACTGACGAAGTCGATTTCGATTACGAACCGATAGGTATGTACCGTACAGGTACAGGTACTCGTACAGGTACATGTCAAGTAATTACTCGTACCGTACTCGCAGTAACGTACGAAGTAGGTCCCAATCGTAACCGTACTCGTACCGCGGTAATCGTCCTGTCTCGCCAACTCTGTTTCTACCGGTAAGAGGCAATACAATTCATTCACAATTCTGCACCTGAACGGAGGAAACGGGGGATAGCAAAAAGTACTTTGCTTAAAAACAAATTTTTCGATAACGCTATTCCGAACGATATGTTTTCACTGCAACATACTGTACTGATCGTTGACTTCGTAATGAATTAGGTAGAAATCGTTAAAAATAATTGAGGCGAATACTGACAGATGCCTCATGAGATACAAGTTGTTGTTTGAAAAGAAAAGAAAAATACAAGTACTATCGTACAGGATTCTAAAAAAATACGAAGTACTTCGTGAGTAATATTTTCGTACTTCGGTACAGCAGGTAGATTGATTACTCTACTTCGTATTCAAAATAAGCAATCATAATGTTTAGCAACCGCAGTGTTCGTTCCAAACTCATTCTACCGGTAAGCCATACCGGTACAAATATCTTTTGTTGTGACGGATTACGTACGGTATCTCGCGCAAATTATCGATTCACTGAATTCCGAGTTTCACTTGTTCCTGGCAAAGTAATCCATGACATCCTCGCAACAAAGCAAAGTGATCCATGACGTCCTCACAACAAAATGAAACCAAAACTTCTCGAATAGGTTGGAAAATATCTACTCGGGGCAGTGTTCCAAATCAGCAGCAGCACAAGTTTTATGGGGACATCGTCAACGCATTCGTAAGTGAGCCTCGGAACAAAATAATGCTTCAAAAAAAAGTTTTTCAAACTCACATCATCTTGTCCACAGACGTTGGCAATAGCCACTCCGTTTTTTGCATTGCAAATGATTACCGAAATGTACGAGAACGACGAAGAAAGCGACCTCGCACTGTGCAATTTTGATGCTCTTGTAATGGTCGGGTTGATGAGTCTTTCAACAGTCTTTCAATATTTTGCATGGACCTGCGACAGTTTGCTTTGTTCGCGAATGGGATTTTTGGGAAATTGCATTGCGGGCTCTTACATGGGTACGTTCGAACGAAGCAAAGCAAGATTTTAAACCATCCTTTAGCCTAAAAATGGCTGGTGCAACGAATTTTGTCTGGAAAAAGTGTCTCTTACATTACATTCTGTTCCACTTCGTCATAAATAAAGAATTGAAGGAGTGGCCAGTAAAGGGAGTTTGTACTATAACTGCACGATTTCAAGGTGGTGTGATTGTCTTGTGTCTGGCTAATGTTACATTATCGGGTCAGGAAAAATTAATTCGGTTGATTTTTATTTTTATCATCGGATCCTACGTGTCGATACAAAGTCCATATTCTGTGTACATTGAAGACACATTGCCAAACTTGGGTGGGGCGATATTGGCCGCAACGTTCTTGATTCACCTATTTCACTCTGGTATAATCACGAATGATAACAATGGAGCGTGCCAAGGAAGTACATATGGAAGGTTATTTCACGGCTGCGAAAGTATTGTACGGCTCCATATACGCAGAGATGAGTTCATGGTTCATTCGGCACGATTGTTGTTGGCTGCAATATACACCAATCACGCATTTGGAGTGTTCACCAACGTCTTTGTCTACAATAGTGAAGATATTTTGGACCAGGCTATCGCATTGACAAAGGCTACGATCATCGCCTGTGTCGGATCAGTTGCTACCGGCGTCTTTAAAACGAATATTGACCAGAAGGAGGAACTGGAAGCATTGGTACAGGAAAGGACTAAGGTGATACATTCGAAAACAAAAGAGCTGCGAAGAATCACTGTGGCCTTTAAAGCAAGTGAAACAGCCATTGCTATCACAGATTCCTCAAGATTCGTGATTTGGACAAACCACGCATTCGAAGAATTGGCGAAACGAACAAAAAATATGGACCTCCCTCTAGACAAATGTACTAGTACATCTTCCACTGGTGACAGTGGTACCCTCAATAGGAGTGGTAGCAGCATTGGCCAACAGCTAACGAATGCGATTGTTTTAGATGATAGTCTGAATCAAACAAAACTCAGGGGTGCATTCGATTTTTTGTCCCCGCGTCATGATGAAATCAGTATCACCACAGATGATCGCACTAACTACAGGGAGAAAAGTGACTATCGCGTGGAAGTAACTCCATTTGTGGACTCGGATGATGTTGACGAAAATTTCAGTGAGATGCCAAGCGATAATGAAAGAAAATTATTTTTGGTGGCCTTTCATGACATAACGGCCGATTATGCGAGAAAGGAAGCCGAACGTGTTGCTCGGGAAGAAGCCTTGGTTTCGAAAGCAATGAAAGAATCTATGGTCACTTTAACAGTACGTATCGACATGCTTTATTCATTTCCTCTTTTCATCACTCACGCTGACAAAAAATAATTTAACATCTCTTCTATAGCACGAGCTACGAACACCATTGCAAGGCATAATGGGCATTACTAGCTTGTTGTTGCAACAAGATTCCTCACTTGGTCTGAAACAGTCCAACAAGGACGCTTTAGAATCGTTGGGACTTATCATGGCTTCGTCGAGTCTGCTCTTGAATCTAATTAACAATCTTCTGGATGTGAAGAAGGTCACAGCGAATAGTACGTTCATCCAAAAGGAAAAAATATGATCGAAGTTAGTCTTTTGGGATAATGAAATTCTACCATACTCAAACTTCGACTTCATTTCATTCTCATGTTTTTCTGTTTTCCTATTCATAGTGATGGAGGACTTTCTTCTGACGCCACTCTTAGCCGCGGATATAATCCAAGAGGCTATTGACTTTTGCAAGCCACTTGCATCTATATCAAGAGTCAGCATAACGACGGAATGGAATGATGATGCTGCTGGAGCTTTTGTGAACGCAAATGCTTTGCGACTTCAGCAAGTCGTCATTAACATAATATCGAACGCAATAAAATACACTGATCAAGGTACAACAATACGAATATATTTGAATTCCGTTGCAATGGAAGACGCAATGGAGGCCATGAAGAAAGCAATTTCATGTTCCAAATTGAAGAATGATATTTCGTTGGAAACTACGCCGGTCCTTGTTTTCTCGTTTTCTGATGTAGGTCCTGGTATTGACTTAGAAGAGGCGAGCCGCCTCTTCCATCGGTTTACACGATTAGGCCAACGGCCAACGAACACGCTTGGCAGCAGCAACGTTGGACAGCCAAGCGGGACTGGTCTTGGGCTACATCTTTGCCAAATGTTCGTACAGCTCATGAACGGTTATATCTGGGTAGCAAACAACGAGAGCGGAAAGGGGTCGACGTTTTCTTTCTGCCTTCCATTGGTAGCAGGTCATAATGATCCTTTTACTGTTTCGAACCATGATGCAAAACGTACTGACGCGTCTAGAACCGTATCAATTGGTCCGAATTCTGATTTACCAAAAGCAAGACTATCTTCCATTGATGAAGGCGATTCTTCGGCATACAATGTGGATTTCGCCCGATTACGCGTCCTTGTGGTGGATGATACGTTGATCAATCGTAAGGTATTTGATCGCATGCTCAAGAGGATTGGTGTGGTCAATGTTTGTACTGTGGAATCCGGGGAAGATGCACTGATAGAATTATTTTTGGGGAACTACGATCACCAATACGATGTAGTCATCACGGATTTACAGATGCCGGGCATGTCGGGAACCGAATTGACCCAGAAAATAATGCAGCGGCAGGCATCATCCAGCAGAAAATCCGTAGTGGTAGTGGGTCTTACCGCAGATACTAGTCCAAACGTCGCAAAAAGATGTGCTGCTAGTGGGATGTCCGATGTGCTTTACAAACCAATAACAGTGATGGAAATTAAGGATTATTTTCAAAACGTGATTGGGCGTCTACAACCTGGTGTATGGCAACACGTCAAGGCGCAGTTTTGATTTGCAGATAACGACCTATGATCTCCACAAGGGGGTGGACCTCAATGACTGGTATTTGTACAGAAGAAATATTTCTTGAAGTTATGTCTTTTCATATTGAATTTTACTCTCAGACGACTGTTCTGCACTTCCTATTTCAATAGATCCAAACGTTAGCTCCTTATTCACCGAATCTCGATCCAATTGAGTTGATGTTTTGCCAGTGCAAGGCTTCTTTGAAGAGGAACCACCGTGCCAAGCATCATATTGCTCACTAGACAGCAATAAAGAGTGTACTTGACATTGCGAGAGAGTTCTTTGAGCACAGCGGTGTCCCGCGTTGTGATCGCTCTTCCTCTTATGATGATCTAGACCTACAGCGGAAGGGATTTGATCTATGTATGAGTGTGGTGGCGACATGTGGCTGTGTCACGCTGATTACTCTTTTACAAACTTACTCAAAGCAAAAGCAAAACTTGTTTACAAGATAAAATTGCCTTCACTTAGTGGATGTTTCATTGGCTCTGTCTCCACTATTGAAATCATAATGGAAACGACGCCTCCCTTTCCATGAGCAACATCATCGATTGATGTTTGGTTGAATTCGTTAGAAGACATTCCTATACCATTATTTTTTGATGCATGCGGCATTGCTTTGTTTTTAGATTTGCTTGCTCTCTTCTCTTTGATCGAGTACACAAAAATATGACTGCTATCAGCTACAGCAAGCGTTGCATCCTCTTTCAACAGAGCATCCCCATTCCTACATCTAGTGACTCTTCCTGCAATGATATTCAAACTGTACTGGCCGTGAACAAATACATGTCATACTGTTCATTTTGGCTTGTTCTGTATTCCATCCCCTCCTACACTTTGCTCATAGACCGGCACCATTTGATCCATGTACTGGTTGATCATCTCTTTTAGTTTCACTGCTGGATCCACTGGTTTCTCTTTGGAGTGGCATATGGTGGGAGGCCACGCGACCCTTCAGGGAGCCATATTTGTTTGCCAGGATAAAGAGACTCGCAAAGAAATCTTCTGTCTTTCAACCAAACAAGCAATGGGTAGCTCCCATTCTTCAACTCTTCCATCAAGGAGCTCTGTGCCAGCGTATCATTTTTCTTCAGACCTCATCATGATTACTACTAGTAGACTGTACGTCTTGTGACTCAGCTGATGTCAGTAACAAGAAGCCTCGTCCTCACAATAACATTTCCATCTCGCTTTGGCATCCTCCAGGGTGCTTCTTTTAGCAGATTTATTTGATTGAGTGGTATGTTTGCGTATCTTCTTCTTTCCTAGAGAGAGTGGTTTCCCCCATAGCTTTCTTGACTGAAAGCAGCGTCAACCTCCTTGTCAAATACAGCAGATATGACAATATAACCCTTTTTTATCCCTCCAAGGGACATATCCACACGCATAGTCGGTTGGTTTTCAACCAACGTCATGATATGCTTGTTATCATATGTCAAAGTGGGATTTAATCACATGAAAGAAAATTCCTCCCTTCTCTTTGATTTTTGAAATGTGTCTTTAGGAAGACATCAGACTTGGTTCCAAGCTTCTTGTCATCTAAGTTCTTCAAACTGCAATGGGAATATTATGCGGGTCAATGAATGTGTCCTAATCAAAGGGATGTCCTAAACGCTTGGTAATCAATACCAGCACTGGTTGTGTTAGAGAAGTGCTTCTTGTTCTCGCCAACCAAATCGGCATCTCTTTCTTCTAAATATTATGACATCCCCAACTGTGACTTGGATCTTCATAGGATCAACATGTGAAAACTTCCGGCACTTCTTTGTGGCTGCTTGCTCCTCTATGCTTACACAGATCAAGATATTGAGCATATCAACAAAGGGTGGTTTGGTAGAGTTGTTGCTGATGTTATTGCTATTGCTATTGAAATTTCCATCCCTGTTGCTATTGTTAGCAGTGTCATCTTCACTAGCAGTGTCTTCCTAGGACATTGCAATGCCACAGTTGACCAATGCCAAAAGGAATTTGGCATTGGAAGAAATGGGTTCCAGAGTGGAAGACTTCATCTTATCTGTACTACAACAACTACTAAAAGGGCTATCCCTAGGTCCCAAGGACAACTTCTTGTTCCTGTAAAATAAGACAGCAGAGCCATCAAAGTGCACAATGTTGAATGATCCATTCTTCTTGTTTGTTTCTTCATTGAGATAAGCCGAAAAGAGCTCTTCATACAATGATTTTGTTGCCAACCATGATGTCGTGAGGTCCTATTTCTTGTTGTAGCAGTAAGAAGCTGGGTCAGCTTTGCTGGGCCACGTGGGCTGCAACAACTAATGATGTGTTATCCTTTTTTCCCCAAATAATAGTACAGTTTTTCCAGTGGAAATGATTGAAAGTGCTAGTAGTGCAGTGAGGAAAAGACTGACCTAAACTAGCTACTACTTCATAGTATTCCTTCCATTGCACACGCATACTACCACTACTAAGTACTCGTACTCGTACTCGTTCAGGTAAGTTTATTGGTTGCCTTTCTGGGCCCTCCGGAACCCACTCGCGCGACACGCACGTTTTTTCTTCGCGCACGTAATTTTGTTGATCCCCCAAATGTTCCCTCAAATTTCTGTGAATGGAGCCCACCGCAGGGCGCCGCAGAAACAATTTAAACATTTTTGTTGAAGAAGGAGGATTGGAACACGAGCTGCAAATGCTTGAAAAGAAGACAATCGGAGATGGAATATATCACAGTCATGATAATACAACCTCCTGCCCAAACTATCATGATTCTTATAGAGTCAAAACATTCAAATTGAGAGCTCTTAAAGGACATGGCAATTTTTATGGAATGTGTAAAACCATCAGAATCCTTAGTGGCAGATTTTGCCATGGTGTGAAAAAGATTACCAGCGCCTTTGAATCTATTGCTGCTGATTTGGGAATACAAAATTGAGGCAAACGAACCTTTATTTGATGTACTTGTCAAGGATGTTGTTTTTGGTGGGCCAGAGAAAGGAATCAAAGCCTTGATGGCAACAATGGAAATTTGAAGATATCTGTCAGTCACAGACCTTGTTGGTGATGTTCACGGAAAGTTTGTGTTCTTCACGGATGCCGCATACCATCTTCTTCTGTGAACAAACAACACCAACGTGTGGTTCTGTGAACAACACCAAGGTCCGTGAACGACATTGTGAACAACACCATAATTAAAAAATGATCAGGTGTCATGAACACAACATTATATCTAGTTATTAAATTCCTTTCGTGACCAGAAGTACCAAAGCTACCAAAGGGTAGATTTCCTATGCGCATGAATCAATGAGTCCCGTATTCATCTAAATAATCGATTCCCACGGCATATCGGTTCCCACGGCGCATCGATTCCCATCGCGTATAAACGGTGAGCAATCCCTGTCTTACGATATTGCCATTGTTCTTCGGTGAGCAAACTCTGATTTCATAAAATATCACACGAGCTACGGGAGCAATTCCTGACCTTAATGATAAACATTTCATGGAGTCTTCCTAACGGAACAAGAGAAGAAAACCGTTGGCATGTGATTCTCACACAATACATATACATGCATACAAATATATATGGTCAATGACTAATACATGCACGGAAATAATCAGCGAGTAATCTCAGCACTACGCAACAGCAGTTGCAACGTATTCATCTCAATAAAAGAGATATCTTGCATTTCGGCAAGATTTCACTTTATCTTATACTTTTAACATTCAACTGATTTATATCCCAAAATTCACACTAGTTGCTACCAACTACCTGTAATCTACATACTAAGGTCTGTCTTGCTGCAATCTGAATAAGTCACAGCAAGAGGAGATCTGGCGTTTCCCTAGTCTCGCCTGTAGTCCGATTATCCGTTGCCGAAAGTATCCAACCACAATTGTCACGCGTAGAGTACAATCGTTTGTCTACTAACACACTAACACAGCGTTGCTGTTCGTCAGAAGCCCTTGAATCAGACTCTCAACGAATCGGATTCAAAAGGAAAATAATAGATTAACAGTCGCAAGCTCTAAGAAGGCTTGCACACAAGAAGGAACAGGAACGGAATTGAACATAATCCCTACGCTGGCATATGCACGTCGCACATCGCACAAGAAGCAGTTCCCATTCTCAGTTCACCACGCACTTCTTTCCAAGGCTCCGAACCACCACAGATGCCGAACATACCGGTGAATGCCTGTCAATGCACTCGGAGGCGAAGAGAAGAATGACGCTGAAGTCACCACTATCGAACGCTTTCCCAGCTTCGATGCTGATATGAGAAAGATACTCATATCATTACTCAACGTAACAAGTGAGATTACTAGCAAGTTGTGCCTAGCTCTCAAAGAAGGCGGATTATGCGAGTGGAAGTCGTTCCTCGACGCACTTATCGAACCGGATTTTGCACTGCGAACTTACCTATATGGAGCGAGGATTGGCAACGCATATCCCTCGATCCATCCAAAGGAGCATAGAAGCACTTGCGGAGTTCGCTATCGAACTACAAGAAGAAGGTGTCGACCTAGAAGAAGACGAGAAGGACTGGAAAGATGTAAAGTCATATACATACAAGGAATTCCAGGCATTCCGCGGAAGAGCGTGCCCAACGCTTACGCAATGAATCTGTTCTGAACCCACCACCTCCTCCGGCGGGAAGTAACAAAAAGTCCCCTCAGCAGGTAAAGTACGAATCATGGTGCCGAAAAGCACGAGATGAAAAGTCCTTTACACCCCTCACGAATGACTCGAGATTCGAACACTGGCTCGTCGGTTTCAAAGCTAAACTCGAGGCATACGACATCGATACAGAGACATTCCTCGATGAAACTTGGCCTCCAGCCACGCTTGTGGGTTACACCCGTGATCTCTACGTCAAACAATGTGCCTTCTTCTGGGTACTAATTGTTGGAAGTCTTCAAGAGTGACCTTTCTGCATCATGTGTACACAGTCATTCTACCACTCGTGATGGACGCAAGGCCTACTTCGACTTCGTAAACCTTCATAGCCAATCAAAAGCAAAGGTATACGACAACTCGACTCAGCTACAAGCGTTGCTCAAGTTGAACCTCAACAATTGGAAGGAATCCAAAGTGAAATTCATCACACATTGGTTTGATGAATTGAATCACCTCAACAAGCTCCGTCCTCCCAACAAACCCCTCGAATACCACACTGTAAAATCAGCATTGTGTCAGGCATGCTATTCCAGCTTCCAGCTAAGCGAACAGTTTGCCAAAGTCAAGGATCCAGGTGGGACGAATAGCACCGTAACGGATGCAGTTGCTGAAGCCGCTGCTATCCATGATCTTAAAATCACGCTTTTACTCGAAGCAACTCAACTTGATTCCCAGTCTGCGATGTCTGCTCCTCGGTCGACCGTACGTGCACACGTTCATGATTTCTCTTCTGAATCGATCCAAAACCATGAGGACTATGCTCTCCCCATCGAATTTGAAGGAGACTATCAAGATTATGCCTGTGTTCAAGGCTGGACGTACCCCTGACCCTACCACAAGGTTGCCTACAAACATATGGAAGGCCTTGTCACGTCAGGACATGAAGAGTTGGCTCAGTTTTTCTCCGGAAGGCAAGAAAATCGTGGTTGCCTCATTGCGGACACGACTTACTTAACACGGAACCAACCTGACCCCAACAGTGTCAAACCCATTACCTGGAAGGCATACCAACATGAACACTCGGTATCTTTCAAGAAGACGGATACTTCGACCAAGGATGAGCATGCCAATTCCTGCAGCAGACCTACATCCTGCTGTAGAGAATGATCGTAGAAGGCGTTTTCCATGCATCCCTAGGTGTATACAAATCCACGACCTCCTCAGTCTAAGGACCAAGCGACCTCTCAAGTCTTCCGTGTCACCCGCGCATCCAGCTCGATTCCTCTTCAAACAACCCTGACATTCAGTACAAAAAGGACGGTGACACCCAAATACCTATCAGGAACACCATCGTATTCCGCCAATTTTCACCAGTGGTATACTCCCGAGGACTGATCTCACCTTACCTAATGATGGTCCCGTAAACGTCATACACATACCGTATACACAAAACTACGGTTACTAGCCCTGGTTTTGCCATGGTCGATCGCGGCGCAAATGGCTGCATCATCGGTAATGATGCAGTGTCTCATCTCCAAGGATATTCCACCACGATATGTTAACAGTCACCGGCATTAACAATCATCAGGTACAAAACATTCCCATTGCTACATGCGGAGCATATTCCATGTCGAACAGAGGCCCCGTCATTCTTCATTTTCAATGAATGTGCCTATACAGGACGACATCCTTCTATATTGTCATCCAGGCCAGATGGAAGCATATTTTTCCACTGTAGACGACACGTCCATCAAAGCAGGCGGAGGACAGGTCATCACCACCTCCGATGGCTATGCACTGCCATCTTAGCATACGACACGGCTTACCATACCTTGCGATGCGGAAGTATACGACTGTCGAATTTGACACGCTACCACATGTTATCATGACGTCCGATAAACATTGGGACCCATCTGTTCTCGATACCACAATCAGTGCAAAGGATGAACAATTTCTCCAGAAATATCCTCCACAACCACAGCAACTCCCTTATGCCGATTACGACGAATATGGGAACCCACGCTGCCTTGAAGGATTCGATATATCTGTTTCTCCCCGGGTCCTCCACGGTCACATCCCTCAGCTCGTATTCCAGCCATTCTACCCGATCTCCCTTTCTTCCAATTGATGATCATAAGAACAACGATCGCACCTTTTGGCTTACTTCCACTGACTACGCTCATCAAGAACGTCTCGCATGCTGCGCGCCAACCGCAGTCTCTGGAACAGTCACTGCGTTTCCGACAGATTGTACAGCCAGTGACACTACACGCATTGCAGCTATGCCCCGCGAAAGATACCCCAACGAACATGACTACTTATCCCTCAAACCTTTCTTTTGTTGGGTTTCCACCGATCGCATCAAAGCTACTTTTGAAAACTCAACCCAATACGGTTCGTTAGCGGTTAGCCCTGATGGTAACATTTTCAAACGGTTTCATTCCCCTCAACCGGCCATGAACGTTCGCCCCTTCAATGACGATGTTATGTCCGATGCAGTCTATTCAGATATCCCAGCAATTGATGGTGGATCCAAGATTGCTCAGATCTTCTTTGGCCGCAAATCGCATATTATTCACGTTGAAGAAATGCGTACCACCGGCGATTTTCTATCCCTGCTTTCAGAACTTTGTTCGAAAATGGGGCAGGCCCATCCGCCTCCTTTGCGACCACGGTAACTATCAATCAAGTAAGAAAGTCATGGATTACCTCAAAATGTTATGGATTGGACTCTGGCAAAGTGAACCGTACCATCAACACCAGAATCAATTCGAACGACGATACCAAACGTTCAAACGCATTGTCAATCGCGTCATGGATCGTACCGGCACACCGCCACATATGTGGTTACTGTGCATGACATACGTCGCGGGTCTCCTCAATGTTGTCTCTGACCCTACGCTGTCCGATAAACAACCGATCTTCATTGCCACGGGTACACTTGGCGACATCAGCGCATACACCAGTTTCTTCTGGTTTGAACCTGTGTATTTCAAGACCAATGACTCTCCTTTCGGTACCAAATCTACCGAACGCCTCGGTCATTTCGTCGGCATTGCCGAACATGTTGGCAATGGACTCTGCTTTCGAATCTGGGATCCAGTTACCAACAAGTTACTAGACCGGTCCGGTGTTCGATCTGCTCTTACACCTGAGTCACGTAACAAAGCGCGCGGGCCTTATTTACTGATGATGGTTTCATCAAATGGCGTAATGCAAAGGATTCCTTACCCCGTCTATACGCCACTGGAGAAGCTCCAGCTTTCAAACATGGGGAGCATACCAATCAGCATAAACTCATTGACGAGTCTACTACACCAAACAGTTCAGTTTCCCCTAACGGTTCACCTGCTGATTCTGACACCACAGATACCACGCTCCACGCATCTGGCACTCAACCAATTCTTCAACCACCCACCCACCCCTCGTTACCGAGCTTTCTTTATAAGAAGGTCGATGACAGCCCAAGCTGGTCACCTTCTCCACTCCCTAACAACTATGGGGAGAGTCTCGATGGTCCTCCTACGACACACATCTTCAGCAAGACATCCGATGGCGTTCTCCTTACTGAAGATGATTTTGATCCACCGGAATTAGCATACTTTGATGTTAGTGATGTCGCAACCCCACACACAAACCCAGCTACTCCTTCCGTAGACCCATCACAGGTAGTTGTTACCGACGAAGAAGGTAACGCACAGTTTGACAATGACGGTAAACCTATTACCATTCCTACGATCCCGATTGCCGATCTACAAGGACGTTCCTTCCTTGTAACCAATCTCGATGGCACCCGGAAGCGTCTTACCATTGTCGATGTTGAAGACAGTCTGGAACGCAATAAAGACTTCATCAAGTTCAAGTGCAAACACTCCGATGACGAACTAGATGATATCATTGCATACAATGACGTCATGAATTACATACATTGTGATTCAACACAAGAAGACGGCAAACTCTGGTCGTTTCGCCGCATCCTAGGACACCAAGGTCCACTGGATAACAAGCATCCTCAATACAAAGGTTCCAAGTATAACCTCTGGATTGAATGGGAGAATATGGAACGAACATATGAACCTCTGGCCAACATTGCAGCCGACGACCTGGTCACCGTTGCAAAATATGGGACAGACAACAACTTGCTTGATCTCCCGGGTTGGAAACGTCTCAGGAGAATCACCAACCTAGCCCGACGAACCAAGAAACTTGATCGACTCGTGCACCAAGCCAAACTACGTTCCTTCCGTACCACTCCGCAGTATCAATATGGGTTCAAAGTTCCTCGTAACCACGAAGAAGCCCTCCGATTTGATCAAGCCAACGGAAACACCAAATGGGAAGATGCCACCACTCTGGAAATGGCACAACTCAATGAATACAATACATTCATTGATAAAGGCGTATACAAGACAAGCTCCATTCCCCCGGGATTCCAACAGATCAAGGTACACATGATATACGCTGTCAAACATGACGGAAGACACAAGGCTCGCCTCGTTGCTAACGGTAATCTCACTGAGGCCCCTATCCAAAGTGTTTACGCAGGCGTCGTATCTCTTCGCGGTCTACGTATGTGCCTATTCCTAGCTGAACTCAACGACTTGGAAGCATGGGGCACCGACATAGGTAACGCCTACTTAGAAGCAGTCACCTGCGAGAAAGTATGCATCAAGGCAGGTCCCGAATTCGGATCGTTGGAGGGTCACCTGTTGGTCATTTACAAAGCCCTATATGGTCTCAGGTCTTCAGGCAAGTGCTTTGGAGACTTACTCGCGGCTTGTCTCATCGAACTCGGATTCGAAAGATCCCGCGCAGAACCGGAAATATTCCTCAAACCCGGAACGAACAAGCATGGTAAACGTGTATATGAGCTTATATGCACATATGTCGATGACCTATGTCTCTGCATGGCAGATCCCAATTCCTTCTTGAAGATATTGCAATCGTCACCATATAACTTCAAATTGAAGGGATCCGGACCTATGAACTTTCATTTAGGATGTGGATTTGAGCGTGACGAACATGGTGTTCTGTGCATGAATCCCATAAAGTTCATCGAAAAGATGGAAGCATCTTACGAACAAATGTTCGGATGCAAACCTAGCACTAGGTTCCGATCACCCATCGCGGAGAACGATCATCCTGAATTGGACTCTTCAGCCTTTCTTGAAGAAACCGGTATACAGAAATATCAAAGTATGATCGGTTCACTGCAATGGATCATCGCTATTGGGCGTTTCGATGTACAAACAGCCGTGATGACGCTCTCAAGTTTCAGAGCTCAGCCACGAGATGGGCATCTCGAACGCGCTAAACGTATCTATGGATATATCTCCAAGTTTAGACATTTTAAAATCAGATTCCGCGTGGAACCGCCCGATTTTATATTGACTAAACCCGACACCATCGACTGGTCCAACACCGTCTATGGGGAGCATTCTGAAGAGCTACCCGACGACGCTCCTGCACCGCTTGGAAAGACAGTAGTGTTAACACACTTCTATGATGCCAACCTCATGCATGATATTCTCAGTGGCAAGGCAGTTACCGGCATTCTTCATTTCGCGAACAAGACTCCCATGATGTGGTTCTCGAAGAAGCAGTCTACTACGGAAACAGCCACCTTTGGACCTGAATTTGTTGCAGGAAGAACTTGCATCGAACAGATTGTCGATCTACGCCACTCATTCCGATACCTCGGAACACGAGTCCATGATATCTCATACTCCTGGGGTGACAACGAAAAGATGATCCAAACGTCGACATTTCCTTACGCAAGGTTGCATAAGCGTCATAACATTCTATCGTTTCACTACGTACGGAGCATGATAGCGAGAGGATTCATTTTAATGATGCACGTCCCAGGTAAGGATAACTGTGCAGACATTCTCACCAAGCATTGGAGTCACTCAGTTGTGTATCCACTGCTCAGGCCCATCTTCCACTTCTGTGGTAATACTGGCGACCTTCTCCAAGATGATGGAAGCATCATGTAGAGCGTGATGACCCTTCACAAGGATACATGGGGAGTATTAAATTCCTTTCGTGACCAGAAGTACCAAAGCTACCAAAGGGTAGATTTCCTATGCGCATGAATCAATGAGTCCCGTATTCATCTAAATAATCGATTCCCACGGCATATCGGTTCCCACGGCGCATCGATTCCCACCGCGTATAAATGGTGAGCAATCCCTGTCTTACGATATTGCCATTGTTCTTCGGTGAGCAAACTCTGATTTCATAAAATATCACACGAGCTACGGGAGCAATTCCTGACCTTAATGATAAACATTTCATGGAGTCTTCCTAACGGAACAAGAGAAGAAAACCGTTGGCATGTGATTCTCACACAATACATATACATGCATACAAATATATATGGTCAACGACTAATACATGCACGGAAATAATCAGCGAGTAATCTCAGCACTACGCAACAGCAGTTGCAACGTATTCATCTCAATAAAAGAGATATCTTGCATTTCGGCAAGATTTCACTTTATCTTATACTTTTAACATTCAACTGATTTATATCCCAAAATTCACACTAGTTGCTACCAACTACCTGTAATCTACATACTAAGGTCTGTCTTGCTGCAATCTGAATAAGTCACAGCAAGAGGAGATCTGGCGTTTCCCTAGTCTCGCCTGTAGTCCGATTATCCGTTGCCGAAAGTATCCAACCACAATTGTCACGCGTAGAGTACAATCGTTCGTCTACTAACACACTAACACAGCGTTGCTGTTCGTCAGAAGCCCTTGAATCAGACTCTCAACGAATCGGATTCAGAAGGAAAATAATACTAGTAATCAATTATACACCGCAATAAGAAATAACTGCAGCTGTTGGCAATCACATTGACTTTGGCATTATTCTTTGCTTCTCTGTCTCTTCTTCCTTTGTCTGTTTTTACCCTGCAATTTGAACTCTTTGTAGCCTTAGACTAATCCAAAGAAGTGTTCTACATTTTGTGTGAATGCCCAGCCATTACCAGTCTGGCATTCAGAAGCCTGTGTTTGTGTGTTCTTCATCTCTTTTCCAATCTACTCCAACATTGATCCAAACTTTTTTGCTCAAAGTCTTCAGGGACTAAAAACATTAGATTAGATTGACTGGCACCATTGTCTTGCCAGAAATAGTTTCCAATATCTTTCTTTTCCATTTTACCTTTAATATCATTTGATTGTTGAACCATCTCATCAAAAACAACCATCATCGTTTGAAATTTGGGCTTTCCTTCACACAGATGTACTGGCCATGTTGTGCAAAACTGAAATTCTTTTATTGCCTTTGCATACACCGTGAACTTTCTTGATGACGTATCATCCTTGACTTGGTTGCAAGAAGAGGGCCTGCCAAAAACTGAACGCCCATTAGGTTTTTCCTTTGTTCAGATGCCGGGCAATTGATTAAGAAGAAATCTCATAATGCATTTTGAAATGTATTCCCTTTCTGGTTCATGAGTGTGACTCCAAGCCTATTGACCGCAGCACTTAAGTCATTGTAAGACAATGATACATTATATTTGAGCACGTTTTCTGACTTGCTCAATGTCAGAAGTACTCCCGCACCATCATCTGTAGCACCTTCAAGATTTAGAGTAGCATCATTCAAAACGTCAACGTGAACAGATTCAGATTCGCTATCAACAGGGTCTGATGAATTCAATTACGGCGATGAACGCTTTATCAAGCATTTTGCAAAATCGTGGGGCTGGGATTGATTCTGTTCCAAAACAATTATCACAATGGTTGTTTTGCTTATTTTAAAAAAGAAACTTGCTGAACAAATTGAAAGCCTTGGAGAATTGAGTAATTTTTTCAACAATCGTAAAGACCAAACTCTCTCCAAGCTTCTTGAACAACATCCAGTAAGCTTTGGAGAAAGAGGTACTATGTACTATACGGCGCACACAAATTTGTGATTTGCTGAAAAGCTGGAGAGCTAAATCAAGGAACAGCTACCTAAAACTCCTTGGAGAAAGAGGTACTATGTACTATACGGCGCACACAAATTTGTGATTTGCTGAAAAGCTGGAGAGCTAAATCAAGGAACAGCTACCTAAAACTCCTTGAAACCTAAAACATAACTCCGTACACAGCACAATATCAAGACACAGAAGAATCCAACAAATCTGAAGACGAATCTGTAAAATCTGAAGACCAATTTGACAACAAAGAAACAGAGGTGAGACACTCTAAAACTTTTGCTTCATTTTCCATGAATGTTGATCTCACTTTCACTTTCTAGTTACCATTTCAAACTCCCCAAAAAACTCCCTAATGAGTATTATTTCAATCCCCACCTACATATCTAGGAGTCAAACAGACAGAGAAGTCACCTACACCTCTGACACAGTTTTTGGCAAGTCCAAAGTCACAATGTGTGTTGCTCATGAGATCAAAATAAACCTTGACAAGTTGCAGAAGAAAGGTCCCTGGATATTTGTTGTGGCCTCTAACTGTTATGTCCCTCGAAGCAGTGCAAAGATGGATAAGATTGTCATGAGCACTAGCTTCTCTGACAGAATGGACATGGCAGCCCAGCAATGCCTCATGAAGGTAAATCAAGAGGGATTCATAATTTACGCACAAACCCTCTATCACCCTGACTTCATGATTACAAAACCAGAATCAAACTTCCAAAAATGTGATGCGTCAACTATTACAGCACACAAAGCTCTTGCATTGAAGCTCTTGCAGGACAAAATTGGGAGAGATGATTGTTTTGAGTGGATTGCTTATCATCTTCCTCATGGTTACAACCTGATCACCCAGTACTTCAACAACCTCAATGGGGATGATATTGGTGTCCCTGATTTGGGAGAAGATGGACTGTACGCAACTCATCTCAAAGCAGAAATGCATGATGGGTGGTTGGTTCTCCCCAATCAAAACATAGATGATCTAGTATTCAAACATGGCATCCAAAGTACAATGGGTCTTGTTTGTATCCATTTGGCCATTAAAAATAAAGCTGCTCTTGTTGAGAGACCTACTGTTGATCATGTGCAGTCAGCATTTCAAGCGGCGTTTGGTTTTGGTAAGGTTTGATCAGGACAAGTCACTTTCATTTACCGTGTAGTCAAACTAAACTACTAAGTGTTCATTATTTAAAAATTTAGGTTGTCAGCCACCACCTTGCGCTCCTTCTGTGCCACCATCAGCTCCTCCTCCTGCACCACCACCAGCGTCTCCTTGGGGACCTCCTCTTGCGCCACCACTGGCTCCAGCACCTATACCTCCTCCTGCACCACCACTAGTATCTCCATTTGGTGCACCTACACCTCCCCCCATACTGCCACAGGCTCCTATACTTCCTCCTGTGCCACCACCAGCACCTCAATTTCATCGAGGTGCACCTATATCTCCTCCCATGCCGTCACCAGTGTTTCCGTTTGGTGCCCCTATACCTCCTCCCGTGCCACCACCAGCATATCTGTTTGGTGCACATAGACCTTGGGGACGCACGCCTGCACCAGCTCGAGATCCATTTGGTACCAATTTTAGTTCTTCTCAAAGTTCTGCAACACAGTCTTCATTTGCCTCTTCTACTGCTGCCAGTTCAACACGGCCATTGTTTGCCTCTTCTATGTTCACCTCTTCAACACAGCTGCCATTCACCTCTTCTACTAATGCTGGTGGACCATTCTCTTTGTTTGCACCTCAAGGACAGTCTGTTCCTGCATTTAGCAGCTTTCACGTATCTGGTGGACAGCTGTCTACTCCTGCAAATTCCACGAATGGACAGTTTACACCAATCAGGCCCACTCGTACTCATGGAAAATTGTTTACACCAGTCAGGCTCCCTTGCGCTCATGGAGGATTAGCTGAACTAAGCGACACACTAGACACACCGGACATACCAGACGCATCACCATCTGGTCCCAATAAGGATATTGATCGCTATAGCGTAACAAGTCTTACCCCTCCTGACAATCCATTCAGTTTTGAGGATCAAAAGCCACCACCTGGTCTTGACAATCAAAATCCACAACCTAGTCCTGACAATCAAAAGCCACCACCCATCGAAAAGCATAAGTTGCCACCAGCACCACCCAATAGCGAGGAACTGACGTCTCCCAAAAAGTGAAAACAAAAAGTTTCTAAATCCAATAATTTGGCTGACTATTTGCACAGTTCTAAATGAACAAACAATTTGTAATTAAGTAATTAGGACCTTCACGCATATTTCTAAGTAGCCTCCTTGCCTATAGTTTCCAACATATGTAAATACTTTGCTGTACCAATTTCTTGCTTGGTCTTATCACAGAAACATCTAGTGGCAACACGGTGTATTGTTCCCTTGGTTCCCATAGATCTTTTTCACGGCGACCAAACGCTTGCACAGTTTCATCATCAGATCTTTCTTCAATAGCCGCTGCTGTTCTGACCCTTGCCATTGAATGTAGCCTTTCTGACTGTAAAATGAAATTGGATTGTTTTCAACAAACAATTTGGAAGCTTTTTGGTTGGCCTCAGCTCTTTGATTACTATATTTAATTGTTTTGTGAAGGCTACTAAATTGACTTGAGAACTTACTGAAGTGATACTCAGCATGTTCTGAACAAAAAGAATACATTTCTTTCAATGACATTGTACTCTTCCTGTTCTTGCCTTTCAATTCAAGAGGAATTGCTCCTTCCATTATATTTTTTACAATATTTTTTGGCTTTTGAAGCTGCCCATGGTATATTTGGCTCTTTGTAAACCTTATTAAAAAGATGAGTTGCTTCTTCCCATCATTAAAACAAAACTTTCGTTTCCTGATTTGTTGTTGTGAATGCAACAAAATGTATACTTGTTTCCTACGCAGTCCAGAAGCACTGTGTTGCTTTGATGTTGTTGGTTTGGTAGAAATTGAGGAGGCTTGATGTATTTGGTCAGAATCGTTGCCTGATCTCCTTGTCCTGCACGTATTGTTTTGTATTCGGCATTGGGCCGGTTGGCCCCTTTGGCTAGTAGTCAGTTTTGTTCACGTAGAGTTCACGGACCTTGGTGTCATTTGTTCACAGAAAGTTCAGGGACTTGGTGTCATTTGTTGATGGAAAGTTCATGGGTTCTTAGTTCACAGAAAGTTTGCGGACTTGGTTTTGTTTGTTCACGGAAAGTTCATGGACCTTGGCTCACAGAAACTGTATGCAACTTGGTGTTGTTTGTGCTGCTCATGAATGCTGCACGTTCCTCACCCTCACAGTGTTGTATATGGATGCCATTCATGGACGTTGGTGTTGTTCACGGAACGTGTCATTAATTTGTTCACAGAAAGTTGTCAAGTTCATGGTTGTTACAAAAATCTTACGGTGTTGTTGTTCATGGATGCCGTGGTGTCATCTACAGGATGTTGCAAAAATGTTCTGGATTATTTTGAATTTTTTGTGGTTTATTTTGTGGGTTGATTCGTGGGTTTTTGTGGGTTACCCATTTCAATCCTGGGTATCGGTTCCCGAAGAAATACCCATGCTGTTAGGCAATCCTGGGGGTTTTGTGGGTTTTCGTGGGTATTGGTTCCGGAAGAAATACCCACGTTTAGCAATCCTGGGTTTTCGTGGGTTTTTGTGGGTACGGTACTGCCGTGCACCGGAATCAGTCACGAGTACACTCGTGATTGGAACGAATCAGCGAGCCTCCGGAATCGCCGAATTGGGGGACTGCTGGATCCAATAGCAAATAGACTAATCGCTAGAGCTCACAATTTGCATATCACTACTATTCTAATCACTAGTAGATCCGGGGTATGGCATGATTTTAAAATCAAGCTGAGCGCTGATGACCATGAGCAGGAAAGCAATCGATCGGCCGAGAAGCCGACGAGACCGGAACTGCCAAAAAATGGAGGCGCAAAGAATCAAAACAGGGATAAGGAACCACCAGTGTCTGCAGCACTAAGGAACACCGACCCCAGTAGCAGTTGGCACCATTAGATGGAGCAACAGCAACAAAAGAGACACCTAAGAAGGACCTCAACAGGACCATGGTCGACAAACAAACAAATTGAAAACAATGAGTGTCAAAAAAGTGACACATAAAAGTGGATTAGACTCATTAGACCAACACTGAAAGGAAGGACAGACAGAAGAAGGCCTGCCAACCAACCACAGTATAAAAGATATACAGACTGGTATATAACAGAATCCATGACCTACCATCCCCATGGGAATGAGTAAGCGGGACCAACCCAACGTACGCTTAAGGGAAGAGCAACGATGGAGAACCCACGGGAGTTGAATCCCGGGACGTTAAGAGAGGAGTAATTCCCCCCTCTATACTAAAAACGAAAACCAATGCCAAAACCAGCGGTGGAGAACCCACGCTGGAGGGGAAAGTACAGGTACAACACGAGAAACCACGAGAATCTGTAGATCTCAAAGCGAACTGGAGAAAAATCACTTTTTTCAGTTCCAGCTCAAAATCAACAGAAGCAACAAAAATATTGGAACTTAAATTGATAAACTACCTAACTAACCCACCATGGCGTCCAAATAGACCAAACAGTTCCCTTTCAAGTTCACTCGTGAGGATTGGCCAGAGGATGCCACCACAGTGAAGATGAGCATTGACAGTGAGAATGGAGGAGTTGCTTTCAGTGACTATTTGAAGGTACTCGATGGCACTGAACGACCGGAACTCTTCATCATCTGGAAAAGATACTTTGACAGGAAGATTGCTGGCAATGACAAGCTCAAAGGCGAGCAGAGAATTGCCATATTGCAGCGTATTGTGACTAATGAAGCGCTTTCCATTGTCCAAAGAACCCTGGCACGGACCTATCTCCAAGATGCTCCGGGCAAAGACCACCATGATAAACTGGTGCAAAAACGGATCAAGGAAGCATGTCGCTATGGCAAGCCCCTCCCCACCAAAACTCCGGAAACTGCAAAGACTGGACCAACTAGGAACACGACAAATGTGACGGAGGGGGGAGACATGGCAGCTAGCAAAGAAACGGCCACCAATGCGACCAAAACATCAGCAGCGGTACCCACCGGAGGAACTACACCCCAAGAGGATCCGCGCATTGGCGCCAAGAACTTCTCACCGGATGAAGGAACCAAAGCCCCTGGAATGCCAGGAACACACCTACGCTACTACGCCACAGAGGAGTACAAGAAGGACATCATCCAGGAGTGCATGTATGCCCTCAAACTCAAAATCTTCGGAAATGACCTCACCGGCCAGCGCGCATACATCAATCTACGCCGCTACATGCGGACTGCTTGCATCGACCTCAAGCATGGAATCTGCTCGTGGGCCAATTGAATGGCCGAGCTACAGAGCTATCTACCAGAATGCCTGTGGGAAAGTGGAGCGATCCTCGGAATGACACCCTGCAGCTTCAACAAGACTGAAATGCAGGAGATTCTGGAATCCAATTTGACGCCTTTGCAACAGGCTAAACTGATGGACCTGGGATGGGACCTTTACGCCCAGCCCTATAATACCACAATCGACAAACTGGAGAACCTCGAACCTACCATTTGCAAGGAGGCAGCGCTCCACCAGCAACTTGCCGACCTTGAAAAACAGGCTGGAAGTGCGAAGAAAGGCACCAAGCCAACCTCTGGAGGAGGAAACGGGAAATCACCCAAGAAAAAGAGGCAACTTGACACCAACAAGCAACAATGCAAGACCTGTGGGAAAACCCATGCAGGAAAATGCTGGAAACTGACTGGTGGCCCCTCCAAGAGAGGCAAGTTCGACCAAGCCACGTTCAACATGCTCAAAGAGCATTTTGTGGCAAAGGGAGACTCTGACAACGAGCCGGCTGTTCCCAAGCCCAACTGGGGTACGAACCTTTCTGACCACGAATACTCCTATGTCCTGGTATTAAATTCCTTTCATGCTCGGCATATCAGTATGTGACAATGGTACAATGGTATCTCATTCCTTACTTCCACGTGTACAGATTGGTTGCACGTGAATCATGATGTTTATCATTATGGACCAAATGGCTCAATTTGGTGAGCTAAGTGTCTCATTTTTGACCAAATGGCTCGATCTTGCGAGCCAAGCATCTCATTATTGACCAAATGGCTCAGTCTTGCGAGCCAAGTGATCGTCACTCGTACGATCGAATTATTCGATACTTAGAGATCGGAGAAAGAACACGTGTCAGATACTGGCATCTGGCACCTACTGTTAAGTGTTCTGTTTTCAAGAAAAGACAGCAGAGGTTCGGACGCTTGCTCACGAACTTGTTTCCTGCTGTACAAAATACGTGTTGTATTAGCGGCAACACAGTATTTCCTTGTAACACACGGTATTTTACCGTATAAAGTACTCGTATCGTGCTGTATTAGCGGCAGCACGCTTTAAAGTGGTAACTTGCTCTCCAGCAAGCTAACACGCTTATTCCTTTTAGATTATTTGATTATTCAACCTTAAACCTTGCATCGGACGTTCTTGCGTCCTACTGTAGAACTACAAGCCTAAGATCTAACTGACTGAGCCCACCGGTAGTCAGAATAGATCTGATTGAACGGCGAGCCTTCAATCGTAGTGGATATCAGAGAAACATTAGATTACAACGGACCGGCACCTCAACCGGCCCGCAGCTACAGACCGTGTTGCTCTTCTTTGCCTTTGGAAGAATCAGCTCAACAGCCAGTTTCAAAAGGAAATTAACAGATTAACAGTCGCAAGCTTGTTGAAGCTTGCAGAAGAAGACAACAAAACGGACGACTCGACAGAAGATCATCGAATGATTACCTGTCAGGGATACGACGACGATCTATGAGCAATCCCCGAGGATGAAGGACAAGAAGCAAGACCACCGGACGCTTCCTCTCCCTCCGTCCTGGTAGCGCGGCAACCCGATCACCTTTAACGCCAGCTGCAACCATGCCCACCGGTCAACAGGATGATACACCAAGCCAACAAGGCGACAAGGACAACATCCCCATCTCGGACCTCTTCCCTTCATTCGACCAAGAACTAGCCACTTTCCTGCATGATTCATTCGACGTCCCAAAGGAATCCAACAGCACCCTCTGCGATGCACTCATTTCTGGCCAATATACCACATGGTCAAATTTCCTATTCATAGAGGAGATCAACGACCTAACGTATCAGGATAGAGGGGCAAGAGTACACCTTACTCGACATGTTCAGATAAAACTACAGCGATTCGTTGACTTTGGACGACTACTCACTGAACAAGGCTTAGACTGGGAAAACAGAGTCCATTATACCAAGGAGGCCTTCAAGGAATACTGGAGCGGAATGGTTAGGGCTAGACGCGACTCCACGGCCGACAGAGTGGTAACGGAAGACCGCAGACCGGACGATGGCGCAACTAATCAATCAGCAAAGCCATTGGATCAATTAAGATACGAATCCTGGATCAGAAAATCTCGGGACGAAACCACTTTCCCTATTCTGCAGAATGACGCAAGGTTCGAACATTGGCTCGTAAAATTTAAGGCCAAACTGGAAACAGCAGCAGACATTGATATTGCTGCGTTCCTTGATCCCAAATGGCCTGACACCTCCCTCACAGGATACACCAAAGCACTTCATGACAAGCAATGCGCATTCTTCTGGACCCTTGTCCTTCATGTGTTCCAGAGTGACCTCTCCTCCTCATGTGTGCTGAGCCATACGGGCACGAGGGATGGACGACAAGCCTTCTTTGATTTTGTCTCTCTACACGACAAATCGAAGTCCAAGGTATATGACACCTCTCTTGTAATGCAACAACTATTGGATATCGATTTGAGGTCATGGAAGGAATCCAAAGTGAAATTTATCACCCAATGGTTTGCACAGTTAGAGCATCTCAACAAACTTCGGGACCCGCAGCGTCCACTTGACTATGATACTGTCAAAACTCATCTATGCAAAGCATGCAGCAGCAGCTTTCAACTCAGTGAGCAATTCTGTAAGGTTAGCGATCCGCCTGAATCGCATGATATGATCCGATTTCGACAACATGAAGCTATTGCTATCAGTGACCTTAAAAACACCCTTCTTCTAGAGGCAACACGGCTGGACTCCCAGGCATCACTCACACAGCCAAGCAGTCGAGCCTCTGTCAAGGTGCATACACATGACCTTTCTTCTATGACCCATTCAACATATTCCGGCATCACAGACGATACATCCCCCTGTTTGCCTCCTATTGAATTCTATGGTGACTATCAAGATTATGCTGTGTACAAAGCTGGACGGACACCAGACCCAAGCACCAGGTTACCATCTCCAGTTTGGTCTGTCCTCTCCAAGCATGGTATGAAACACTGGCTTGGTTTCACCACAGACGACAAGAAGAAACTAGTCGCAAGCCTACGCACCGAGCTCCTAGATACAGCACCTGCTCTAGACCCCAATTCCAGCAAACCCATCACTCGAAGAGCTTATGAGCACCATACTGCCGAGCAAGAACTTACATCTACAGAGGAAGCCTCAGCCAGGACTGCATTCCATGAATCCCTTGGAGTTTTCAAGGCATCCTCCCAAGCTGATAACCGACCACTAAAGTCGTCTGTTTCCCCTGCGCACCCAGCTTGGTTCCTTGCTGATAATCCTGATGTACTTTACAAGAAAGAAGGCAATGTCTATGTTCCTGTTGGCCAGTCATCTCTATCTGCAAATTTTCATCATTGGGCCCCGCCAGACTGTGAGTCTCCTGCGTTGCCAGCAACCCCACCTGATGTATATCTTTGTAGCAAAACCAATGTCTCCACGCCTGGTTACGCTATGGTTGACAGAGGTGCGAACGGTTGTATCATGGGACACGATGCGTGTCTCATCTCTAAAGATATTCCTCCTAGATTCGTCAATGTTACTGGGATCAACAATCATCAGATTCAGAACATCCCCATTGCAACATGCGGCGCCTACTCCGTGTCCAATCGAGGTCCGGTCATCATCATCTTTCATGAATGTGCCTACACAGGACAACACCCATCCATCCTGTCTTCCCCACAGATGGAAGCTTATTTTTCAATTGTTGATGACACATCCATCAAGGTGGGAGGAATGCAGGTCATCACCACTACAGATGGACACGTGTTCCCACTTAGTATTCGGCATGGGTTACCATACCTGGCAATGCGCAAGTATACAAGTGAAGAATACGCGCGGCTTCCACATGTGGTCATGACAAGTGACCAACATTGGAACCCATCTGTACTTGATGGCACTTATACCCCTCAAGATGACACCTTCCTTCAAAAATATCCCCCTCTCCCATCTATGCTTCCGTATCGAGATTATGATGAATTTGGTGCACTTCGAGATGTCAACCTTGGCACCCCCTCTACAATCGCATCATTCATGTCTGACAGTACCACCCCAGTCCTTCAGCCATTGGATGCTTCTGACACCTCCTTTTGGCTCAGTCCTACTGACTATATTCACCAGGAAGTCCTCAGCCGGTGTTCTCTACGATCTCCTTCTCACTGGATCACTGCTGCTTCGCACGTCCAATCACCCACTGATATGGATTACCTATCATTGAAGCCCTTCTTTGGATGGATCTCCCTTGATCGTATCAAAGCTACCTTCGACAATTCCACACAGTATGGCTCCTTATCTGTTAGTCCGGACGGTAGTATATTCAAAAGGTTTCAATCACCACAGCCAGCCATGAATGTCCGACCTTTCAATGATGATGTTCTATCTGATGTCATCTATTCCGATACCCCTGCCGTCAATGGTGGCTCCAAAATAGCTCAAGTTTTCTTTGGCCAGAAATCTCATATCATTCATGTTGAAGAAATGAGGACTACTGCTGATTTCCTCCCTTGCCTACAAAATTTTGTTCGTCAATGGGGCAGACCACTCAGACTGCTTTGTGACCATGGATCTTACCAGTCCAGCAAGCCTGTCCTTGACTACCTCAAGATGATGTGGATTGGTCTATGGCAAAGTGAACCATACCATCAGCACCAAAACCTCTTCGAGCGAAGATACCAGACCTTCAAACGCATTGTTAACAGGATAATGGACCGTACAGGAACCCCGCCTCATCTCTGGCTCCTGTGTATGACCTATGTTGGCCGCCTGCTAAATCACCTGTCTGATCCCACTCTTTCTGACAAACAACCATTATTCATTGCCACTGGTATCCTCGGTGATATCAGCCCCTACCTCAGTTTCTTTTGGTTTGAGCCTGTCTATTACAAAACCCCTGACACCCAGTTTGGCTCCCAGCCCACTGAATGCCTTGGTCATTTTGTTGGCATCGCTGAGCATGTTGGAAATAGCCTCTGTTTTACCATCTGGGACCCAATCACCAATAAGCTCCTTGATCGATCTGGTGTACGCACTGCTTTAAGTCCTGAGCACCGCAATAAGCGTGCTGGCTTATTCACTGATGATGGCTTCATTGCATGGCACAACGCTAAAGATGCTTCCTCTACCCCTCAATCCTTTGGTGACAGTCCCTCACGTCACTCTCCTCCCGCGGCAGATCCAGCTCCAACACCACCATCGCCTATCCCCCTTCCACAGCCATCTTTGCCTACCTTTCTCTATTCCAAAGTTCCTAATACACGAAGCTATGTACCTTCTCCTCTCCCTAACAACTATGGGGAGATTCTTGATGGTCCTCCAACACTCCACATCTTCAGCAAAACCCCTGCCGGTGTTCCTGTCACTGAAGATGATTTTGGCCCCCCCGAGTTAGCATATTTTGATGTTAGTGACGCCATACCTTCAACCACCAATCCGGCTATCCCGTCTGTAGGCCCATCTAAGGTAGTTGTTACTGATGAAGAAGGCAACGCCCAATTTGACGATGATGGCAAACCCATCACCATCCCTGCTATCCCTGTTGCTGACTTGCAAGGTCGCTCTTTTCTTATGCCCCTCCCTGATGGCACCCAGAAAAGAATGACAGTTGTTGACGTTGAAAACAGCATTGAGCAAAATAAGGACTTCATCAAGTTCAAGTGCAAGCATACAGATGATGAACTTGAAGATATCATCGCCTACAATGATGTCATGAACTACATCCACAGAGATGTCACCCAAGAAGATGGCAAACTTTGGTCATTTCGCCGCATACTTGGCCATCAAGGTCCACTTGACAGCAAGCATCCTCAATACAAAGGTTCCAAATACAACCTATGGATTGAGTGGGAAAACATGGAGCGTACCTATGAACCTCTCTCCAATGTAGCTGCAGACGATCCTGTTACTGTAGCCAAATATGCAAAGGATAACCGCATGCTTGATCAACCTGGTTGGAAACATCTCAAACGCATTGTTTCCCTTGCCCGAAGAACCAAGAAGCTAGACAGGCTAATCCACCAAGCCAAACTTCGCTCATTTCGAACTGCTCCACAGTACCAGTATGGATTCAAAGTACCTCGCAATCATGAAGAAGCTATCCAGTTCGATACTGCAAATGGCAACACCAAATGGCAAGATGCCATAGCGCTGGAAATGTCACGCAGCCTCGTTGAACTAGGTTTTGAAAGATCCAAGGCAGAGCCTGAAATCTTTATCAAGCCTGGCAACAACAAACATGGGGAGCCAGTATACGAGCTGATATGCACATATGTTGACGACCTTTGCTTATGTATGGCCAATCCTGAAACCTTTCTGGTAATCCTGCAGTCTGCACCTTACAATTTCAAATTGAAGGGCTCTGGTCCAATGAACTTCCATTTGGGATGCGGTTTCGAAAGAGACGAACATGGTGTGCTCTGCATGAACCCCATCAAGTTCATCGAGAAAATGGAGGCCTCATATGTACAAATGTTTGGCTGCAAACCTACCACCAGATTCCATTCACCACTTGCTGAGAACGACCATCCAGAGTTAGACTCAACATCCTTCCTAAGTGATACTGATATCCAAAAGTATCAAAGCATGATTGGATCACTTCAATGGGTCATAGCTATTGGACGTTTTGACGTGCAAACTGCAGTCATGACATTGTCAAGTTTTCGAGTGCAGCCTAGGGAAGGCCATCTCAACAGAGCCAAAAGAATCTATGGGTACATCTCCAAGTTTCGACACTTCAAAATCCGATTCAGAGTGGGCGCCCCAGATTTTGTACTCACTGAAGGTGACAGTACCGACTGGTCCAATACCGTATATGGGGAGCATTCTGAAGATCTACCAAGTGATGCTCCTACCCCCCTCGGCAAGGTAGTTGTACTGTCTCATTTTTACGATGCTAACTTAATGCATGACATTCTAAGTGGCAAAGCTGTAACTGGTATTCTGCATTTTGCCAATAAGACCCCCATCATGTGGTTCTCCAAGAAGCAAGCAACATCCGAAACAGCCACCTTTGGTGCTGAGTTTGTATCTGCTAGAACCTGCATCGAGCAAATCGTTGACATTCGACAGTCATTCAGATACCTTGGTACTAGAGTGCACGACACGTCCTACACATGGGGAGATAATGAAAAGATGATCCAAACCTCCACATTCCCATACGCAAGGCTCCACAAGAGGCATCACATTCTTTCATATCACTATGTTAGGAGCATGATCGCAAGGGGTTTCGTCTTTATGCAGCACCTTGCAGGCAAGGATAATTGTGCTGATATCCTCACAAAGCATTGGGGATATTCAGTGGTGTATCCATTGCTCAAGCCTATCTTTCACTACTGTGGGAACACAGGTGATTTGTTACAGGACGATTGCATCGGTTCTTAGTCAATGCTTTCACATGGACACATGGGGAGTATTAAATTCCTTTCATGCTCGGCATATCAGTATGTGACAATGGTACAATGGTATCTCATTCCTTACTTCCACGTGTACAGATTGGTTGCACGTGAATCATGATGTTTATCATTATGGACCAAATGGCTCAATTTGGTGAGCTAAGTGTCTCATTTTTTACCAAATGGCTCGATCTTGCGAGCCAAGCATCTCATTATTGACCAAATGGCTCAGTCTTGCGAGCCAAGTGATCGTCACTCGTACGATCGAATTATTCGATACTTAGAGATCGGAGAAAGAACACGTGTCAGATACTGGCATCTGGCACCTACTGTTAAGTGTTCTGTTTTCAAGAAAAGACAGCAGAGGTTCGGACGCTTGCTCACGAACTTGTTTCCTGCTGTACAAAATACGTGTTGTATTAGCGGCAACACAGTATTTCCTTGTAACACACGGTATTTTACCGTATAAAGTACTCGTATCGTGCTGTATTAGCGGCAGCACGCTTTAAAGTGGTAACTTGCTCTCCAGCAAGCTAACGCGCTTATTCCTTTTAGATTATTTGATTATTCAACCTTAAACCTTGCATCGGACGATCTTGCGTCCTACTGTAGAACTACAAGCCTAAGATCTAACTGACTGAGCCCACCGGTAGTCAGAATAGATCTGATTGAACGGCGAGCCTTCAATTGTAGTGGATATCAGAGAAACATTAGATTACAACGGACCGGCACCTCAACCGGCCCGCAGCTACAGACCGTGTTGCTCTTCTTTGCCTTTGGAAGAATCAGCTCAACAGCCAGTTTCAAAAGGAAATTAACACCTGGCAACAGCCCAGGCTGAAACCGGGATCTCCGACGATGATATCTCCATTGACAACAAGGACCTAAAGGAGTACAGAAAGAAGTACAAGAAGACCTTCAAGAAGAAGGGTTCCCACAACTGAATGGCCAGTACCAACCACAACAGACCACGCACAATCAACAGGTTTGCCAATGTCTGTGTGGAAGTACTGAACCATAAGGGAAGGGGAAGGATGCTCCGGGGGCTATTGGACTCCGGATGCTCCAAATCCATCATCTTAAGGCACTTTGTCAGCAGAAGTCAACTAACGAACCGAGACCAGAGGACTGTCACCTACAATACATACGGGGGCAAGTTCCGAACTAAGTCTGCGGCTTCAGTGGGACTCAAGCTGATTGAGTTTTCAAACTCTAAGACCATTAAATGGAAATTCCAAGTGGATGAGTATCACCATCATGAGGAGGTACCCTATGATATAATCATTGGATCCGACCTAATGGCACAATTGGGACTGGATATCAAATACAGCTCCCAAACAATTGAATGGCAGGGAGACTCTATTCCCATGAAGGGGGTGGGAGAACTAACTGACCCAGAAAAATGTGAGGCTGTATTCTTTGCCCACACTCAAAGCCCACTCCTCCAACAGGAAGAGGAGAGGCAGTCTAAAATACTAGACGCAGATTACTCCAAGGTGGATATCAACGCTATGGTTGATGACTTGGAAATCACGGATGCTTCCAAGGAAGCACTGAAAACTACACTGAAGAAGTTCCCAACACTCTTCGGAGGAGGCTTGGGACTCCTCAAGAATATCAAATCGGTAACCATTGAACTCCAACCAGGAGCTCAACCGGTCCGACAAAGGTACTATTCAGTCCCTCATGCGTTCGAACAAGCGCTGAAGAAAGAAATCAATCGTCTGTGCGATATTGGAGTACTGGAAAAATTGCCCCATGATGATGACTCACCATGGGCATCCCCTACATTCTGCCAGCCTAAGAAGACTGGAGATATCAGGGTGCTCACCAACTTTCGCAAGATGAATGCAGCAATTCAACGCAAACCTTTCCCCCTCCTACACATCGGGGAAACCATCCAGCGCCTACAGAAATTCAAGTCGGCTACGGCCTTGGACCTGTCTCAGGGCTATTATACCATCTCTATTTGCAAGGAGAGCCAGAAGAGTTGCTCCACAATCTTGCCCTGGGGAAAGTATGCCTACAAGAGATTGGCAATGGGCATTGCATGTGCTCCGGACATCTTCCAATCGGTCATGATGAACCTACTAGGGGACCTGGACTATGTACTCGTGTATATAGTAGACGATATCCTCATTATCCAACGAGAGGGGGAATCGGAACGTGACCACCTGAACAAGATCGATACAGTCCTACAGAGACTGGATGATGCTGGCTTCCGAGCCAACCTCCGGAAGTCCTTTTTCATGCAGACAGAGGTGGAATATTTGGGATTTCTTCTAACAACAGAAGGAATCCAACCCCAGCCTAAGAAGCTGGAAGCAATGACGCGCCTGGAGGCGCCCAAGAACACCAGACAACTGAAGATGTTCCTTGGCATGGTCAATTTCTATCGCGATATGTGGAAGCGCTGCTCCCATATCCTCGCGCCACTCAACAAACTGGCTGGTAAAAAGGGAAAAATGAACTGGTACTAGGGCCCAGCAGAGCAGAAAGCTTTCATGGAGGCAAAACAGATGCTAGCAGATGAAGCAAGACTAGCATTCCCGGATTTTACGAAACCATTTCATCTCTACTCAGATGCCAGTGACAGGCAATTGGGTGCAACTGTATGCCAAGATGGCAAACCACTTGGCTTCTACACGCGCAAGCTAAATTCAGCACAACTCAACTATACTGTTGGAGAGAAGGAGCTCCTTGGTATAGTGGAAGGGTTAAAGGCATTTGAAGGGATTCTGCGAGGCCAGGACGTAACAAACCACACAGATCACCTGAATCTCCTATACCAGCAGATGTCCACTCAACGGATGGTGCGATGGAGACTTCTCATGGAGGAGTTCCACCCAATCATGAAGCACGTTGCTGACAAAGAAAACGATGCAGCAAATGCACTGTCGAGACTGGACATAACCAAAGATCCGGCAGATACAGTGGAATGGCTACCACCAAATAAGCCCCTTACATACGCAGATGAGGAAGAGCACCTCCGGCAACTACTATTCCCACTCGGGGAAGAATTTCCAGAAGAATTCCAAGGCAATAGTGCATTCCCACTTGCCCCCAACATGATCCAGTTCTACCAACAGAAGGACACGAGAATCACGAGTGCTCTGGAAAAGGACAAACACCTGACCACAAAAATGGTGGAAGGTTACAGTCTAATCCACAAAGAATGGAAAATCTTGATCCCTGATAAACTCAAGCTAAGAGTCATGGAGTGGTACCACACAATGTTGGTACACCCCGGAGAAAAGAGAATGGAACAGAGCATACGCTCAGTCTTCACCTGGAAAGGCCTCCGAAAGGACGTCCAGGACCTCTGCAAGCACTGTCACACCTGTCAGATGTTTAAGAAAAGTGGCCGGAAGAAGTATGGATTACTAACGGAAAAAGCAGCTGAGGTTACCAAATGGCAGAGGGTCAATGTGGACCTCTGGGGACCTGCAACTGTCCACAACAAAAATGGTAAAGACTACCACATCCATGTCCTCACCATGGTGGATCCAGTAACCGGATGGTTTGAACTGGCTCACCTGAAAGACTCCCCAAACGCTGCAGAAACGCAACGATTACTGGACAGTGTATGGCTAGCAAGGTATCCGTGTCCAAAAGAAATTGGTTTCGACGGTGGCAGTGAGTTCAAAGCAGAATTCCAAGAGCTCTGCGAGAACATGGGATTGAAAAGAAAACCAAGTGGCGCCTGGAACCCACAATCCAATTCAGTGCTGGAGAGGATTCACCAGGTGCTGAAGGATTGCCTACTGTCATTCAACTTGGAGACGAGGGACCTCCACAAGAAGGACCCCTTCTAAGAATTCACCACGAAGGCAGGATATGCTATCAGAAGCGCCATCCACACTACTCTGGGATACTCCCCAGCGCAGTTGGTGTTTGGCAGAGACATGTTCATGCCGGTGAACTTTCCAGTGGACTGGGAAGCCATCCAAGCGAGGAAGCAGAAGAGCATACATAAGAGCAACATCCGGGAGAACCAGAAGAGGATCCCCCATGTCTATGAGGAAGGAGACTATGTCACCCTGGAAAGGAAGGGCATTATACCAAAACTCTCCTTCCCACGGCAAGGACCTTACAAGGTGCTCAAGGCCCATGACAATGGAACTGTAACTATTGAAACTACTCCCTTTGTAACCGACCGGGTTAATATCAGACGCATCCACCCCTATTATTGCAGGGATAGTCCAGAAGCAGAGGAATACTAACAGTACCATGGAGGAGCATGCCGTGCACTCGTGACTGGAACGAATCAGCGAGCCTCCGGAATCGCCGATTGGGGGACTGCTGGATCCAATAGCAAATAGACTTATCGCTAGAGCTCACAATTTGCATATCACTACTATTCTAATCACTAGTAGACCCGGGGTATGGCAGGTACCCCAGGATGAGCGTTCACTGAAAGTTGGGGGAACATTTGGTGATTAACTGCGTGAGCAAAGGGGGGGAACCGCGTGTGTCGTGCGAGTGGGTTCCGGAGGGCCCTGTCAGCGCTCTTCGGGTTTGAAATCCCGACGATCAACGCCCTTCGGGTTTCTATCATACATACGATACGTAGTCTTACGAGTACCAGGTATGAACAGTTACGGTATGTACTTTACAGTACGAGTACCGGTACGAGTACGGTACGCAACAAACATCCTTCGGGTCGGGTCAGGTCTTGATATTCTAACGCTCTTCGGGTCCGTTAAGATTAAAGCCACCGTATCCGAATTGTGACTGAAACAAGTCGGACTGGACACGGTGATGACTCTATCTGAATGTCTGAGATGGTGTAAACTGGTCCGTACCAGTATGAGTACCGGTACCGTACTCGTACCCGTACCGGTAGGGAGGAAACAATAGCCGTCGGTACAAACCATTGCAGTACAATACGCTACGAGTACAATACTCGTAGAAAATTGGTCACAATTCTGATCACGAAAACTGCTTGTGGCGTTCCGAGTACGAGTACGAGTACCTCGTACTCGTAGTCGTTTCTCGCATATTACATTACGCGTACCAACATCGTTGCTTTGTAACGCCACACTTTCAAAACTAGATACGGTACATCAACAGCTCCATAAAGCACCGCCTATCACGAAGCTACTTGAGTCAGAGACAGTACGAGTACTCGCCAGTTTTTGAGAAAGGGTCACTGCTAATGACACGAAACAAACGGTTTCTGTTTCCATCCAAGAAATTAACACAAGCGCTCTGATTCAACAGAACGAATAAGAACAAAAATGGTGTCACCATCGGCGTTTCTATCGACCAACTCCTTCACCTTAATCATATGTTTCTTGCTATGTGGTTCCATCATTGTCCGCACAGTAAAGGGAGAAACTGAAGTGATATCACGACCCGACATTGTTACATCCATCGAGAAAGACCTTGAGTTCGACGAAAACCAAAGATTAGCAAAGCACTATGTCGTCTTTCCAGCCAACCGCCCAAATTGCGGGACGGCCTCGTGGGAAAACGGAACAGGAGAATTTGAGTTCGAACCCAGTATCACCGCACGCGCACTAGAGGGTGACGCTCTGGAAAAGGTATTTTCGAAGGAACAGGACGACAACACATGCATGGCCGCATGCCTCGAAAAAGGAACAGATATCAAGGTTGCCGGTCATGCGATGCCTCATTTCCATTACCAATCAGAAGGTACAACTCCTTTGAGAGAAACAAAAAAGTTAGAAAAATGGGTCCATCGCACTTGTGACAAAGTCGAAGTGTGTTTCATTAACTACGCTGTAATCGAAAGGCCCCTTAAAGTATTCTGGATCAACGAACAGGAAGAGCCTAAGACAAAGAAAAGCCAAGGCGACTTGAGGTATGGTGAATCTAATACATATTGTTTTCATTCCTTTTTGGGGCACACTTTTGAGGCCCTAGACGAAAAAAGTGGATTTTTCGAAACGATCACTATCGAGCACGCCACGACGAAGGCCTTCGGAACATCACCGCCGTCCTCGTCCCAGAAATTCGACGGGATTGATGAACTCGAGGCGAACGTCAAAACAACACTGGTACACGAGTGGGACAGGCACAAAATGGTTGCACGAACCTTCAGTTCGTTGGGATTTGCAAAGGGTAAATTGCCCGATGATGTCTTTGCCAATATGGGTGCGTTTTACTACAACAACCGGAACAATATTGTTAACGAAGAGTGGGACGGAAAGGGTTTGTTTGTCAACTGGTGGGATACCGATGTCAAATTTTTGCCTATTCCGTGGGCGATGAAACAAAGGTGGCAGTTGCGATTGAGCGACATGGTCTCTGAATGGTCTGGCGTCGAAGTCGAAGAAACGAGCATGTATGGACTCCGTCAGTATGAAGGCGGTGCCCGTTTGTTGAGTCACGTCGATCGGATACCGACACACGCCGTGAGTCTGATTGTGAACATCGCCCAGACCAACCTGGCGAGTCCGTGGCCTGTCGAGGTATTTGACCACGGGGATCGATTGCACGAAGTCATCATGGACCCTGGTGATGTCGTTTATTACGAGTCAGCAAAGAACCTTCACAGCCGCAACAGGCCGCTGACCTGCAAAGAAGGCGGTTGCGCCTACATCAATCTGTTCACGCATTATCGCCCAGTAGCTGATGGCGCGAAGTGGCACAGAAACCTGAAGGACATGCCGAATCGTCCACCGCCCCTGGTGCAGGGGGATGTCGATTTCGATCGCGAACCGAGCGCCTGCCGTCTTCCGGAGCAGCCAGAGGAAAACAACACGGGGAATACAGTGGGCGTTGGTACCGTCGAATGCAACGATGCTAGACTCGGATCGCACCTTTCACCTACGTTGTTCCGACTGGAATCTGCAAAAGATTTGTTCCGCTGGTGGAAGGCGACCAAGGATCCGAATTTCATCGCCTTCGATAAAACCGACACCAACACCGACGACTTTTTGGTCAACGATACTCTCCGCTATGACGATGAATATGATTTTGTCGAGGATGACGATGATGACGATGGCGAAGACGACGACGACGACAGTATTCCAGCTGGTAGTGATGGAAAGGAAGAATTGTAACTTATTGATGAAGCTATTGATTTCGGCATCAATCCGTAGTAGTTTCCATTGGAAACGATCCAACCCTGTATCAACACGATTGCCGTTGCGGAGTATTCTCACAGTTTATTCCAACGAGTAGGATTGCAATGTAGTAAGGAAATAAAACCATTATAGTACCGCACCAACTTAAAATAATAGTAGAAGTAATAGATATGCCATACGTACTCGTACGACATTCTACCATTGTAGCAAAAGATGTCGCACGAAGAGAATTTCGATCTGGGAAGCCAAATTCATCACCCATCTACCTTGATCGCTCAAAATTCACTATGATTAGTTTTTTGAAACACGAAACATCCCAATGTTCGAGGAGTACGCCCTGCACAAAACCGTGCAACACGAAAGTCATACCATACTATCGTCCTCGAGTCGAGTCAAAATTGGTCTTGCCATGGGTTGCTACGGTTCGTCGCCTTCCGGTCGGGCCGTACCGGCTTTCGACGTCGCCGTCGACAGAAAATCAAGCTGTTGTTGTTCGATGGCATATCGATGCATTCCACCAGTTCCAGTCCTTCTCGGTCGGCGGCATTGATCACGTCCCGTAGATTCCGAACCCCCCATTCCGGATTTCGCGATTTGAGGCTCCGGTCAAAGTTTCTGCGGAAAGCCATTTTGCAGCGCAAACAGTCGCACGGTTGCGTGAGCGAGACAGACAGACAGACAGACAGATAGACAGGGGAAACAAACCAAAACAAACAAATACACAACGACAGAAACGAACGACATTCCAATCGTTCCACGGCATCGTTCGGTGCCAAAACTGCTAGATAGACCGACGGAACGACTCACTCGTTGGATGGTACTACTTTTCCCTCGTGCCGATACGGACCGTAACAATAGAGGTAGCCACCACCGTCGTCGCTGTCCTCCTGTTCCGGCTCTTTCAGGTGCTTTCCCGCCATGTTCATCAATCCCAGGGTTGCCTCCCACGGCGATATGTGGATCATGTTTATGCACAGAATGACGTCGAATCGGCCTTCGTTCCCGGTGGTGGCATAGGCATTGGAATCGGAATCGGGCGACAGCGACAACAACCGATTCCGGGCTTGCTCTTGACAAATCCCGGAGGCACCGAGGGTCACCGCCTCGGGCGGCGCCACAACGGTCCCGAGGTTTGCCGAGGACGTCCGGGATCGAATCGATGCCAGGGCTTCCTCGGTGGGATCGGTTGGGTACCACACAAAGGGTGGCGGCGGATCGTCGTCCCTGGAGCCGTAGTCGCAGCCATCCAGGATCCGAGACGCGAGGTGTTCCGTGTGCACTCCTGCCCCGGCGGCGATTTCAAGGATCTTCCACGGCTCGTTGTTGTTGTTGTTGTTGTTGTTGTTTGTATTTTCGTTCCGTAGGCGGGGAAGGATTTTGGACGAGAGTACGTCCCAGATCGGTTCCTTGTTGCGTTCCGCGGAGGGGGACTCCAGCCGTTGGCTGCTCATCGAAAAGGCCGTGGGTGAATCGTGGTGGCCCCGGCCCCGGCTGTTGCCCTTCCCGTGGAATGCCATCGTTCTCCCGTTCGACAACAACGCCGCCGCCGACGACGACGATGACACTGATGTTGGAGTGCGATTCGGAGGGCTGGGATCGGTCGCAAAGGCTCTCGCTGTGGTTGATGTTGTTCTTGTTGCGAGTGGACTTGCCGTCAACACCGCAAACACGGCAAGGGCGTGCCAGGTCCGAGCACCGAGCGAGTATTTGTTGTTGCGGTGTGACGACGACAACGACGGCAACGACGGCGACAGCTTGCCTCGTCTGGGGGACAGAGTTGATACAGGTCTCGCCACTCGACGCGGGATCATTCCTATCGATTGGAAAGGAAAGGAAAGAAGAGAAATCGAACGAATCACTCTCGGTGTCGATGGTGAGAACGTGAAGCAAATAATAACAATAATAATAATACTTCGGCAATAATAATAACACAGCTGTTATCAACAATTTTTTTCAGGTCCAGCAAAAATTCAAAACGAACCATGGGAAAGATCTTTTTCTCAAGGCCTTTTCGTAGCGATTGTCTCATTTCTACGTCGTATCTCCTCTCGTAGACACCTCCCAAAAACTTCGTACAGGATACTAGTAGTAGTAGTAGTAGTAGGTACGAAGTTAAAAGATTGATGAAGTACGTACGGTACCTGTATTCAAGTGGATTCTAAAATTGTGAGCATTGGGACTAAAGTGAACAACACACAGACACTTCAGTCATGAGTCACTGACACACTCATTCAGTCCAGTCACATGTCATTGACACACTCCAACAGTCATGAGTCAATGACATCGTTCCCAATCATCTGTCATTGTTCAATCGTATTCGAACATCAAATAGAACCTTCTCCTTGAAGTCTCATCTGAATTCCGATTATCAAAGAACCCAGTTCTTTTCCAATCGTATCAATGAACTAGCTGGGAAGCTTCTCGAATTATCTTGAAGTCATAGTAGACACTAAAACTCAATAGCACACAATTTCATACACAGCGTACTTCATATTGAATTCAATCGCAATATCGCTTTGAATTTTTTTTTAATCGATAAAAATATCTAAAAACTAACCATAACAGTCTAACTCACCATGTCTGCTGTTGCTCAACTTCAAGCTGCTAAGCAGGCTCCTTTTTTCTATAAGCCCATGATTTGTTATGAGGATTACCCCACCGTCCGCCTGGTTCACAGCGTTACCAGGTTCAACACCAGCGCTCCAGCTGCTGCATCCACCCCAGGCACCCCAGGCACGGGAATGACACCAACCTCTCTTCCCCCGCCTCCTCCTCCGCTTCTCATCAAGAAGCAGGACACCACCTTTTGCCCGGACGCAACTGACGCTGAACGTCTCATTTGGGTTATTGTCAACTTCATTGATGCCATTGGACAACACAATCTCAACATCAAGAACGATGCTAAACATTATACCTCGTGAAGTCCTTGGTGGCGATCTCAAGCATACTTGGGACAAAATCATCAACGATGCAGGTTCCCGCATTCAGGACAGCAATATTGATAACAACCTTAACGCGTTCATTTCCCTCTTCCTTCCATCCAATGCGTTTCTCATTCAGCAGGAATATATGTCTAACGCAACCAAGACTTATCACATGAATTGCTTTGCCGCCGCAGGTTGCCTTCGTCTCATCAACATTCTCAGTGTTCATTTGCCCGTCTCCAGTGGAATGAAACTCTTTCCCACCAAAAGAACCATGAAAAATGCCTTCTTTTGTCTCATGTTGCCAAGCTGGCAACTGAAGTTTAATGAAACAGGTAATCAACTCGATGACGCTGCCTACTACCCTCTTCACCGTCTCGTTGCTTTCATGGAACAACAACGCTTGCATCATGACGCTGGTCAAGTCGCTCGTCAATCCAATCATCGCTCCACATACAGCAATGGTGGACACAACAGATGCAGCAGGCATAACAACAATTGACCCCAATACACTTCGTCATCTCAGAATACTGTATGGCAACAGCAACAATGCGTATCGCCGTCCATCCTCCACACCATGAACTCGCGATAGTTCCACCCAAACAGGTCGCCCACATCACAGTTATAACGCGCGCAGGTACACCCCATATCAGAACACTCGCTCCGACTGCTCCAATTGTTCTGGGCAACAACAATATTCTGGACGCACAACACATTTGCAGTCCATGAATAAACCGCATAACAGCCCATACAGAACGCGATCATCCACATCCAATGATGCTCATCATCTTGAAATGAGTGACAATTTCTACTACAACCACAATGCCCATCCCTCGGACAGAGCACATCCATCCAATGATGCACGTCACAAAGATAACTACTTTCATGACCCACACTGCGCACCCGGACGCACCGCTTACTCAGGAACCCGATGATGATGACGACGAATGCTACCATCAAGACGAGCCTGACTACGACAGTCAACCAGATTACTGACTACCACCGCACACGGAAGCCGTCCCCTATACCATCGCCATCACACATCTCATCCAAAACTGTCCCTCCCCATGTCTACCTCATCCTATGTGACTCTGGCTCAAAGACAACTTGGTTCAGTAACCATGCTCTCCCGGTCACAGTCGTCCCAACCACTACTACACCTATTTCTGGTATCACCATGGCGGGAGAATTCAACTCCTCCCAACAAATCTCACTTCAGCATTTTACACTTCCAGAACTTGCCCACGACATAACTCTTCCCTCTCTGGACGCACGCATTTTCCAAGCTCCATGTTGCTACGACATGATCATTGGACGCAACGTCCTTTGCCATTTTCAGATCGTTTTGAACTTTCATAACAACGAAAGCAAAACGGACCAACATACCATACCAATGCAGACATTTCCTCGCATGCACGCAGACTCTGCCGCCCTCGCCCTTCACATTCACACACGACATATTGACAAAGTTCCACCCGATGACACTTTTGCTCTTATCACAAACAAAAAAGTCATTCAAGAATCCACATATGATCAACACAACGTCCGAACAGTCTGCGACAAATGCACGCATTTGACACACAATCGACGCAAACAATTGTACTCTGTACTGTGGAAATACTAAACAATTTTTGACGGGACACTTAAACACTACCCCGACAAAGAAATACACCTCAACATCAATCCAACGGTAAAACCTAATCACTCTTGAGCATATCCTGTTCCACACAAACAACTGCCACTTTTCAAGAAATAACTTGACCGCCTTGTTGACATTGGCGTACTTTCCCGACAAGGATGCTCCAACTGGATCTCTCCAACATTCGTCATTCCCAAGAAAGACGGAAATATCCAATGGGTCTCTGATTTCCACGCCCTCAACGAAGCCATCAAACAAAAAGTATACCCTATCCCTCACATTCAAGACATATTATCCCGACGCTTCAGATACAAATACCTCACCAAAATGGACATTTCTATGCAATATTACACATCCGTCCTTGGCGACGAAAGTCAAGATCTAACCACCATCACGACTCCATTTGGTCCTTACAAATACAATCGCCTCCCCATGGGAGCTTCTCAATCCCCAGACGTAGTCCAAGAAATAATTGAATGTTTTCTACATGACATTCCAAATCTCAAAATTTACATCGATGGCATTGCATGCTTCAGCAACAGTTTCGTCGAACATCTACAACTCATTGATACCATTCTTACTCATTTACAAGACAAAGGATTTGCCATCAACCCACTCAAATGTGAATGGATCATTCAAGAAACAGATTTCCTTGGTCACTGGCTAATACCCAATGGCATTAAACCATACATCAAAAAGGTCGAGGCAATCCTAGCAATGCTCCCACCCAAAAACCTGAAGCAACTCCGAGCCTTCCTTGGCCTCGTCACATACTATCGCAACATGTGGCCACGCCACTCTCACATACTTGCCCTGCTCACAGATCTCTTAAAAACTCCTCACACATTCCAATGGAATGACACTAGCCAAAAATCATTCAAAGAAATGAAATTGATCGTTGCCGTTGAAACAATGCTTGCTTACCCAGATCACAACATCAGATTTCACATGTTTACCGATGCATCCGACTTTCAGCTTGGCGCAGTCATCAAACAAAACAACATTCCCGTTGCCTACCTCACACGCAAGCTCAACAAAGCGCAAGCCAACTACACAACCATCAAAAATAAATTCCTCTCCATCGTCAAAACATTCAAAGAATACCGACCTATGCTCCTCAGTGCTCTCATTCATCTGTACACCAACCACAAAAGCCTGACGTACAAGCTCTCCATGTACAACACCCAACGAGTTATACGATGGAAACTAATCTTAAAAGAATTACAACCCCATTTACCATTACATCAAAGGCCCGGAAAACACAGTCGCCGACTCCCTCAGCCGCACCCCAACAACTCTCACCTCTTATTTTACAACTACCAATTTCGACAACGACGTCTCAAACAATTTCTCATTCTCAACCATGGCCGCGAGCCTCATGGCGCTGCCATCATGCGCTGCATCGACTGATAGTCATCCTGTCAAAGACAGCTACCTGATTCACCCCCATTTCGACCAAAAAGGCAGATTGCCATTTCATTTTGCAACCATTCACCAATACCAATCACATGACCCCAAAGTTCTCACCCTGCCACAAAAAGACCCCAGACAATTTTTCATACAAAAACTCGACAACATTGACATTGTCTACCAATACGACAAACTAACACCTAACTCCCAGTGGAAAATTGTCATTCCCAATGACATGCTTGCTCCCATTGTCAAATGGTAGCACAAAATCACTGTTCACTCCACAGGTATGGACAGACTCAAAGCTCTTCTCCGCCGTCACTTCCATCATCCCAACCTTTGCGCCGTATGTCCCAACATCATATCAAACTGTCTCATCTGCCCCCTAGTACGCACAGGGACCCACCAAGCTGGTCAACTTGCACCACGCACAGCACCCATAACGCCCTGGTCTGAAGTTCACGTCGACTGCATTGGCCCATGGAACGTCAAAATCAACCTCAAATATGACGCTCTAACATGCATCAACCCAGTTACCAACCTCCTCAAAATCATCCGCATCCCAGGATCCAAAATAGCAGCAAACGTCAGATGCCTTTTCAAAAACTGCTGGCTCTCCCATTATCCTCGTCCCATGCGCATTGTACACGATCATGGTCCCAAATTCAATGGACATGACTTTCAATTCCCACTCAACTATGCAGGCATCAAGCCAATTAACATTTCCCCTCACACACACACAGCCAATGGAATCATTGAATCCACACACAAGACCATCGGCCAAATCATATGCACAATGATCAACCTCAAACCGCCAAAAACTGAAACAGAAGCCAACAACCTTGTCGACGAAGCAATATTCACCGCAATGCACGCCCTCCGATGCAATCCAGTCTCCATGCTTGGAAATTTTTCACCTGGCGCCCTTGTATTCAACCGCGACATGCTCCTCAACATTCCACTCCACGCCAACATCATCACCTTAACCAAACATCACCAAGCTCAAATAGACAACCAACTTCTTCGCGCAAACCGCAAATGCACAAAACACAAATTACCGTAGGTCAAGGCGTTTTTGTCAACATACACGATCGCAACAAACTCGATCTTGTTTGCAAAGGCCCCTACCCAATCTTACAAGTACACACTAACAATACAGCCACCATACGCCGCAGACAAACACATGAACGCATCAGCATTGGCCACCTTACCCCAGCCAAACCATCATAAATTTTCATAGTAAGGGAGAATGAACAACGCACAGACACTTCAGTCATGAGTCACTGACACACTCATTCAGTCCAGTCACGTGTCATTGACACACTCCAACAGTCATGAGTCAATGACATCGTTCCCAATCATCTGTCATTGTTCAATCCTATTCGAACATCAAATAGAACCTTCTCCTTGAAGTCTCATCCAAATTCCGATTATCAAAGAACCCAGTTCTTTTCCAATCGTATCACTGAAGTAGCTGGGAAGCTTCTCAAATTATCTTGAAGTCATAGTAGACACTAAAACTCAATAGCACACAATTTCATACACAGCGTAGTTCAAAAGTGATATCCAGATTCTCTCTTTATTTGTCGTATGTGTGTGCGTTGACTTTGAATCATATAAAGATTCTGTCTCTGGGCCGGGACTGCATCAATAAAGTGGGCGATGACTTGAATGAGACGTTGGGGGTCTTTGGAAGAATTGGGACAGAACGAAGTGTCCTGTTTCTTGATTGTGGTTGGCTGAGGTGGGGATGGTGGGGGAGGTAAAGTGAGCAAGCTTGTGCCTGAGCCTGGAGTTGCCGGAGGTGCAGGAGGTGCAGGAGGTGTGGTGTTGAACCTGGGGACGTATGCACAACACGAATGATGGGGTAGTCCTGGTAACGAATTATGGGTTTGAAGAGGGAGGGAGCCTGCTTTGCAGTTTGAAGTTGAGCAACAGCAGACATGGTGGGTTAGAGGTTACAGTTAGGTTTTAGATATTTTTATTGATTAAAAAAATTCAAAGCGGTATTGCGATTGAATTCAATATGAACTACGCTGCGTATGAAATTGTGTGCTATTGAGTTTTAGTGTCTACTATGACTTCAAGATAATTCGAGAAGCTTCCCAGCTACTTCAGTGATACAATTGAAAAAGAACTGGGCTCTTTGATAATCAGAATTTGGATGAGATTTCAAGGAGAAGGTTCTATTGATGTTCGGATACAATTGAACAATGACAGACGACCGGGAAAGGTGTCATTGACTCATGACTGTTGGAGTGTGTCAATGACTATTAAATTCCTTTCGTGTCTAAGTTTAGTAGAGGTACGAACCGGGAATAAATGAGACCTTGAAAAGTACGGGACTCATTCTTACGACCAATATTCGATACTTAACTGGAGGAGAAGAATCGATCGTCAATACCGAGCTCATTCTTACGATCGAGTTTGATACTTAGTGATCCAAGAAAGAACACATGCCACATGTTAGCATATGCTATCTTCTGTTAAGCGTCTTGTTTTCAAGAAAAGACAGCAGAGGTTCGGAGCCCTGCTCACGAACTTGTTTTCTTGCTGCACAGAATACGTGTTGTATTAGCGGCAACATGATATTCATCCGTAACACGGTATTCCACCGTATATTTGTAACGTATCGTGTTGTATTAGCGGCAACACGATCTTTAAAAGAGATACTTGCTCTCCAGCAAGAATCATCTCTTCATCTCATACTTTTAGATTATTTGATTATTCAACCTTAAACCTTGCAACGGACGCCCCCTTTGCGTCCTACTGTAGAACTACAAGCCTAAGATCTAACTGATTGTGTCGTTTGTCGATAGTCAGAATAGATCTGATTGGATTAGCATCCAGTCGTAGTGGATATCAGAGAAATATTAGAACACAACAGACCGGCACCTCAACCGGCCTGCAGTTAAATTTCCTGTTGCTCTTCTTTGCCTTTGGATTGAATCAGCTCAACAGCCAGTTTCAAAAGGAAATTAACAGATTAACAGTCGCAAGCTTGTTGAAGCTTGCAAAAGAAGATGACAGTAGAAGCACTCAACGACGATGAAAACAATCCGACAGTAGATCATCGAACGATTGACTACAGCCGATGATCGATAGTTCTCTGATCCGATTACAGCACAACAAAGACCATCAACGGACAAGCGTTTGTCTTTAATAGAAGCCCATTACATTGGACACGCCAATAGCAATCCCTCCATCCAAGGACTGCATTACAAGTCCTCCGGATCTCATTCTCCACGTCGTATCTCATCGAAAACGAAACGCAACGACACTACATGTCAGACATCCCTATTGCTGGCCGAACGCGTAGCAGGTCCACCGGATTCCAAACACTCCAACCTGGGAGCGCTGCAACCACATCCCTTCTGCCTGCAACCGATATGGTCGACCCACAGGATAGTCCAACCCGGCAGGATGATGAAGAAGAGGACACACCTATTGAAGACCTCTTCCCATTGTTTGACCGACCACTAGCCACCTTTTTGCACGAATCCTTCGATGTCCCAAAGGAACGACACAGCACCCTGTGTGAGGCGCTCATTGCTGGCCAGTACAAAACATGGTTGGATTTTCTGTACATCGAGAATATTGGTGATCTAGCATTTCTTGAAAGGGGAGCAAGAACACCACTTTACCGACACGTACAGCTGACTCTACAGAGAGTCATCGAATTTGGGCAACTTCTCACAGCACAAGGACTAGACTGGGAAGATAGAACCCATTATACCAAGGATGCCTTCAAGAATTACTGTCGCAGGAAAGTCAGGGCCAGAAGAGAATCTGGAGCTGATGTTGAAACAACGGCGCATACTGGCACATCCCAACGGCAACAGGACAGATCCTCCAAACCCATCGAACAGCTTAGATATGAATCATGGACCAAGAAATCGAGGGATGAAACAACATTTCCAACCCTGAAGAATGATGCAAGGTTTGAGCATTGGCTTGTCAAATTCAAGGCAAAGTTGGAAACATCTGACATATATACGCATACATTTCTCGATCCAAACTGGCCTGATATACCACTCATCGGGTACAAGAAGGCCCTTCATGACAAGCAGTGTGCTTTCTTCTGGACTCTTGTTCTACATGCCCTCCAGAGTGACCTCTCCTACTCCTGCGTGCTCAGCCATACCACCTCAAGAGACGGCAGACAAGCCTTCTTTGACTTCGTCTCATTGCATGACAGGTCCAAATCCAAAGTATATGACACCTCCATTGTGATGCAACACCTATTGGACATTGACTTGAGGACATGGAAGGATACCAAAGTCAAGTTCATCACCCAGTGGTTTGCCCAGTTGGAACATCTCAACACACTACGTGACCCACAGAGGCCACTTGATTTTGATACGGTCAAGACACACCTTTGCAAGGCCTGTAGTAGCAGCTTCCAACTCAGTGAACAGTTCTGCAAGGTTGATGATCCCCCTGCAGCCCAGGACCTGATCAAATTCCGACAACATGAGGCCATTGCCATCAGTGAATTGAAAAATATCCTTCTCCTTGAAGCAACCAGACTGGATTCCCAAGCATCACTGTCCCAACCTCGTGGTCGGACGTCTGTCAAGGCCAACACTCATGATTTATCTTCTATGACACAATCCACATATTCTGCTATCACTGACGGCTCGACCTCATATTTACCTCCTATTGACTTTGATGGTGACTACCAGGACTATGCTGTTTACAAGGCTGGAAGAACTTCGGACCCAACCACAAGACTACCATCTGTAGTTTAGAAAACTCTCTCTAAGCATGGTATGAAGCATTGGCTTGGCTTCACAGCTGATGACAAGAAGCGACTAGTTGCCTGCCTCAGGTCTGAGTTCCTTGATGCTGCATTGCCACCGGACCCCAATTCTAGCAAGCCAATCACACGTCGTGCTTATGAACACCATACTGATGAGCAGGTCCTCTCACCTGATGAGGAAAGCTCAGCCAGATCAGCGTTCCATGAATCCCTTGGTGTATACAAGGCATCTTCTCAATCCGATAACAGGCCTCTCAAGTCTTCTGTTTCTCCTGCACATCCAGCTCGATTCCTTGCAGACAATCCTGATATCCTTTACAAGAAAGAAGGCAATGTCTATGTTCCTGTTGGACAGACTTCAATGTCTGTGAAATTCCACCATTGGGCATCACTGGACTGTGAATCTCATGTTTCACCAGCAAACCCCATCGCTACGTACCACTCTAGCAAAACTACTGTATCCACACCCGGTTATGCTATGGTTGACAGAGGCGCAAATGGATGTATCATAGGAAATGATGCATGTCTCATCTCTAAGGATATTCCGCCAAGGTATGTCAATGTCACTGGTATCAACAATCACCGAATCCAGAACATCCCTATTGCAACATGTGGCGCCTACTCTGTTTCCAACAGGGGACCAGTCATCATCATCTTTCATGAGTGTGCCTACACCGGACAACACCCATCAATCTTGTCTTCTCCTCAGATGGAAGCATACTTCTCGATCATAGATGATACCTCTATCAAGACAGGTGGAACCCAAGTCATCACCACCACTGATGGTCATGTCTTTCCACTTAGTATATGCCATGGATTACCATACCTTGCCATGCGCAAGTATACCAGTGAGGAATTTGCTTGTCTTCCTCATGTTGTCATGACAAGTGATCAACATTGGGACCCATCTATACTAGATAGCGCCTATACCCCCCAGGATGACACCTTCATTCAGAAATACCCGCCTCTTGCCACATCGCTTCCATATCAAGATTATGATGAATTTGGCGCACTCAGGGATATCAACATTGGCACATCTTCTGCGATCACCTCATTCCTGTCCAACAGCGCCACTTCAGCCCTCCAGGCATTGGATGCTTCTGATACCTCCTTTTGGCTCAGCCCCACTGATTATATCCACCAAGAAATCCTCAGTCGGTGCTCTAATCAGTCTCCTTCCACCTCCATCACTGCTGCAGCCCATGTTCAATCTCCTACTGATACAGATTACTTGTCGTTGAAGCCCTTCCTTGGATGGATCTCCCTTGATCGTATCAAAGCTACCTTCACCAATTCCACACAGTATGGCTCACTATCCATCAGTCCAGATGGCAACATATTCAAAAGGTTCCAATCACCACAGCCTGCCATGAATGTCCGACCTTTCAATGATGATGTTCTCTCTGATGTCATCTATTCCGATACCCCTGCCATCAATGGTGGCTCCAAAATTGCTCAAGTTTTCTTTGGACGGAAATCTCATATCATTCATGTTGAAGAAATGAGCACTACTGCTGATTTTCTCCCTTGTCTCCAAAATTTTGTTCGACAATGGGGTAGACCACTCAGATTGCTCTGCGATCATGGGTCCTACCAGTCCAGCAAGTCTGTTCTTGACTATCTCAAGATGATGTGGATTGGTTTATGGCAAAGTGAACCATATCATCAGCACCAAAACCTATTCGAACGTCGCTACCAGACCTTTAAACGCATTGTCAACCGGACAATGGATCGCACAGGAACCCCACCTCATCTCTGGCTCTTGTGTATGACCTACATTGGTCGTCTCATGAACCATTTGTCTGATCCCACTCTCTCAGACAAACAGCCTTTCTACATTACCACTGGTATCCTTGGTGACATCAGCCCCTACCTCAGTTTCTTTTGGTTTGAGCCTGTATATTACAAGACTCCTGACACACAGTTTGGCTCTCAGACCACTGAATGCCTTGGCCATTTTGTTGGCATTGCCGAGCATGTTGGCAATAGTTTATGTTTTACCATCTGGGATCCCATCACCAATAAACTCCTTGATCGCTCTGGTGTCCGCACTGCCTTAAATCCTGAGCATCGCAACAAGCACGCTGGCTTGTTCACTGATGATGGCTTTCTTGCATGGCGCAAGGCCAAAGATGCTTCTCTCATTCCTAAGTCTTCTGGTGATAGTCCCTCCTTTCGACATCCTACACCACCCAGTTCGGTACCAGAATCACCTCCTCTGCGCATCACACAGCCATCCTTGCCTACGTTTTTTTATTCCAAGGTTCCTAATACCCGAAGCTACGTATCTTCTCCACTCCCTAACAACTATGGGGAGATTCTTGATGGGCCTCCAACATATCATATCTTCAGTAAAACCCCTGCTGGCGTCCCTGTCACTGAAGACGATTTTGGCCCCCCTGAGCTAGCATATTTTGATGTTAGTGAAGCCACACCTCCACCCATCAATCCTGCTACCCCATCTGTTGGCCCATCTGAAGTAGTTGTTACTGATGAAGAAGGCAATGCCCAATTTCACGATGATGGTAAACCCGTCACCATTCCTGCTATCCCTGTTGCTGACTTGCAAGGTCGATCCTTTCTAATGGCCCTTCCTGATGGCACACAGAAAAGAATGACAGTTGTTGACGTTGAAAACAGTCTTGAGCAAAACAAAGACTTCATCAAATTCAAGTGCAAGCATACAGATGGTGAACTTGAAGATATCATCGCCTACAATGATGTCATGAATTATATCCACAGGGATGTCACTCAAGAAGATGGCAAACTTTGGTCTTTTCGACGCATACTTGGTCATCAAGATCCCCTTGACAACAAGCATCCTCAGTACAAAGGTTCCAAATACAACCTATGGATTGAATGGGAAAATACGGAACGGACATACGAACCCCTATCCAACGTAGCTACAGATGACCCGGTCACTGTAGCCAAATATGCAAAAGACAACAACATGCTTGATAAACCTGGTTGGAAACATCTCAAACGCATTGTTTCACTTGCTTGAAGAACCAAGAAAATAAACAGGCTAATCCACCAAGCCAAGCTTCGATCCTTCCACACTGCTCATCAGTACCAGTATGAATTCAAGGTACCTCGCAACCATGAAGAAGCCATCCAGTTTGATACAGCTAATGGTAACACCAAGTGGCAAGATGCCATAACCCTCGAAATGTCACAGCTTCAAGAATATGACACCTTTATTGATAAAGGTATCTACAAGGCTAGCCATATACCAACTGGTTTCCAACAGATCAAGGTCCACATGATTTATGCAGTCAAGCATGATGGCCGCCACAAAGCCCGGCTAGTTGCAAATGGCAATCTCACTGAAGCTCCCATTCACAGTGTGTATGCAGGAGTTGTTTCCCTTTGTGGCTTGCGCATGTGCCTATTCCTTGCTGAACTGAATAGCTTAGAAGCATGGGGAACCGACATTGGTAATGCATACCTCGAAGCTGTTACCTGTGAGAAAGTATGCATCAAGGCCGGCACTGAATTTGGACCACTAGAAGGCCACCTCCTATTGATTTACAAGGCTCTATATGGACTTCGATCATCTGGCAAGTGCTTTGGTGATCTACTTGCTGCCTGCCTCGTTGAACTAGGTTTTGAAAGATCCAAGGCAGAGCCCGAAATCTTTATCAAGCCTGGCAACAACAAACATGGGGAGCCAGTATACGAGCTGATATGCACATATGTTGACGACCTTTGCTTATGTATGGCCAATCCTGAAGCTTTTCTGGTCATCCTACAGTCTGAACCTTATAATTTCAAATTAATAGGTTCTGGCCCAATGAATTTTCATTTGGGATGCGGCTTCGAAAGAGATGAACATGGTGTGCTCTGCATGAACCCCATCAAGTTCATCAAGAAAATGGAGGCCTCATATGAACAAATGTTTGGCTGCAAACCTACCACCAGGTTTCATTCACCCCTTGCTGAGAATGATCACCCAGAGCTAGACTCATCATCATTCCTAAGTGATACTGATATCCAAAAGTATCAAAGCATGATTGGCTCACTTCAGTGGGTCATTGCCATTGGACGTTTTGACGTGCAGACTGCTGTTATGACCTTATCAAGCTTTCAAGTGCAACCTAGGGAAGGTCATCTCAATAGAGCCAAACGAATCTATGGATACATTGCCAAGTTTCGTCACTTCAAAATCAGATTCAGAGTGGGCGTACCAGATTTTGTACTCACTGAAGGTACCAGTACAGACTGGTCCAATACCGTATATGGGGAGCACTCTGAAGACCTACCAAGCGATGCTCCTAAACCCCTGGGAAAGGTAGTTGTATTGTCTCATTTCTATGATGCAAACTTAATGCATGACATCCTAAGTGGTAAAGCTGTCACTGGTATCCTGCACTTTGCAAACAAGACCCCCATCATGTGGTTCTCCAAGAAGCAAGCAACATCTGAAACAGCCACCTTTGGCGCTGAGTTTGTATCTGCTAGAACCTGCATTGAGCAAATTGTTGACATTCGACAGTCATTCAGGTATCTTGGTACTAGAGTACACGACACATCCTACACGTGGGGAGACAATGAAAAGATGATCCAAACCTCTACATTCCCATATGCGAGGCTCCACAAGAGGCATCACATTCTCTCATATCACTATGTTAGAAGCATGATCGCAAGAGGTTTCATCCTCATGCAACATCTTGCAGGCAAGGATAACTGTGCCGACATCCTCACCAAGCATTGGGGACACTCAGTAGTGTATCCTTTACTCAAGCCCATCTTCCACTATTGTGGAAACACTGGTGATTTGCTACAGGATGACTGCATCGAATCTTAGAGGATGCTTTCGCATGGACACATGGGGAGTATTAAATTCCTTTCGTGTCTAAGTTTAGTAGAGGTACGAACCGGGAATAAATGAGACCTCGAAAAGTACGGGACTCATTCTTACGACCAATATTCGATACTTAACTGGAGGAGAAGAATCGATCGTCAATACCGAGCTCATTCTTACGATCGAGTTTGATACTTAGTGATCCAAGAAAGAACACATGCCACATGTTAGCATATGCTATCTTCTGTTAAGCGTCTTGTTTTCAAGAAAAGACAGCAGAGGTTCGGAGCCCTGCTCACGAACTTGTTTTCTTGCTGCACAGAATACGTGTTGTATTAGCGGCAACATGATATTCATCCGTAACACGGTATTCCACCGTATATTTGTAACGTATCGTGTTGTATTAGCGGCAACACGATCTTTAAAAGAGATACTTGCTCTCCAGCAAGAATCATCTCTTCATCTCATACTTTTAGATTATTTGATTATTCAACCTTAAACCTTGCAACGGACGCCCCCTTTGCGTCCTACTGTAGAACTACAAGCCTAAGATCTAACTGATTGTGTCGTTTGTCGATAGTCAGAATAGATCTGATTGGATTAGCATCCAGTCATAGTGGATATCAGAGAAATATTAGAACACAACAGACCGGCACCTCAACCGGCCTGCAGTTAAATTTCCTGTTGCTCTTCTTTGTCTTTGGATTGAATCAGCTCAACAGCCAGTTTCAAAAGGAAATTAACAATGACATGTGACTGGACTGATGGAGTGTGTCAGTGACTCATGACTGAAGTGTCTGTGTGTTGTTCAGGCTGACAAGAGTGACTTATTAGCCTGTCAGTCATACATCAGTCTGTCCCTAACTGCGTGATTTCTAGAGTCCCCGTGTCTTCGTGATAGTATCATATTACTAGTAGAAGATACCTATCTCGTAGATCTCATTTTTCCTTCTCATCAACACCATCATGCCACATGCACCTCATGGCCAACATAATCAACCTCGCCCCGCCCATTAGCTTGGTGAGCAAATCAGCAATAGTATTCATCTTGCCTGGCTCTTTTGCAATCTGGATACTTCCTCCTGCTATATTCCCTTGTTGCCTTATGATAAGCAATACTGTTGTGCTTCTTCTTACAAGGACTTTCTGGTCGTGTAGTGTTCTTCACCACAGATTCATTGTCACAGTAGATATTGGTAGGGTCTTCAATAGGTATGCCCATCAGTTGAAGCTTGTATCGCAATCCTTCAACCATCTCAATTAGTATTCTGAGTGCAACAATCGCCAATCCGAATGTAGATATTTCGACCGTTGTCTTTCTCTTAGAGAACCACAAGATAGGTGCTCTGTTAACAAAGATGATGATTCCCATGTGTGATCTTCTAGTAGCCTTACACCTGAGGACATGGTCTGCATCCACAAAACATGAAGTGATAACCAGTATGCCCTTTGGCTCAGGCATATCTGGAGGCAATTGTTCCTTTGCTTCTGGGTAAAATTCACTCCGATTGCATGCTTGGAATATAGACTCATCCACTTCAGGGACCAATGCGTCAAACACCAACTTGGTCTTGCTGTAATTCGTTAAGTATGCAAACAAGTGAAACAATTGATTGGGAAGATGTCCCTCACGGGCTTGTGCAAGATACCGAGACATAAGTGACACAGGCATAATAATATCCAGTCAACCGAGTTTGCATATCCAACAAATTATTCCAATCAAACCTTGATAGTAGTTCTGTTTCTCCGCATCCAACTCAGGGGGCGCATCTATCTCAGACATATATTCAGCACTAAGAGGAGATTTTGCGGTCTTTGGCATTACCTTGAATGCATATTTTCCTTTTGATAGTTCCTCTTCAACCAACTTGATAGCCTTTGAAGTGTACTTGGAAGAAGCCATGGACCAATATGGTGTCCCATTAATGTAGATCCTTCCAATATCAGCCCTGAGATAGAAAGAAGGCTCCTCAACGGTTCCAGCCTTCAGCTTGGACTGCCTTTTGATTGCATCCATCTGGAACTTTGGATCCATGCCACATACAAGGATATCATCCACATATGCAATGTAGTACTCATAATATGCCATACTGTCCCCCTTAAATGCAGACCTTAAGTGTGCATCCGGACAATTGGCTTTGCAAGAGACATATCCAAGGTTCCTTAAGTGTGTTGCTACGTGGGACCAGAATGATGCACCTGCAACTGGGAGGCCATACAGAGTCCTCACAATCTTGCAAGGCCTTCCACATAACTCCTCAGAAAACCCTTGTTCCTTGGTAGTGATGGTATAATACTTCTCCTTGATGGGTGCCGTTAAGTCTGCATTCTGTATATCAGTACTTGAGACTTCAAGATCATTTAGTGCCGCAACTAGAAAGAACAACCAGACCAAGTCCCGGCTAGGTACACTTGAGTAGGTGTACTTTTTGGAGATTTCCGAAACCTTATGTCCATCCCCAACAAGCTGAGCTTTTCTGGTTAAGTCAATCTTGACATCAAAAACCATGTGCATTATGATTTTGGTATGCCCCACCAGTATTTTATCTTCTTCATTGAATTCAAAAGCAATGGAACTGTTCTTCATTTCTTTTGCAATATCCTGAGCCCAATGGTCAGTCCCCATTTCCAGATCAATAGCCTTGGCCTCGGCAATTGACTTAGGGAGCTAGACTCCATACTTATGGGATTTCGTCCAATATTTGGCTTTAGCGCCAGATATGATCCGGTCTTTGTTTCAAAGGATCCAATAGGCCCACCATTTAAACGCCGGCTCATTAATTAAGCCATGCTCCCGGGCATATATGTCAGTCTCAACAGGGAAGCTTTCTTTCATATCACTCAGCTTAGCCCAGGACGTACTCCCATCTTTCCAGCTGACTAGCATCCTCCATCCTTTGGTTGTTGGCTTGGTCCTAGTTTGTCCAGATTTTGCCGTATAAGTGGCCTGCGCAATAATCAAAGCCTCTTCATCCTTTTCAAAATTGATGATCTCATCCAATAGACAATACATGCGCCCTTCATCATCCACAGAGGACTAGATACTCTTGGCAAGCATATTTGCTGTGTAGATCTCAATAGAACCAGCACCAATGTATCAAGTACCAGCTTAGATTTGCTGTAATTGTTTAAGTTTGCAAACAGATGAAACAATTGGTTGAGATGATCCTCACGTGCTTGTGCAAGATACTAAGACATAAGCAAAAGAGACATAATAATATCAATTGGCCCAGTTCACATATCCACCAGAGTATACCAATCAAACCTTGATAGTAGTTCTGATTCTCCAGATCCAACTCTTGAGAGGCATTGATCCCAGGCCTATATTTGGTGCTAAGTGGGGCTCGTGCTGTTTTTGGTAAAACCTTAAACACATATTTGCCCTTAGCCAATTCTTCTTCAACAACCTTAAAAGCCTTCAAGGTATACTTAGAGGAAGACATGGATCAATACGGGGTCCCATCAATATAAGTCTTTCCAATATCTGCCACGAGATAGAAAGAAGGTTCTTCGACAGCAGTACCATCCTTCAGTTTGAATTGCCTCTCGATTGCATACATTTGAAACTTTGCTGGATCTATCCCACATACAAGGATATTGTCAATACATGCCATACAGTATTCATAATAATCCGTATCATCCTTCCAAACAGCGGGTCACAGATGCACATCCAGATCAGCCTTGCAGGGCATATACCCAAGTTCCCTTAAGTATTTTGCCAAATAGGATTGGAATGATGTGCCCGCCACTGGGAGCCCATATAGAGTCCTCACAATTTTGTAGGTCCTTTCACATAACTCAGGAGAAAATCCCTGTTCCTCCGTAGCCACAGTATAGTTTTTAAAAATTGGTGCCATTAAGTAAGCATTTTGTATATCAGCACTGAGAACATCAGGGTTGTTAAGTGTTTTTGTATGCTCAGAAATCAACCAGATAGGTATAACAAATAGTTTAAAATAATTGAGATGTGAGCTCATGGTTGCTGTCGATTTGTTGGAATTTGTTGTTGTTGTTGCCATTGACCCTGAAATAAGGAGAAAAGCAAAGTGAGAAAATACATCTTCAGCAATGCAGGAGGCAGTATCATTGTCTCTCTCTCACACACAGTTGCCCTCGTCTATTTGTTGTTGTTGTTGTTGCTGCTGCTGTCAATTTGTTGTTGCTGTTGATTTGTTGTTGCCATCGATTTGATGTTTGAATGAAAGAAGACTTCTTACTCCGTTGTCACTTGAAAGGATCTTGTTCTCGTTGATATAGATGCAAGGAATGCAGATTTGTGCTTTTAAGATGCCGCCTTCCAGCAACAAATCTATCGTCACAATGCTATCATTTTTCCTCCGGTACAAGGCTACTACTCTTTGGACTTCTCTATCTGAGCATGGATCTTTGAGCTAACCAATCAATGGATCAACAAGGTTAGGTCCCACGTTCTTAGACAGAATGCTTGCATTCTACTCAGATAAGGGTTGGTGTGATACAACCAATAGTAGGAATAATTTTGATGTCTTTCTTTCTAATTTATGAGTGGAAATCGTATTTTTTTAATTCTTACGAGAGAAAAAAATCCCTCTGTATTTTCAAACACACACTGTATTTTCATGATGTATTGCTCCCAAGAAGAAAAAAATCTTTGCTACTACTTTGTAATAAAATACACACTGTACTAATGCTCAAGAGAAAAAAGCGTATCTTTGCTACTGGTAAAATACAGTACAAAAATACAGAACGAAAATACATTACAAAAATACAGCATGTTCATTAAATTTGATACCCCCGGAGTACTTAACAAATGAGATCTGTTAATTAAATTGAGAATGTTGATTAAACCATACTTAAGCTGTAATTTTTGTACTGTATTTTAAGGTCATTATAATTGTCTAATTAAATTTGCTACTTAATTAATAAAATCATATTGATGTTGAAGAATTCTTCAGTGTTCTTTTTCCAGACATTAATTTCTTCCTGATAGTGCCAGATACTCAAATTCAGAAGCTTTATTAATATATAATTATGCAGCTACTTCAGAATATTGATAAAAACATACTTAAGTTGTAATTTTTGTACTATATTTTAGTACTGTATTTTGAGGCCATTAGATTTGTCTAATTAAATTTGCTACTTAATTAATAAAATCATAATGATGTTGAAGAATTCTTCAGTGTTCTTTTTCCAGCCATCTATTTCTTCCTAATAGTGTCAGATACTCAAATTAAGAAGCTTTATTAATAAATAATTAAGCAGCTACTTCAGAATGTTAATTAAAACATACTTAAGATGTAATTTTCCTATAGTATTTTCGTACTATATTTTTGTACTGTATTTTTGTACTGAAATTCCGCACGCTGTTAGACCGTAGGAAGTATTCCAAATTTAAATTTGCGCGCTCGTGCGCTGGATTAGTGACTGGACTAAGATATTATTTTAAAATACTCCATACAAGCACCAGTACTTATACATACCTTTAGGTACTCTGTATTGGTGTGCCCTATAGAACTGCACACAATGCATACTACTCAAAGTACTATCCATGGACCAAAATGAATCCAAAATTCATAATGCCTACTAAAGTTTCAGCTTGTTTCTTGTCATTTTTCTTCCATAGTCTACCCCATCCATAGTATGAGCAATATTGATGATGAAATTTCAGCCAATGTCACACATTTGCACTCAAAACTAACTAGGACCCCTTATTTTGGTCCATGTCCTGGGTCCAAAATAAATCCAAAATTCATAATGCCTAAAGTATCTGCTTGTTTCTTCTTGTTTTTCTTCCATAGTCTATCCCATCCATAGTGTGAACAACATTGCCACTCAAACTGCATAAAATGTTGTGGTTTATGTCTCAAAATGGCATGCAAGAGAGTATTTGTGGTGCAAATCTAGTGCCCAACAAACTGACTGATAAGGTGATGACTCCCAAAGCATCAGGTAAAGACCATAAATAATTTTGACACGACTCATCTTATGCATAGTGTGAACAGCATTGCCACTCAAACTGCAGAGAAAGTTGTGGTTTGTCTCTCCAAATGGCACAAAAGAGATTATTTTTGGTACATTTCCCATGCTCAAACTCTCTGATTGGGTAATGACACCCAAAGTATCAGGTCAAGACCATGAATAATTTTTTCATGACTCGCCTGATGCTTATTGGGAACAACAGTACCAAACATAATACAGAAAAGGTTGTGGTCTGTCTCTCCAAATGGTACACAACGTCCGAAGAGACTATTGTTGGTGAAAATGAAGGGCACAAACTAACTGATTGGGTGATGACACCCAAAGTATCATGTCAATACCATGAATAGTTTTTTCATGACTAGTCCGATGCATATTGGGAACAACATTGCCACGCACAATACAGAAAATGTTGTGGTTTCATCCAATGTCTCTCCAAATGGTGTGCACAAGAGACTATTTTTGGTGCAAATCCAGGGCGCAAAATGACTGATTGGGTAATGAATCCCAAAGTATCAGGTGAAGACCATGAATAATTTTTTCATGACTCATCTGATGCATATTGGGAACAACATTTCCACACACAATACAGAAAATGCTGTGGTTTGTCTCTACAAATGGCACACAAGAGAGTATATTTTGGTGCAAATCCAGGGCACAAAATAACTGATTTGGTAATGAATCCCAAAGTATCAGGTAAAGACCAGGAATAATTTTTGCATTACTCTTCTGATGCACACTGGGAGCAACATTTCCACACACAATACAGAAAATTTTGTGGCTTGTCTCTACAAATGGCACACAAGAGAGTATTTTTGGTGTAAATTCAGGGCACAAACTAACTGAATGGGTAATGACACCCAAAGTATCAGGTAAAGACCAGGAATAATTTTTGCATGACTCATCTGATGCATGGTGTGAACAACATTGCCACTCAAAATGCAGAAAATGCTGTGGCTTGTCTCTCCAATTGGCATGCAAGAAGTGAGGTATCTTTGATATTTTTGTGTGTCACCACCTAATGAGTGCATTTGGGGCCTGGATTTGGAGGGAAAATAGCCACTTTTTTTTAATTTCGAGTGCAAAAATCAGACATTTTTTATTTGTTCATGCAGCATGTTGTTCATGTTATGTACAATATGAATCATGAAAGAAACAGAAGTGAGGTATCTTTGACACTTTGTGTGTCACCACCTAATGTATATATTTTCTTTCCCAATTCAATGCAGAAATGGACTCATTAGGTGGTGACTCACCAAGTATGAGGTCAATTCAATTTTTTTTGCACAGTTCATAATAGGAAGAACATTCATAATCCAATCACCAAAAATATCTGATTGTTTTGCCCCAAAATGAACATTGGTGCATATTTCCCCTCCAAATTCAGTGCAGAAATGGACCCATTGAGTGGTGACTCACCAAGTATCAGGTAAATTCAATTTCTTTTTCTGGCGCATTTCATCCTGTCCATAATAGGAAGAACATTCATAATCCAATCACCAAAAATTTACTTTAATCAGTGTCAAATAAAAATTATACATCAGTTGTTTAATCAAAATGGAAGTGCTGTTTTTGGATTACTCTCAGACAAAAAAGTTTGCGGATATTACTAGTGGTAGCTGATATTGCATGCAAAAAGATACATAGCCGGGTACTGTGCAAAAAGTGTATGTAGGTAGGTACCGTGCTGACCCAGGAGAGTTTTGAACCAGCACTGACTGGCTACCAAATTGTATGGATGAGTTGGGGGTTTGAATACATAATCTTTGTGTAATCAGAGGGGTGGCTTGCACTGGTACATGCTTTACTTCTACACAAAATAAAGGCTGTGCACAAGCCAGACACATGGAAGAAGTCAGGGTGCACAGCACACACGACACGCACAAAACCTGAAAAACTGTACACACACAAAACCACACAAAAAGAAACACATGCTTCTTGGTCGGCACAGTATTTTTTTTCAAAGCAGGGAAAATAAATGTTGTCCGAGAGTCACAAACAACACAACAACGGAACAATAAAGAAACACTAGTGAGTGACAATGACGGAAATTTGATGGAGATTCTTTTTGTTTCTGATATTTCATTCTTTTTTTTTAGTTGAAATGGAACAACAATCAAACAAACCAACAAAGGAAAGGATGACACTCAAAATGGAACAACAAACAAAACAGAATGGAATGATAGAAGGGAACAACAGAACAGAACAACAGAACGGCAGTGAGTGACAATGATGGCAATTGGTTGGAGATACTATTTGTTTCTGATATTTCCTTATTTTATTTTTATTGAAACAGAACAACAATCAAACAAGCCAACGAAGGAAAGAAGGGCACTCAAAACGGAACAACCAATGAAACAGATCAGAACAATGGAACGGAACAATGGAACAGAACAATAGAACAGAACAACAGAATGGAACAACAGAACACAAATAAATTACAATGACAACAATTTGTTGGAGGTTCTATTTGTTTTGGATCTTTCTTTTATTTTTATTTTTATTTTTCACAACAACAATGGAACAACAAAACAATGGAACGAAACAACGAAACAATGGGATGAAACAACACAAACGGAACAACACAAACAAAACAATGAAAAAAATAAAACACCACACGTCAACTATACAGCAACATCTTTTTTCCCTTTCAGCAGCAATCCGCCAGCAACAAAGTGATCCACCAAGGATGAAGCCAGAAGATCCATCAGCAACGGCATCCGTCAACAAACAATGAGGATCTGATGGTTATCTGAGAGATGGTGATAACAATGATAATGATGATCCAAGAGATGACAATGATGATCCAAGAGTCAACAAGACGATCTGAGAGACAATGATGACAATCTGAGAGATGATGATCAGCCTCTTTCATTCCTCTAATATTTTTCACTTCTAAAAAGCAGCTGCTTGGAGGTTTGCAGGTTACAAAATCAGCAAGAAATCGGATCTTTTTAGGAATTGACAAGAGATAGATCGCAGAAGGGGAATGGTGTTTGCGGTTCATTATTAAACTGTAATGTAAGAAGGCTACATTTGTACATACATACATGCGGAGCTACGTACATGATCTACGGTACAAGTTGTACTGTGAAAGATTGAGAAATAGTTATAGTAGTGGTGGTACATGCAGGAAGAATGAAGAAAGAAACACTTTTCTTGCGTGACAATATGACATAGGATGAGGTTGAACAACTTTAGTAATTAGTACTAATTACTTTTGAATAATATGAGATTCTATTTGGATATGTATGGTGTTCTTGGCATTCATATCATGATTGGAAACTAGTAGTTGAGAATTAGATACCAAATCTGAGAATTATAAATGAAAATTTGAAAGTTGCATTAAGATATTGATTTTGATGAATGATATTCATAACATAGCAGACTGAATTTGGTAATAGAGAAAAGAAATTGAAGATTGGATGACAAGAATCATAAAACCAGGGAAGAAATCAACTTCAGTCACACAGAATTAGTGACTTTTGACACAAATTATTCAACTATGGAGGAAACAAACTCTGTATCACACAAAATTAGTGAGTCACGACAAGAAATATTAAGTCACTGACAAAATTATTTTGACTTCCACAAAATTAGTGATTCAAAACAAAAAATTATTAAATCACGGAAGATTTTTGTTAGGCTTGCATGCCGGTTGCAAGTGGGGTTGGGAATCACAAGCTTATTAGATTCCGTTGCATGATAAAAGTGCACACAAGAGAGGATGGCAAAAACAAATGAAACAAATTCAAAAGACGTTGCAAAACAGTTATCAGACGTGAAGTTTCTTGGTGACTTTGTTGAGTTCTCCGAATTCACTAACGAGTCAACAGGAGCCATCTGGTTTTGGTAGGACAAAGGTTGGCATTCCCCATTATGTGGCATAGCATTGCTCAAGGATTCCAAGTTTTGCTTGTCAATTGATTTCTTTCTTGACAGCTTCTTGTTGGTGGAGGGGGGTTGTATATGGTTGTTTGATGTGATATAGACTTGCACCTCGCTGGAGATTGATGTGGAACTCTTGATTAGGGAAAATACCTAATTCTGTGTCATTGAGACCTTCAAAAAGTTCCTCATGGCTGGTAAGAATCTTGAGGAGACAAGATTTTTCATGGTTGGAGAGGTGTTCCTGTTCTGATACTAACTTGTTGAGAGCTGTTTTCTCATATTTGTTTGAACCATTGGCGTAGGCTTGTTGGGACGATTGGTTGGTGTAGCTCTCGGCAGTGGAATGAGGTTCTGCAGACATGACTTTGTGGAGCATGATCTTGTTGAGTAAGTAGTTCCTTGGATGAAACTGCATAGTCTTATCAAACCATTTGATGGTGCAAGCTTTGAAGTCCATTTTCATTCCAAGGTCTCTCATGGTTTGTTGGCCAATGAGGAGGTGGTAGTTGATGTTTTGAGTGACAACAAAACACTTGAATTGCAGCACTTTCAGGGAGTAGGAGAGCTCTGGAAACATGATATTCTCCACGATCTAGTACAACGTCCGAACAATGTGCGTATAGTAGGTATGATGATGTCGTACTACCGGAGTACTACTAGTAGTAACTTACTATGTGCTGTCAGAAATGAATTACTAATTTAAAGATTGTGGGAGTGTGCGTTGAACTGATGGGAACAAAATTCTTGCACATGGTAAAACTAGTAAGATATGTATTTTATACATTCTTCAATACTGCTGGTAGAAATGACTGGCACATGTCACTGTGCCTGACATCAGAATTTGGAGAAGTTTCGGTTTTCAATGAATCATGGGAAATGAATCGTGGGAATTCAATCATACGGAGTGGAATACGAGTATGTACTCGTACCGGTACCGGTACGTACCACATGGGGTTTCTGTTTCTTCCTGTAGCGAGCCGAATGAAAGTAATGGTAGTGCCACGTGGCACTCCCTACGAATGGTAGAAGGCCAGACCGGGGGAGATCTAGTAGATTTCACTATCACTGAAACTAGCTTCTAAGCATGCTCTAGACCCCGATAGCCTTAGCAAGCCGGCAAAGGATCCCTCCAGCAAAGCGCAAGCCTACACTTTCTACCAGAAGAAATACAATCAATTCCCTGTATCACCGGAGCAATGTGTCACTGTATCACTAAATCAGTCATAGGGAATGGGCTTGCGACCGAAAGACTCATCTGCAATTATCGAAATTACAGGCTAGTAGTAGCGCTAACAACAAGCGTGTAAAGGATCCCTCCAGCAAATCCAAGCATACAGCTCAGTCTTTTTGCTCCTAAAACAATTAGTAGTAGAATAAACTGGCTAACACGCCAAGGTCCAATAGTCATTCCCATTGTACCCGTATAAGCCTATCTCTTTGTGATAGTCATCCTATTACAGACCGATTCCCATGCCCGCGCCTTCTACACAACACCGCCGATCGATCCGACACCAAGCTAGCCTGACAGACCCGACGCTGCTCTCCTACTATACAAGTACCGTGATACCCGCACAACCCTACCTGGTGCTATAGTCCCTCTATTGCAGACCAAACAGAAGGCCTCCCACGAGAAGCCAGCAGCATGCTTAACTACTCAGAGTACTTTCAAGCTACCCCGAGCCCCTTTGGGAGTCCAGTTAAACCCGGAGGACACCATGAAACTGGGAGTGTTGTTCCCTTCCAGAAAGGGAGAACCTCCTCTCATTGGCATCCCCCTCACCAACCCTATGGGGTGGAAATCTAGTCCCCCAAACTTCTGTGCCTTCAACAAAACCATCGCAGACCTAGCCAATGCTACTCTATCTACAGGGCTAACACATGCCAGGCGCCAGCCATATCGACTGAATCTGCTCTCTGAAGCCCATCCGCTTGACGGCATGGAACGCTGCCGTATGTCCGGCGCCGCCAACGAGCCTACCGCCCAGAGCACCACCCCCAGCCGGAAGCCGGTGCGCTACTGGGATGTGTATGTGGATGACTTCTGTGGCCTTGCTCAGGACAACCAATGGACCCGACGCGCCATCAAGAGGGTGCTCTTCCAATCCCTTGACAAAGTCTTCTGGCCACTAGATGCCACTGACACCCCCTTCCGGCAAGAACTAGCTTCCCTCAAGAAGATGCTCAAAGGGGATGCCACTTGGACCACCAAGAAAGTTATTCTCGGCTGGCTCATCGATTCCATCACCAAAACTATCAGCCTTCCTCCCCATCAAGTGGACCGGCTACAGGAGATTCTTCATTCCATTTCACCCGACCAGCGCCATGTCCCAATCCAACAGTGGCACCAAGTCCTTGGGGAACTCAGGTCTATGGCGCTGGCCATTCCTGGCTCCATTGGCCTCTTCTCCATCCTTCAGGAAGCCTTCTGACGCCAAGAGCCAGGCAGGCAAAGACTCAGGCTCACCAAACGAGTCCACAGCTTCCTGCGCGACTTCCAATGGCTGGTCAATGATCTCTCCCACAGGCCCACCTCCATAGCTGAACTAGTGCCAGATACCTTCCCTGCTACCTTGGGAGCCTGCGATGCATCTGGCACAGGCATGGGGGGCATCTTTTTTGTGCCCCTCCATGATGGCACAGTGCAACCCCTCATGTGGAGGCAGGCTTTCCCCAAGTGGGTGCCTACCCAGTTAGTCACCTTTGACAACCCTGGGGGCACCATCACGAACAGTGACCTCAAGCTGGCTGGATCCAGCTCACAATGATATCCTTGCTCAGGCAGCCTGTGTCCAAGCCAGAACCACCCATAACTGCTATGACAACACAGCGGCTGTCTATTGGCAACAAAAGGGCGCAACCACTACCACTGGACCTGCGGCTTACCTCCTCCGGATCCAAGCGCTGCACCAGAGACTCCATCAATATGTCCCACTCCTGGGACTACATCCCCGGCCCTGTCAACCGCCCGGCTGACCTCCTCTCCTGTTCTGACCTCTCTGACACTGCCTTGCTCCGCCACTTTAACACCACCTATCCGCAGGACTTGCCTTGGCTCTTATGTCCCCTCAAGCCTCCCATGCTTTCTGCTCTGACCTTGGCTCTATCCAGAAGACCATGCGCGCTTCAGTCACTGAACTCTATGCCAAGTGCAAGGATGCCCATTGGAATCAATGGGTTTGCTTCTGTTTGTCTCAAGGCTTTAACCCCCTCCTCCAATCTGTTAAAGATCCAATCCCCATCCTCCAGGTCTTTGCAAAAAGACTCCATGATGGCCAACTGTCCTGTAGCCACAAGCCCCTCAGATCTCGCACAGTATCGGACACCATCAGGTCAGTGGGCCAGACGCTGGCCCGCTTGGGGTCCAAAGACCCCAGAACAAACTCCACCGGCAGTCTTGACTTCAGGCTAACGGCCCAATTCAAGGGCTATGCCAAACTGGACCCAGCCCCCTCCAGGGTAAAACCAGTCCCAATCACCCTTGTCATGCATGCACTTTGGTTTGCATACTATGACTCCCTCTCCCCCCCTCATCAGGCCATTGCCAATATGATTTGCATAGCCTTCTTCTTCTGTCTCCGCCCTGGTGAGTACACAGGTACTACCAGGGATGACCAAGCCTTCAGCCTACAAGATGTCGCCTTCTATCTTGGATCACACATCGTCCACCACTGATGGACCCTGTGCATGAGCTCCAAGTTGCTACCCCTGTTACCCTCACCTTCACCACCGAGAAGAGTGGGGACAAGGGGGAAGTGGTGGCTCATGCCAGAAGTGGTGACTCACTCTACTGCCCCATTGTACCATGTGTTCGCCAAGTCCTTCACCTCAGGAGCTGCTGCCCTCCCAGCTCCCCTTTCAGCCCAACCCTCAAGCTAGCCAGTTACTTCGACAATGGGGTGTTAACCCTCGTACGAGCGGCAACTGTCACTTCCTCCATGAGGGTCTATGCCCAGATCCTCTACATACCACTGGCATCTCCCCTGCAGCAATCTCTGCTTGCTCCCTTTGAGCAGGCGGGGCTATGGTCCTACTACAGGGCAACTGCAACTCTAATGTCATCAAGCTCCTTGCAAGATGGCACAGTGACTGCATGATGAGGTACTTGCATCAGCAGTCCCTCCCCATTTTCAAGAATCTTGCCTCTGTCATGTTCAACAATGGAACATACTCCTTCCTGTCCTGAGGAGTGGGTACCAGCTGCAGCCCCCGCTCCCGCCGGCAGCTCTCTCTGATTCCTCTTGGCAGAATCTCCCACCCTCGCGGGCTGGCCTCCATGTCCCTTCTCGGTCCAGTCTCCATCCCACTCCCACCCGGTGGCTTGTGGCCCAATGGCAGAAAAGGCTTAACAGCCAAAGCCTTAACTGCCCAAGCTGTTAAGCCAGGATATGCGCCGGTGTGTGTGGGCACAGCAAACTAAGGGACCGGACTCTACAGCCTGCAAAACAAACAACAGGCGGGAGTTCCCCGGATCCCCCTCTAGCATTGCTTAACCCACCAACACACCCATGAACTACAAGCATTGCACATACAGTAATACAAGTAGGCTGGCTACTGAGGCTATTACGAATGTAGTGAGTGATAGTTGATGTAGCAAGCCAAATGAAAGTAATGGTAGTGCCACGTGGCACTCCCTACGAATGGTAGAAGGCCAGACCGGGGGAGATCTAGTAGATTTCACTATCACTGAAACTAGCTTCTAAGCACGCTCTAGACCCCAATAGCCTTAACAAGCCGGCAAAGGATCCCTCCAGCAAAGCGCAAGCCTACACTTTCTACCAGAAGAAATACAATCAATTCCCTGTATCACCAGAGCAATGTGTCACTGTATCACTGAATCAGTCATGGGAATGGGCTTGCAACCAAAAGACTCGTCTGCAATCGTCAAAATTACAGGCTAGTAGCGCTAACAACAAGCGTGTAAAGGATCCCTCCAGCAAATCCAAGCATACAGCTCACTCTTTTTGCTCCTAAAACAATTAGTAGTAGAATAAACTGGCCCACCACACCCACCTGCAGAAAAGGCTTAACAGCCAAAGGCTTAACAGCCAAAGGCTTAACAGCCAAAGGCTTAACAGCCAAAGGCTTAACAGCCAAAGGCTTAACAGCCAAAGGCTTAACAGCCAAAGGCTTAACAGCCAAAGGCTTAACAGCCAAAGGCTTAACAGCCAAAGGCTTAACAGCCAAAGGCTTAACTGTCCAAGCTGTTCAGCCAGGATGTGTGCCGGTGTGTGGGCACAGCAAACTAAGGGACCGGACTCTACAGCCTGCAAAACAAACAACAGGCAGGAGTTCCCCGGATCCCCCTCTAGTATTGCTTAACCCACCAACCCACCCATGAACTACAAGCATTGCACATACAGTAATACAAGTAGGCTGGCTACTGAGGCTATTACAAATGTAGTGAGTGATAGCGGGATCTGAGTAATCAATTCTCAGCGCACGAAAATCACCAAATTAATTTCTTTCGTATCAGCATTCCAGTACGATGCATGTTCTATGTGTCATGGAATCATCGTACGGACCTAAACTTGTACCGTACTTGTACCAGGAGTCATAATAAGAGAGGGGTGCGACACGACCACTTTCCACTGAAACCATGATAAGAGGATTTTGGAAAAAAGCTTCCCCAGCTAAATTTTTAAAAGTATGTTTTTACTGCATAATGCTAGTAAAAAGGACAGTGAAACACCTGATTCCCAAAGGTACTTTCAATCACTTTCTGACCTTCATATTACACACACACCTTCCTTATACTCTTGAGAGACACATAGTAAGTGGCGTTTGGCTGTATTGTTCATCTGTGGCGTTCTTGACAAGCACATGTGGGGTGACCACCAAAAAATGGTTCAATGGTCTGTCTGTCATCTGTTTTTGCTGGTCATTCCCACCAAAAATGATTCCAAACCCACAAACAGTCTGTCCGTTGTCCATTTTCGCTGCTCAGTCCCACCAAAAATGATTCCAAACCCACAAAAAGTCTGTCCACCATCCATTTTTCGCTGCTTTTTGCTCACAATATCTTGTGCTGTCTCTCTCTTTAATAAATACAATTCTGTGCATAATCAGCCCAAACAAGCTAAATGTTCAGCTTCCTCACAAAAAGTTGGTTTAGAATGAACCCTGTAACTCATTTTAATATTGCTTTTTGATTGAGTTGCTATCATTTGAAAGTGTAGTAGTTTTACTAGCATTATGCAGTAAATACAGACTTTAAAATTTAGCTGGGGAAGTTTTTAACAAAATACTCCTACCATACAGCGGAAATACCACAATTGTGGTATTTAGCCTGGCACTACTGTGGCACGTAAGTAGAAACCGGTACGCTTAATGATACATACCTCTAATGACTATTCCTACTGTTTTTCTCTGTAGAAATCATGTGGTACCCCTCAAAAACAGAGGTACAGGGTGAATTTCCATACACAGTATTGTTGCATTTTTAGTGGTATAAGACTCTGTGTTACTCTTAAGGAAATACCACAAATACCACAAGTACTTTACATGACCATTGTTCTTTACTCTTCTTTCTAAGAAATGTCCCCGGAGGTGCTTTTCTTTTCGCTCACTTTTTTGCTCACTTTTTCAAAACGACGATGGATACGACAAATAAGCGCCAATCCCCCTACTATCATTGCTGCTAAATTGGCCCCCTCTGAGTAAGAAGCTAGTGTGCTGTATAGTAGTAATACTTTGGTACTCTATTTAAATTTGGTCTACATGTCTAATGGCCAACAGCTTTTTAGTACTAGGGCCGTGGTAACGATTGATCAATCAATCAATCAATCACCATTTCTTGCGGTTGCGGTTGACTCTGTGTATGGTAAGCAATGCAGCAATGACTCAGCTCATCAACCGTCTTTGGAAGGATGAAGGTTGTGGAGGGAACAACAGGCTGTATCAGTAGGCGACGGCGTTTGTTGTTGTGTGTCTGTGTGCTGTGTCGGCGCCGAGTATGTTGCTGGAGAGCATCCCTCCCTCCCTTGTTGTTGTTGCTACTAGGGGGGATTTGCCCTGCAGATTTTTAGGGTAGTGTAACACGTTGGTTTGTACCTAAATCCACTTGTAATGAACCTTCATGGCCTCGTCACCCTGCTTGTTGCTTCTCTTTGTAGACTATCCATCCATTGTCATTGTTGTCATCTAGTTGTTCTTTGTATCGTATCTTGTTCAATAGCCGTTCGGTTTGATTGCCATTCAATTGCCATTCCAGGTCAGCAAATCAGTAGAGGAACATGAGGGTTTTCGAATGTGGTAGTATTTGTACATGTCCACCCTCATCTTCCCTTCTATTGGAGGGGAAACAGATGGGTCGTAGAAGGGCCGTCGGCTCGATTTTTTCGTATCTTCGTGTGTGTTATTTGCCATTGAATTGCCGTTTGAATACCCTTCCGGATCGAAAACCAAGTAGCGGAATGTGTAGGTATTTGAGTTGGTGTCATTTTGTACTACTTTTACAGTGGTGAACCTTCATGGTCTGTTCTATGGAAGGAGAAACAGATGGGCCGGAGAAGGGTTGACGACGTCAATTTTTCGTATCTTCGTGTGTGTGTTATTTGCCATTGAATTGCCGCTCGAATACCCTTCCGGATCGAAAACCAAGTAGAGGAGTGTGTAGGTATTTGAGTTGGTGTCATTTTGTACTATTTGTACGGTGATGAACCTTCATGGTCTGTTCTATGGAAGGAGAAACAGAAGGGTTGATCATGGGCCGGCATTCGTGATTTTGATGATGGGACTTCCCATCAAAAAAATTGTCTTACGAGTGAGTTTTTCGGTGTGTTTTCAGGGTCTTTTGTCTTGTTCTTTTTTTGAAGGGACTTCGGTGTGCGGAGCACACATATGTTTATTTCCTGTAGACTTCTACATGGTTTTGGTACTGGGTATTAATTGTGGTATTTTTATCTTGTACACTCACCGTATCATGGTTTCAAGGACCCCCATTTTTTCTTCTAGTATCATGCAGCGAAAACGGATGACGGGCAAACGATGTGTCGCACCCCTCTCTTATTATGACTCCTGACTTCTACCGGTACTACGAGTACCTACGAACATCTGTCGCCGAACATGATCTAAGATTTTTAAAATGGGTCTTAAGTTGTACTCGTACCGAAGTACGGAGTAATGATTATTACTGAATTATTTTTTCGAAGTTCAGTATGGTGAGTGTACGGTACAAGACAAAAATACCGTGAGAGTACGGTATGTACCGGTACACAAAAAAAACGCAACTTAAAATGCAACAGTACACAAACCATGTAGAAGTCTACAGAGGTAACGTTTGGTGAGCACACCGCACCTTTTTGTGTAACACTCTAAGTATCGAACAAAATTTGGCAAGCAAAATTACAAATTACTACGAAGTACTCGCTAAAACAAGAGTGCTCACAAGACAGATCGAAAATCAGCCATTCTCTTTCCGCGTCAAGGTACAACAAGATGGAAGTACATGTGTACAAATAATACTGTTATCTATTACTTCCATGTTACACGACCCTAACATCGACTTAGACAGGTGATCGATCAAACCGCCGAACCTTGAATACTCAACAAGACCGACAACAACACGACAATTCCAAAAATCGACCATTCACTTTCCGAGCTGAGGTACAAGAAGATGGAAGTAAATGTGTACAAATAATACTGTTATCTATTACTGACATGTTACACGACACTAACATCAACTTAGACAGGTGATCGATCAAACCCGCCCATGATTACAGCACACTAGACGGCGCATGCAACAAAGAACATAAAAAAACTTGAACCAAAAAACAGAGCTTATCAGCAACAACAGGGGGGGATCCCCTATCCAACAAGCTCCTCCTCTCCTCCACCATCAATCGATCGTTCGAGGATCGATTGAATCGATCAGACCAACCACCATCGAACCAACAATCGAACACCAACAAATTGAACACCAACGAATCAATCGAATGAATCGATCGAACAAATCGATCGAACCAACAAGAAGGATCCAATCAAACCAGCACCACCAATCGAACCAGCAAGTGAGTGATCAATCGAAGCGATCATCGCAGACCCGGATTCCCTCCATCCCTCTCATCACGACGCATTGCCTTGATTAGCTTTGTGATGGACAAGTCCCCATAAACACGCTTGATCTTGCTGATGGCAGTATTCACATCATTGCCACGATTCAAGAGCCTCTCCATACAACTCCACACAACTTTCCTGTTGGAATACTTGAACTTAACGCGCCCTCGCTCAGCTGCAGTGAAGTCGCGCGCCAGCTTCCTCCCTCCTATTCCATTTTGGTACTCATCCCACAAGGCTTGGATGGTTCTTGGAGTGGCATACAAGGTTACAGACCGCTGCCCCTCTGGAAGACCCGGAGCCGCGTCCACTACAACTGGCCCTCTCCCTCCTCCTCCAAGACGGCGCGCCGGCGCTATTGCCATCCCCCTAAAAATCTGTTGCAACTGCTTCATCTGTCTCTTCATCTCTGCTATCTCTGTAATGTTATGGTTCCTGAGCTCTGTAACATGGTTCTGTGTGGTACACATCTTAGCATAGATAGCATTCTTCCATTGCTCTCCGTGCCCTCGTGCTCCCCGAGCAATCTCATCTTCTGTCGTAGGGATTTCATCCAAGTGCACAACCCCATCATGATTTGAAGCAATCACTCGAACTTTTTGAATAGGATTCACTTCATCCTCCAATCTTTCTTTTAAAAGGCTGTAGCGATTAAGTATCTGCCCCTTCAGTCCAGGAGGAACCAAATCAACTGCTGCTCCATCAAAGCAAGCCCAAAGCAAGGCCTTTGCAAGAGTGGTGGCAACTGCAGGGCCAAACTTGGATTTAATTGCTGGCGCGACGGCACTGCACAGCCACTCCTTTGTAATACCACTACCATCTTTCTCTTTGTACTGACAGATGCCCTTAAAACACAACTTACTAGCTGCATTAATATCCGGCCAATCCAACTGTACATCCAGGTAGTCTTCTTGCATGCCTCTAGTCTTCCATCTAGCTCTGTAGTTGACATTGTCCCTAGTAGCTCCTGCTCTGCGCGCCATAGTTGTACCCCACTTCTTAACAGAGTGAGTGCCAAGCTTCCTATCAGTAACAGGTTCAAACTCTGGATCCTCAATAATTCTCCTGAGGGCATTCTGATAGGTGGTCTTGCAAGAATTTGCTTTCTGCATCTTGCACCTTTACAGACGAATCAAACACAGTATTTCCTTCTGCAAACAACCATTGGCTTAATCGCCCTGCCCCAGTGCTTAGCCAGACCTCCAAATAGATTGCAAGCCCAAGGAGAACACAGTATCGATGATCCATAGCCCCCATTAGCAGCTGCACTGGGCAGTCCCCTTCATCCTGAACATTCTTTGACCATCTCATCTGCGCTGTAATGTAACCGGTATAGTTTAGGCTGGCTTCCAAGTTCACCTTCTTCATATGGGATGTATCATCCCCCCTACCAATCATATGAAGCTGGAACTTCAACATTGCTTGGTGTCGAAGCTGAACAATGCTGTGTCCCTTTGCTAGATCAAGCACTTGCAGGAACTCTTCATTTGTGAAGCACCGATCAGCTCGGCTCTCCTTTCCTAGGCGCTGAGTCTCTTTCTTCTTCACTGCTTTAATAAGGTTGTTAATGCAGCGGGACTTCGTGGGATTTCCTACGCGTGTGGCTTCATTCCAGGCGGCATGGCTTGGCATGAAGTATGAAATAGCCTTTTTCCAGTACATCAGAGTACTTGATTGACCAAATCTTGGATTATCGTTTGTTCCAGGATCGGCTTTCCCATACACCTTGAAACACATCCATCTGTAGATATCCTCAGGTGTAATGACAGCAAGCTCCTCCGTAGTGAACATCTTGTCCGTGCGATATTTGCATTCATGCAAGAAATCCATCAGCATCAGCAATGACTTGTGGTATCTTAATACTTGGGTTGGAGCATTCACATTGTTTGGTAAGACAGGTGTTGGTCCTGCAACTCGGCCTCCTCGTTGACGAGGCGTGTCTGTTGTGTCATTATCATCATCAGTCCGCATCCGCGCCTGTAATAGCTGTGCCATTTGATGCTGCTGTTGCGTCATCGTCATCGTCATCGTCATCGTCATCGTCATCGTCATCGTCATCATCAGATTCAAGGGGTTCTTGTTGGTCTTCTTCTTGTTGGTCTTGTCGATCTCCAAGACGTCCAAGTCGACCGCGAGCCCTTTCAAGTGTTGCCAATCACACACGTTGGCCCGTTTCCAAACGTTGAATTATTCTTCCTGTTCTTGTTCCGGAAGGAGGGCGGGGAGCAGCACGAGTCGTAGGAGATCCGGATGATGAGGATGAGGGGGACGACAACGAGGATCCAGCACCAGCACTATTCCGGAAATCTAGAAGGGATGTAGCATTCCGGATTTCTTCCATACTCCGACCACCTGCTGGAAGGGGAAAGGCTCTTTCAAATGCTGCAGTGTTCGCTGCAGCAGCGCGGGCTGCAGCACGCCGTTCCCTCGCTCTAGCAGCCCTTGGATTGGTACTGAGTATGCAGGGCATGATACTAGCTTGCTTGCTTGGTGTTTCTTGTTGCTGTTACGTGTTTTTGATGAATTTGGATATAAAATGTGAGCAAGTCAATGCGTTGAATCCATCATGTGTTGAATCAATGCGTTGAATCCAAAAAGAAATGAAGTAAGAAACCAAAGTGGAGTCTTATTGAGTGTCGCCAAAAACAAGTGAAATAATGGGCCGTTACTCAATGATGTGTGGTTGCATAAGTTGCGCACCTCGTGTTAAAATACAGCAATAAAAAGCAACTAAAAATGCAACCCTCTTAAGGTTGAATATGCAACCTGTATTGTCCGGTGCTAGTACAAAAAACGTTACCGCACCTTTGTTTTTGGAGGGTGCCAAATGGGGTATCTAGGTCTACAGAACGTGCAGTACAAAGTTGCACGCAGCCAGGAAAATTCAACCCGGGTTGCATTTTATGTGTATCATACGGGTAGTAAACATGTATGTGCTCCTTACACTCAAGTCTCTTCAACTCTAACCCTAACCCTAACTCACATACTGTACAATAGAGCGTTGTTCTTCGATGATTGGCAATCGTTCTTTTTTTGAATGTCCATCTGCTTGTGGTGACGGCATCTTTCTCATTTTTCTTTGTTATCCGGTTCGTTCTAGAGTTTTTTTTTGTCAAGAAACTTCCATCGATTCGTAAGATTGCTCTTACCGGTACCGGTACAAGTACAGTTTGAGGTTGCGCTTACACGCTTTGACTATCTGTACCGGTATTTTACCACTTTCCACTATTATTCGTTGGTCGCGCTACGAAACGGAACGGGCGCATCACCGGTCTCCATACGCCCGTTGCGACACGACAAAATAAATGTTAGTGCCCACTCGTGAGAATACGAGTAATCTTACGAGTAATCTTACCGTACGAGTACCGTACTCATACCGTTCCGCGCTTCGCGGTACCGGAAGTTTCCAGTTGCATCGCAGGATACGGTACGAACGGTATTGTGCATTTTATGCAATTGAGCCATTGAAGCTGACGGGGAGAAATATTACTAGTCGTATCACCGACACCGACACTTTGATCAAGCACAGCACCGACCGGGTTTCTACGGAAAGAGTCGAATAGACTGGTTTGGATTGATTTGGATTGATTTGAATTGCTTCATTGATTGCTTCATTGATTGCTTCTTTGATTGCTTCTTTGATTGATTCATTGATTGATTCATTGATTGACATTGAGTCATTCATTCTTTTCTTTATTCTCGTTCGGGTCGTGTTCGGGTTAGCGATGAACTGCAGAACTGCAGAAAATAGCAATAACAATAACAAGCAAGAATAGCCTCGGCTGTGACAGTGTTACGGGTTTTTCCTCGTTCCGCGAAAGACTCGAATTGGCTTTCGCGCTATCTATACCGTACTTGTACCGTACGGTATACTTGAAACTCGAGTTTTCTTTTGAGAGGAATTACGGTATAGTACCGGTATCGCACGGTGCAACGAAGCGAAGCGAAGCACACAGAAAAAATGATTCCTTCCCATCATCAATCGTGTTCGTCGGCCGAGGAAATCTTTTGGCGGGAACACGCGAATGCGATGCACCCCATTGACCACGAACCAGAATCAGAACCAGAGCGAGAGCGAGAGGAATCATCGGACCGCGACAACGAGAACGAGAACGAGAACGACAGCGAGCAGGAAGACGAAGACGAGGAGACCGCCCCCACGCCCACCGCCACCATGAATGAGCCGGTGGGATCCTTCTTCCGCCACGTGCAGCTGCAACAACAAGAGCACGGACGATCTCGATCTCGGTCTCGATCGCGACGAACCCGGTGGCGCAATAGCAATAATAGTAACAATAGCAATAGCAACAGCGACAGCAACAGCAACAGCGACAGCAACATTCACCACGCCCAGCAGCAGCAGCAGCAGCAGCAGCAGTGGTTCGGCGCCCGTTCGATACGAGACCGACACCGACACTATTCCGTTCCTGGTCCGCAACGATAGCGGTTGGTCCCTCTACAACAACAACAACAACAACAGCCACCGCCACGAAAGCAACTTCGACGACCGCCTGCAACACGAGGACCGCCTCTATCTGCGGCTGCGCCGGCTGATCATTCGTCCCGCGATCGTTCTGTTGCTGGGACTCTTTGTATTTCGCAACAACAGCAGCACCATCAGCAGCAGCAGCAGCAGCAGCAGCAGCAACAACACCCGGAAAGCCCTGCAATCGTTCCGGACTCGTTTCGGCAGGAGCACCGACCCGAGCGCGGCGCGGAGGATCCGGGGCCCACCGATTTATTCCTCGCAGAAGGAGACGGCAGCGGACGCGGATGCGGATGCAGATGCGTCGGACGACGAAAACAATGAAAGCGATCCCAACAATCCAGCAGCAGAAGCAGAAGCAGAAACCTCTTCCTACAACTCGCTGGAACAATACAGTCTTTGGTCCAAGACCGTGGTTGGAACCCGCACCCAGCCGTTCGGTTCCCGGAACAAACTCCAACTATGGTCCTCGGCAGAACCCGACGACAACGACAATAATTACGTTGGCGAACAACCAAACGTGGCAATGTATCCCTTTAGTGGTGGCCAGCTCTCCCTGTCCCATGTGCGACACGCTGCCAGCAACAACGACGTTCACGGTGCGGGCATCAACGCCGACAACAGCAACAATAACAATAATAATAACAATAACAATAACGACAGCAACGATAATGACAACAACCCCTCGGACTACGGATGGGTCCCCGACGTTTACCCAGACCCATGGATCGATCCGGTGCGCTGCGGGATTGCCTATCTCGAGGCGGAAGAATTCCAGAACCACCGTTCCAGGATCGGAAGCCGAGGAAGAGCGCAGGGGCGGATTGGCGGCAACAAGCGGCGGCAACGAGTACGACAACGAGTACGACAACGCCCACCGGCAACGGTTGAGGTTGTGCGATCCCGATTGGGTGCTGGGGGGTGTCTACCTGGAGCAGATTGCCCAGAAAATGCACGACTTCTCGGATCGATTCGGCGACAACACCAACCAACGGCGCACTACTATTGGATTCAGCGAGAGTGGGGGAGATTTGGTCACCACTTCGGAACAGGAACAGGAACCACCAGCACGAACACCAACGCTCGGAATTTCCCTCGCTGTGGCTACTGTTCGAAAGGTGCGTGCAATGTCGTGTCTCGTCTCGCGCCTCGTGTCTCGTGCTCGAACGTCCAAGCACGGGCACGGACGATGTTTGCTTGTTTGTTTGCTTGTTTGCAATGGTTTCTGGTGGATCATTGCTTATTTCGTTATTGTAGTTGTAGCAGCGTGTGTCGAAATTGTTTCCAACGGCTATGGTTCATGGCGATAACGATAGCGATAGCGATAGCGAACCAACATGGCTGGAACCCACGAGTAGTATTGTAACTTCGCTTTGTGTCGAATGTTTCCCGCCGTGTCCGCACTATTGTGTTGTGTCGTTCCTAACATTGCCCAACAACTTCTTGCAAATCAATCAATTCATCAATCAATCAATTTATCAATCAATTGATTCATCGTCGACCATTTTCCAGATGAACATCCAGGCCGTCCTGAGAGAGGAACAAATGTTTTACGCATACGGAGACGACGACGATATGGTCAACGACGCCGCGCAGATTTTTGCCCGATCCTTGCACACCCAATGGTGGAACACCCGCAACAGCAACAGCAACAGCAACAGCAACAATCGACCAGACTCCCAGAAAACAGAAGACGACGAACCCGACAAAAAGCAATCAGACCCCAAAGAGGTGGAGGAGGAGCCTTCGAAACACGGAGGATGGTATTCGAACCAAATATCGGACCCTGTCAACAACAACAACAGCAAGGACAAGGACAAGGACTTTGGCGTCTTGGTGTTTCTATCCATCCAGGATCGGGTTTGTTTCATTTCCACGGGGAACGCCATTTCCACCGTACTGCCCTGGTGGCGCCTCGAGCACATTGTGGCGAGCATGAAGCCCGATCTCAGACACCGCGACTACGGAAATGCCGTCCTCACCGCAATCAACGACCTAGCCGAAATGCTCGACGCCGGTCCGCCGACACTACAGGATCGCTTGCACGACTTTCTGGCACGATTCGGTGTGGTCATTGCCTTTGCCCTCTTCACCTTTGCATTTGGAGCATGGGGAGAGTGCCGGGATCGACAAAAACGATGGCAATACGCCGAGATGCGGAGCCAGTTGAACGCCGTGGACCGCGAGAAGGCCAGACTCAAGCAAAAAAAATTCCAGACGACCTCGTGTCCGATTTGCCTCGAGCCATTTTCGGGCGAGGGAGACGATGGCAACAGCTATGGCAATGACAATGACAATGGCACTATAGGCGGGGCGGGGGTTACCAACGAGGAGGCCAGCGGAAACTCAGGAACGAAGGGCAGCAGCAGCAGCGAACGGAAGGAACTAATGACACGGGTGGATAGCTACGGCATTCCGCTCAACGGAGCCGATCGAAAGAAAATCAAGTTTTTGCGGTGCGGACACATTTTTTGCGAGTCCTGCTGGGCGAGCTGGGCCCACTCGGGACACGGCAATCCCTGCATCTGTCCCGTCTGCCGGCAGGACGTGGGCAAGACGTCCAAGAGCAAACAACGCAAAGAACAGCGACGTGCCGCGAGGCGAGCCCGGGCGGCCGCGGCCGCCATGGCAAATGCCGATACCGATGCGACGGCGGCGGGGACGGCGATGGAAGAAGAACTCGAAGCCGATGCTGATGCTGATGCTGATGCTGATGTTGATGTTGAAACACGGCTGTCCGAAACCGATTCCCTGAGCACTGCATTCAGCCAGTATCCATCCCCATCCTATGGTTCGTTGTCCTAGCCTATTATCATTATTTCGACAACCACTACGACGAGCACCGGTACGTGTACGGTACTACAAACCTGCTTCTATTATATTTTGTACTACTTTTGCCACGGTCACGGTTGTCGTTTTAAGCCAAGATTCAACACGGTGGACGTCGGCTTTTGGATCTGGTGAATAGGAATCAGTGGACCATGGACAGAGATCGATCGATGCAGCACTCTCGTTCGAAAATATGCTAAATTGGAACGACAATTCCAACCACCATTGCCCCCTCTTGTTGGGGCAATTCGGCAGTACAGTACAGTACGAGTACGAGTACTGAAACGAGAGGAAATCGAATCTCATTATGGTAGTATTACGAGTATTATAGTCGTAGTCCCTCGGAATCATCTTGTCTGTTACCCCATTCAAAATGCACGCAAGGTTCCCAGTCTTTTGAGTACCGGTGGGTGTAATGTATTCTATTATAATATTAATAATAAGAGAAATTATAAATACTAGGAGTTGGTCAGAGAAAAGTCAGACATCAGTCTTAACGATTGTGCACAGTTTATAGGTTAACGGTAATTTCCTCTGACTTGGTAGAATAAGCACTTTCAGCAATTCCAACCAATGAGAAAATAGGTTCACGAACATGTGACACGAACATATGACATCACCCGGCCCTCCAATACTACTTCAATTATTATCAGCTTTAACAAAGGTGACTAGGCCGCCCCAACAGGTTGTCGTCATCAAACACAACAAACACATAAGATCACACTTTGATTCCAACAAACCAAACCAAACATAAAGACACAAAAAATGACGAAAACAAGAAAACGACGAACGTGTTGCAATTACAAGACAACAACAACAACAACAACAAGCACACTTACAATACCCATGAACAACACCCATCCATCCTGAATAAAACACTCCCCTCGGTCTCCAGCAAGCAAAATGTCTTATACAAGTGGTATATTTGCCAATGCAGCACAGCAAGTCCAACATGATGACAATGATGGTATTCCAATTAATACTCAACTTGCCTATTTTCTTCCTGTAGGTTAGTCTACTCAAATAGTAACTGAAGAAAAGGTCTTTGGCTTCCTATTCTATCAGGCCTATTGAACACAAAGGACAAGAGGCCTGTAAGAAGCAACAATCCTGAACTCACATTTTTGACGTCGGCGACTACCACACCGTGATGGCAAAATACAACAGCAATCATGGCGCTGATGCTTCTTGTGAGTAAATGCAGGAGACAGACCATGAAGGTTATGATACGGTGACTCAATACTTCTGTTCCATCCTCAAAATATTGTGGCATCAGAGGAGTCAGAATGCCAACACTCTTACAAAGGAACACCTTTGTACTGGCAGGGTTACACAGTTGCTCTGCGTTGTCCAAGTAAGAAAGAAACAAGTCAAGAAGACGTGACATGACAAGAAAATTGATCACGCGTTGTCACCATACATGACGGTGAAAAACATCAAGCAAATCAAGGCTTTCTTGTTCTCTAAGCATTGGTACAAACATAACTACCACGTCGCAGCCTTGAGGGACCGGTTCTGTTTCCTTATGACACATTGTGGTGTTCTGTGCGGCAAGTCCTTATTAAAATGCAAATTGTCGGATCTGTGCAGCATCATCAAATCTGATGAAGGTGCACAGTCCTGCCTGATCTTTATGATACAAATCATGACAGGGAAAACAAACAGTCAGAAAACTTTTTATGGGCGTGTTTTGAGTCACAGAGACATTAACATGTGTCCCATTGGCGCGTTGGGCTTCTACTTGATGGCACAATTCCATTGAACTGGAGAGCTTTTGCGATACAACTTTGTGGATAACGCGCCATGGTTCAACGTCAAATTACTCACCAATTGTAATAACACTCAGAATGACCCTCTGATAACAGACCAAGCGTATGCAAAAACCATGCAGACAGCATGCAAAGCCTTGGGCTTCATATCAAAGCATTTTGTTCACTTTGGCCGTGGTACAGGTGCAGTTGCATGCAAAATTCAAGAGGTGGATCTGCAATATATCAAGATGATTGGAAATTGGAACCTTGACATCAGAGAAGATTGATATTTGTCAAAACTCCCAATGAAGGCAATGTGGGTCTTGGCTGGACATGGGCAAGACGAAGACAGCTTCTTCTTGCCTGAGGTGCCATTGACCCACCTCCAGAGCTTTGCTCTCAAGTGTCCCCATTCCTTGACAAGGTGATGGACACAATCAAGAATGTCTGTGAGAAGCTGACTGATCAAGCGTTCTTTGAGCTCCTGTTGAATTTGTAATGCGTTGTACTGCAGGATGCTGCGGTCCTGATACACAAAGGGAGACAAAATTGCCTCTTCTCCTTGCCTATTTTCAACACCAAATTGTTCCACACTTATCAAGCAGCAGTTGACAAAAAGGTTATGAGAGCAGGAGACAAGGAGAGAGGTAGCTCAATCCAACAGAGTATGGATGTTGCACTTCCAGGGTTTTGCGACCAGCTCCACAACATTCATTCCAACGTTCATAATGTTTCAAAGGATGTTACATGGATAGTCATTAAGGTTAGCACATTTGAAGAGAAACAAGACACCATCAACCAACAATTGCACCATTTCCTGCAGCACATGGCTTCCTTTCATCTCCCAACAGAAGCAGAAGCAACAACAAGAACAAAAATTGGCACAGTGGGTACTAACCTTTGAAAATATGTTGATCCAACAGCATACAGGGGTTTCCTCAATGTGGAAGGAGTGGTTCAGACTTGAGGACTTCAAAGAAGATGACTTCCCTGGAGGGATTGAAGAGCTAGAGAAGAGATTTGGCAATTGATGGATGAAGCATTATAATGCGGCCAAGCAGAAGCAGTTCTCGTGACTCAAATGTATTATAGAACTTCGTGAAGGGGAGAGTTGATGCTGGTGAATCCTTAGAGGCAATGCTGGAAGAAGGTGATGTGTTAATGAAGACAAATACCTGCACTGACATCACTCTACAACCATGTCTGGAAGGCTAAGTCATTTCGACTTGTTAGTCCCACCACCAACCAATCAACAATCAATTTGTGGTCCATTCCCAAAGCATCAAACACATTGCAAGCATCAAACACTTTGCAAACAGTTTGACTTGAAGATTGTTGATTGGAGAGAAGAGTCGTTCATTGGAGAGGAGAGTTGTCAATTGGAGAGCCGGTTGGAGAGGAGAAGTCATCATCAATTGGAGAGTCGATTGGAGAGCCAATTGGAGAGCTGGTTGAATTGGAAAGGAAAGTCTCTACTTGGAGAGACAGTTCGATTGGAGAGAGAGCCGCCGATTGGAGAGTCGATTCGATTGGAGAGTCAATTCGATTGGAGAGGAAAGCCGCTGATTGGAGAGGAGAGTTGATTGGAGAGGAGAGCCGCTGATTGGAGAGGAGAGTTGATTGGAGAGTTGATTGAAGAGCCGGTTGGAGAGCGCATTGGAGAGCTGATTGGAGGGCCCATTGTTGATTGTTCCAACAATTCCCATGGTTGATTCCATTCAGCAATTCAAAGATTGTTTTGCATAGCATCAGTTTAGTAGATTGGTGGAGGAATCCCATGGTCGATTCCATTTCAAGATTATTCAGCTTAGCAAAGTTTACAGAGCCAAAAAAGATGCAGAGTTTCGTTCCAAATTAGAAATTATGAGCCCTTTGTTGCAAAAGTAGAAATTATGAAGTGGAATCAGTGGCCATCTAGTAAAATTGCGTGTTATGTAGTGGAACCATGATGTGCAAATTGCAAATTACAGTTTTTTCCTTTTGCAAATCACTCCAAGCAATCGTGTCAACTGGTCGTGGAAATGGATCCCATTTCCTTGAGTATCAAAGAACGCATCATGTTTAGTTGAATATTGAAAAACAGAAATCAAATTAGAAAAAGTTTTGGGATTCATTTGGCCGGTGAGTTTAGTCCCAGCGGATAGGGCTGTCTTAATTTATGTTTGATCTTCAGTTCTTCATATTGATATTAAAAACTGGAGTGGTGATCACTCTTTGGGTTTGGGTTTAGGTTCAGTCCATTGGATAGAAGAGGTGCGGTACTAAAATAAGTGTCCAGTACAAAAACTATGCTGAGCCCTATAAAATAATTTGACTTATTAATTTATTCCTGTAAATATTACATTATTAATACTGGAGTAAAGAATTGGGTGTGTGCAAGTCAGTCAGCGAGTCTGACTTCGACGCCTTTTTGGTAAAAATAATACTTTGTAATATAAGAATCATCATATAGTGCAATTGCTCGCTTTTTCATGATTATTTTTTTGCTACCATCATCTGATCGATGCATTAATTTTGTTGTTGTTGCCGTGTGGAATACTACATGTTGGTGGGCCCTGAGCAGCGGCCAACCACCAAGCGAGCGAACCACGAACCTACAAAATAAGGTGCGCGACCAAGATATTTGTTTTTACGTCCGAGAACTGTTTCGCGGGGTTCAAATTTACTTCTCGCGCACAAATTTTGTGCGTGATTTTAACACGGCAATATTTCTGGACACCCTGAAATTCGCGACGATCGTATAAGGGTATATGTAAACTCAGCACTATTTCTGTGCGCGTGATGCACATTACTCTACTCTCGAATAAAAATAATTTATTTCAGTCTCTAGCAGAACCGAATTATTATTCTGTACGAACAACACTTGCTTCTATTCACGAATAAAAAAGAAATCTTGAGTCAGTATTAATTCCACAATATTAATCTACCAAACAACAATTCGATTCTGCTCTCCTAATTGTGAATTCTATTTCTCGACTACAATATTCCCTTTTGAAAATGTAGATTCTATTATGCTTGATTTATTCCTATTGCAACGTATTACAAATCCTCCATTATTTCTAAGATTCTCTAAATTAAGTTCAAGATTATTAGTAGTTTTGTATTATGTATGTACTGTTATTTTCTACATTAGTTCACCAATAGATAAACTTTCATTCATCGATGCTGTTATTGCCGGATCAATATAGACGTTTCTTTTCTTTTTCTTTTTTGGTCCACTACAATTAGTGGAGCTGCTACTAGTAATATTTGCATCGCCATGCTTATTGTTGGTGTAATTTGTCGAACTTTCGTTCCTAAATCTGTCCCTCATCATTTCTTCCAATTTCCTTCCTGTTTCTGGGTGTTTTCGCATCTCGCCAATTTTGTCGCACAAGTCACTGAACAACTCGCGTCCTTCCTCCATCCATCCATTTCTGCTTCCACTGTCTGAATCGCAGAATTTTTTTTGTCGCGGAATCGTGGCATCACCCTTTCGCCGCTGCTGGTTCACCCATACATGATGCTCATTGTAGATCAGTACCAATGCAAATGCTTCATCTGCTATAGTAAATATATCACTCAGCAAGTGCCTCTCCTTCCGTTGTTTGAAATTGGAATTTGTCGGATTGATTGCCAACATGATTCTTATAACAAAATAATAAAAATCTTCATTTTCCGCATCTTTGTATGTTCTGTATTGAGGGTTTAAAATACCTGTGTCCTCATATTCTGTGTCTTGAATAACTGCAACAGTACCAGGGAATGTGATAGGGACTCGACCTTTTCTGTAATCGTCTGTACGGAAGTATCATCAGTATCAACGGGCAGCATGTTAGTGTTGTCGGACCAAAAATAGATTCCAAAATTCCTAATTTCAACAACCGATTCTCCCACCTGTATTTACCTATCCAGTTTTTTCTTGCTAATGTTTGTGAGTTGTGCCTCAATGCAGTCAGTACTGTCCCTACTCGTTTCCTGTAAAAGGAACAGAATGACGCAAGTGGAATATTTGGTGGCTTCATAACCGCACTTGCTCCAACAGCTTTTTGTATTACATGCGCCGTTACCTTGTCATTGATAGGGAACTTCATGTTGGGGTACCAATGTTTTTTGACGTAATCCCTTAGCTGCTTGTCCACTGTTTCAGTCATATCACTCAAAGCCTTAAGCATATCGTTGTCTGTTATAAGCCCATATTTGTCTGTAATTGTACTTACTGCTCGTTCTCTTGTGTCGCCGGCATTATCAGTCCCCTCTCCCTGCATGGTTGCCTCCGTTTGTTTAGGTACCATTACTACCTTTCCCACCCCTATATGTGGTTCCCTCTCTTGTTGTCGTAAGTGTTTTGCCACTTCCTGTGCCAATTTGTCATATTGGATTTTTTTCATGACAAGTTCCGCAACATCCTCTAAATTGTAGCATTCTCCGTCAGATGTTTTCTCTACCACATTTGTTTTTGTTCCTTCTTTCTGTTGGTTCGTTACTGTAGTGGTGGTTGTGTTGGTAATGCTCAGTGCTGGTTCGTTACTCTGGTTGATGGTGTTTTGTTCTTCCGTGTTTGTAGTAGTAGAAATTGTGTTGTCGGTACCATTTTTTTTACTGTTGCCCTTTGATGCGTTCATAGTTGTGGTATTACTGTTACTCACTTTGTTAGTAATTGCGGTGTTTGTTTTCACTCTTTTTTTCTTACCATTGTTGTCCCCTGTATTTTGATGATCACCGGGCCGGATGGTTTTGTTGTTTCGAAGGGTCTTCCCCTCGGATTTTTTGCTTCGTCGTGTCTTTCCGATAGCATTCATATTTTTTTTCTTCTGAATACGGTGTCGATCAAGAATCATGTGTTTCTTTTTGTGTGGTTTTGTGTGTGTACTAATAATTTTGTTGGGTTGTGTACGGTGTTTTGTGTTGTGTGTGTCGTGTGTCGTGTGTCGTGTGTCGTGTGTCGTGTGTCGTGTGTTGTGTGTGTGTGTGTGTGTGTGTGTACGGTGTTTCGTGTAGTATGTGTACGATGTTTTGTGTGCAGAGTTTTTCCGTGGGTTCTGTACTATGTTGTTTGCCCTAACTTCTTCTGTGTGTTGTCTGGCTTGGGCGCGCTGTTATATTTGTTGAAGTAGATCACGTACCTGTGCCAGCCAGCCCTCCCGCGCCATAATTTTTTCAGAAGGGAAACTTTTGATCACACTAAGGTTATGTATTTCAATCCTCTAGTCACATGTAGAATCTCGTAGACTGCACCTAACATACCGTACTGTCTTGTGTGCCATTTGTATCTACAAACCACAACATTGTCTGTACTGTGTGTGGCAAAGTTGTTCCCAATATGCATTTAAAAGTTGCTATCACGCGCTACGTTTGTGATAGCTTCAGTAGCTAACCTACTTGTAGTAATGGATGTGACATGTTTGTAGTTCATTGGTGGGGTTGGTGGGTTAAGCAGGGCTAGTTTGCTTTGCCCACACACACCGGCGTACAGTCGGGCTTAACAGCGTGGGCGGTTAAGCCTCTGGCTGTTAAGCCTTTTCTGCGGGCGGGCGTGGCGGGCTATTTAATTCTACTACTAATCGGTTTAGGAGCAAAAGAGTGAGCTGTGGGCTTGTATTCTGCTAGGGGAATCCTCTACACGCTTGTTAGCGCTAGCCTGTAATTTGTAGAGATTTTGCTTGCAGATTTTGCTTGCAGAATTCGCTTGCAGAATTCGATGCTTACAGAATTCCCGGTAAGATTTGTACTGTACCTACAGGGAACGTTCCGTGGATATGGTACGCACCAATATTGCTGATTGCTGATACAGTGAGATCTTTCTCGAAGTACGTGCGCTGTATACTCAAGGTGGTTCCCCGGCCGGTCTGTACTTCACTACCATTCCCCTCATCCGGTTTGCTACATCAACTATCACGCGCTACGTTTGTGATAGCTTCAGTAGCTAACCTACTTGTAGTAATGGATGTGACATGTTTGTAGTTCATTGGTGGGGTTGGTGGGTTAAGCAGGGCTAGTTTGCTTTGCCCACACACACCGGCGTACAGTCGGGCTTAACAGCGTGGGCGGTTAAGCCTCTGGCTGTTAAGCCTTTTCTGCCATTTGGCCAGAAGGCACCGGGTGGGAACGGCGTGGAGAGCGTGAGCGCGCGCGTGAGCTTGGAGCAGAGTGAGGGAGGGAAAGGCAAGAGGCGCCAGGGTGCCTCAAAGAGAGCTGCCAGCAGGAGTGGGGTCCGCAGCCGGAACCCATTCCTCGGGCAGGAAGGAGTATGTTCCATTGTTGAACATGACAGTGGCAAGATTCTTGAAGATGGGGAGGGATTGCTGATGTAAGTAGCGCATCATGCAGTCACTGTGCCATCTGGCAAGGAGCTTGATGACATTAGAGTCGCATTTGCCCTGGAGCAGGGCCATAGCCCCTCCCGCGCGAAGGGAGCGAGCAGAGATGGCTGCAGGGGCAATGCCCGTGGTAGGGTAGAGGGTCTGGGCATAGACTCTCAGGGAGGAAGTGACAGTGGCTGCGCGAACAAGGGTAAGGACCCCATTGTCGAAGTAACTGGCAAGCGTGAGGGAGGGACCGAAGGGAGCGCTGGAAGAGCAACAGCTTCGGAGGTGAAGGACTTGGCGCGCACAGGCGGCAACGGGGCAGCATAGTGAGTCACCACTCCTGGCATGCGCCACTACTTCCCCTTTGTCGCCATTCTTCTGGGTGGTGAAGGTGAGCGTGACCGAGGTAGCAGCCTGGAGCTCATGCGCAGGGCCATCGTGGTGGACGATGCGGGAGTCAAGGTAGAAGGAGACGTCTTGTAGGTGGAAGGCTTGGTCATCCGTGGTAGTACCAGTGTACTCACCAGGTCGGAGACAGAAAAAGAAGGCGATGCAGATCATGTTTGCAATGGCCTGTCGGGTGGGGGAAGGGGACTCGTGGTATGCAAAGTGGAGGGCATGCATCACGAGGGTGATGGGGACCGGTTTGACCCGGGAGGGGGCTGGGTCCAACTTGGCATATGCCTTGAACTGGGCAGTCAGCCGGAAGGCAAGACTGCCTGTGGAGTCGGTTCGAGGGTCTTTGGACCCCAGGCGGGCGAGCGTCTGGCCCACTGACCGGATGGTGTCCAATACTGTGCGAGATCGGAGGGGCTTGTGGCTACGTGAGAGGTTGCCATCATGGAGTCGTTTGGCAAAGACTTGGAGGATGGGGATTGGATCCTGAATGGACTGGAGGCGCGGGTCAAAGCCTTGAGACAAACAGAATTGAACCCATTGGTTCCAATGGGCATCCTTGCGCTTGGCATAGAGCTCAGTGACTGAGGCGCGCATGGTCTTCTGGACAGCGCTAAGGTCAGCGCGGAATGCATGGGCGGCCGAAGGTGGCATAAGGTCCAGGGCAAGTCCTGTGGGTAGGTCGTGTTAAAGTGATGGAGCAAGGCAGTGTCAGAGAGTTCAGATCGAGAGAGGAGGTCCGCCAGGTGGTTAGCGGGGCCCGGGATGTAATCCCTAAGGGGGACATATTGAAAGAGGCGCTGGTGCAGAGACTGGAGCCGGAGGAGGTAGGCTGCAGGGCCTGTGGTGGTAGTGGCGCCTTTGCGTTGCCAATAGACAGCGGCGGTGTTGTCATAGCAGTTGTGGGTGGTGCGGGCGTGGACACAAGCAGCCTGAGCCAGAACATCATTGTGGGCAATGGAACCGGCGAGCTCAAGGTCACTGTTGGTGATGGAGCCCTCAGGATTGTCGAAGGAGACGAGCTGGGCTGAGATCCACGGGGGGAACGCATGCCGCCACATGACGGGCTGCACGGCGCCCGTGGGAAGGGGGACAAAATGGACGCCCCCCATGCCCAAACCCGAAGCATCGCAGGCGCCCAAGGTGGCCGGGAAGGGGTCCGGCACGAGTTCGGCAATGGAGGTAGGCCGGGTGGAGAGATCATTGGCAAGCCATTGGAAGTCGCGAAGGAAGCTGTGGACGCGCTTGGTGAGCCGGAGGCGCTGCCTGCGTGGCTCCTGGTGGCGGAAGGCTTCTTGGAGAATGGAGAAGAGGCCAATGGAGCCTGGAATGGCCAGTGCCATTGACCGGAGCTCCCCCAGGACTTGGTGTCATTGCTTGATGGGGACATGGCGCTGGGTGGGTGAGATGGAGTGGAGAATCTCCTGTAGGCGGGCCACCCGATGGGGAGGAAGGCTGATGGTTTTGTTGACGGAATCGATGAGCCAGCCGAGGATGACTTTCTTGGTGGTCCAAGTGGCGTCCCCTTGGAGCATTTTCTTGAGGGAAGCTGGTTCCTGCCGGAAGGGAGTGTCAGAGGCATCGAGGGGCTGGAAGACTGTGTCAAGGGATTGGAAGAGAACGCGCTTGATGGCGCGGCGTGTCCATTGGTTGCCCTGGGCAAGGCCACAGAAGTCATCCACATAGACATCCCAGTAGCGAACCGGCGACTTGCTGGGAGTGGTGCTACTAGGGGGGGTGAGGGGCGGCGTGGAGGCCGTAGGGGGAGATGGAGGCGGCGCCGTGGGGGGTGGAGCGGGTGGCTCAATGGGAGGCGCGCAGGGGGTGGTTTCAGAGGGGAGATCTAACCGATGGGGGGTGAGCCAGGCCGCGGCAAGCCCGGTGGCAAGAGTGGCATTGGCCAAGTCCGCAACGGTTTCAGTGAAGGCACAGAAGTTGGGAGGACTGGATTTCCACCCCATAGGGTTGGTGAGTGGGATGCCAATGAGTGGAGCTTCCCCAGGGCAAGATGGGAACAGGACGCTGAGCTTCATGGTGTCGTCTGGGTGCAATTGGATGCGGTAGAAGCCATCGGCAAGGTCAATCTTCGACATATACACTGGACCAAATCTGTGGTTGGCGCGGTGCAGTTTGGTGAGGAGTCGCGGGAGGGTCCGGCCAAACTGCATGGCGTCCGCAGGGGCAAGAGGGACGGTGTCTTGGTTGACGTCCGAGTAGGTGTAATCGGATATCATGCGTGGGCGGCGGCCTCGTTGGGGGACTAAGCCAAGGGGGCTCAGTCGGAGTCCGGGGAGGTCCTGGATGAGGCTGGCGGGGAGAACAGTCCATTGTTGCTTGTCCATCATGTCGGCATACTCCTCGCGAAGGAAGTCAATGCCCTGGTGTGAGGATTGGTGCGGACCCCGGTGGAGGGCAGCTGCAATGCGAGGTGGATCCCACGAGGGTCCAGACATCAAGGCGGGGGTGCCGTCCTTGCCATAGCGGGCAAGGAGGCTCCCCGCGGGGTGGGGGATGGAGGCGACGTCAGGATGGATGTCACCCCGTCCTCGGATGGTCCGGATAAAGTCCGCCCAGCTGGTGCTGTTGTTGTAGACAGTGACAGCCCGGTTGATGTGCACATTGAGCCGGTCGACGGGGTAGAGGGAGGGAGTGATGGGGGGAACCGAGAGTGGGGCCGGGCGGAGGGTCTCTGACGTAGGCGTCGGCGGGGGGGGGGGGCCTAAGCAATGGGTTGGTGGGGTTGACGAGGAGCTCGGGCCTAGGCAACGGGGGGGCAGTGACGAGGAGCTCTGTCCTAGGCAATGGGTGGGTGGGAAGGACTAGGCGCTTGGGCCTAGGCAACTTGGCAGTGACGAGGAGCTCGGGCCTAGGCAAGGACAAGGTGGGCGGGGAGGAAGGGAGGGATGCCGAAGCCGTAGGAGGGACTAGGGATGCGGGAGGAGATGGGGGGGAGGTCGTTGAACCTGTAGAACGTTTGGGAGGCACATACACGGCGAGAGGAGTACATGCGCGCGCGCGCGGGTTGTGCTTACCTAATTCCGGTGTGATTTGTAATGGCGGAGAGGGAGGCATAGGGAGTCGTCGGGAGGAAGGCAGAGCCCCCCTTGGTGAGTTAGAGGGCAGGGTCAACGCGCCAAAGGGGCGCTTGCCATTCGGTCAGACATTAAAAGCGGCTTGGCACCAAGCCCAGACTTGGTCCTGTTCACTGCTAGTGATGGCGCCATGGTCCTGGATGTTCCTGCAGTTGGTGAAGCAGGTTCCTCGAAGGTGATAGGAATGGCAGCGCTCGTTGCCATCTGGACGAGACAAGGGAGTGGTACCTTTTTCTTTCATGGTAGCCATGACTTCCCTCAGTCGGGCGCGTAGGACTTTGTTGGCTACCCCCGCCGTTTGTAGCCGGGGATCCAGGTTGGGGTTGGAGACGCGGGCACCACCGGCGGAGCCTTGGTTGGGGCTGGGGGTAGTCTTGCCGGGCGTGGGGGTGCCTGGGATTGCAGCAGGGGCAGCCACGGCGGCTACGCGACGTAGGTGCCTCAGAGCCGGCACATTGGTGACATTGGGGAGCCAGTAGAGGTTCTGGGTGATACGGAAGGCTTGGAAGTCCTTCCCAAAGTCGGGGGAGGGGACAGTGAATGTTGATCCCCATTGTTCCTCAAGCCAACCCCGCACCCGGATTTGGAAGTAGTATACCACAATGGAGGGAGTGATGAGCTCCCCTAGTTCATCGGCAATTGCTCGGCGGAGGGGCATTTGCTGGAGCTTGAGCTTGGCGAGTCCATTCTGGTAGCCCTGCACGACAGGGTGATGCATGCCTAGAATGGTGGCCAGGACGGCGAGATAGCTTTCCAGTTGGGTGGTAGCTTCCGTCCAGTCGATGGGTAGGTAGGCCTTGGTCTTCTGGAGTTCGAGGGAGTCCTTCAAGGTGAGGGAGTTGCCTTCGGTGGAGATCATGGTGTCGTAGGCCGCCACAGTGGCTGCAGCTTCCTGTTCCCGCTTCAAGGAGGCGGCGGATCCACCGGGGGGAGTGAAAGCTAAAGGGAGTATGCCGTCCGCCACGTCAAAGGGGTCAGTCCCATGAAAGTTGCCATCTTGGAACTTCTTGAGTGCCGCCGTGGTGACCAAGGGTGCCTGGATGAGGAACTCGGCGGCGCATGTGGCTACCTGGCTCTGGAAGATCATATGGGTCTTCTCGTGTTTGCCTTTCTGTGCCCAGGCTTGGTATATGGGGGGTAGGTCGGCTTCCTCAAGCTTGCCACACAGCAGCAGCAAGCGCTGGGTGTACAAGGGGCCCCAGGTGTTCTTGACCGTGGCAGGGGGGCGACGTTGGTCTAGGCCCTCACTGAGCTTGAGCTGTTGGTTGGCGAGGGCGGTGAGGGTAGCTGCCAGCGTGGGATCTACCCCGGCTGGTTGGCCGGGTGCCAGCGGCTGCCCCGGATGGGAGGGTTTCTTCAAGCCCGGGAGGTCCCGGTATAGTACCTGATTGCGCATGTACAAGGTTAGACCTGGCTCCCCTCGGAAGGGGGTGCCGGGTGTGGCAAAGTGGACACCTCCATCAGCAATGGTGGGGTCGGTACCAGCAGCTCGGAGGGTATTCAGTAGGGGGGCGCAAGTGAGTGCCAGGTTGAGTGTGTCAAGGTAGGGGTAGATGATGTTCAAGGCGTGGATTGGACTAAGGCCCTTGCCTAGGAGTAAGGGCACCAATTGGAAGGGGATGAAGCAGGCCTTGAAGGGGGTGATGACTTCCATGTGAGGATCATCGCCTAGCACCATGGGGATCATGTGGGAATGGTGAGCATGCTTGATGACGTCAAGGTGGCGATCGAGGGACAGCACCAAGGTCTCGGGCGCCTGCTCGAGGAGGGCAGCATCCACTAGCACTAGCTCTCCTGCATCGCCTTCGATGTCGTCCAGGTAACCAAAGGCCTTGCCCTTGTTGGTACTTGGCGCGGTCAAGGGCCCCGGGTACTTCCGAAGGCCATGCACCAATCGGAGGCGCGCCTTTCCAAAGGTGTCGGTCAGGAATATTCCTAGAGCCCCCACAGGTTCTGGTTCGAAGAGGTCCAAGAGCCGGCCCAGGAGAATGGGGGTGGCTGTTTCCTCAGCGAAGTAGTCATAGATGGTTTGGTAGGCCAGGTCCCGAGCAGGTCCCACTCCAAGGGGACTGGGGGTGCTCTGGTAATACTCAGTGTAGGTCAGCATGTTGTGCCTGCGCTTGTGCAGAGAGGCGTTGGAGTCGCCGGTGTGTTGCTTGTCTGGAGGTGAAACCGGTGACCAATCTATTCGCGGGCGTGCTGTATCTATCGCCGGTCGGGAGGTGCGGAATAGTCGGAGTTGGCGTTGATCGACTGGTGGTGACGCCTTGGAGGTCGTGACTCGATTGGAATCAACTGGAGGTGCAACCTAGGAGGGGAGCTGGAGTTGGAGTAGTCGTTGATGTGTCACAAGGAATCAACTGGCGGTGCAGACCGGTAACCAATTTGATTCGCGGACGCTTGGAGGTGCGGTGCTGCGGATTGGCGGAGTAGACCGTATCTTGGTAGCTCACTTGGAATCAACTGGAGGTGCGCTGGGTGGTGCGCGGAGTAGACCGTATCTTGGTAGCTCACTCGGAATCAACTGGAGGTGCGAGGAATAGCCCGTATCTTGCTAGCTCACTGGATGCAAGGAATCAGTTGGAGGTGCCGGCCCGTAACCAAATCAATTCACGGACGCTTGGAGGTGCGGACTATCGGAGTCGGTGGGATTGTCGTAGAGTATCGATCGATTCGCTTCTTGTGCTGTATCTATCCAGGCCGGGCCTAGCAGACACTAGGTGAGGTATGGAGGTGCGAGGAGGTGCAGAGATCGGAGTCGCCGGTCGGTTTCGAGCGCGAGTCAATCGATTCGCTTCTTGTACTGTATCTATCAAGGCCGGGCCTACTGAATGACAAGGGGGAGCCGTGGAGGTGTGAGTGCGTTAGTAAGAGACTGACGGCTGTATGGGTACACTAGGCAATACTAGGGGACCAGAACAGGTACACTAGGCAAGGCTAGGGGACCAACAGATAGGCTTGTCGTACGGGTACAATAGGATAACTATTGGACCAGGACGCGTTACCTATTTAATTCTACTACTAATCGGTTTAGGAGCAAAAGAGTGAGCTGTGGGCTTGTATTCTGCTAGGGGAATCCTCTACACGCTTGTTAGCGCTAGCCTGTAATTTGTAGAGATTTTGCTTGCAGATTTTGCTTGCAGAATTCGCTTGCAGAATTCGATGCTTACAGAATTCCCGGTAAGATTTGTACTGTACCTACAGGGAACGTTCCGTGGATATGGTACGCACCAATATTGCTGATTGCTGATACAGTGAGATCTTTCTCGAAGTACGTGCGCTGTATACTCAAGGTGGTTCCCCGGCCGGTCTGTACTTCACTACCATTCCCCTCATCCGGTTTGCTACATCAATTCCCAACATGCATTTCTTAAGTCATGTGATATGCATTCATGGCCTGGTACAAAAACTTTGGTAGTCATTACCAAATGAGACTGTTTGTGCCCTGGAATTGCACCAAAAATACCCTCATGTTTGCCATATGGATAGTCAAACCACAATATTTCCAGCATTCTGTGTGACAAAGTTGTTCCCAATATGCATTTGATGACTCCTGATAAATGTATTCATGGCTTGGACCCGATACTTTTGGAGTCATTACCCAATAAGTAAGTTTGTGCCCAGAAATTGCACCAAAAATACCTTCATTTTTGCCATTTTGAGAGTCAAACCACAACATTTTGGGCATTCTGTGTGACAAAGTTGTTCCCATTATGAATTTGATGAGTTATGATGAATGTATTCATGGCTTGGACCATATACTTTTTGAGTCATTACCCACTAATTTAGTTTGTGCCCTGGAATTGCACCAAAAATACCCTCATTTTTGCCATTTGGAGAGTCAAACCACAACATTTTGGGCATTCTGTGTGACAAAGTTGTTCCTATTATGAATTTGATGAGTCATGATGAACGTATACCTCACTTGGTCTATATACTTTTTGAGTCAATATCCAATAATGTAGTTTGTGCCCTGGAATTGCACCACAAATACCCCCATGATTGCCATTTCGAGAGTCAAACCACAACATTTTGGGCATTCTGTGTGACAAAGTTGTTCCCAATATGCATTTGATGAGTCATGATGAATGTATTCATTGCTTGGACCAGATACTTTTGGAGTCCTTACCCAATAAGTTAGTTTGTGCCCTGGAATTGCACCAAAAACACCCTCATCTTTTCCATTTCTAGAGTCCAACCACAACATTTTGGGCATTCTGAGTGACAAAGTTGTTCCCAATATGCATTTGATGAGTCATGATGAATGTATTCATGGCTTGGACCAGATATTGTTGTAGTCATTACCCAATAAGTTAGTTTGTTGTGCCCTAGAATTGCACGAAAAATACCCTCATGTTTGCCATTTCGAGAGTCAAACCACAACATTTCCAGCATTCTGTGTGACAAAGTTGTTCCCAATATGCATTTGATGAGTCATGATCAATGTATTCATGGCTTGGACCCGATACTTTTTGAGTCATTACCCAATAAGTTAGTTTGTGCCCTGGAATTGCACCAAAAATACCCCCATGTTTGCCAGTTGGAGAGTCAAACCACAACATTTTGGGCATTCTGTGTGACAAAGTTGTTCCCAATATGCATTTGATGAGTCATGATGAATGTATTCATGGCTTGGACCAGATACTTTTGGAGTCCTTACCCAATAAGTTAGTTTGTGCCCTGGAATTGCACCAAAAATACCCCCATGATTGCCATTTGTAGAGTCAAACCTTAAGATTTTGGGCATTCTGTGTGACAAAGTTGTTCCCAATATGCATTGGATGAGTCATGATGAATGTATTCATGGCTTGGACCCGATATTTTTTGAGTCATTACCCAATAAGTTAGTTTGTGCCCTGGAATTGCACCAAAAATACCCACATGTTTGCCATTTGTAGAGTCAAACCACAACATTTTGGGCATTCTATGTGACAAAGTTGTTTCCAATATGCATTGGATGAGTCATGATGAATGTATTCATGGCTTGGACCCGATACTTTTTGAGTCATTACCCAATAAGTTAGTTTGTTGTGCCCTAGAATTGCACGAAAAATACCCTCATGTTTGCCATTTCGAGAGTCAAACCACAACATTTTGGGCATTCTGTGTGACAAAGTTGTTCCCAATATGCATTTGATGAGTCATGATGAATGTATTCATGGCTTGGACCGGATACTTTTTGAGTCATTACCCAATAAGTTAGTTTGTGCCCTGTAATTGCACCAAAAATACCCCCATGATTGCCATTTGTAGAGTCAAACCACAACACTTCCAGCATTCTGTGTGACAAAGTTGTTCGGAATATGCATTTGATGAGTCATGATGAATGTATTCATTGCTTGGACCGGATACTTTTTGAGTCATTACCCAATAAGTTAGTTTGTGCCCTGTAATTGCACCAAAAATACCCACATGTTTGCCATTTGTAGAGTCAAACCACAACATTTTGGGCATTCTATGTGACAAAGTTGTTTCCAATATGCATTGGATGAGTCATGATGAATGTATTCATGGCTTGGACCCGATATTTTTTGAGTCATTACCCAATAAGTTAGTTTGTGCCCTAAAATTGCACCAAAAATACCCACATGTTTGCCATTTGTAGAGTCAAACCACAACATTTTGGGCATTCTATGTGACAAAGTTGTTTCCAATATGCATTGGATGAGTCATGATGAATGTATTCATGGCTTGGACCAGATACTTTTTGAGTCCTTACCCAATAAGTTAGTTTGTGCCCTGGAATTGCACCAAAAATACCCCCATGATTGCCATTTGTAGAGTCAAACCACAACACTTCCAGCATTCTGTGTGACAAAGTTGTTCGGAATATGCATTTGATGAGTCATGATGAATGTATTCATTGCTTGGACCGGATATTTTTTGAGTCATTACCCAATAAGTTAGTTTGTGCCCTGTAATTGCACCAAAAATACCCACATGTTTGCCATTTGTAGAGTCAAACCACAACATTTTGGGCATTCTATGTGACAAAGTTGTTTCCAATATGCATTGGATGAGTCATGATGAATGTATTCATGGCTTGGACCCGATATTTTTTGAGTCATTACCCAATAAGTTAGTTTGTGCCCTGGAATTGCACCAAAAATACCCCCATGATTGCCATTTGTAGAGTCAAACCACAACACTTCCAGCATTCTGTGTGACAAAGTTGTTCGGAATATGCATTTGATGAGTCATGATGAATGTATTCATTGCTTGGACCGGATACTTTTTGAGTCCTTACCCAATAAGTTAGTTTGTGCCCTGGAATTGCACCAAAAATACCCCCATGTTTGCCATTTGTAGAGTCAAACCACAACATTTTGGGCATTCTATGTGACAAAGTTGTTTCCAATATGCATTGGATGAGTCATGATGAATGTATTCATGGCTTGGACCGGATACTTTTTGAGTCATTACCCAATAAGTTAGTTTGTGCCCTGGAATTGCACCAAAAATACCCCCATGATTGCCATTTGTAGAGTCAAACCACAACACTTCCAGCATTCTGTGTGACAAAGTTGTTCCCAATATGCATTTGATGAGTCATGATGAATGTATTCATGGCTTGGACCGGATACTTTTTGAGTCATTACCCAATAAGTTAGTTTGTGCCCTGGAATTGCACCAAAAATACCCCCATGATTGCCATTTGTAGAGTCAAACCACAACACTTCCAGCATTCTGTGTGACAAAGTTGTTCGGAATATGCATTTGATGAGTCATGATGAATGTATTCATTGCTTGGACCGGATACTTTTTGAGTCATTACCCAATAAGTTAGTTTGTGCCCTGTAATTGCACCAAAAATACCCACATGTTTGCCATTTGTAGAGTCAAACCACAACATTTTGGGCATTCTATGTGACAAAGTTGTTTCCAATATGCATTGGATGAGTCATGATGAATGTATTCATGGCTTGGACCCGATATTTTTTGAGTCATTACCCAATAAGTTAGTTTGTGCCCTGGAATTGCACCAAAAATACCCCCATGATTGCCATTTGTAGAGTCAAACCACAACACTTCCAGCATTCTGTGTGACAAAGTTGTTTCCAATATGCATTGGATGAGTCATGATGAATGTATTCATGGCTTGGACCCGATATTTTTTGAGTCATTACCCAATAAGTTAGTTTGTGCCCTAGAATTGCACCAAAAATACCCACATGTTTGCCATTTGTAGAGTCAAACCACAACATTTTGGGCATTCTATGTGACAAAGTTGTTTCCAATATGCATTGGATGAGTCATGATGAATGTATTCATGGCTTGGACCAGATACTTTTTGAGTCCTTACCCAATAAGTTAGTTTGTGCCCTGGAATTGCACCAAAAATACCCCCATGATTGCCATTTGTAGAGTCAAACCACAACACTTCCAGCATTCTGTGTGACAAAGTTGTTCGGAATATGCATTTGATGAGTCATGATGAATGTATTCATTGCTTGGACCGGATACTTTTTGAGTCATTACCCAATAAGTTAGTTTGTGCCCTGTAATTGCACCAAAAATACCCACATGTTTGCCATTTGTAGAGTCAAACCACAACATTTTGGGCATTCTATGTGACAAAGTTGTTTCCAATATGCATTGGATGAGTCATGATGAATGTATTCATGGCTTGGACCCGATATTTTTTGAGTCATTACCCAATAAGTTAGTTTGTGCCCTGGAATTGCACCAAAAATACCCCCATGATTGCCATTTGTAGAGTCAAACCACAACACTTCCAGCATTCTGTGTGACAAAGTTGTTCGGAATATGCATTTGATGAGTCATGATGAATGTATTCATTGCTTGGACCGGATACTTTTTGAGTCCTTACCCAATAAGTTAGTTTGTGCCCTGGAATTGCACCAAAAATACCCCCATGTTTGCCATTTGTAGAGTCAAACCACAACATTTTGGGCATTCTATGTGACAAAGTTGTTTCCAATATGCATTGGATGAGTCATGATGAATGTATTCATGGCTTGGACCAGATACTTTTTGAGTCCTTACCCAATAAGTTAGTTTGTGCCCTGGAATTGCACCAAAAATACCCCCATGATTGCCATTTGTAGAGTCAAACCACAACACTTCCAGCATTCTGTGTGACAAAGTTGTTCCCAATATGCATTTGATGAGTCATGATGAATGTATTCATGGCTTGGACCGGATACTTTTTGAGTCATTACCCAATAAGTTAGTTTGTGCCCTGTAATTGCACCAAAAATACCCACATGTTTGCCATTTGTAGAGTCAAACCACAACATTTTGGGCATTCTATGTGACAAAGTTGTTTCCAATATGCATTGGATGAGTCATGATGAATGTATTCATGGCTTGGACCCGATATTTTTTGAGTCATTACCCAATAAGTTAGTTTGTGCCCTGGAATTGCACCAAAAATACCCCCATGATTGCCATTTGTAGAGTCAAACCACAACACTTCCAGCATTCTGTGTGACAAAGTTGTTTCCAATATGCATTGGATGAGTCATGATGAATGTATTCATGGCTTGGACCCGATATTTTTTGAGTCATTACCCAATAAGTTAGTTTGTGCCCTAGAATTGCACCAAAAATACCCACATGTTTGCCATTTGTAGAGTCAAACCACAACATTTTGGGCATTCTATGTGACAAAGTTGTTTCCAATATGCATTGGATGAGTCATGATGAATGTATTCATGGCTTGGACCCGATATTTTTTGAGTCATTACCCAATAAGTTAGTTTGTGCCCTGGAATTGCACCAAAAATACCCCCATGATTGCCAGTTGGAGAGTCAAACCACAACATTTTGGGCATTCTGTGTGACAAAGTTGTTCGGAATATGCATTTGATGAGTCATGATGAATGTATTCATGGCTTGGACCCGATACTTTTTGAGTCATTACCCAATAAGTTAGTTTGTGCCCTGGAATTGCACCAAAAATACCCCCATGTTTGCCAGTTGGAGAGTCAAACCACAACATTTTGGGCATTCTATGTGACAAAGTTGTTCCCAATATGCATTTGATGAGTCATGATGAATGTATTCATGGCTTGGACCAGATACTTTTTGAGTCCTTACCCAATAAGTTAGTTTGTGCCCTGGAATTGCACCAAAAATACCCCCATGTTTGCCATTTGTAGAGTCAAACCACAACATTTTGGGCATTCTATGTGACAAAGTTGTTTCCAATATGCATTGGATGAGTCATGATGAATGTATTCATGGCTTGGACCAGATACTTTTTGAGTCCTTACCCAATAAGTTAGTTTGTGCCCTGGAATTGCACCAAAAATACCCCCATGATTGCCATTTGTAGAGTCAAACCACAACACTTCCAGCATTCTGTGTGACAAAGTTGTTCCCAATATGCATTTGATGAGTCATGATGAATGTATTCATGGCTTGGACCGGATACTTTTTGAGTCATTACCCAATAAGTTAGTTTGTGCCCTGTAATTGCACCAAAAATACCCCCATGATTGCCATTTGTAGAGTCAAACCACAACATTTTGGGCATTCTATGTGACAAAGTTGTTTCCAATATGCATTGGATGAGTCATGATGAATGTATTCATGGCTTGGACCCGATATTTTTTGAGTCATTACCCAATAAGTTAGTTTGTGCCCTGGAATTGCACCAAAAATACCCCCATGATTGCCATTTGTAGAGTCAAACCACAACACTTCCAGCATTCTGTGTGACAAAGTTGTTCGGAATATGCATTTGATGAGTCATGATGAATGTATTCATTGCTTGGACCGGATACTTTTTGAGTCATTACCCAATAAGTTAGTTTGTGCCCTGTAATTGCACCAAAAATACCCACATGTTTGCCATTTGTAGAGTCAAACCACAACATTTTGGGCATTCTATGTGACAAAGTTGTTTCCAATATGCATTGGATGAGTCATGATGAATGTATTCATGGCTTGGACCCGATATTTTTTGAGTCATTACCCAATAAGTTAGTTTGTGCCCTGGAATTGCACCAAAAATACCCACATGTTTGCCATTTGTAGAGTCAAACCACAACATTTTGGGCATTCTATGTGACAAAGTTGTTTCCAATATGCATTGGATGAGTCATGATGAATGTATTCATGGCTTGGACCCGATACTTTTTGAGTCATTACCCAATAAGTTAGTTTGTGCCCTGGAATTGCACCAAAAATACCCCCATGATTGCCATTTGTAGAGTCAAACCACAACATTTTGGGCATTCTATGTGACAAAGTTGTTTCCAATATGCATTGGATGAGTCATGATCAATGTATTCATGGCTTGGACCCGATACTTTTTGAGTCATTACCCAATAAGTTAGTTTGTGCCCTGGAATTGCACCAAAAATACCCCCATGTTTGCCATTTGTAGAGTCAAACCACAACATTCCCAGCATTCTGTGTGACAAAGTTGTTCCCAATATGCATTTGATGAGTCATGATGAATGTATTCATGGCTTGGACCGGATACTTTTTGAGTCATTACCCAATAAGTTAGTTTGTGCCCTGTAATTGCACCAAAAATATCCACATGTTTGCCATTTGTAGAGTCAAACCACAACATTTTGGGCATTCTATGTGACAAAGTTGTTTCCAATATGCATTGGATGAGTCATGATGAATGTATTCATGGCTTGGACCCGATATTTTTTGAGTCATTACCCAATAAGTTAGTTTGTGCCCTGGAATTGCACCAAAAATACCCCCATGATTGCCATTTGTAGAGTCAAACCACAACACTTCCAGCATTCTGTGTGACAAAGTTGTTCGGAATATGCATTTGATGAGTCATGATGAATGTATTCATTGCTTGGACCGGATACTTTTTGAGTCATTACCCAATAAGTTAGTTTGTGCCCTAGAATTGCACCAAAAATACCCACATGTTTGCCATTTGTAGAGTCAAACCACAACATTTTGGGCATTCTATGTGACAAAGTTGTTTCCAATATGCATTGGATGAGTCATGATGAATGTATTCATGGCTTGGACCAGATACTTTTTGAGTCATTACCAAATAAGTTAGTTTGTGCCCTGTAATTGCACCAAAAATACCCACATGTTTGCCATTTGTAGAGTCAAACCACAACATTTTGGGCATTCTGTGTGACAAAGTTGTTTCCAATATGCATTGTATGAGTCATGATGAATGTATTCATGGCTTGGACCCGATATTTTTTGAGTCCTTACCCAATAAGTTAGTTTGTGCCCTGGAATTGCACCAAAAATACCCCCATGATTGCCATTTGTAGAGTCAAACCACAACACTTCCAGCATTCTGTGTAACAAAGTTGTTCCCAATATGCATTTGATGAGTCATGATGAATGTATTCATTGCTTGGACCGGATACTTTTTGAGTCATTACCCAATAAGTTAGTTTGTGCCCTGGAATTGCACCAAAAATATCCACATGTTTGCCATTTGTAGAGTCAAACCACAACATTTTGGGCATTCTATGTGACAAAGTTGTTTCCAATATGCATTGGATGAGTCATGATGAATGTATTCATGGCTTGGACCAGATACTTTTTGAGTCATTACCAAATAAGTTAGTTTGTGCCCTGGAATTGCACCAAAAATACCCACATGTTTGCCATTTGTAGAGTCAAACCACAACATTTTGGGCATTTTATGTGAAAAAGTTGTTTCTAATATGCATTGGATGAGTCATGATGAATGTATTCATGGCTTGGACCCGATATTTTTTGAGTCATTACCCAATAAGAAGTTAGTTTGTGCCCTGGAATTGCACCAAAAATACTCCCATGTTTGTCATTTGGAGAGTCAAACCACAACATTTTGGGCATTCTGTGTGACAAAGTTATTCCCAATATGCATTTGATGAGTCATGATGAATGTATTCATTGCTTGGACCGGATACTTTTGGAGTCATTACTATCCAATAAGTTAGTTTGTGCCCTGGAATTGCACCAAAAATACCCTCATGTTTGCCATTTGGAGAGTCAAACCACATCATTTTTGGCATTCTGTGTGGCAAAGTTGTTCCCAATATGGTTAGGGTTACATCTGGTTCGCAAATTCAGTAATTATTTGTTCGTATATGTGGACTTCTCGCAAGTTCTTTACCCCCTGTACCATGTACCAGCATTTACATTCCAAAGGATCTCTATACGAGTTATCCACCATGTGTTTAGCTTGTTGTCAATATACACCGATTCAATACCGAAAATTATCTAGTACAGTAAACGTGTACGAATCTACAGGCGTAGAAACCGACATGGATTCACTACCAAAAATTATCTAGTACTAAAAAGGTGTAGGAATCTACTTGTGTAGAAACGTACACGAATTTAATACCAAAAATTTTCTAGTAAGTTGTAAAGATCTTCCCGTGTAGAAACCTACGCGGATTCACTACTGAAAATTATCCAGTACTAAAAAGGTGTAGAAATCTAGTACAAAAAACGTGTAGAATTCTACACTAGAAAATCATGTAGAATTCTACATGATGTACTAGATACTTCGATCGATCGACCGAAGTAAAACGAAAATCGTACGCGAAAAAAAAAAAAAAATCTCTCTCACACAAACACCCAGTAATTTTATTTTCTACCTCGCGACACAAAAAATCACTTTTTCTACCTTTCTATCATAATCTTCCTTACCCGGCTTATTTGAGTAGAGTTGCTAGTAGTAATTGGCACTCCGTCTGCGAACGTGGGATTCCACTTAATCCAATGATCCCTTGATCGTTGATCAGCATTAGGCAGGTAATCCGTGCTCGCTTATTTTAGTCTGAAATAACAGCCTTGTACTGGAAAAAGAATTAGCTCGCATTGGACAAGAGGTGGTTTGCTGGATAGATATTGTTTGGGTGCACACAAACATATACGTCTTGAAAGCAATAAATCTGCATCCATTGCTTCTATATCAACAGGCTCTTGGTACTGTTTTTTGTGACAGAGGGTAAGAAGGCTGCAAATCAACGGCAGCAGCAACAACAACAATTTCATCTGGACGATTGTCGGAACAACAACGATTGTCGGAACAACGGTAACAAGCAACGGTACGAATGAGAGAGATAGAGAATGATTATACTGCCTCCGGCATTGCTCATACTGAATGTATTTCCTCCCTTCTGTTTTTCTTCTTATTTTCGAACGATCAAAGCCAACCATTGAAGCAACCGGCATTGGCAACGGCAACGAACGATCCAAGCAATCGACATCGGCAACGAACGATCGCAGCAACCATCGAAGCAACCGGCATTGCACCAATCGATCTGCAACCATCGAATCGGAAGCAACCATCGATTCTTGCCTGTAGGTGCAGGGAATTTCCCGGTTGGTGATAATTATGAATCGATCGGCATGTACATTATATTATTCTGTTTTTTTATTTACTCAATGTAGTACATCAATAGATACTCACCCATTTTGTTCAATTATCATATCATATATTCGAATAGGATCGACGGCAACGGCAACGACGATCAAAGCGGCCGCAACCGGGAACATCGCGAGAGCATAGGATCATCGGCAATGACAACGACTCGTTGATTCGACAGCAAGCAAGAGCGAGAGCAACAGCAACAGGAGCCACTGGGAACGATCGAGTCGCAAAGCAAGAGCAACAACAGCAACCGGGCCGGGGCTTGGAAGCCCATTTTTTAGCCAAATTTTGCCCATCATCTTTCCCATCCATGTTGAGTCGTTTTTTTCTGATCCGCTGGATCAATCAATTCGAAACTTGGTCGGCGTGTTCTTATATATGTAATGAAGAGGCCCCTGCAATATCGTTGCTGTTGGTGCCGTTGGTGCAGAGATATCTGCTGTGACTGTTGTTTGGGTTGCTTCCTTGAAATGTAGCCAAATTTTGCCCCTCTGCTTCACCGGTTCGATTCTTCTGATCCGCTGGATCAATCAATTCGAAACTTGGTCGGCGTGTTCTTATATATGTAATGAAAAGGACCCTGCAATATCGTTGCTGTTGGTGCCGTTGGTGCAGAGATATCTGCTGTGACTGTTGTTTGGGTTGCTTCCTTGAAATGTAGCCAAATTTTGCCCCTCTGCTTCACCGGTTCGATTCTTCTGATCCGCTGGATCAATCAATTCGAAACTTTTGTCGGCGTGTTCTTATATATGTAATGAAAAGGACCCTGCAATATCGTTGCTGTTGGTGCCGTTGGTGCAGAGATATCTGCTGTGACTGTTGTTTGGGTTGCTTCCTTGAAATGTAGCCAAATTTTGCCTCTCTGCTTCACCGGTTCGATTCTTCTGATCCGCTGGATCAATCAATTCGAAACTTTTGTCGGCGTGTTCTTATATATGTAATGAAAAGGACCCTGCAATATCGTTGCTGTTGGTGCCGTTGGTGCAGAGATATCTGCTGTGACTGTTGTTTGGGTTGCTTCCTTGAAATGTAGCCAAATTTTGCCCCTCTGCTTCACCGGTTCGATTCTTCTGATCCGCTGGATCAATCAATTCGAAACTTGGTCGGCGTGTTCTTATATATGTAATGAAGAGGCCCCTGCAATATCGTTGCTGTTGGTGCCGTTGGTGCAGAGATATCTGCTGTGACTGTTGTTTGGGTTGCTTCCTTGAAATGTAGCCAAATTTTGCCCCTCTGCTTCACCGGTTCGATTCTTCTGATCCGCTGGATCAATCAATTCGAAACTTGGTCGGCGTGTTCTTATATATGTAATGAAAAGGACCCTGCAATATCGTTGCTGTTGGTGCCGTTGGTGCAGAGATATCTGCTGTGACTGTTGTTTGGGTTGCTTCCTTGAAATGTAGCCAAATTTTGCCCCTCTGCTTCACCGGTTCGATTCTTCTGATCCGCTGGATCAATCAATTCGAAACTTTTGTCGGCGTGTTCTTATATATGTAATGAAAAGGACCCTGCAATATCGTTGCTGTTGGTGCCGTTGATGCAGAGATATCTGCTGTGACTGTTGTTTGGGTTGCTTCCTTGAAATGTAGCCAAATTTTGCCCCTCTGCTTCACCGGTTCGATTCTTCTGATCCGCTGGATCAATCAATTCGAAACTTGGTCGGCGTGTTCTTATATATGTAATGAAGAGGCCCCTGCAATATCGTTGCTGTTGGTGCCGTTGATGCAGAGATATCTGCTGTGACTGTTGTTTGGGTTGCTTCCTTGAAATGTAGCCAAATTTTGCCTCTCTGCTTCACCGGTTCGATTCTTCTGATCCGCTGGATCAATCAATTCGAAACTTGGTCGGCGTGTTCTTATATATGTAATGAAGAGGCCCCTGCAATATCGTTGCTGTTGGTGCCGTTGGTGCAGAGATATCTGCTGTGACTGTTGTTTGGGTTGCTTCCTTGAAATGTAGCCAAATTTTGCCCCTCTGCTTCACCGGTTCGATTCTTCTGATCCGCTGGATCAATCAATTCGAAACTTTTGTCGGCGTGTTCTTATATATGTAATGAAAAGGACCCTGCAATATCGTTGCTGTTGGTGCCGTTGATGCAGAGATATCTGCTGTGACTGTTGTTTGGGTTGCTTCCTTGAAATGTAGCCAAATTTTGCCCCTCTGCTTCACCGGTTCGATTCTTCTGATCCGCTGGATCAATCAATTCGAAACTTGGTCGGCGTGTTCTTATATATGTAATGAAGAGGCCCCTGCAATATCGTTGCTGTTGGTGCCGTTGATGCAGAGATATCTGCTGTGACTGTTGTTTGGGTTGCTTCCTTGAAATGTAGCCAAATTTTGCCTCTCTGCTTCACCGGTTCGATTCTTCTGATCCGCTGGATCAATCAATTCGAAACTTGGTCGGCGTGTTCTTATATATGTAATGAAGAGGCCCCTGCAATATCGTTGCTGTTGGTGCCGTTGGTGCAGAGATATCTGCTGTGACTGTTGTTTGGGTTGCTTCCTTGAAATGTAGCCAAATTTTGCCCCTCTGCTTCACCGGTTCGATTCTTCTGATCCGCTGGATCAATCAATTCGAAACTTGGTCGGCGTGTTCTTATATATGTAATAAAGAGGCCCCTGCAATATCATTGCTGTCGGTGTCGTTGATATGGAGATATCTGCTGTGACTGTTATTTGGGGTGTTTCTTTGAAATACAACCAAATTTTGCGCCTCTGCTTCACCGGTTCGATTCTTCTATTCCTCTCAATCAATCAATCCGACACTTGGAGGACGTCTCCTTATAGATGTAATAAAGAGGTCTGTGCAATATCGTTGGCAGCGGCGACCTCGGTATGGAGATATCTGCTGTCACCGTTATTTGGGTTGCTTCCTTGAAATACAACCAAATTTTCCCCTTCTGCTTCACCGGTTTGATTCTTCCAATCCACTCAATCAATCGATTCGAAACTTGCAGGCCTTGTCCTTCTCGATATAATGAAGGGATCCCTGCAATGTCGTTGCCCGCGGTGACTTCAGTATGGAGATATTAATATTCACCGTTTTTTTTCTAGTAGGAGTGAACAACGGCAACAAATCGTCGGCATCAAATCGCTCCTCCTCCTCCACCGGCGCTCCACCAACGTCAGGAACTCCTAGATGGAGGAGACGAATCGCCGTTGTTGTTGGAGGAGGAAACGAATCATAGGTTGTTGTTGTTGGAGGAGACGAATCGCTGTTGTTGTTGGAGGAGGAAACAAATCCCCGTTGTTGTTGTTGGAGGAGGAAACGAATTGCCTTTGTTGTTGTTGGAGGATGAGACAAATCCCCATTGTTGTTGGAGGAGGAGGGAACGAATCGCTGCTCTGTTGGATGAGGGGAGCGGATTCGCTGCTGGATGGAGGAGACGAATCGCCGTTGTTGTTGGAGGAGGAGACAAATCCCCATTGTTGTTGTTGGAGGAGATGAATCGCCGTTGTTGTTGGAGGAGGAAGCGAATCCCCATTGTTGGAGGAGGAGACGAATTGCCGTTGTTGTTGTTGAAGGATGAGACAAATCCCCGTTGTTGTTGTTGGAGGAGGAGACAAATCGCTGCTCTGTTGGATGAGGGGAGCGGATTCGCTGCTGGATGGAGGAGACGAATCGCTGCTCTGTTGGATGAGGGGAGCGGATTCGCTGCTGGATGGAGGAGACGAATTGCTGTTGTTGTTGTTGGAGGAGGAGGAGACGAATCCCCATTGTTGTTGTTGTTGCTGTTGGAGGAGGAGGAGACAAATCGCTGCTCTGTTGGATGAGGGGGGCGGATTCGGATTCGCTGCTGGATGGAGGAGATGAATCGTCGTTGTTGTTGGAGGAGGAGACGAATCCCTGTTGTTGTTGTTGGAGGAGGGGACCAATTGCCGTTGTTGTTGTTGTTGTTGGAGGAGGAGGAGACGAATCCCCGTTGTTGTTGTTGTTGTTGTTGTTGGAGGAGGAGACAAATCGCTGCTCTGTTGGATGAGTAGGAGCGGATTCGCTGTTGCTCTCGCTAGTCGCTAGTGTTGATCTCGCTAGTCGCTCTCGCTCTCGCTGCTGCTGCTGCTGCTGCTGCTGCTGTTGCTTTCGCTAGTCGCTAGTCGCTATTGCTGTTGCTGTTGCTGTTGCTGTTGCTGTTCTTGCTGTTCTTGCTGTTGCTGTTGCTGTTGCTGGTCGCTGTTGCTGTTGCTGTTGCTGTTGCTGTTGCTATCGCTAGCCACTGTTGCTGTTGCTGTTGCTGTTGCTGTTGCTCTCGCTAGTTGTTGTTGCTGTTGCTGTTGCTCTCGCTAGTTGTTGTTGCTGTTGCTCTCGCTAGTTGTTGTTGCTGTTGCTCTCGCTCTTCGCTGTTGCTGTTGCTTTTGCTCTTGCTAGTCGCTATTGCTGTTGGGTCGGATTAGGGTCCACGTTGGCTAGTTTTTTTGTAACTACCCTTCCCGCTCCACATCGAAGTTAAGTAACGTGTAGGTATTTGAGCTGGTGTAATTTTGTACTATTTGTACGGTGGCGAACCTTCATGGCCTGTTCTATGGAAGGAGAAACAGAAGGGCCATCATGGTTGTAATTTACCATCTGAATAGCCATCCGAATAGCCATTGGATAGCCGTTCAATTGCCATTCTTGGTCAGCAAATCTGTAGTGTAACATGCTGGCATTCAAATCTGGTAGGGTTTGTACATGTCTGCCTCCATTCTCTCCTCTATCCAAGGGGAAAGAGATGGGTCGGGGTAGGAAACATCGTTGGCTCGTTTTTTTGGTATCATTGTCATTCGAATTCATTTTTGCCATTTGAATAACCTTCCCGGTCAAAAACGAAGTGGAGTGACCTGTAGGTATTTGAGTTGGTGTCATTTTGTATTTGTACAGTGGTTAACCTTCATGGTCTGTTATATCAAACAAGGAGAAAGTGATTTCAATGATTGGAATTCCTATCAAAAATAAATCATGTCTTCGAGGGTTTTTCTGCTGTGTTTGTAGGGTCTTTTCACTTGTTCTTTTTATGAAGAGATTTCAGTGTACAGATCACACACATGTTCATTACTCGTAGACTTGTACATGGTTTTTGTACTGTGTATTTATTGTGGTATTTTGTACACAGTGTGTTACTAAGTGCAGTTAACAGCATGTTTCGAAGATGAGAGAAAATCATTTGTGGGTAAGAAGTTTGACACAAAATATTGTTCATCACGGCAACTTTATGATATCCCTAACCCTGAAATTGTTATTTAACTGATTATTTTTATTCCACCAAGTCAAGAGTGAGTTTTAGGTGCTGATCCAGATAGGGATCAATGAGATATTGTCTCAAAAGTAAAGGTGTGCAACGCGCGAGGTAATTTAGTAGACACGCGACCTAAAAAGATAGGAAATTTTAAAAATAGAGTCAAGAATTTTAAAAATACCGCGCGAGAGCCCGCGGGGGGTAGAGAAACAGTTCTCGGACGTACATAAATGAGCGACACGTGATTTGCCACGACATGACATTGGCACATTTATGATCAGTGAAGCATTCTCCAAGTCATAATGCGGTGGCTTGTAAGATTTTACCGGATTAAGTTGATTTGGTCAGCAGTCCATACAATGATTTCTGCACCCCAAAGAATGGATCTGAATTCCTTGAAAGCTTCAACAATGCAGAGCATCTTTTTATCAATTGTTGGGTACTTCTTTTGAGCAGCGGTGAGCTTTTGAGAGAAGCAGAGGATGATGTGCCCTTCTTGGATAACAACAGCACCAAGTTGGTAGTCTGAAGCATCAGTGTAGAAATGGAAGGGCTTGTTTGGAACTTGGGAAGGCAAGCAAGATGTCTTTTGCAAGAAGGGCCTTGGCCTTGTTGAAGACAGCTTGGAGCTCTGGAGTTGGAGTGAGCTTTCCTTTGGATCTACTGGAGAGGCCGGTAAGAGGAGCAAGGACTTCAGGGCGTCTTGGATAGAAATTTCAATAGAAGTTGATATTGCCAACAAAGGATCAAAGTTGGGTTGTTGTCAAGGGAAATGACAGTTTCAAGATTGGATTGATCTTGTTTGGGTCTGGTCTGATTCCATCTCTGGAAATGATGTGGCCAAGCGACGGTGCTTGTGATTGGAACCAATGGCACCTGGTAGGCTTGACAGCAAAGTTGTGGACCTTGAGCAAGGAAAGAAGAGAAGAGACATATTTGCAGTGAGATTTGAGGGTGTCCGAGAAGATTCCAATGTCATTAATATAAAACTTTGATGTCTTTTAAATGGTGCAGCATATGTTCCATATAGCCTTGGACCCAGCTTGGAGAGTTGAGGACGCCCATTGGCAATCAGAGAAGTCAGAATTTGCCAAACTCAGTAACAAGGACACAGAGCCAAGTGGAGGCTTCATCAAGCTTGAAGGTGTGGAATTGCATGCTGACGTTGATAAGGGTCGCATATTTGAACCCTCTTCTTCTGTGGAAGATATCTTGGATCTTTGGTAGTGGACAGTGCAGCTTTCTGGTGACCTTGCTGAGCTCCCAAAAGTCACTGATCAGTCAACAGGAGCCATCTGGCTTTGGAACTACGAGGGTTGGCATTCCCCATTCAGTGGCATAGCAGCGCTCAAGAATGCTGAGCTTGACTTGTTGTTCAATTACGTTCTTCACAGCTTCATGTTGGTGGAGTGGAACTGGATATGGTTGTTTGATATGATATGGCTTTGCATCTTGCTGGAGATCAATGTGGAACTCTTGATTATGGAAAATGCCTAATTCCTTGTCATTCAGGCCTTCAAAAAGTTCTTGGTTTTCAAGGAGAATCTTCAGCAAGCAAGATCTCTCATTGTCTGAGAGGTGTTGTTGTTGTGACGCTAGCTTGTAAAGGTCAGTCTTCTCATACTTGGAGGTGCCATCGACGTATGATTGTTGAGGAGCTTGGTTCAAATAGCTTTCAGCAACAGAGTGAGGCTCTACTGACATGACTTTCTGGAGCATCGATTTGTTATTAAAGTAGTTCTGAGGGTGGAAATTGCATGGTCTTTTCATACCATTCTATGGTGCATGTTTTGAAATCCATCTTCATTCCAAGATCTCTCATGGTCCTTCAGCCAATGAGGAGGTGATAGTTGATGTTCTGGGTGACCACAAAACACTTGATCTTCAATACTCTCATGGAGTAGGAGAGCTCTGGAAACATGATGTTCTCCAGAATCACATAGTGTTGCAAGTGGCTCTACCGTTGTTTGTTTGCATTTGGATCGGTTGAGCAAGAGAGTACTTCTGGGCTTCAGCAGCAATGGCTGATTCAACAATGAGATTGTCGGTTGATCCAGAATCAAAAAGGGTCCTTCAGGTAGTACTTTCCGATGTGCCATTGATGAAGTTGCAGACACTGACTGTTGTTGGAGCAAGGTTGATGTCCTTGTTGTTGCTAGGAGCAACATTGTCCTCATTTGAATCTCTGAAAATCCAAATGATAATATTCGAGGTGCCAATGGAAGCGTTTCTTCTGGTTGGTTGACGAACACACACATGTGTTGCTCAGGCTCATGTGAGTTGTTGCCATAGGATATATTAATTGATCAATTGCTGTTGTTGCTGTTGGAAATTTTCATTGTTCACATGTGCATCATTGTTATTGTTGTTTCAATTAGTAGATTGCTGGTTCGAATTCTTGGCATTGAGATAGCATTGGCCCCGAGTGTGATTTGTACCTGGGTGAAAAGGGCATGGTGAGCCATCTGCTACTCTCATGGAGGAATTGTTGTTGTTGTTGTTGTTGTTGTTTGTTGTCATTGTTGTTATTGTTGCCTTGGCTGTTGTTGGAACCTTGTTGTTGGTTTTGGCCATTGTTATTGTTGTTGTTCGATTGATTGTTGTTTCAATTGTTCTGATTGTTTCGGTTGTTGCTGCGGCGGTTACTGTTGTTCTGATTGTTGTTACTATTGTTGTTGTTGTTGTTATTCCTGTTTTGGGAGGAATTATCTTGGTTGTTTTCTTACTTTTCTTGTTTTCTTTGTTCTGATATCTTTCCATCCTAGTCATGATCTGTGTGAGGGAGTCCTCGTAGGGGGAGTGGTGTTCTTCATAGGACTTCCTTCCATTCAGTTGGCATGGATTCGAAAAAACAAACTCTTGAAGTCTTCATCTTTGATGGCTGCATTCTCAGGTTGATGTCCTGGAAGCAGTCAAAGGATCACATGGTGGTGGAATGTGACCATGGAGACAAACTGGTGTACAGTCATGTTGGTGGCCTTCTTGATGTTGGTGATGAATCTTTTATGGCATCGATATGCATTGATGTTGTTATCAAACTTGTAGTTGATAAAGGCATACATTGTGGTTGGAAAGTTATCAACAGTTTGATTTGATACGTTGGCTGATACATATTCATTCCACCAGTATTGATCTGAGAAGTTTAAAGTTGACCATTGGAGCCCCTCCACAGGATTTGGTTGAGGACATCTACGATTTGCAAAGGAAATACCAATACAAGCCAGTCATGCCCACTTTGACGCAACTCATTGTGGCATTCAAAGCAGCCCTACCGGCCTACCTACTGATGCAGCTTACCCCCCTCATGGACGCGCTGCAAGACGACGGCACCTCTGAATTGGACTTTTGGGAGGCTATCAACGTCCGAGCCAAAAGTCTGTACAAGTCGGCTCAAAGTATACAAAGCAGGGGTGGTAAAGCCAAGGAAATGAGTCTGTTTGGTGCTGAGATGACTGATTTTGCTGATACGCGGGACAAGTGGTCCACCAACGCAGTTTGCTATTGGTGCAGAGAGCAAGGTCACAAAGCTTTCAACTGTCCTAAACAAGCAGCAGGCCACCCGCGTGTCGACAACATCGGCAACAACGGCAATGGCAACAACGGCAATGGCAACAACGGCAACAATGGCAACAACGGCAATGACAACAACGGCAACAACGGCAACACCGGCAATGGCAACAACGGCAACAACCGCAACAACCGCAGCAATTGCAACAACAGGTCGAAATGGCCACAGGGGCAGACGGCGCAAGTGTGGACTCTGTGGTGGTGATCATGGAACAGCTGTCTGTTTTGAGGATGAGAAGAATGCGGCCAGACGCCCGAATGGTTGGAAATCCAAGTTGAAGGATGTCCAGGGAGCAACAATTGACTATGATTTCTGTCTCTCAGTAATGCAAACCTCTACCACGTCCCTCCAACTTCTCAATGCCCAGAAGCGAGCTACCACCGGAGATGTTGTGCCCGAAGGATTTGATCTGCTGTACGATGACAACGTCTTCGTTTTTGATACGGGCGCCACAAGTCACAGTTCCAACAGTACTGCGATGTGCCACCAATTTGAGAGCTAGTGGTGCCACCATTACCACACAAAGCGGAGACGAGCTGAAAGGATGCCAAGTTGGGGATATTCCATGTCAGAAGATTGACAAGGATGGAAAGAAGGAGTTTCAGACATTGTTGCAGGGTGTGAATTTCAATCCAAATTTTGCCTTCAATCTGTTCTCCGCCAATCTGGCTTTACAGAACGGTTGGGTAGCCACAGGAAGCGACAAGACCGGATGGTCGCTCAAGAAAGGGAAGATCCAAGTGAATTTTGATATTCAAATCCCCACCTACACAAGCTGCGTTTGGGTTGGCTATTTCGATCAGCATTGCCAATCCTACCAACAACATTGACATCAATGCAGCAACTGCTACCACTACTACGGACGAAGGAACCAAGATGAACATCAACAAAGCCCATCGACTCCTGGGACACATGGATGAAAACAAGACGTGATGCACCGCTGAAACGCTTGGCTGGACCATTACTCGGGGTCCACTGCTCCCATGTGCAGATTGTGCCAAGGCCAAAGCGAAAAGGAAAGTGATTCCTACCGAAAGCGAGCACGTTGCAGCCACCAAGCCTGGAGAAGTACGTCGTCTTCTTGTTGTTCTTCTTCCAAGTGTTTCGCCGTTGTAGTGCGAATATCTTCTTCTTCCTCTTCTCCTTCCGAGTATTTCGCCGTTGCGAATATCTTGTTCTTCTTCGTCTTGCTGGTCTTCTGTCGTCGTCCGTTCAAACAGAAACTGCGCTCTTGCTCTCCCTCTACACCTCTTGCCTTTCGCTAGTTACTCCACAACGGACTCCCTTGGTCTTTCGTCGTGTCAGCGGGCTTGCCTCTCGCTAGTTACTCCACGTCACGGACACTCGTGTCTTTCGTCGGCGTGTCAGCGGGCTTGATCTTGGGGAAAGGGGGCTTGTGATACGTGTTCGTCTCTTCGTTGTCGGACGTCGACTGTAAGCCTGCCTGTTGTAGCTTGGCACCAACTCACCAACCTCGTGGATGAATCGTGGGAATTCAGTCCTACTGGGGCTGAATACTCGTACGGTACCGTACCACAACGGGACAACAAAAAGATTACCCGGGTTCGTACGGTCCGTACCTCAAGGTATTCGTAGGAGGCGAGATGGATATCCTGTCCGTTTTCTACTAACTAAACACGTACGTTTCTTAGCTTACAGTACGTAACGGCAGTACTGTACGGTAACACATGCTTTTAAAAAGCGCGGTTTTCTTTCGCTATCGGCACGCTCGTCGCGAAGTGAAATTTAAATTTTTCGCTAGTCGATTGCCGACGATTGATTCGTCCCGTTCTCTTCCTTTTGATTGAGAGATTTTGATTGAGAGATGAAGCATTGCACGTATGGTACCGTTCTTTTGGCCTGAACCTTCCCGTTGTTCAGATTGGGATCATCCTAATTCTTTCATAATACTACCGTATGAGATGTATGGGCAGCTATTATTGTTCACGAAAATCGGAATGCCATAATATTGGAATATAATCAACAATCAAAATCATCCGAGAACGCTATGAGCACCATGCCAAACCCTGCTTCTCCCTCCTCTCCGACGACAGAATACGCCCCTGTTCCCCCCTCTCCTCCTACCAACAAACCACGCGATGACAATGATACTGCAAGAACACCATCAGCAATAGCAGTAGCGATACTATCACGGCGAATTCCGGTATCAAGGCAAATGATGTTCGGAGCGATTGGAACGCTTGTGATCGTTGTCTTGGTTCGAACTTATCTCTACGTCTGCGAAACTCCTGACCTGAGATTCCATGCGGGAAATCCTTCCGCTTCCGAAGTGATGATGATGCATGCGCAATCGATCCCAAAAATACCACAACCAATCCAGCGATCTTGGATGGATAAGATAGTCTTTCACCGTTCCAGTCTTGCGGATGTATCCCACGAGCTGAAACGGAGAAAACAAAATCGTGGAAAGGAAAAACACAGAACAGCCTCAAAGGAGGACGATAGGCGTTTGAAGAACGAGGAGGGAGACGATCATTTTCAGAAGATTGGCGAGTACGATGACATGATCGAAGATCTCTCTATCATGCACCAAGCCGTTGTCGACTCCGTTCGTGATGTCGGGGTTCGTGGACTCTTATTCGAAGTGTTGTCGGACGATTTCGAATACTACGTTTACGGTTCGGCCGACGAGCTCGACCATTACTGGCGGAAATGTTCTTCAAAGCACGGCGTTGGAGAGAATTGCAACGAGTGGGACGTGTGGTGGACCTACCACTATGTCGGAGCTATCATTACAGATATGCTGCTACAAGACGAAGAGTTGCTGTGGGATGGATCGTCGGGGGAACGAATCGTCAAGGCCGGTGCCAGTATGGAGGACCAAGATGCTAGCATGGCAACCTTGCTGGACAAGATCCACGACCTGCAAGCCACACTGCCCTACCTCACCCAGTCCAGCTTTCACGCACAGCACGCATTGATTTGGCGGTACGTCGTGAAGTCTTCGGGAAGATTGTCGTCGTCGTATCCCTGGGATTTGGCGATCCAATTTTGTCGCGGAGACGGATCGCGCCGCAAAGGAATTGTAGGCCGTCCCGTCAACAAGGCCATCGACCACGAATGCTTCCACGGATTTGGTCACGCCATGTTTTATGCGGTGGCAACCAGGCAATTGGCGCAAGACTAGAGGTACCACATCATCCGAGGACAAGGATGAAAAGGAACCATTCATGGTCATTGCCCCCCACAGCGGTTTTACGCTATCGCAAAAATCCTACTGCGATGTCTACGATTTATGCCAAGGTGCTTCTCCAGAAAATCGAGAAATCTTGGATCCGAACGACGAAGCGAAATCAAATTCCTATCGGATATGCTTCGAGGGTGTGGTTCACTCAGTTCGGTTGCTTTCGAATGACTATTCCCATGTGACTCACAAACAAGATGCAAAAGACTTGGTAGACAAGCAGATGAAACGGTGTGCTTCCGCCAAGAAGAAAACGACGAAGAAGACGAAGAGCAAAGCATGAAGGACGCCTGTGGTAAAATCAGAAGGTTCAAAAATCGTACCCTTTACTACGCATCATATGCAGTGTAGATATACGGAGTATAATATAATGTAACATTAAAGTACACATACAATTGGTTTCGAATCAAGTATATACTTTGAATTGGAAGAAATTTGGTGAATACCTGCTTGATTCCCTTTGGGATTACTTGTCTCAACACTTCAAACATCTCCTGGCAGGTCCGTTTACCTAGAGATAAGTTATGGCTCGACCAAATAGTTGTGTGCGTGTGCGTGTGTGCGGAGGGGGGGGGGGGGGGGGGGGGGGGGGGGGGGGGGGGGGGGGGAGGGTTCCTACGGTACCGTATGATTCTTCTCGGCCCCGTGACCCAAAAAATACGAAGTAGTAATACCGGTACAGTAATAATGAGGTAAAACTGACGAACTCTTGTGAAGTCCGAAGTATTATTTTTACCAGAATCGCGTCCAAGTCAGACTCGAAGTCAGACTTGTGACTTGCGGGGCACATGCAATCCTTGACTTGAGTATATAATAACTCAGATATTATTACCGTAGTGGTACTGGAATCCAAATAATAAGTCAAGTTATTTTACTGAAGTCAGTGTAGGTTTTGTACTGCAATTACTTCATCCGGGCCATATATCCGGGTTTCTTTATAATATCCGGGTTTTAAATGGCATAAGGTTGCATTTCATTGGTTCGATCCAATCCCACATCCGCATGGAATTCGCCGGCCAGGCCGGCATGCGCGTACATGGTTGAATTTCATTGGTTGGAATTGCAAAAAGTGGTTATTCAACCAAGTCAGAGGAAATTACCGTTAACCGTTAAACTGCACACAATCCTTAAGACTGAAACTCTGACTTTTCGCTGACTTAGTATAAATAATCTCTTATTATTTTTACCAGAATCGATATAATAACGCAGTTATTATTACTGGAACGAATTAATAACACGAGTTATTTTACAGAATTCAGCATAGGTTTAGTACTGGACTCTTATTTTAGTACCGTGAGACACTACTTATTTTATTTTACAAAAGTCAGCATAGGTTTTGTACTGGACACCACTTATTTTAGTAGACTCGTACCGCACCTCTTCTTCTATCCAACGGACCAAACCCGGACCCGGACCCGAACCTGAACCCAAAGAGGGTTCTCCACTTTAGTTTTTAATATCAATATGGAGAACTGAAGGTCAAACATAAATTAAGACAGCCCTACCTGCTCACCGGCCGAGGTGAATCTGAAAACTTTTTCGAAAATGATTTCTGGTCTTCCATACTCAACGAAACATGACGCATTCTTCGATACTCAACAAAATGGGATCCATTTCCACAATGGGTTGAGATTGGTTGGAGTGATTTGCAAAAGGACGAAATTCTAATTTCTTGCAATTTGCACAGGATTCTACTACGTACACACAATATTACTAGATAACAAGTTATTCCAATTCATAATTTCTACTTTTGCAACTAAGTGCTCATAATTTCTAATTTGGAACTAAACTCTGCATCTTTTTTGGCTCTGTAAACTTCGCTAAGCCGAATAATCTCAGAATGGAATCGACCATAGGATTCCTCCACCAAAACGACTAAACTGATGCTAAGCAAAACAATCATTCTTGAATCGTCGGATGGAATTGACCATGGGATTGGTCGGAACAAGAATCAACAATCTGCTCTCCAACCGGCAGCTCTCCAACCAACTCTCCAATTGACTCTCCTCTCCACCAATCCAGTGGCTCTCCTCTCCAATCAAATCGGCTCGTCAATCGACTCTCCTCTCCTCTCCAATCGGATTGATCGGCTCCTCTCCTCTCCAATCAACTCTCCTCCTATCCGCGGCTCCCCCCCCTCTCCAATCAACAATCGACTCTCATCTCCTCTCCAATTGACTCTCCTCCTCTCCAATCCGCGGCTCTCCCCCTCTCCAATCCACGGCTCCCCCCCTCTCCAATCAACAATCGACTCTCCTCCTCTCCAATCCGCGGCATATTTTGTTGGATTGCGGTAGTACTACCTCCTCTCTCCTCGTCAAGTCCAGTTCCCATAATCTTTTTGACAACTTGTGCTTGATAAGTGTGGAACAATTCCAAGTTGAAAATGGGCAAGGAGAAGAGGCAATTTTGTCTCCCAATGTTTATCAAGACCGCCCCATCCTGCAGTATGACACATTGTAAATTCAACAGGAGCTCAAAGAATGCTTGAGCAGTCAGCTTCTCCCAGGCATTCATGATCCTGTCCATCACCTTGTCAAGGAACGGGAATACTTGACGACAAAGCTCTGGAGGTGGGTTGGCGGTACCTCAGGGTAAGAAGAAGCTTCCTTTGTCTTGCGCATGTCCAGCCAAGACCCACATAGTAGCCTTCAGTGGGAGTTTTGAAGAATACCGATCTTCTCTTACGTCAAGGTTCCAATTTCCAATCATCTTGATGTATTGTGGATCCACTTCTTGCATCTCCAATGCAACTGCACCTGATCCACGGACAAAAAGTGAACGAAATGCTTCGATGCGACGCCCAAGGCCTTGCATGCTTTTTGCATGCTTTTTGCATAGGCTTGGTCTGTTATCGGACGGTGGTTCTGCAAGTGATTACAATCAGTGAGTAATTTGACTACAAACCATGACACGTTATCTGCAGAGTTGTATCCCAAAAGCTCTCTGGTTGCATGGAATCGCGCCATTAAGTAGAAGCCCGCAATGCGCCAATGGGACACATGTTAACGTTGTGGTGCCTGATCACATGACCGTACAAAGTTCGCTGACTGTTTGTTTTCCTTGTCATGATTTGCATGATAAAGATCAGGCAGGAGTGTATGCCTTTGTCAGCTTTGATGATGCTCCACAGATCCGTCAATGTGCATTTGAATAAGGACTCACCGCAGAGAACACCACAATGGGTCATAAGGAAACAGAACCGGTCCCTCAAGGCAGCAATATGGTAGTTATGTTTGGTACAATGCTTATAGAACAAGAAAGCCTCAATTTGCTCAATGCTTGATACCGTCATGTAGGGGGACAACGCGTGATCAATCTTCTTGTCGTGTTGCATCATCTTGATCCGTTTCTTTCTTAATTGGACAACACGGAGCAACTGTGTAACTCTGTCAGTTGGAAGGTGTTCCTTTGTAAGAGTGTTGGCATTCTGACTCCTCTGATGCCACAATATTTTGAGGATGGAACAGAAGTATTGATTCACCATATCATAACCTACAGGGTCTGACTCCAGCATTGACTCACAAGAAGCGCCAGCATGATTGCTGTTGTATTTCGCCATCACGGTGTGGTAGTCAGCGACGTCGAAAATTTGTGTCCGCAATTGTCCCTTCTTACGGCCTCTTGTCCTCCGTGTTCGATAGGCCTGATAGAAAAGGAAGCCAAAGACCTTTTCTTCAGTTACTATTTGAGTAGAGTAACCAAAGGAAGAAAACACACTGGTGCAATACTGAAGGCATTCTTCCCCTTTTCGACCATAAGCAAGTTGAGTATTAATTGGAATACCATCATTGTCATCATGTTGGACTTGCCGTGCTGCTCTGGCAAATATTCCACTTGTGTAAGGCGTTTTGCTTGCTGGAGACCGAGGGGAGTGTTTTGTTGAGGATAGTGGTGTTAATTTGGGTTGAAACTGTAAGTGTTTTGGCTGTTTTGTCCTTGTTTTCATTGCTTCCACGTTTCAACGTTTTCGACATTTTCGAGGTTTTATGTGTCTTTATGTTTGGTTTGTGGTTTGTTGGAATCAAAGTTTAATCTTATGTGTTTGCTGTGTTTGTCGGCCGGCTTAGCCTTCTGATGTTTCTTGTGGGTTGGTGCCGGTTGGCGCCATAGCCTTGTTCTTCTGAAATCTGATTGGCTGAAGAATAATTATATGTTCTTGTCACATGTTTGCTTTCCTGTGTTCAGGTTCCTATTATGTGCTTCATCTCATTGGTTGGAATTGCGTACATGGTTGAATTTCATTGGTTAAAATTTCTGAAATGGTTGCATTTCATTGGTTGGAATTGTGAAAAGTGGTTATTTGACCAAGTCAGAGGAAATCACCGTTAACCGTTAAACTGTGCACAATCCTACAGACCAAGGTCTGACTGTTCTCTGACTTAGTATAAATAATCTTTTATCATTTTTACCAGAATCGAGTCCAAGTCAGACTCACTGACTGACTTGCGCAATTCTTGACTTGAGTATTAATAACTGCGTTATTAATACTGGAATAATTTAAAAGTCAAATTATTTTACATGAGTCATGCATACGTTATGTAATGGACACTTATTTTTGTATCACTCTTCCAACCAACCAACGCACCGCACCTCTTCTAACCAATGGACCGAACCTGAACCCGAACCGGAAGTGATCACCACCACTCGTCCAGTTTTTTTATGTGAATAGGAAGAACTGGAGATCAAACATAAATTAAGACAGCCCTACCCGCTGGGACTCAACTGCCTGGATAAAGTTGATCCCAAATTTTTTCATTTCTGTTTCTTTTTACACTTAAGTAAACACGATGCATTGTTCGATACTCAACTAAATCGTGGGCGCGATTGCTTGGATTGGTTGGAGTGATTAGCAAAAGAAACTCTAATTTGCAATTTGCAAAAGAAGGAAAAACACGTGATTCCGCTACATAAGCACGTGATTTTACTAGATAACAAGTGATTCCACTTCATAATTTCTACTTTTGCAACAAAGTGCTCATAATTTCTAATTTGGAACAAAACTCTGCATCTTTTTTGGCTCTGTAAACTTTGCTAAGCTGAATAATCTTAGAATGTCATCGACCATGGGATTCCTCCACCAATCTACTAAACGGGATGCTAATGCAAAACAATCTTGGAATCCAATTGACCACAGGATTTGACATCACAATCCGCAATCTGCTCTCCAATCTGCTCTCCAATTGGCACTCCAATCAACTCTCCTCTCCAATCAAATTGGCTCTCCTCTTCAATCCAAATCGAATCAGCTCTCCTCTCCTCTCCTCTCCAATCCAATCCAATCCAATCCAATCCAATAAACTCCTCTCCAATCCAATCAACTCTCCTCTCCAATCAAAATCAAATTGGCTCTCCTCTCCAATCAAAATCAAATCCGTTCTCCTCTTCAATCCAAATCAAATTGGCTCTAATCTCCAATTGGCTCTCCAATCAATGATGACTCTCCTCTCCAATCGGCTCTCTAATTGACAACTCTCCTCTCCAATTGACTCTCCAATTGGCAATGGGAAACCAATCAACAATCTTCAAGTCAAACTGTTTGCAAAGTGTTTGATGCTTGCAATGTGTTTGATGCTTTGGGAATGGACCACAAATTGATTGTTGATTGGTTGGTGGTGGCTGGACTAACAAGTCGAAATGACTTAGCCTTCCAGACATGGTTGTAGAGTGATGTCAGTGCGGTATTTGTCTTCATTAACACATCACCTTCTTCCAGCATTGCCTCTAAGGATTCACCAGCATCAACTCTCCCCTTCACGAGTTCTATAATACATTTGAGTCACGAGAACTACTTCTGCTTGGCCGCATTATAATGCTTCATCTATCAATTTCCAAATCTCTTCTCTAGCTCTTCAATCCCTCCAGGGAAGTCATCTTCTTTGAAGTCCTCAAGTCTGAACCACTCCTTCCACATTGAGGAAACCCCTGTATGCTGTTGGATCAACATATTTTCAAAGGTTAGTACCCACTGTGCCAATTTTTGTTCTTGTTGTTGCTTCTGCTTCTGTTGGGAGATGAAAGGAAGCCATGTGCTGCAGGAAATGGTGCAATTGTTGGTTGATGGTGTCTTGTTTCTCTTCAAATGTGCTAACCTTAATGTCTATCCATGTAACATCCTTTGAAACATTATGAACGTTGGAATGAATGTTGTGAAGCTGGTTGCAAAACCCTGGAAGTGCAACATCCATACTCTGATGGATTGAGCTACCTCTCTCCTTGTCTCCTGCTCTCATAACCTTTTTGTCAACTGCTGCTTGATAAGTGTGGAACAATTTGGTGTTGAAAATAGGCAAGGAGAAGAGGCAATTTTGTCTCCCTTTGTGTATCAGGACCGCAGCATCCTGCAGTACAACGCATTACAAATTCAACAGGAGCTCAAAGAACACTTGATCAGTCAGCTTCTCACAGACATTCTTGATTGTGTCCATCACCTTGTCAAGGAATGGGGACACTTGAGAGCAAAGCTCTGGAGGTGGGCCAATGGCACCTCAGGGCAAGAAGAAGCTGTCTTTGTCTTGCCCATGTCCAGCCAAGACCCACATTGCCTTCACTGGGAGTTTTGACAAATATCAATCTTCTCTGATGTCAATGTTCCAATTTCCAATCATCTTTATGGGTTACTGAGCATGTTGATGTCTTCAGAGCTGGTTACTGTGCATTTGTTGGTGAGCAGGGTATGGCCTCTGATTATCGCTTGCTTTGGATAGAAGTTTGCAATGGCAGCATCATGGGAAAACACCTTCCACCCCCTGTGCGTTCATCTCTCCCTTGCCTGAAATCTTCCCACCCTCATCTTCGACAGCGCTATCTCAAGCGGGTGAAACATGTTTTTGCTGCTGCTGGTGTGTTTGCCCTTCGGACCAAGCTTGAGCATCTGGTGGCTCAGTATGTATCTGGTGATACATCTGTGCGAGAAACCCTCATCACTACCTATGATGTTCTCCATGCCACCACTGCTTCCATCCGGCTGTCTGTTGAACAACATCTTTGCCGTCTTGGCACAGGCATGATCCCTTGGTCTCCCAAGCTACAAGTCTACCGTGACACCATTGATTTCTGGAGGCGGATAGTGCAGCTTCGGCAAGGTGTCTCCACTAGCCACACCATTGTGAAGCACTTGGCATGTAAGCTTTCCTTATTCAAGGGTGAACACTATAATCTTGCCACTGCTGTTCTCCATTTGAAGCAAGCCTACAAGCAATACCGCGCCATCAAACTTCTGGCTCCCTCTTGGTGTGACTCCTTCAACCAAGGCTTGATGGATGCTCTTCTTGCTGAAGGCAAGCCCCACCATCAGAGTGCCTCCCAGATCCGGGAACGCATGCACCGTGAACGGCTCCAAAGGGATCTTGGGCTTGCTGCTCGCTCTATCTGCGGTCGTCTTCATAAGACTGCTGTTCTGAAGGCTGTTGCAGTTGGACCTGATGGCACTGAACAAGTCTTGGAGTCTCAGTTCACTATGGTGCCAGCCATGGCTGCATCCAATGTTTGTCGTCAGCAACAATGCCTAGACACTCCCTCCATGTCCCCCTCTTTCATCCAGGCCTTTGGCTACTTGGGAACTGGACCTTCCTCAGCTGAGGTCCTTGCTGGCACCTACATTCCTCCTCCAGGAACTGACCCGTACCTGACTGAATTCCTTACTTGCCTTCAAGTGCCTGCTGCTATTCAGTTTTTGGCTCCCTTTGATTATTCTGTCAGCCCTGCTGAAAATGCTGCGGCCTGGAAATGTCAGAAGGAACGCACTGCTGGCAAGCCTTCTTGTCTCAGTTTTGCCCACCATAAATCCTTTGCTTTGGACTCTCAGCTGAATTTCTTTGATACCTTGATGCGGACTGCTCCTCTGCTTGCTGGATTCTCGCCTTCTGCATGGCAGGTCATCACCGATGTTGAAATCTTCAAGAAACCTGGTGAATACCGTGTTGACAAGATGAGACTCATCCAACTGATGTCTCCTGAGTTTCAGATCAACAACAAGATGATTGGTAAACGCATTCTCGCTCATGCTGAACACGCCAATGCGGTGGCAGTTGACCAACACGGTAGCCAGAAGTATCACAAAGCCATCAACACCTGTCTCAACAAGAAGCTCATCTGTGATGTCCTCCGTCAGAAGCGACGCTCTGGGGCGGTTGCCATGAATGATGCCAAGGGCTGCTATGGTCAAATCTCCCATCCCATTGCCAGTCTTACCCTTCAGAGCTTTGGGATTCCAGCTCATGTTTGTGAGGTTCTACTAGCTACCCTCCAGCATGCCACCCATCACATTAAAACTGGCTTTGGCCGGTCCGGTTCTGTGTATGGGGATGAATCTGTTCCTTTCAGTGGGATTGGACAAGGCAACGGTCTTGGCCCTACTCTGTGGGCTCTGGTTTCTACCTTCCTCTTCAGGATGATGCAGAATGCAGGACATGGGGTCCATCTCCTCACCTCCCTATCCCTTCAGCTTGTTTCCCTGGTTGGTTTTGCCTTTGTGGATGACACCGATCATTTCTGCGCTGGTGCCTCCTCTACTACTTCTGGTGAGGCTCTGGCTGCTGATTTCCAGGCAGCTTTAGATCATTGGGCTGGAGGTATCATTGCTACTGGTGGAGCTATTGAACCTGCTAAGTCCTTCTGCTACTTGATTGATTTCAAGTGGACTGGTTCTGGTTGGGACTATCGCTCTGTCGATGACATGCCAGGTGTTTTCACCATCACTGACAAATCTGGTGTCCAGTCACCACTTGATTGTTTTGAGGTTGATCATGCTGACAAGACTCTGGGTGTCTACATTTCTATGGATGGCAACGAGGAAGCTCAAGTTGCTCACCTACAGTCCCAGTCCCAGTCCCAGTCCCAATCCTTTGGATCTCAAATGAGGTCCTCCAAGTGTAAGAAGAACACCTCCATCTACACCTTCAAGTACTCCTTTATGAAGTCTTTTGAATACCCCATGCCAGTTACTCAGCTCAGTGCTTCTACCTGGACCCGAATTCTCTATCCCACTCTTGTGACTGTGCTTAACAAGGCAGGCGTGTCTTGCAACTTTCCTCGCAAGGTCTTCTATGGTCCCTCTTTGTATCAAGGCTATGGCTTCATTCACCCTTTTCTTCTCCAAGAATTCAGTCACATTGCTACTCTGTTTCAGGAATCTGTCTGTGACTTGCAGACTGGCCGTATTCTCCGGCTCATAGCTGAAGCCTTTTGGCTTGAGTTGGGAATTCCTTTCCATCTTGGCATTACCCCCTACCAGCCTTTTGCATCTTATATCACTCCTTGCTGGTATAAGCATGTGTGGCAGTTCTTTTCCATGCACCCTGTGAGTATGGTTGAAGACTTCCCTACACCTCCTCTGCTTCGATTGAATGACTGCTACCTCATGCAAGCTTTTGTCACTGCTGGCTTCCGGGGCGCCAAACTGTCCCTTCTGAATCTCATTCGGATGTCCATCAAGACCATTACCCTTGCTGATATTTGCACTGCATATGGCAAACGACTTTCTCCAATGACCTTCCAGTTGCAGTCCTCAAACCATCTTCGCAATCATCTTGACTGGCCTCGTTGTCCTCCCCCATGGCTTCCACCAGCTCGGCTTCTTTGGCAACGCGCCCTTCAGAAATTCTTCTTAGCACCGTTGGCCTTGCCTTCTGATCAAGCCATTCACTCCTCCTTCTACCTGGGGCATTGACTATCATCCGAGTCCTCCTCTTTGTGGCCTTGGTTTTTGTGTCCTTCTACTGAGAGGCTCTTCTTCAAATGTCCTGGTGGCTGGAGGGTTGGTTCTTTGCAAGGCCGAGGCCAATACAGCTTCATCACTACCATTCCCCCTGCCAAACCTGCCAGTGCCGACACTCTTGTCTCCCTCCTGTCCAGTGGGAATGTGTTTCGAATTGTAGGTCCATCCACCTTTGTTTTGCATCCACCGGATGAGGATCCCTTGACCTATGATCCTTTTGAGTGTCTCCCAGCCACTCCAGAGGATGCATTTGATGCTCTCTGCGCTTCTCCCCGCGTCCTTCTCCATAAATACTCCCTTCCTCAGGATGGATGCCAGGCTCTTGCCGATGCCATTCTGAGTGGCTCTGCCAGTGCTGTCTGTGACGGCTCTTATGACCCCACCCTCCTCCGCGGCACATCTGCATTTATCCTATCCCCCACCACCTCCACCAAGTCTCCCTCCTTGTTCCTCACTGGATCCAACCTTGTCAGTGGCTCACCTGAAGATCAGTCTTCCTACCGGAGCAAATTCGCTGGCATCATTTGTGTCCTCACCTGCTGTATGGCTCTTGTGGATCTCTATGATGTAGCCTCCGGCTCACTCACCATCGCCCTTTATGGGGATATGGCTCTACAATAGGCCCAGGGAACCTGGCCCTTGGCTATTTCTCAGAAATCTTTTGACTATGTCTATGTCATTTGCAATATGCTCTCTGCTCTTCCAATCACTGTCACATTCAGGTGGGTTCAGGGTCATCAAGAGGGTCTTTCTCTTGACTGGTGGGCCCTTCGCAATCATCGGGTTGATGGCATGGCCAAGGCATTTCTATCCTTAAATTGTTCCTCTCCCTACCACTATCCCCGGCTTGTGTTTGAGCCCTGGGCTCTCTCACAGAACGGTCTCAAATGCTCTCGCTTTGACAGAGATGCCTTGCACATTCTTATTTCTGGTCCTCCCCTTCTTCACTATTGGCACACTCCCCATAACATCTCCCTTCCACCACAAGTCTCCAATTCCATCCTTTGGTGTGCTCATTGGACTGCTTTCAAGCGCCTCCCTCCTGGTATGCAGCTGTGGTTTGTCAAGTTTGCTTTGGGTTGCATTGGTGTTGGCACTCAGTTACTCCATTACCAGCACCAGGATCATTGCAGATGCCCTCTGTGTGCCCAGGACGAGGAGGAGGTTTCCCATGTGCTTTCATGTGAAGACCCTGGGGCTGTCAAGCATGGCTTGTCTTCCTTTCGGGGGCCTTTGCAGCAGTGCCTTACCTCTGAGCTTACAGAACCTTCTCTGGCTCTTGCCATTGTGGATGTTACCACTAGGGTTCGTCAAGGTAGGCGTATTCACCCTTCCTCATACTCTCCTGCCATTGCCTCTGCTGTAAGGTCTCAGCATCATATTGGATGGCACAACTGGTTTCTTGGGAGATGGTCCCCCCTCTGGCATCAGATTCAAGCTGATTACTATTCTTTGATTGGTAGCAAGCGTTCTCCGTGCCGTTGGGCCACTGCAGTGCTGATTCACCAATTTTTCCTCACTTGCTGGGATCTCTGGACGTACCAGAACCAACGGCTCCGTGGCACTGGGGGTTTGCTTGAGGCTGACCAACACCAATCTCTCAATGCTTCCATTTCATCTGAATTGGCCATTGGCTTAGCTGGTGCTCTGCCTCAATCTCACTCACTCCTCCAGACTCCCCTCCAAGTGCTCTGTGGTTACACTCTTACTGCCAAGCGTCAATGGCTTGCTGTTCTTGAAATGGAATCGACCATGAGATTCCTCCACCAATCTACTAAACTGATGCTATGCAAAACAATCTTTGAATTGCTGAATGGAATCAACCATGGGAATTGTTGGAACAATCAACAATGGGCTCTCCAATCAGCTCTCCAATCCGCTCTCCAACCGGCTCTTCAATCAACTCTCCAATCAACTCTCCTCTCCAATCAGCGGCTCTCCTCTCCAATTGACTCTCCTCTCCAATCAGCGGCTTTCCTCTCAAATTGAATAGACTCTCCAATCGAATTGACTCTCCAATCGGCGGCTCTCTCTCCAATTGAGTTGACTCTCCTCTCCAATCAAATTGTCTCTCCAAGCAGAGACTTTCCTTTCCAATCCAATCAGCTCTCCAATTGGCTCTCAAATCGGCTCTCCAATCAATGATGACTCTCCTCTCCAATCGGCTCTCTAATTGACAACTCTCCTCTCCAATGAACGACTCTTCTCTCCAATCAACAATCTTCAAGTCAAACTGTTTGCAAAGTGTTTGATGCTTGCAATGTGTTTGATGCTTTGGGAATGGACCACAAATTGATTGTTGATTGGTTGGTGGTGACTGGACTAACAAGTCGAAATGACTTAGCCTTCCAGACATGGTTGTAGAGTGATGTCAGTGCGGTATTTGTCTTCATTAACACATCACCTTCTTCCAGCATTGCCTCTAAGGATTCACCAGCATCAACTCTCCCCTTCACAAGTTCTATAATACATTTGAGTCACGAGAACTACTTCTGCTTGGCCGCATTATAATGCTTCATCCATCAATTGCCAAATCTCTTCTCTAGCTCTTCAATCCCTCCAGGGAAGTCATCTTCTTTGAAGTCCTCAAGTCTGAACCACTCCTTCCACATTGAGGAAACCCCTGTATGCTGTTGGATCAACATATTTTCAAAGGTTAGTACCCACTGTGCCAATTTTTGTTCTTGTTGTTGCTTCTGCTTCTGTTGGGAGATGAAAGGAAGCCATGTGCTGCAGGAAATGGTGCAATTGTTGGTTGATGGTGTCTTGTTTCTCTTCAAATGTGCTAACCTTAATGTTTATCCATGTAACATCCTTTGAAACATTATGAACGTTGGAATGAATGTTGTGGAGCTGGTCGCAAAACCCTGGAAGTGCAACATCCATACTCTGTTGGATTGAGCTACCTCTCTCCTTGTCTCCTGCTCCCATAACCTTTTTGTCAACTGCTGCTTGATAAGTGTGGAACAATTTGGTGTTGAAAATAGGCAAGGAGAAAAGGCAATTTTGTCTCCCTTTGTGTATCAGGACCGCAGCATCCTGCAGTACAACGCATTACAAATTCAACAGGAGCTCAAAGAACACTTGATCAGTCAGCTTCTCACAGACATTCTTGATTGTGTCCATCACCTTGTCAAGGAACGGGAACACTTGAGAGCAAAGCTCTGGAGGTGGGTCAATGGCACCTCAGGGCAAGAAGAAGCTGTCTTCGTCTTGCCCATGTCCAGCCAAGACCCACATTGCCTTCATTGGGAGTTTTGACAAATATCAATCTTCTCTGATGTCAAGGTTCCAATTTCCAATCATCTTGATATATTGCAGATCCACCTCTTGAATTTTGCATGCAACTGCACCTGTATCATGGCCAAAGTGAACAAAATGCTTTGATATGAAGCCCAAGGCTTTGCATGCTGTCTGCATGGTTTTTGCATACGCTTGGTCTGTTATCAGAGGGTCATTCTGAGTGTTATTACAATTGGTGAGTAATTTGACGTTGAACCATGGCGCGTTATCCACAAAGTTGTATCGCAAAAGCTCTCCAGTTCAATGGAATTGTGCCATCAAGTAGAAGCCCAACGCGCCAATGGGACACATGTTAATGTCTCTGTGACTCAAAACACGCCCATAAAAAGTTTTCTGACTGTTTGTTTTCCCTGTCATGATTTGTATCATAAAGATCAGGCAGGACTGTGCGCCTTCATCAGATTTGATGATGATGCACAGATCCGACAATGTGCATTTGAATAAGGACTTGCTGCACAGAACGCCACAATGTGTCATAAGGAAACAGAACCGGTCCCTCAAGGCTGCGACGTGGTAGTTATGTTTGTACCAATGCTTAGAGAACAAGAAAGCCTTGATTTGCTTGATGCTTTTCATTGTCATGTACGGAGACAATGCGTGATCAATTTTCTTGTCATATTGCACCTTCTTGATTTGTTTCTTTCTTACTTGGACAACACAGAGCAGCCGTGTAACAAATCCCGTCAGTACAAAGGTGTTCCTTTGTAAGGGTGTTGGCATTCTGACTCCTCTGATGCCGTATTTTGAGGATGGAACAGAAGTACTGATTCACAGTATCATTACCTTTAGGGTCTGTCTCCAGCATTGACTCACAAACAGTGCCATGATTGCTGTTGTATTTTGCCATCACGGTGTGGTAGTCGTCGACGTCAAAAATGTGCGTTTGGGATTGCTGTCGCTTCTTACAGCGGCCTCTTGTCCTTTGTGTTCAATAGGCCTGATAGAAAAGGAAGCCAAAGACCTTTCCTTCAGTTACTATTTGAGCAGAGTAACCACAGGAAGAAAATACGCTGGTGCAACACTGAAGGAATTCTTCCCCTTTTTGACCGTAGGCAAGTTAAGTACTAATTGGAATACCATCATTGTCATCATGTTGGACTTGCCGTGCTGCTTTGGCAAATATACCACTTGTGTAAGACATTTTGCTTGCTGGAGACCGAGGGGAGTGTTTTGTTGAGGATGGGTGGGTGTTGTTTGTGGGTATTGTAATTGTGCTTGTTGTTGTTGTCTTGTTGTTTTGACACGTTTGCCACTTTCGCCGTTTTTTGTGTCCTTATGTTGGGTTTGTTGGAATCAAAGTGTATGTGTTTTTTGTGTTTGTGGGGAGGATGGGTACAGGTGCCCTAGTCACCCTTCTTAAAGATGATTGGCTGAAGAATATTTAGAGTATTGGAGGACCTGGCAATGTCACATGTTTGTGTCACATGTTTGCAAACCTATTATTATGTGCTTCATCTCATTGGCTGGAATTGCTGAAAGTGGTTATTCTACCAAGTCAGAGAAAGTTACCGTTACTGTTAAAACTGCACACAAATTGTTAAGACTGATGTCTGACTTTTCTCTGACCTAGTATTTATAATCTCTTATTATTTTTGGTCATATTGGTGGGCCATTCCCGAAAACACACAATTTCTGTGTCAACACAGAAAATTGTCATTTGTCACAGATTGTGTGCATTTTTGACACACATTAAGCTATTTTCATGTTCACATGACCCCCTCCTAAACACAAAACTTTTACAATTCTGTGTCGGCCATTTGGAATCTTTCTTGCTGTTGTCAGTATGAAAAAGACTTGACTGAAAACCGAACACACCTCCTGTACTACATTGAAATGATTAAATGAAAAATTTGACTGAAAACCAAACACACCTCCACTACTTTGAAGTCCATAAGTGGCAAAAACAATCCCACTTATCACAATTAAACATGTTAAGAGATACAAACCAACACATAATAAAAATAAGAGCACGAAGTAAACTCCTTGAATCCATATGTGAATTCAAAAGAATAAGCATAAATGCCTGTGAGGAAACTACTAAGATACAGTCAAGCAAAAGACCCATCAAATGAATTACTTAACCTCATAAAAGTTTTCCCGCACATGTGTTCGATGATCGATGCGGATCCAGGCATTGACAATGGAATTCGGTGCTGACAACACCCCCATCCCTATACTTCGAATACTGACAGGAATGAAATTAGTGGAACAATCAGCTCCCTAACCACAACAAGAAGTAGAATATCTTGTCAAGCCACAGCAGCCATATCACTACACAACCCCACGGCTGACAACAAGGCTGGCAACAGCGAGGCTGATGATGACGAGGCTGACGACGAAGCCAGCCTCAATGCTACTTCTACTATGATGTTGTAACACCATGTTCTTACTCAATCCCAAATCAACCAAAACAACCATTGGGATGAGAAACTAGACAGGTATGGAGAGGATAGTGGTGATGAGGAGGGATCATTAGCAGCTGCTTTTGACGTACATATGGGGTGAAAGATGGGATGCAACAACAGTGAGGAGGACAACGTGGATGACAACAACAACAACAACAACAACAACAATGACAATGAACTCCATGTTGGGATGCAATATGGGTACTACTACTACTACAAGGATGGAACCTAAGTTGAGGAAGCAACATTTACCCAAGCCCCCACAAGACTGCTCACCCTCAGACAACAACAAGAGCAAACTTGGAGAACCATCCTGGCATGATGTTGACAACCCCGGCGCCTGGAACCGCTTCTGCTATTGATCAAAGTTTGAGAAGGGCTCTGTGGTAGATACATGTACCACAAGCTTCCATCTGGATGTACTCATGTCCCTGGGGCTGGGCTTGCAAGGGAATATAAGGGATGGACGTTTCACTACCAGAACTGGGTTCCTGAAGAAGACACTCCTACATTCTCCCGTACGTACACCTCCAGTAGAGACCTCTTCCCCCAAGAAAGGAAAGGCAAGCTTGCTATGGCTAAGCTTAGGAAGCATGGACTTCAACTTGGAAGAGTGCTCAACAGTGATGCTCTATTCTTCTACCAGCTCCTCCTCCCCTTCCATACAGATGAAGAGGATGAGAAACAAGAAAATAAGATGCAGCAAAAGCCCTTCTATTTCAAAGTGTTGAAATGGAGCAAAAACTATGCCAATCAATCTAACAATGGGAAAGGGCGTTATATTAGAAGAATCAAGCTTTCTGAACTTGTTCACTTTGATGTTATTGTCTACCTTCATGGTGCTTTGGAGGGGAAGAAAGGCAGTATCTGTTACAGATGGACAAAGGTTGATGCGCTGTATTCCCCCAAAATTGCAACGAAAATGTCTTGGTATCAATGGAGGCAAATCGAGTCTAATTTGAAACTGAATTGCAACCATGAAGCTAAGTACAACAGGCTATTATGCAAGGATGACATGAGCAAATTCAACTATGCTTACAAGTTTGACTACATTTATGAAACTCCTGTTCACAATGTCCATTACTTCAGCAAGAAGGCATGCTCAGACCTGTGTACTGATGAATTGAGTTGGGCATACTATGGGTTTGGTGGACCAATGGTTGATTATTTGAAAGGAAAGATTGTTTTCTAGGGGTGGACAAACCGTTATCTTGAGTGACATGGACAGAGTTAGGCCAGAGGGTATCTGCACAGGCACCGGCACTGCAAAAAACAACCACCCCACAGTACTAAGGGTTGCTTGGAAGTACAGGATATCTTCACAAAGTATGTTATTTGAGAAATTGGAAAGCTCTGGTCATCCCCACCACATCTCACTGCTGATAACTTCTTCTACCTGTGATTTGATACTTGACTGGATGGGAGGGCTGGGTTTTGGAATGATTGGAACTGTGGCGTGAAACAGGCTTCCCAAAACTGTTGAAGACAAGTACTTTCACAAAGAAAATGTATCATCTGCATCTGCTAAAAGGTGTTTGCGCATTGCCAGGCTCTGTAATCCTGTAACCATGGTAAAGGAGGTGCATGCCCATGCTGAAGCTGGCAGGCTTACAAAGAGGTACAGACGTATCCATTGCTCATTCCAGAGCACAGGAGCTTGCAATATTGGTTCTCTCAACAGTCTTGATTTGAATGATTTCTTCATGTGCCAGAAAGAGCATGGGAGGGGGAGGGGGGAAAGGAAATGGGGAATTGAAATGAAGCATTCGCAGAGAGCTCTACTACTATCTTTGAACCTATGGAAAGCTAGATCAGACAGACAGTGCTATCTCAAGGTCTAACATTGGATACAAGTCTTGGAAGTATCACCATGTCCCTATTAATCATGCTAAGGCATTACCAGTTCTAATAGCCTTTGATATGTATCAGGAGCTCACCAATGGTACACACGGTCCATCCTGGCGTTTGCCTAAGAGACAGCAATTTGATTTTAGGCAATTCAAACAGAAGTTAACAGAACAAATGCTTGCATACAATTCATCAGATAAGGCTTATCCAGTGGACACGCTACTCAGAGAAGTTACCCAAGTATTCAACAAAGCAAAGGCTGGTGTGGAGTGACCGGCGCAGATCTTGTTCACATTTCCTTGGTGGGATAATATTGAATTATCACTGTTTGGAAACTGTGTTTGAATGTCAGCTGAAAGGTAGGCTCTGTTTGGAGTTTGATACAGAGGAGTACAAGGAGCGTCACAAATCTTTACGTGCTAGCAAGTGGAGAAGCAGGAGGAATTGCTACATGAGTGGTGCTGGTTGCTACACAGTCTGTGAGAAGTGTGTGTTTGGCAAAAAGTTTGTACCTCTTTGCAAAGGGGATTGCTTTGCAGACTATCGCTCCTACAAGTACTTTGGATTGGGTAGGGACGACTTTAGTTGCAGGATAAGAACTGATAAAAAGCCAAAGAAGGATTGGGAAAGGTGGTCTATGGCTGAACATGTGTTGAATGAAGCTTATTTGTATCACATGCTGTTTCACGTTGGCAGTGCACAACCTACTAGTACAAGTAAGTGATTGCTGTAGTATTGCGCAAGGAGGTCCTATCGAAGCTATCTCAGAGGTGCTGTAAAGTGTAAATTAATACTAGTAAAACTTGTGATGTAAAGTCATTAACCACTACATTACTAATAGTTCTTAGTTGTTTTGTGTGTTTTTGTGTTCTTAACACTGTCTTAGATTAGTTAAAATCAGTAAAATAGGTTGATTTGGATTAGATCAATTAGTAGATGGGTACCAATTCAACCTGGATCCGGATTGATGGATGGATCGATCGCGTTAGATTTGTAGATCAATCGTTCAATCGATCTAATCCAGATCGATTCAATTGATTGAATCCGATTCAATCAATCTAATCCGTATTGATTGAATCGATCGAGTTTTTTTTATCTCCAGCGCACCTCGGTGGCCAAGTGAGTGGGGTTTAGTTGTGTTCCTCTTCTTCTTTTGCTTCTCGGCTGTAACTACAGCTCCTTCCACAGACCAAAGTTGGTCTGTTGTTGTAGTTGCAGGGCTACTAGGGCCATCGGCATTGAACGGGGGACTATTCCAAGACAAAGACGTATTGGATGATTCTTATATCTTTACATCTGCCCGAGTGGATGACTCTTGTGTTGTCTTTGCATCTGATTGATGAAATAAGATGTTCTCCAAGCCCTCAGGGGGATGGCTTTTTGCAAACCGGGGATGTTCATGGCTTTGGCTATCCCAAGTGGCTTTGCTGTTGATGTCACTTGGGCTTTCCCATGATTGAGCAAGTTGGATATCAGGGCCTGCAGCAGATGCTTCCATGTCTTCAGTGTCCCTAGAAAAAATAGGGATCTCCATGGAAGCAAAGTTTGTGGCACAAGTAGGTTCTTTGTCAACCCATTCAGGGCAGTGATTAGTCATCAGCTGCATGTAAATCCCCATAAACCAATCCTGTTTGAAGTGGTTGTCATCCTTGTACTTGGGAGGAAGCTATTATTTTCCTTCTGAATCCGGTCTGTTCAGAGTCTGATTTAAAGGCTTCTGAAGAACAGCAACACTGTGTTAGTGTGTCAGTAGACAAACGGTTGTACTCTATGCGTGACAAATGTGTTTTGATACTTTCGGTAACGGACAATCTTACTACAAGGCGAGACTATGGAAACCCGGATCTCTTCTTCAGTGCTAGCTCTGCCAGCACAGTCAGATAAATCTTAGGTAATGTAGATTACAAGTAGTTGATAGCAACTAGTGTGGAATTTTGGAGATATGATCAGTTGAATGTTAAAAGTATGAGATGAAGTGAAATCTTGCCAAAATGCAAGAAGATATCTCTTTTATTGTGGTGAAAGACGTTGCGACTGCTAACGCGTCGCGATGGAATTACTTGCTGATTAATTCCGTACATGTATTGATCGTATATATATATATATATGTGTGTGTGTGTGTGTGTATTGTGTGAGAAGCTTCTGACAACGGCTTTCTTCTTCTGTGGATCTAGGAAGATTCCATGTAATGTTTTATCAATGAAGTCAGGAATTGCTCACCTGTAGGTCGTGTGATATTTCATTGAAACCAAAGATTGCTCACCTGTAGAATCTGGGCAATACTAGAACCAGGGATTGCTCACCATCAATACGCGATGGGGATCGGTACGCCGTGGGAATTCGATCCGTCGTGGGAATTGATCTCTTGACTTAATCAAACGCATCGACTCTTTCAAATAGAACAAACTGTTGCTGTATGGCATTGGTATTACTGGACACGAAAGGAATTTAATACTCCCCATGTTTCCTTGTGAAAGAACATCACGTCTAAATGATGTTGCCATCATCCTGTAGGAGGTCTCCAGTATTTCCACAGAAGTGGAAGATAGGCTTGAGCAGTGAATACACAACGGAGTGTCCCCAATGCTTAGTGAGGATGTCTGCACAACTATCCTTTCCAGGGATGTGCAACATTCGAACGAAAACTTTCGCAATCATACTTCGTACATAGTGGTACGACAGTATATGGTGACGTTTGTGCAGTCTTGCATATGGGAAGGTTGCTGTCTGGATTATCTTCTCGTTGTCTCCCCACAAATAGGAGATATCATGTACACAAGTTCCAAGGTATCGGAATGATTGTTGAAGATCAATGCTGATTTGTTCAATGCAAGTTCGTCCTGCAACAAACTCAGCTCCAAATCTGGCTGTCTCCGCTTGTGTTGTGCTGCGAAATCCCCCCTATTTAGACATGTTATAAGCACGGGGAATCCACTTTCGAAATTTGCACTTGGTGTTGTAGCATCCAAGGCAGTGATGGACAGGGGTGACTGGCTAATCAAGGGTATAGAGGAGGCTGCTTCCCCTATCTTCTCTGGAGTGGGGGGTGATGGGGGTGGATTTGCTGTTGGATCCCTCACAACTTCAATCTTCCAACCATATCCAGGATTGATTCGCTTCACTAGTTCCTGAGCACTTTGCACCTTGGTGGCCTGAGTGCCATTTCAGACAAATGTGTCCCTTGTTAAGTTTGTTGCTTCTCATCACTATGCCTTTGGATAGGGAGAGGAAGAGTTTTTTGGTGGCTTTTGTTGCAAGTTTTTTCTTTGTTCCCTCTTTCTTCCAATCAAGAATGCTAAGGGATCTTGTCTGCCCCTCGCATCATTGTCATCGTTGTTGTCATTGGTTCCAAGAGAAGAATCCGAATGTTGAAATACATCCAACCGGCTAAACCTAGTAACTCTTTTGTCTTCATCCTCACACTTGATGTATGTCCCATAGAGCTGGGCTGCTCAGAACACCGGGGTTTGGATAGGTTTTGGCAACGGCATTGATTCTCTCGGTTCCGGTTTGTAGAAATGCCGCATTGCTGAGTTTGTTGCAGCACCCTTTTTTATTGTGCCCCCCTCAAGCACCTCAGCAACAGCGCGTAACCTCAGCAGCCTCAACAAGAGGCCTTCCTTCCTCTTGGGTCGACAGGCTTGTCATTGACATATTTGATGGACTAACAAACGAACGGCCATTCAACAATAATGTTGATGACAAGTTGTTCTGAAGAAAAGTAAGTAATTTGATGCACAAAAATTGGCAATCAATTGAATTTATCGCTTGAATTTTTTAATTGAAGGAGTCATTACTAGTAAAAGATACTCCCACAAGCCCCGCATTTCGCCAAAAAAATTGTGATATACATAGTGGTGGTGTTTTGGGCTCAATGGACAACTCCTTCCTTAGCCAAACACATGCTTAAAAAGGAGAAAGTAACAGCTTTCAACTGGTGTGCCACTTAGTAATCCACCATTGAATACTTTACAAGTGGTGTCACTTAGAAAAAGGCATATTTGAAAAACAACGCGTTTTGCATGTGTTTTTCCTCTTGCCGCAGCGCAACGATAGTTTCGATTCTTTCTTGTTTTTGGGAACATCATGTATGCCATTGGTCTTGATACCGATTCGATCCAGTTTTTGTCTTCGTGAAAGTGTATTTTGCAATTTGCAATTTGCAATTTGCAATTTGCAATTTCCAACAACAACAGCAACAACAACCTATATGATGGCGCATTTATTCTGATTCATTTGTCAATGCAGCTGGTCGATTTTGTTTTGTTTCCCTTTAAACTCGATGTTCCTCAATCACTTTTTGTTTTTATCTTGTTTTCAGCAAGAGCAACTTGGTTTTTGGGGTCTGTTTCCATCCAGGCTTTCTCAATTCCTCCACTCCATTTTGGACAGTTTGTGTTTGTCTGCTGCTTCTTTTGTTGCGGTCTTCTTCTTGTCCTTCAAAGCTTTGGCATATCCGTCTTTTAGTTTGGCTAGCTTTGCATCAGTTTTGATTTGTTGTTCTTGTAGAAGTTCTTTTTCATGTAGATCCTTCTGTTCTGAAAGCTGCTGTTCAATATTCTTCTTTTCTATTTCTAGTTTCTTTCCATTCTGATGAAGCCAGTTGACTTCATTGGTGAGGGTCTTGTTGATATTATTAGATTCTTTCAAACTGATTGTCAACTGGGCAACATCCGCTTCAGCATCTTGGAGCTTGGTCCATTGCTTCTTGTTTTCTTTCTTTAGCTCCTTGCTGTCTTTTTTTCATTTTTGCGCCTCTTTCTTTAGTGTGTCTTTTAGAGGGGAATGGATTTTTGGTTCTCAGAATGACAGCTGGCCCCGGATCTAGTGGGACTGGAATGTTCTCATTGTTTTGTTGATCCACATCAATGATGACTTGCTTAGTGCTACTAGGAGCCGGCGGTGGCTTGTTGTGGCTGTTACAGCTGTTATTATCAATTGCCGGTTTTTCCTGGTTGCTGCTCTTTATGGAGGCCTGCACAAAGAACCTCTTCGACAGTCTTCTGGTGAGTCTTTGAGTTCTGATGGATATACGGATGGGACAACGTAGTAGCATGCTTGTGTCAAAGATGATTCTTTTGGACCTTCTCTGGAACACTCACATCAGAAGCAAGGATTGCACAGCATTGATGTTGATTATCATGTGGTGTATACTTCTCCCAATCCTTGAAGTCTGCAACCTCTGTGAAATGCTTTACCCATTTCCAAATGGTGTCTGCTCCAACAGGGCTCTTTGGTTTAAACACCTACTTTGCTGTTTTGCGTCTCAAATGGTTTACATGACAAAAGAACCGGACTTGATCCGGACAACAATGATCACAATAATAGAAGATTAAATTGACAATACAATTTGAATTGTCAGTATCTTCCACAACCATTGGGTATTTTGTTGAAACTTCTGCATTGTTCAGAGATAGCTGATGCAACTTATCAAATCCCCCTTTGGCAGCAACAATAGTAACATACCTAAGATCTTTCTTGATCCATATTTGAATGTTCCCATTTGCAAGTACTTCCTATGGAGGAATACAAGTTCGTCTCTTCCTCTCACACCAAACTGTCATCCTAATTCCATTGCCATGAGCTTCAACAAATCCGACATGTCTCCATAGGGATTGTAGATTCCATTGTTGATTACTTTCTTTCTTGGACTTCTCATCAACAAAACTCATCAAACTGGGCCTTGGCTCTTTGTGTTCCAAGCATCGGATCTCTGACTTTCTTTTCAGTCAAATCTTTCTTTACGATGGCTTTGTAGACCCCTTTATGTTTGAACTTGCCTTCGTTGTAAGGGACTCCCCGGGCATGGAAAGCAGAGAAGAGCTGCCAACTGTACATGGAATGCAATTTGAAATTCAAAACCTCTCCATTTTTAACAAGTTTTTTATGTTGGTAGTTCATATTTTCAAGGCTTGGTCAACAAGTGTCTTCAACTGCAGGCTTTTTGCTCCACTAACATGATAGTAGAATAGATAATCCTCTCAAATTCCATCCTTCATTGTTACTTTCTTAGTGAACATTTCATGGAGGACCGCATCACCAGGATCGTTTTTGGCTGGATCTGTTGCATCATCAACACGTTGGATGAAACAAGCATGGTTTCTTACGGCCTTTTTGGCATACCCTTCTGTGTTTGACTCAACACTGGTAAATCAATCCGCATCATCCGGAAACATGTTGAAGTGATTTGGATTGTTGTAAAACTTTTTACAATAGTCGCCGGCTGCTTTGGTGTCAATTCCCTCATCATCTTCCTCTTCTTGTTCTTCTGGTCCGGCTGCTAGTTTTTCCTCTTCTTCTCTTTCTTTTTCTTCTTTGTCTTTTTGTTTGGTGTTTGGTGTTTGGTGTTTGGTGTTTGTTGTTGTTGTTGTTGTTGTTGTTGTATTGCTTTGCATATGGATTTCGAATCTGTTTTGTGGGTGTTGGTTCCAAAGAAACCCTTGCTGGGCGCTTTGATCTGGTGGATCGAGTCTCAGCTTCTAGTTATATTGTTTGGTTGTTCTTGTTGTTGTTTTTACTTATTTCAGTTTTGTTGTCCTCATTGTTATTGTTATTGTTATTGTTATTGTTGTTATTGTCATTATTGTCATTGTTATTGTCATTGTTATTGTTATTGTCAGCATCGCCAGCGTCCAGGGTGTTGGTGCCATTGACATCGTTGGTATCCTTTTCCTGATCAATCTCAAGAGGCTCCAATCTATCTCCTGCTCCCCATGATAGAAGACATCCTGCATGCCTAAATGGATCGGCGCTATGGGGGGTAGGTTTGTCTTTTGTCATAATAAAAAAATGCTATCCGCGGCGTCCTGAGTCATGGGGCCAGCAGGAGTGTAGTAAGCCGCTGGTCTGGTTGCTTCCCATTCATCTTGGAATGATAAAGGTCAATTATTCATTTTAGTTATTTAATTTGCTAGATACAGTGTAACTGTTGTTGTTGAGGATAAGGCAAGTTGCTAAAATTTGGATTTCAAGTTTCCTCTGTGAAGCACTGAAGGTACAGGGAATATTCTGAAATCTGTTGTTTTGCAATCAAAGCCGCTGTAAACAGACTGTAAAGGCTGCTGGTGATTAATCGTGATTGGTAATCAGAAAGTAGTATTAAGAAAATTATATGAGGAGGACTTGTTGTGGTTTCATAATCAGGTTCTTGTTATCAGAGGGATTGCAAGTAATCCAATCAAGGTGCTACAGGAGTACTAGTATTAAGAAATTTATATGAGGACAACTCGAGGTTTCATAATCAGGTTATTTTTATCAGAGGGATTGCAAATAATCCAATGGAGGTGCTACAATAAAGAAAAAATTAACTAGTGTTTCTTATTAGTGCGCACTCCTAGAAATTTTCAGAGGACCGCATTGGATCATTCCTGAAAACACTGAATATGTGTGTCACATGACATGGATGTGTGTATTCGGGAATGAAAACCATTGACACAGATATCTTTGCGCAAAAAACTCTTCCCATATTCATGTTCATTTTTGGAATAAGGAATTTGGCCATCGTACTTGACTTAAAATCAAATGCACCTCCACTACATCAAAATCTTTAAGTGATAAAAATTATTTCACTTAACACCACAAATAAACAGGAGGTTAAAAGGTATGTACTGAGACATTATGAAAGACCGGATCAATAAGTAAACACTTTGAACTCTCAATGTGTATTCAAAAAGAATACGAACAAAGACCGGATTGATAAGTAAACACTTGGAGCCCATATGTGCATTCCAATGAATACACTTAACAGCCCGTGATGAAATTACTTATTGCAAGCATGAAAATCCATACCGGCTCGTATTGGGCCTCATTTATTCCATACAATACAATCAAGCAAAAGGCCCATTAATACTAGTACTTAACCTCGTAAAGGACCAATACCATACATATATATATATATATAATACAGCAAAAAGAACACATAACACATAACCAGATTACTAACAAGGGAATAAAAAAGGTGCAGTCATGGATTCCAAATGGCAGACACAGAATTGTGAGTAATTCATGTTTACTAGGCGGGTGTCTCCTAAACACTTAAAAACGCTTATGTGAGAAAAAAAGACACACAATGACTGACAGATGACACACTATTGTGCACGACCTAAATTACACAGATATTGGGTGATTCCTGAAATACTTTTTTGTAACGTACACAAACTTCTGTTTTTAGTATTTCGGGAATGAAAATTTTGTACATACTTTTTTTGGTGGGAAAGTGCATAAATCTCATTTTGGAATCTGGAATCTGATTACATGGACAATAATATTAGCCAAATTTGTCTTCTTCATACGATTAAACATCTGGGTTTAATCCGTTCAGATTTTTCAGTGACGTTCAGATTTTTCAGTGACTTCACGACCAAATTTTCCATTTTCACCTACCGTACGGTACTCACCATTTCAGCAACTCAACGTTTCGACTCAACCGACAATAGGTACTACTCAACCGCCAACATAAATAGTTGCCCACCCGTTGACTATGTCACTCGAGTTGCTTGTTTGCTTGTATCTTCTAGAAGATGAGGAGGATGATGATGATGATGACGCTGCAGAAGAAAGGCGTCGAAGAGATAGGAGAACACCAAGGATAGCCCTACGCCATCATTCTGAGTCTCCCTTTCTTTATCTATTCAACTCTGGCAATGAACAGGCTCTTCTCAACTGCTGTGGTGTCGACCACACAGTCTTTAGAGAGCTTCTCGGTCTATTTGAACCAACATTTGATAGTTAAACAGTTGATAGATACACCGACACTGTTCGGAAAAGGAAGGTTAATGCTAATGGAGTATGGTGTGGAAGAAAGCGTGAGGCAAATGCAACTTGCTGTCTTGGTCTAGTACTTCATTGGTTTAGAACACAAGGATCTGTCGCAAGATCTGTGTCTATGGCGTTTGGACTCACCTCTACTGTTATGTACAAATGGTTGAAGTTCTCCAGAAAGGTTCTTTTGTTCGTATTGCAGTATCATCCAAAGGCAATGATTAGACCTCCAACTGAAGAAGAATTGGAGGAATACATCAGCGCGATTGGTGCCAAATACCCAAGACTAAAAGAACGCCGTGTCTGGGGTGCCGTCCATGGACTCAAAGTCAAAATTCAGCAGTCTTCCAATTGGTTGATTCAGAGCCGGTATTACAACAGCTGGGTCTGTGACACTTATGTCAACAGTGTCTTTGTCTTTGCTGCCGATGGGAGAATTTGTATTTGCTGTTACAACTGCCCCGGTACCTGGCATGACAGCACGATCGCCGATCATGGTGTTTATGATAAAATAGAAGAACTGTTCGTCAAGTTCCAAGCTATGGTTTGTGTTGACTCTGCATTTAGGGTTGCCACAGGGAGACACCAATGCCTTGTCCAAAGTTCCCAGAATGATCCGGATACCCTAGAGGCTATTCTGTTGAATAGAGAAGCAACATCCCTTCGACAGTTATCAGAGTGGGGGATGCGAATGATCCAGGGGCAGTTTCTGCAATTGAAAGACAGCAGGCTCCTATTGGAGACGTTTGGCCATAGGAAGGTCATTTTGAACTTAATGATGCTTCTGTACAACTACCAAACCAGTACTGTCGGCCACAACCAGATCCTGAATGTTTTCATGCATAAGAAGGACAGATACTTCTCTTATGACGACAACCTAACGGAAGATGCCACCGGCCTCTTCAACCGTTGAGCTGTTGAGTGGTTCGCCTTCAAATTTTGCTTTACGTGGTTGAGTAGATTGTCGGTTCTCCACCATGGTCGATTGATCTGTTATCGACCATGATGGTTGATTAGATTGCAAATGGAAGTTTTGACTTTGAATTTCGCTTTGGGTGGTTGAGTAGATTGTCGGTTCCAAGTATCGATTCTCCATGGGCGATCCTAAGTGTAGTAGATAACGATTAATAATTTACAAACTAGTACTAGTAGTAGGTGTTGCTGTAGATTTGGACATAGCGTTCGCTGTTGGTAACTTTTGGAATTATGAGCTTAGAGCTTGCTGGAAAGTTAGAGTAGATACGAGTAGTTTTGATCCAGATCAATCCATCCGGAGTAGTTTCGCTTTTGGTGTTCGGGTTCGTAAAAACCGCACGACTCCTCAAGAGGGGTTCAACTCCTTAAGAGGGGTCCAACACAGCGCCGGACAGGTTAAGCCCATCAGTTCTTCCATACATGGATATGGGAACCGAAATGGGAATTGACGTGGGAATCGTTGGCTCCTATCAATTTGATTCCGACTGATTTGAGGCTTTCATGTACTCCTACCAACTTTACGATTGCATGAGATATTACTAGTAGTTGCTAGTAATTCATTATTTCTACAAGTAATTCATTATTTCATTTTCTTGGCAAGTTGCAAAGCTCATAATTGGAATTCTTCCAAAACCAAAAGCAACTTGTTACCACTACTAACTAATCTACTAATCTGAACCCGAACCTACTACTAATCGTAATCTTCCAATCGACAATTGACAATCGACAATGGTGGTGGTACTTTCCAAAGAAGAAAAGACACATCTTTTTTGCTCTCTTTTAGCCAAAGCGAAAAGAGAAGACCGAGCCACAACCCAACGAGAATACAGGGAACTGATTCTTTATCACCAGTGCGAGCTTCGTCGACACCAAGAAGAGATTCAAGAGATTCGTAAGCTTCTTCGACCGACCAATCCAGAACCAGTCGTTATTAATGGAGTCGCCTTTCCCAACCCATCTAATGATAATGATTTGTTTGGCGATTCTGATTCCGATTCCAATTCCGATTTTTCTGAACCTACACCGGATGTTCCTGCTATTTTTCCGGATCCTCCTGCTGAACCTACACCGGATGTTCCTGCTATTTTTCCGGATCTTCCTGCTATTAAACAGGAACCACCAGACTCTTAAGTGGAGTCAGCCGGGGGGGGGGGAACCGGGTTGGAGTTGTTGGGATCGCTGGGCTGGGGGGGATTTGAGTTGGAGTTGGGATTTGAGTTGGGACGAAGCCCGTTTAGGAATATGGTGGCAACATCTACTATGGCGGCCTTCAGCAATTCCAAGGCAGCCTCTCTTCGTTCCCTTTCAAGACGTTGATACTCTATTCTTTGTTCCCTTTCAAGCTGTTGATACTCTATTCTTTGTTCCCTCTTGCGCTCGGAATTCTCTATCAAGAAATCAAGAATTTCCTGGCGTCCGTTGGTGCTGGTGTTGTTGGTGCTGGTGTTGGCGTTCCTGCGGTACTGTCTCTTTGATCGCGGAGTGCTGTTGGGAGAAGGGGAAGCACGCGCGGCAGGAAACCGTTGAGATGAAGAAGAAGAGGAAGCCGACCGAGACCAAGAGCGCGGAACAACAATTCTTGGTGGTACGTTTATGGGAGCCGTTGGTGTACTATTGTTTATGGCAGTTGGTGTATTGAGTTCTGGTTCTTCTTGGTTTGGTTGGGAAGGTTGACAAAGCGGCGGTTGTGTTGGCTGGGTTGGCTCCGTTGACTGTTGGGTTAGCTGGGTTGGCTCTGTTGACTGTTGGGTTGGCTCCGTTTGCTCCATTGACTGTTGGGTTGTTGACTGTTGTGTCATTGTTTGTGAAGGTTGACCAAGTGGTGGTATCGTAGGAATGTTATCATCGTCAAAGTCGTCATCCTCCTCCTGCTCCTCACCACTACTTGCTATGTATTCTTCGTCTTCCATGTTGGTCTGGTATCCTGTTTCCATTCCATATGGCTCTTGTCCGTCACCAACTCCTTCCTTGCACTTAATCAAATACTTAACCCTCTTCGCCAACTTCACGTCCTTGGGGCAATTTGGATCCCCGGTAGGAATTTGTTTCCGATATAGACCGTTGTATTTCCTACGGAGGTTCTCAACACTTCGATTGGTATCAAGGAAGCTGTCATTATGGATTAGGCCGACTTGTGCCCAATCCTCGGGACCGACAGGAAGGATTGCTTTGAGGGTGTATAGAAGTTCCATGACTTCACTTCTGCTGTAGTTTTTTTTCCCGACCTTTTTCCTGCTGTCTTCACCATGGCTGCTTTATTACGATATAAAAATTATGTCCAGAGCTGAAGAATATGTATCTCCTCCTCCATCGTTGTCACATAGCAGCAACAACAGCAGATAAACCATTATTAGTGATACGATTTGGTTGTTGTGGTGCGTTGGACAATATTTTGTACGAATACTACTCGTACTGTAATTATCAGCCAAAATTGGCGATCTGATCCGTTGGATGTGTGATTAGTCTGTTGGGGTCCTATTAGGGACTGAAAATAATTTCAGTCAGGAATTCCGTTATAAAAAAGTGTAACGTTACAAATCATAGTCAACGAGTTCTCGTTGACTATGATTTGTAACAAAAAGACTGGTTAAGTAGAAAATTTCGGGTATATGTAGTACATAAAAGTATTTCGGGAATCACCCATTGGGTGATTCCCGAAATACTTTTTTGTAACGTACATAAACTTCTGTTTTTAGTATTTCGGGAATGAAAATTTCGTACATAAATTTTTTGGCAGGAAAGTGCATAAATCTCATTTTGGAATCTGGAATCTCATGACATGGACAATAATATTAGCCAAATTTGTCTTCTTCATACGATTAAACATGTGGGTTTAATCCGTTCAGATTTTTCAGTGACGTTCAGATTTTTCAGTGACTTCACAACCACATTTTTCATTTTCACCTACCGTACTGTACTCGTACTCACCATTTCAGCGACTCAACGTTTTGACTCAACCGACGATAGGTACTACTCAACCGCCAACATAACAAATAGTTGCCCATCCGTTGAATATGTCACTCGAGTTGCTTGTTTGCTTGTATCTTCTAGAAGATGAGGAGGATGACGATGACGATGATGATGCTGATGACGCAGAAGAAAGGCGTCGAAGAGATAGGAGAACACCAAGGATAGCCCTTCGGCGCCATTCCGAGTCTCCCTTTCTTTATCTATTCAACTCTGGCAATGATCAGGCTCTTCTCAACTGCTGTGGTGTGGACCACACAGTCTTTAGAGAGCTTCTCGTTCTATTTGAACCAACATTTGATAGTTACACAGTTGATAGATACACCGATGCTGTTCGGAAAAGGAAGGTTAACGCTAATGGAGTATGGTGTGGAAGAAAGCGCGAAGCAAACCCGACTTGCTGTCTTGGTCTAGTACTTCATTGGTTTAGAACACGAGGATCGGTTGCAAGATCTGTGTCTATGGCATTTGGACTCACCTCTACTGTTATGTACAAATGGTTGAAGTTCTCCAGAAAGGTTCTTTTGTTCGTATTGCAGTATCACCCAAAGGCAATGATTAGACCTCCAACTGAAGAAGAATTGGAGGAATACATCAGCGCGATTGGTGCCAAATACCCAAGACTAAAAGAACGCCGTGTCTGGGGTGCCGCCGATGGACTCAAAGTCAAAATTCAGCAGTCTTCCAATTGGTTGATTCAGAGCCGGTATTACAACAGCTGGGTCTGCGACACTTATGTCAACAGTGTCTTTGTCTTTGCTGCCGATGGGAGAATTTGTATTTGCTGTTACAACTGCCCCGGTACCTGGCATGACAGCACGATTGCCGATCATGGTGTTTATGATAAAATAGAAGAACTGTTCGTCAAGTTCCAAGCGATGGTTTGTGTTGACTCTGCATTTAGGGTTGCCACAGGTAGACACCAATGCCTTGTCCAAAGTTCGCAGCACGATCCGGATACCCTAGAGGCTATTCTGTTGAACAGAGAAGCAACATCCCTTCGACAGTTATCAGAGTGGGGGATGTGAATGATCCAGGGGCAGTTTCTGCGATTGAAAGACAGCAGGCTCCTATTGGAGACGTTTGGCGATAGGAAGGTCATTTTGAACTTAATGATGCTTCTGTACAATTACCAAACAAGTACCATTGGTCACAACCAGATCCTGAATGTTTTCATGCATAAGAAGGACGGATACTTCTCTTACGACGACAACCTACCGGAAGATGCCACCGGCCTCTTCGACCGTTGAGCCGTTGAGCAGTTCGCATTTGCAGTTCGCATTCGAAGTTCGCTTTGCGTGGTTGAGTAAATTGTCGATTGTCAATTCCGAGTAGATTGTTGTTGAGTGAGACCATGGTCGATATGGTTGATCGGTCGATTGGTCCAAAGTGGATTGCCGGTTCTCCACCATGGTCAAGTATCAATTCTCCATGGTCGATCCGATTCTCCATGGTCGATCCTAAGTGTAGTAGATAATGATTAATAATTTACAAATTAGTACTAGTAGGTTTTGCTGTAGATTTGGACCTGTAGATTTGGACATAGCTTTTGCTGTTTGGTAACTTTTGGAATTATGAGCTTAGAGCTTTCTGGAAAGATAAGAGTATATGCTGGAGTAGTTTTGATTGATCTGCTGATCCGGAGTAGTTTCGCTTTTGGTGTTCGGGTTCGTAAAAACCGCACGACTCCTCAAGAGAGGTTCAACTCCTTAAGAGGGGTTCAACACAGCGCCGGACGGGTTAATCCCATCAGTTCTTCCATACATGGAAATGGGAATCGAAATGGGAATCGACGTGGGAATCGTTGACTCCTATCGATTTGATTCCGACTGATTTGAGACTTTCATGTACTGCCAACTTTACGATTGTATGAGATATTACTAGTAGTTGCTAGTAGTTGCTAGTAATTCATTCTTTTTACTAGTAATTCATTATTTCATTTTCTTGGCAAGTTGCAAAGCTCATCATTTGATTTCTTCCAAAGTCAAAAGCAACATCATGGTGGTAGCTTCCAAACAAGAACAACAACAAAGAATTCTTAAGGCTCTTAAAGCCAAAGTTGAACGACAACACAAACAACGACTCATACGACAGATTGTTCAAGACGAACGACAGATTGCTATATACAAACAACTGATTGTTAAACACGAGCTACAGATTGATAAAACCGGCAACAGATCCGACAGGATCTTTTACACCGGACTCTCGAAGGCCGAACCAATCAACCAGTCTTTCATTCATCGGATTCCGATTCCGACTCTGATTCCGATTTTTCTGAACCTACGCTGGATGTTCCTGCTATTTTTCCGGATCCTCCTGGTCAACCTCCTGCTCAACCTACGCCGAATGTTCCTGCTATTAAACAGGAACAAGACTCTTAAGTGGAGTCGGCCGGGGGGGGAACCGAGTTGGAGTTGTTGGGATCGCCGGGCTGGGGGGGATTTGAGTTGGAGTTGGAATTTGAGTTGCTGGAACGAAGCCCGTTTAGGAATATGGTGGCAACATCTACTATGGCGGCCTTCAGCAATTCCAAGGCAGCCTCTCTTTGTTCCCTTTCAAGCCGTTGATACTCTATTCTTTGTTCCCTCTCGCGCTCGGAATTCTCTCTCAAGAAATCAAGAATTTCCTGCCGTCCGTTGGTGCTGTTGCTGTCAGTGGTGGTGCTGATGTTGGTGGCGTTCCTGTGGTACTGTCTCTTTGATCGCGGAGTACTGGTGGGAGAAGGGGAAGCACGCGTGGCAGGAAACCGTTGAGATGAAGAAGAAGAGGAAGCTGACCGAGACCGAGAGCGCGGAACAACAATTCTTGGTGGTACGTTTATGGGAGTCGTTGGTGTATTGTTTATGGCAGTTGGTCGTGTATTGAGTTCTGGTTCTTCTTGGGTTGGTTGGGAAGGTTGACGAAGGGGCGGCTGTGTTGGCTGGGTTGGCTCTGTTGACTGTTGGGTTGACTGTTGGGTTGGCTGAGTCATTGTTTGCGAAGGTTGACTAAGTGGTGGTATCGGAGGAATGTTATCATCGTCAGAGTCGTCATCCTCCTCCTCCTCACCACTACTTATGTATTCTTCGTCTTCCGTGTTGGTCTGGTATCCTTCTTCCATTCCATATGGCTCTTGTCCATCACCAACTCCTTCCTTGCACTTAATCAAATACTTAACCCTCTTTGCCAACTTCACGTCCTTGGGGCAATTTGGATCCCCGGTAGGAATTTGTTTCCAATATAGACCGTTGTATTTCCTACGGAGGTTCTCAACACTTCGATTGGTATCAGGGAAGTTGTCATTATGGATTAGGCCAACTTGCGCCCAATCCTCAGGACCAACAGGAAGGATTGCTTTGAGGGTGTATAGAAGTTCCATGACTTCTCTTCTGCTGTAGTTTCTTTTCCCGGTCCTTTTTCCTGCTGCTGTCTTCACCATCGTCGCTTCTTTATTACGATATAAAAATTATGTCCGGAGCTGAAGAATATGTATCTCTTCCTCTGTCGTTGTCACATAGCAGCAACAACAGCAGATAAACCTTTTATTAGAAATTCGGTTTGGTTGTTGTGGTGCGTTGGACAATATTTTGTACTAGTACTCGTACTAATACTACTCGTACTGTAATCAGCCAAAATTGGCGATCTGATCCGTTGGAGGATGTGTGATTAGTCCGTTGGGGGACTGACAAAAATTCAGTCAGGAGTTCCGTTATAAAAATTTGTAACTTTACGACTGGTTAAGTAGAAAATTTCCGGTTTATGTAGTACATAAAAGTATTTCGGGAATCACCCATTCTGTGTTTTCGGGAATGACCCATTGAAAACCTTGCTCAGGATTGCAAGGAAAATCGATGCTACCGGTACCTTCGTACGGTACCGTACTCCACGGTTACAATTCTTCATCAATACGGTACGGTACCTCAAGGTTACGAGTAAGAGGAAAAGTAAAACGTTTCCCCGGGAAAGTAAAAGGATATCCCATCACATTTTGAACATTCCCAGACGATACAAGTACGAGTACTAGTACGAGTAAGATTATCGGTAGGTCAAACACAGGGAGACTTGGCATTCTGACGTTGAATACAGTACGGCAACTATCCAACAGTAACAGTAACAGTTGTGGCGTGGCGTGGCGTGGTGTGCCAAGCAACGCCAGGTACGATAGTCGTGTTTCAATACAGTGCGAGTGCGAGTGCGAGTGCGAGTACGAAACGAGTCAAAACGATCAAATACAGTAATGATTCGTCGCCGCGCATCGAACAGTCTCGTGGGGGCAAGTCCATCGGTCGACCACAACGAAATCGAAACCATAGATAAGAAAGATTACCTCGATCACAACAACAACAACAACAACAACAACGCTTGTTGTTGCCATCAATATCGATTTCTCTCTTCTTATACGTTCGTGACGGTGGCAGGTGGCGGCATTTGTCATACTCGTCATTCGGACTTCGAACTACCTCGATTCCATCGTCATCAGTACCAGCACCAGCATCATAGACCCTCTGCACAAACCGAACAACAGAACCGAGATTGGTTCGAATACGAATAGTTCCACCACCATTGGCACCACAAAGAACCATGACCCAGAATCAGAGTCAGAAGGAGGCGCGAGCAGTGTTGCTGTTGCGAGTGGGAGTGGGAGTGCCAGTTCCAACATCCCCACCCTCGCCATTAGCGACATTCCATACATACGACACGAGCCAAAGGTGTTCAAAAGCATCAAGGCGCGCATGGATTATGCCATCGCCATGGGTGAAGCGGACAATCCCAACAACGCAAACATCACGAGCGGTCAGTATCTCTTGGATTTCGGAATCATTGGGTTCCCAAAATGTGGCACTACGACAATGAGTAAGTTTGTGTGAATCTCACCGTTTCGTAAATAATACGAACTACTGTAATAGTAACGATTGGATTGAACTGAACTGAACTGAACTGAACCTCCCGTCGAAGAACGAGACGGAGTTCTCTCTATGCTGCTGCTACTGCTGCTGCCGCTAAGAACCTATTGTGCAAGACATTGTGCTTCTCTTCGCCCGGTGAAACTGAAACTGAAACTGAATGAAGCGAATATTCTCACTGAACTGCAAACTTGCATCAAAACAACGACAACGACGACAACAATAACTGATTTGAATGACAACAACAACTGATATTCTACAGTGAAATGGTTGAACATGCACGATCACATGGCCGTCCTTGATTTCGAAATCACCGCCCTTCAGAAATACCATCCATCCCGGATCCTGCACTACATCATACGTGACCTGCCGGAGGGAAGGTACCGAAGGGGATACAAAAGTCCTACGGATGTCGAGGACGGTCGTGCTCGAAACAAACTCGGGATTCATTACGGGAAAACGAAACTGTTGGTTGGTTTGCGACATCCCGTCTTGTGGTACGAATCCTTTTTCAACCACCGAATCCAAAACGGCTATGTAATGCCCGATCTGATGGAAGAAATTTACGCGAGCAACAGCAATACGTCCAAGAGTAGTGTTAGAACCGACTGCCACGGGATGTGGAAAGGTGTCTGTTTCAACCGAGGTGATTTCCACTTTGTCCTGGCGAAATGGGGCAAGACTCCACTGTTGTTCTTGCCACCGTCGTCGGGGCGTACCGGTACGGATGGCATAGATGAAAGATTCAATTTTACCAACTACAACAAGGATGATGAATTCGCGCTTTTTTCCAAAAGAGACAAGAAGGAACTCCAAAAAGATATAGGGAAAATCGACATCTCTCCCAACCCGATGTTTTTGTACGACGTGAGCCAACTGCGAATGCCTCCCGCCATTGTTGACGACAATGAAAGGGACAACAACGAGGAGGCCAACAATTACTACAACAACTTTGTTTTGAGCTTGCAATCGTTCCTGGGCGTCCCACAAAACGTGTCGGCCATGCCGGCCATGATCCGCGAATCACCGGGCAAGAAAGAAGGAATCAATGCTACGGAGCAACTGCGGCGCAACGGTTTGAAGATTGATCTGTGCGACGAGAAATACGAAATTCCTCGGAAGTGGTTGCTCGAAATTGGTTCCAACGTTCATCTGTGGATCGAGAATTACTTTGTGAAAAGCCCACACAGTGTTTTTCCCGGCGGAAGTGTTGGTAGTGCAGCGTCCTCGCAATTTTTGAAAATCATTCAATCGTATGGGGAGGATCCTTGTCCGGAACGAACAAATAGACAGAAACGAAAATCATAATAGAAGTAGTAAATACGAGTACTGTACACACCAAAAAAGGAACCAAGTTGCGGAGAATGTAAGTGTCGAAAATGAACACTGCTTTCTGACATTTATTCTTATTCAGCGCTAGTCGTGTTTTTCCTCGCGCGCTTAATACTATTTTTCAGCTCGTTGTTATTAAAGTATTTCGTAATTCCCTTCTATGTTCTAATGAGCTCGATGCACTCCCTCCTTCTTCTCTTCATATTATTAATTTATGCTGACATTGCACCAATCGGTACCGCCTTCGTAGGGTGATATTCGATCCTCTCGAATTTTACTACGCTGTATATGTTATACTGACATTGCACCAATCGGGACCACCTTCGTAGGGTGATACTCGTTCCTTTCGAATTGTATCGTACCGTTTCTTGAGATCGCCCAACACGCCTTGAACCGAAGGACATGGTTGTTCTGTTGTGCAATAAATCGTTCAGCTCATAAGGATCTTCTTTCAAATCAAACAACTGTTGGTAACCCCGATCAAGCCATTCAATGTACTTGTAGCGCTCTTCGATGAGTGCGTAGGTCGCGTGAATGTCAGAGTTTGGGTACTCGTACACAAATTCCGTTCGCCAAGGAAACCGTTCGACGGGTGCTTTTGCTCGTTGTTCCAGGTACAAATCAGCCAAATCTCTGCCCTGCATCGCGGGGGGGGGATCGATGTTGGCCGCTCCCAATATCGTAGATGCTAGGTCTATATTCAGCGTCATACTGTCGTCGAGGCTACCTCGTTTTTCTGCGGGCATGCGGGGATCATAAATGATCAGCGGCACACGGATTGAGTTTTCATAAGCAATCCACTTCCCACCGAGGCCATGGGAACCCATCAGCAATCCGTTGTCCGAAGTGAATATGATCAAGGTGTTTTCGTACAAGCCTTTAGCTTTTAGTTCGTCGACAATTTTCTGGCAGGTTTCGTCAACTTCTGTCACCAAGGCGTGATATTTGCGCATCCCCACGTTATATTTTTCAGTCGAGTTCCATCGCGAATGGTAACGAGTTGAAACAATGCCACTCCGCAAAAAATTCGGTAACCTTTTGTATGCTTTTTTAATATTGTACGGTGGCACGTAGGTTTTGTTGGCGTATAGCTCCATTGTGCTATCCTTTGGAAACCATTGCCCACCTGGCTCGTAGGAGTTGCCGACGGCCTTTGGTGGGTAGAAAGCGACCGTCAGTGCGAAGGGACGATCCTTCGGACGGCGCTCTAAAAAGTCTTTGGTCGAACGGAGGGCTAGATCGCAATTGGACCATTTGCCATACCAATGCCTACCTTCAAAGAACATCGAAAAATTGAATAGACTCCCCAAACCATCTCCGTTGTTGTACTGCCACTTACCGACGTGACCAACATGGTAGCCACCCACACGTTGGAGAACGGCCGCCCACGTATCCTTCCAATATTCAGGTAAAGTAAATCTTGGACATCTCAAGCGAGTAGATCCGTGCGCACTGGCTGGATTGAACGAAGGGAGAAGGCAACATAATGAATAATGTTCGCATCCTTAGAAACCACCGCGATGAGAAGCAATGTTGTGGCAATTTACGCCTTTCGCTGACTCACCATATTGTCCTGTGAAGAAGGTCGCTCGAGACATCCAGCAAACGCTGGTAGTGACTGCATTCCTCGTAAACCGGATCCCATCTTTCGCTAGGGCGGTCAAAAATGGTGTTACGACGTAGTCGGTGCCACTCACGTCTTGCAGGGATTTGTGCGACATGTCGTCTGGGAAAAAAATGACCACATTCATTGGACGGCGCTTCGAATTGTCTGCATTCTCCTCTTCGTCTTTTTGTTCTTTCTTCCCTTCGTCTTTTTTTTCTTTCCTTCCTTCGTCTTTTTGTTTTTCTGTATTCGAATTGTTTTGAGTGTGAGATGCAGTTGTTTTGTCTGAATACAAAAGGGATCTCTCTGTAGCTTGAAAATGGGGAGGTTCAAATGAAAACTGATCGGCTATCAAGCTGCTCGAAAAGTGAATTGGGCGGTGCATTGAAAAGAGCTGGATGAATGAAACAATAGTCGAGATTGAAATCATCAGGAAAAAGAAGATGGTTTGTTTCCGAAAATTGCGACTCTGTTGCTTCGGTCCCTCCTCACTGCAAGGTGCAGAATGGATCGTGGACGACTTCTCCATCGTGTGGCGTTGATCCTGGTATATCGTCATCATATATCTTCACCTTGGAACGACAAGTGGAATTTGTTTCAAAAAATATTTGTTGCAGAACAGTTTGTACCGTAGATGTCTGATGTTATCCTTCTTTCTTAACGAATGAGAAGGCTCAGTTCGACTTTTTGTTCCAAGTCGATTTGTAACATTACAGTTACGACAACAATCCGTGGCACTTGGATAGAGTACCGTAATCTTATACCGTAATATTATGAACCATGCAACATCGGACATGGGACACCAGTAGACCCTCAGTGTTTTTTCCGTACTCGTGATTCCTGCCAGTACGAGTAATGAAGCTCAAGCCGGTAAGAGTACGAGTACGATACCGTAAGGTCTCCGTTATGGGACAAATGCGATCCACAACAAGCATCGTAAGATTTACTGCGGATAAAAGTGAGTTTCCCGTTTCCTTAGTTGTTGGAACACACACATGCGTTTTCTGAACAGCAATGTCTATTCTATTTTTTGAATTTTCTAACAGTATGGTGCATGACTTCGAAAAATTAGGGCTTATCTGTTCAAAATTGAAATTTGATTTTAAGATTCCATACCGCGCACCAGGTACTCGTACTCGTAACAACCGTACTGACACCAGTACAGGTAAAATCTTACGAGTGTGGTGGTGACTGTCCAGTGGTAAGATCTTACGCGTACAATTCTTCATACCGTACATTCACTGGTACGGTACGAGTTCGTACTCGTACGTACGAGTATGGAATACTCCAATCGTGTTGCGAAAGAGGGAATTTGAAATTGCGACGACTGATTTCCTCTTTGAAAGAGGGAAGTTAAGTTCATAAGTATTCAGTTTGGATTAGCTAAAATTGAATTCCATTGGAATGAAAGTTGAAATTCCATGTTGATTGTTAGTTGCATCACATTCTATTAAGTCTCAATTGGTAGGCACAGCCAATGGGTGATTCCCGAAATACTTTTTTGTAACGTACATAAACTTCTGTTTTTAGTATTTCGGGAATGAAAATTTTGTACATACTTTTTTGGTGGGAAAGTGCATAAATCTCATTTTGGAATCTGGAATCTGATTACATGGACAATAATATTAGCCAAATTTGTCTTCTTCATACGATTAAACATGTGGCTTTAATCCGTTCAGATTTTTCAGTGACTTCACGACCAAATTTTTCATTTTCACCTACCGTACGGTACTCACCATTTCAGCGACTCAACGTTTCGACTCAACCGACAATAGGTACTACTCAACCGACAACATAAATAGTTGCCCATCCGTTGAATATGTCACTTGAGTTGCTTGTTTGCTTGTATCTTCTCGAAGATGAGGAGGAGGAGGATGACGATGACGATGACGCTGTGGAAGAAAGGCGTCGAAGAGATAGGAGAACACCAAGGATAGCCCTACGCCGTCATTCCGAGTCTCCCTTTCTTTATCTATTCAACTCTGGCAATGATCAGGCTCTTCTCAACTGCTGTGGTGTCGACCACACAGTCTTTAGAGAGCTTCTTGGTCTATTTGAACCAACATTTGATAGTTACACAGTTGATAGATACACCGACACTGTTCAGAAAAGGAAGGTTAACGCTAATGGAGTATGGTGTGGAAGAAAGCATGAGGCAAACGCGACTTGCTGTCTTGGTCTAGTACTTCATTGGTTTAGAACACGAGGATCTGTCGCAAGATCTGTATCTATGGCGTTCAGACTCACCTCTACTGTTATGTACAAATGGTTGAAGTTCTCCAGAAATGTTCTTTTGTTCGTATTGCAGAATCATCCAAAGGCAATGATTAGACCTCCAACTGAAGAAGAATTGGAGGAATACATCAGCGCGATTGGTGCCAAATACCCAAGACTAAAAGAACGCCGTGTCTGGGGTGCCGTCCATGGACTCAAAGTCAAAATTCAGCAGTCTTCCAATTGGTTGATTCAGAGCCGGTATTACAATAGCTGGGTCTGCGACACTTATGTCAACAGTGTCTTTGTCTTTGCTGCCGATGGGAGAATTTGTATTTGCTGTTACAACTGCCCCGGTACCTGGCATGACAGCACGATCGCCAATCATGGTGTTTATGATAAAATAGAAGAACTGTTTGTCAAGTTCCAAGCTATGGTTTGTGTTGACTCTGCATTTAGGGTTGCCACAGGGAGACACCAATGCCTTGTCCAAAGTTTGCAGCATGATCCGGATACCCTAGAGGCTATTCTGTTGAACAGAGAAGCAACATCCCTTCGACAGTTATCAGAGTGGGAATGCGAATGATCCAGGGGCAGTTTCTGCGATTGAAAGACAGCAGGCTCCTATTGGAGACGTTTGGCGATAGGAAGGTCATTTCGAACTTAATGATGCTTCTGTACAACTACCAAACCAGTACTGTTGGCCACAACCAGATCCTGAATGTTTTCATGCATAAGAAGGACGGATACTTCTCTTATGACGACAACCTACCGGAAGATGCCACCGGCCTCTTCAACTGTTGAGCCGTTGAGTGGTTCGCCTTCAAATTTTGCTTTGCGTGGTTGAGTAGTAGATTGTCGGTTCTCCACCATGGTCAAGTATCGATTCTCCATGGTCGATCCAATTCTCCATGGTCGATCATAAGTGTAGTTCTTGTTGAGTGGGACCATGGTCGATTTTGTCGCTAGTAGACTGTTGTTCTTGTTGAGTGGTACCATGGTCCATTTCCTTGGTAGTAGATAAAGATTAGTAGCTTATATTTGGACATAGCTTTCGCTGTTGCAAAGTTCGTGAATTATGAGCTTAGAGCTTCTTCTTGCTGGAAGGATAGCTGCAAGAATACGAGTAGACACGAGTAGATATGTGTAGTAGTTTCGATCTGGATGGAGTAGTTTTGCTTTTGGTGTTCGGGTTCGTAAAAACCGCACGAACTCCTGAAGAGGGGTTCAACTCCTTAAGAGGGGTTCAACACAGCGCCAGGACGGGTTAATCCCATCAGTTCTTCCATACATGGATATGGGAATTGAAATGGGAATCGACGTGGGAATCGTTGACTCCTATCGATTTGATTCCGACTGATTTGAGACTTTCATGTACTCCCACCAACTTTACGATTGCAGGAGATATTACTAGTAGTTGCTAGTAGTTGCTACTAATTCATTCTTTTTACGAGTAATTAATTATTTCATTTTCTTGGCAAGTTGCAAAGCTCATAATTGGAATTCTTCCAAAACCAAAAGCAACTTCTTGTTAATCTACCACTACTAACTAATTTACTAATCTGAATCTACTACTACTAACCGTAATCTTCCAATCGACAATCAACAATCGACAATGGTGGTGGTACTTTCCAAAGAAGAAAAGACAAATGTTTTTCGCTCTCTTTTAGCCAAAGTGAAAAGAAAAGACCGAGCCACAACCCAACGTGAATACAGGGAACTGATTCTTTATCACCGGCACTGAGCTTTGTCGACACCAAGAAGAGATTCAAGAGATTCGTAAGCTTCTTCGACCGACCAATGCAGAACCAATTGTTATTAATGGAGTCGCCTTTCCCAACCCATCTAATGGTAATGATTTGTTTGGCGATTCTGATTCCGATTCCAATTCCGATTTTTCTGAACCTACGCCGGATGTTCCTGCTATTTTTCCGGATCCTCCTGCTCAACCTACACCGAATGTTCCTGCTATTAAACAGGATCCACCAGACTCTTAAGTGGAGTCGGCCGGGGGGGGGAACCGAGTTGGAGTTGTTGGGATCGCCGGGCTGGGGGGGATTTGAGTTGGAGTTGGAATTTGAGTTGGGACGAAGCCCGTTTAGGAATATGGTGGCAACATCTACTATGGCGGCCTTCAGCGATTCCAAGGCAGCCTCTCTTTGATCCCTTTCAAGCCGTTGATACTCTATTCTTTGTTCCCTCTCGCGCTCGGAATTCTCTCTCAAGAAATCAAGAATTTCCTGGCGTCCGTTGGTGCTGTTGCTGTCGGTGGTGCTGATGTTGGCGTTCCTGCGGTACTGTCTCTTTGATCGCGGAGTGCTGGTGGGAGAAGGGGAAGCACGCGTGGCAGGAAACCGTTGAGATGAAGAAGAAGAGGAAGCTGACCGAGACCGAGAGCGCGGAACAACAATTCTTGGTGGTACGTTTATGGGAGTCGTTGGTGTATTGTTTATGGCAGTTGGTCGTGTATTGAGTTCTGGTTCTTCTTGGGTTGGTTGGGAAGGTTGACAAAGCGGCGGTTGTGTTGGCTGGGTTGGCTCTTCTGTTGACTGTTGGGTTGGCTCGTCTGTTGGCTGGGTTGGCTCTGTTGACTGTTGGGTTGACTGTTGGGTTGGCTGAGTCATTGTTTGCGAAGATTGACCAAGTGGTATCGGAGGAATGTTATCATCGTCAGAGTCGTCATTCTCCTCCTCCTGCTCCTCACCACTACTTGCTATGTATTCTTCATCTTCCGTGTTGGTCTGGTATCCTTCTTCCATTCCGTATGGCTCTTGTCCGTCACCAACTCCTTCCTTGCACTTAATCAAATACTTAACCCTCTTCGCCAACTTTACGTCCTTGGGGCAATTTGGATCCCCAGTAGGAATTTGTTTCCAATATAGACCGTTGTATTTCCTACGGAGGTTCTCAACACTTCGATTGGTATCAGGGAAGTTGTCATTATGGATTAGGCCGACTTGCGCCCAATCCTCAGGACCAACAGGAAGGATTGCTTTGAGGGTGTATAGAAGTTCCATGACTTCTCTTCTGCTGTAGTTTCTTTTCCCGGACCTTTTTCCTGCTGTCTTCACCATCGTCGCTTCTTTATTACGATATAAAAATTATGTCCAGAGCTGAAGAATATGTATCTCTTCCTCCGTCGTTGTCACATAGCAGCAACAACATCAGATAAACCATTATTAGTGATTCGGTTTGGTTGTTGTGGTGCGTTGGACAATATTTTGTACTACTATTTTGTACTAATACTACTCGTACTGTAATCAGCCAAAATTGGCGATCTGATCCGTTGGAGGATGTGTGATTAGTCCGTTGGGGGACTGACAAAAATTTCAGTCAGGAGTTCCGTTATAAAAAAGTGTAACGTTACAAATCATTTGTAACATTACGACTGGTTAAGTAGAAAATTTCGTGTTTATGTACCGGTAGTACATAAAAGTATTTCGGGAATCACCCAATGGGCCCAGTCTATTTGTGCAGATCATAATGTTTTTTTTCTTCTCGCGCAATGGCAACTGTTGTGACCCCTGGGCACAGCGTAGTAAGATATGGCATTCACGCCACGGACTGCACCACGCCGTCTGGATGTTATGAATCCTTCTCAATCTATCAATACAAAATACCGTACCGTACGTCGGTGATACCACACCAGTTTGTTCATCAAAGCCGCGGTCCTACAACCCAATCCAAAAAGCTGAGAATACAGGCCTTAACAACAACACTCAATGACGAGATTTATTTCGTTCATTCTTCTTTCGTATTATCTCCTTAGCTGCATCGCTGGCGGTGCAAAAGCCGTTGACGACGACGACGACGACGACGACGACTTTGCTATTGCAGGATATTTGCCGGATTACCGCCTGCGAGCGTATTTGGATCAGCACTTCACTGCAAAGAATGCGGCGAAAACACAAAGGGAAGCGAACCAACAACCACAGCAATCGCCGCACGTCGCCACCGATTTGATTCTCTTCTCCCTCCAACCACATGCTAGAGGTTTTCTCGGTTGCTGCCTAGAACCAGACCACTATGAACTAGTCGAGGAGTTTGTCAATAGCACCATTCGAGTGCCGTTTTCGACATCCCCTTCGACTCGCGTATGGGTCACGGTTGGTGGAGGGGGGAGAAGGGCAGCATTCCCAGAGATCTGTGCCAACGGCATGCTTCGACAGAGACTGATTGGATCCATCACGAATCTTAGCTCGAAATACTCCTTCATCGGCGGAATCGATCTCGATTTTTTTCAACCCCGCACGATGCAAGAACGCGACAATTATCTTTTGTTTTTGAGCGAAGCCATACCGCAGTGGCACCAGGAGGGATTGAAAGTAAGCATAACGCTGCATCCCAACCAGGGAAGGATGGTTCCACGAAGTATATATCAGCAGTTGGACCGCATTCATTTCATGACCTATGATATGGTTGGAGGCTATTCCGATGGAGATTATAGAAATTTCCACGCCTATATCTCAAAGGTACGACAAGCCCTCCAGGAGTTGTTCCAACACGGTATCGGTCTCGAAAATACGCCCGAAAAAGTGTTGTTGGGAATACCGGCATACGCTAGACATCTTGGGGAACCGTCACAAGTCAAGACCTACGGCGAGATCTACGACGAAATTCGTAGCCAGGATGCGAATGCGGATATTGGTGTGCATGCGTGGGAGGGTTACGAATGGGATTCCCCCTCGAGAATCCGGGACAAGATCAACCTTGCCAGAAAAATGAAACTCGGTGGGATATTTTTCTGGGAACTAGGCCAGGACAAAATCACAACGGACAATCCCAGCGGCACTTTGTTGGAGGCGGCAGCCGCTGCTGCGTCTGCCGGATCACCGTCACCAATGGGAGAGCTTTAGATTCGGCAAACGCTTCCAAAGTTTTGTTGGAACCATGCAATGAGTGGGAGGTGATGGTGATGTTGACGCGCCGCATGAGTAGTCAGTCGTTAGTGTTCTAGAGAATGTGCTTGACGCGACCGTCGAAAATACCAAAAAAAAACGAGACACACAGCAAGTGACAATATGGTCGAACGTGATTTTTCATTTTCATAAATAATACAAAACTGCTTTAAAACAATTATTCTAGCATTCACAAAGACCGCGTACGAGGAAAATGGTATGAAAAAGATGGAGCCTGTGCTGCCGCTGTCCGATGGATTTGAGTGCGCGTTCTTAATCATAAAATTGGGACCCATTAAGGATTATGAGGTTTGTGGATGAGGTCTTTTGAATGTTCGATTCAAGTGTAGTACAAGTATAATGTCCGTAGATGGCAACGGTTACAGTATCCTCTGAATTCGAAAAAGATACTTGCGAATTTCCTTTCGGTGGGAGAAAATTCGTTCTTTCCATCGTTCGCAGAGCATCAGCAAAGATAGTTGATTGCTAAGTCTGGTCGCCGAGTTTCCTACCCTGCAACTCAAAGCTTGTTCGGCGAAGGCAGGCTTTGGCACTGGTTGTGATTCAGAGTCTGTTGCGTTCGGTTTGTGAGAAGATGGATTGATTGGTGAAGGTATGGGTAAAATCGTATCGTGACTCCGCCGTTTCGTCGGAATCATTTGTCGGGTTCGTGTTATTATTCGGAATTCTTTCCTGAGAGTGCGGAAGGCTCCTACATCAATTGTTGTTTTTGTTTCCAAGGATTGATTGATAGTCACTGTAATCATTGTATTGGACGTAGACGCCGACGCCGACGCCTCCAGTGGTACTTGGTGCATCGTTGGTAAGATGAGTCACCCTCTCCGGGCCTGTGTGTGTTGTGTGACACGCCCAAACCGGAATCTATTTTTGAGCCGTCGCAAAGATGTCGGTGATGGATCGTGTTCTCCTGTGTGAAGGAGGCACAGCACCAACTCGAATGTTTGCTGGCTTGAGGCTGTTCCACGAGTTACAAGTGACAATAACAATGACAATAACAATGGTATGGTTTGCCATACTGTATCATGTTGGGTGTTTGCGACAGTATCGGTTTTCACCACTGCCATGGCATGGTGCGTTTGAATCGGGAGAATTATTTCATTACATTTCCTTTCCTTTCCTTTCGTTTCGTTTCAATCCGCTTGCGCTTTTTTCTTTCGTTTGGGTTTCTTCCTCGCCTTTTTCGGGTCCTTTTGTTGTATCATGGCTTCCTTCAGCATCCGCTGCGCGTCCGTCATGTCTTTGCCCTCGGTGCGGCGGAATTCTTCGATGCGCTTTCGCTCGGCGTCCTCCAGGGCCTTCTTTTGCATCTTGTTCCGTTCCACCGAGACGGTCGCCGCCTCCAGCGCCGCCTGCTTCATTTCCAGCATGGTCTTGGCCACGGTTTCCGCCTTGTAGTGTCGGGCGTCGCTGACCAGCTTGCGCTCCCTGGCTTTTTGCTCCGTTTTTTTTCCGGCGCTCCTCCCTGCGCTTTTGCCGGACGGCCTTCCGGAAGGCGACCTCTTTTTCTTTCTCGGCGAGGGCGTCGGCCTCGATTTTTTCGTGTTTTTGTCGCTCCTGGGTTTTGCGGGATTCCAGCACCCGCTTGCGTTCGAACCGGTGCTTGAATTTGAGGTAGAGTTCTTTGTGCTCTTTGTGCGTTCCCTTCATGAATTCCAATTCGAGTTCCACCTTTTCCTTGATGGTAATGGTCGGATCGGTGATTCGGAGCAGCTTGTCTCGAATCTCGATCGGCATCTCGTCCAGCAGGTCGTCGTCGGTGGTGCTCCTACCCGACGACGCGGCAGCAGCGGAAAACTTGACGGTCTTTCTCCGTTTCGTCGTCGTCGTCGTCGTCGCCGCAGTCGCAGTCGCAGCGGTGGTTCGCCGGGGAACAATTTTGGATCGAATCTTCTTGAGCGGTGACACATGTGTCTGCTGTCTGCTGTCTGTGTCTGTGTCTGTGACTCGTCGTCCTCGTCCGCGCTGCTGATGGACGGGGACGACGCCGACGCCGAGGACGACGCCGAGGACGACGAGGAAGACTGCGCAAACAACTTGGTGAGGGCCTCTCTCGGTTTTGCCATGACGGTTCGCCTGGCCGGCTTGGTCTGACCGGACGACTTGGACCGGCCGATAGCGGGGGGGCGCTCTGTTTTCTCCTTCGTCTTGGCGTTCGTCGTCGCCGCGATCTCTTTTGGCTTCGCTTTGGGTGTCGCCTTTGTTTTTGGTGTCGCCTTTGTTTTTGGTTTTGTTTTTGCAGGTTTTGCCTTTGCTTTTCCCTTGACTTTCGGGGATTTGGACGGTGACGCCGTCACTGCTGCTCCATTGTTGCCGACCTTGTGGGCACCGACCTTGTTCGAACGGGTGGGGGGAGAAGACGGAGGCGGGGGTTCCCGCCCCCGTTGTCGTTGTCGTTGTCGTTGTCGTTTCGTCGCAACGGTAACAGTACCAGCCCCAAAGGAAGAGAGATCGGCGGACGGTACCTGTTGTTGCTTCTTTGTGGTAGCCCCGGCAGGCTTTGGCACCCGCTTCTTGGTGGTGTTGGTGTTGGTGTGGTGTTGGTGTTGGTGTTGGCGGTGGCCCCGCGTGGCTCCCACTGCTTCGCGGAACCCTTCGCGGGTTTCCGTCTGCCCCTCCGAAAGTTCGTGGTTCCGACCGGCAGCGAGGTGTCGATCTTTCGGAGCGATCTCTGTAGGTAATCGTCCTCGTCGTCGTCGTCGTCGTTGTCGCCGCTGTCATCATCGAAAAACCCGCGGAGACTGGTCTTGTTTTCCAGCGCCAGCACCCCAAAACTATCGTTGAGGGTGTTCTGGTCCGTGTCGAACCTCTTGTTGCGCCGGTTCAGGGCGGCCTGGTGCGGGGACCAGTTGCGCTTCGAGACGTTTTTGGGCTTGACGAAGGAACCGTTGACCACTCCCGATTTGAGAGCGTCCGTGAACGTGAACTTGGTGGTGGTGGTGGTGGGGTTTCCCTTGAACACGTCGTCTATCTCTATTTCCTCGTCGTTCTCGTTGTGCATCCTAGAGAGATGGTGTAGATCGTCTTGGCGATACCGCATTTGGATGAAGTTGGACTGGATTGGATTGGATTGGATTGGACTGGATTGGACTAGATTGGACTAGATGCTACAGCTGCAGCGATGGCGATTCTTCGTTACTGGCGGATGGATTGCCTGGATTCGTGAGCGCAATCTCTCGAGTTTTGGACTTTGCTCTTTTTTATTTTTCACTGTTTCTTGGCGTCACTAGGAGTTTTTACCGTACTTGACTCGACTCGACTTCGACTTGACTCGACTTAACTTCACTTGACTTGACTTAGCTGGTATTTGTTTCCCACTGTTTCTTGCTTCGTCACTCGAGTTTTCGACTTAAGCTCTACCTTCGACCTAGCTCGTGTTTATTTTGCTCACTTTTTCTTGAAGTTAAGATACCAATTGAAATTACTGAGTACGAATACGAGTACGAGTACGAGTACGAATGCTCGTAGTATTTTGTATTGTGGAACCGTATACAATTCTATGGTGGGTAGTACACCGACAAGATTGTTTTGTAAGATTCTCAACTTGCGACTTCAGACTGGTGTGGATGTGGATGTCGATGTGGATGTGGATGTGGTTGTTTCCTTGTTGTCTTGTTGTTTGTTGTTTGTTGAACATTTGTTGTTGTTCCCTTTACCCAAAATGAACATCACAAACAAGAGAGACGACACAGGTTCCAATCGCTGTTGCAGCTCGATTGCCGACAACCACTAGCGCTCGTACCGGTATGGTTCCGAGGAACAACAATATCGTACCGTACTTTTGCACGGCCTTGTTTGTTGTGTCGTTTTTTATCACTACTTGTTTGAGTTTTGGTCGAGTACGTGTATGACTATTGAGACGTAAGTACTCGTACCTCAATACGGTAATTTTTGCAACCCTCTTGTCCTGGACGGAAGGTTTTCGACCGAAATTTATCGCGGGAATTTGGAAAGTGTCAAAAAACCGTCTCAGTTTGGCAGGGCCGATGGCCAACCGAAACGCGATGGACGACCAGCAATGCGATGCTACGGTAAGAGGTACGAGGTACTCGTACGAGTATGTACTCCTACTGCAAATTCAGTAATCTCTTACTGTACCGTACCGTATGCAGAGTCACTTTCGGTAATTATGGATACCGGTACTTATTGAACCTCCGAAAGGGAAAGGTGATAATAATATTACTTCGTACTTCGTACGGTACTCGTATCTAATACCAGTATGAGGAAAATTCCGGAGAAGTCACATAATAATCACGGAAATAATTACAAAATCGGATGACACGCATGAGATTAGCCCAGCTGGCGATCAATCTCAACGACACGATGACAGAATGTCGCTGACAACCACAAGAACGGTATGCGTTCTGGCAATACAACGTCACGGACAAAAAAGTTATCCATGGTTATAATCGTCATGATATTATAATAGAAGTAATAATCATTAGTCATCGCTCGTGATCGTGAAAAATAGCGAGCCGCACGTTTTCGTAAGGTAATTACTTCTATCTGTATGTACAGTACGAGTACGAGTACGAGTACGAATACCGTACTCAATATGCACACAACTACGAGTACGTACCATACATACACGTACGAGTACTGGTATCGTACCGTACGAGTACGTACGGTATGAGGAATGAATGTCGTGTTGAGGACGGGACGAGCGAGAACACAAGACAAGACACACATACAAAACAGCAATCTTTTTGTCAAAACTGGACAAACAACAATATCTTCGGATTTTTTCCGAGACATGATGGAACAATTGTGTCTACGGTACATTAGAATGTGGACCAAGCAGTCATAATATTTTGGGGGAATAGAAACAGACTCGAGAATTGGGTGATTCCCGAAATAGTAGTACCGTATGGGTATCTTACTCGTACCGTAACTCATACCGTAGGGGCATTGCTTACGAAGTATTTTCGCCGCGCACCCAAATGAGTCATGAGGATCCGTGACTGGAAACAAAGAACGATCGGCAATCGCCAATTCCAATTCCAGCCAGTGACGATGGGAATGACTAGTATACTAGCAATAGGTTAACTGAGACTAGAGCTCACAATTTGCATATCACTACTACTCTAACATTAGCAGACCCGCCGGGGTATGGCATGATTTTAAAATCAAGCTGACGAGCTCTGCTGATGACCAGTTTTGTACTATCATATGCTGGTGTGGACCCAAACAGGCGGCCCGGAAGACCGGCAGGTGAACCGGCACCGGAAAACGAACCCACCGGAGGCCCGGAGGCACAACAAGCAAAGAGAGGATAGAAAAAGCACCCATGTCTGCAGCATGCATGATGGTAGCAATGATCATCCAGCAGCCACTGAACCTGTGGAACAGGACATCAGCTGTAGCAGCAACAGAGACACCTAAGGACCTCAACAGGGCCGCCATGGCCAACAGGACACAAAGATGTGCAAAAACCGCACAAGTTATGATGATCGGACTCACTGGACGACAATGGAGGATGGACAGACAGGTGCCCCCAGCCCAACAAATGGTTGAAACGGAATCACAATACATAAATTGGAATATGATATAGTAAACCGGCAGGCACCAAAGAGGTCCCACGGGAACCAACTAAGCATGGGAAAACCAAACCGGTTGAAAACAAAACTGATGGCCCCAACCAAGGAACAATTCCCGGGAGTGGGACTCCCATCAACCAAAGAGGGAAACAACTCCAAATTCCGACACAAAACCCAATCGGGGGGGGGGGGGGGGACCTAATGGTGGAGGGAACAGCAGAACAGCAAATAACACGGGGTATCAAGAGAACCCGTGAAATAGAGCAACACGCTGAACAAACAAATCCGTTTCTGCTGGATCAGCTCATTATAAAAAGGATCTACCAAAAATATTGGTGCTGCAACCTACTACACCTCCCTTAAATGACGACCACATCATGGTGAGTAACAAAAGCACCAGCAGACAACCTCCCTTCAAATTCACCAGGGAAGTATGGCTGGAAGACGCCACCACGGTAAAGATGAGCCTGGACGGCCAGGCCGGAGGAGTAGCATTCAGTGACAAGCTTGTTAAAGTACTATTGGGCACCAAATGACCGGAACCCTTTCTCCTCTGGAAACACGACTTTGATCGAAAGATCGCAAACAACATTAAACTCAATGGTGCTCAAAAGTTGGACATCCTCAACGGCATAGTGGCGGAGGAGGCGCTGACTTTGTTAAAGGAGCTTGGAGCACACGCGACAAGCAGACGCAGCAAAGAAGACAATCAAAAGCAAAGTTCTCACCACAAAGTTTGTACAGACCAGGGAGGCAGGCCTGGACAAAGATCCACCGGTAACCACTGCCCTCAGTTCTTACCGTACTACAAATCAGACACATTTCTCAATGATGTCATTGCAGAATGCATGTACAGCCTTAAACTGAACATTTTTGGCAATGACCTTGTCGGCAAACATGCATATACCAATCTCCAGCGCTACATGTGCTCGCCCAAAGCCAACCTCAAACACGGCATCAGATTGTGGGACGACCAAATGCAGGAACTACAAAGCTATCTACCAGATTGTTTGTGGGAGGCTGGTGCCACAAGTAGCCACGCACCTGTGCCCTTCACTGAACAACAAGAAATGAAGGGGATCTTAGATACGAATCTAATAAACCTCCAGCAAACCAAACTCTTCAACATCAACTGGTTGGACCTCTTCGAGAAACCCTATTCCGATACAATTTGTGGGGTGATACTAGCCAAGAAAATTTGAATCCATGATCACATCAGGAATAGATGTTATAGCATGCTGACATTTTGTTATGCTCTGGTGGACTGAAGGGGACACATGAGATGAATGCTGCCTTTGCATTCCTGTATGAAAAGAGCAGAGGAGGAGTGGCACTTGCTTTCACGCTTAATCTTTCATTTGGTCATTCCAAAAAAAACAAATAACTAATACTAGCTAGTAGTCGACCTAGTACTACTAATTGGGGTTTTCTGGAATCAAAATCAAGGGACATCAATGTCAGCACTCTAGTACCTAAATGTCTCAATTTTGGAATAAGGAATTTATCCATACAAGAAATAATAAGAATCTCATATTTTGTCAATATAATGATATAATACTATAACAACCAGCAAAATATGTTGTTACTAAGTAAAAACAAGTTCATAGCATGATACATTACAACCGGCAATTTGTGTTATTAAGTAAAATCAAGTTCATACTACTATGATAGATAACAACTGGCAAAATTTGTTGTTAAGTAAAACAATATATGAATACATACTTAATACAATGGAATGAAACCTTTTTGGTCCAGGATTCCAAGGGAATTAAATGTCTTGTGCCAACAAAGTGGTTTTCAATGGCCATTGACAACCACTTTTTGTTGGGTACCGTACAAAATACCTAACAAAATGTTTTTTTCAGATTTAAATTAAATGTATTTGGGTTTTCAAGAATGCAAGAATGACTCATTATGTATACTCATTGCATTATTGAAAAATGTGTAATGTTGCTTCTTCCTCCTGATTTTTTGTAAGACAGGAGTGTTGTCAAGAAGATCCAGAGCCCATTGTTTCCAGTTGTGCCTTGTTGTCAACATCAATGTGTTGAAAAGTTCCACTTCTGTGGTAGTATGAACATGAATATGAATACAAGGAAGTATTAATGCGGGTAGTACTAGTTGTGCGAGTTTGACTTGTACTTCTGGTACGGTATGGTATGACATTAGAAGACAGCTGCTTTGACAGTCTGTCCGTCATCCGATTTATTTCTTCGATACGGACGATTACGTACCGGTACCGGTACGAACGCAGAGAGAGTCTTTCACTTTTGCCGTACGGTATGTACGAGTAACGTACGGTACGAGTTACAGAGTGTACGAAAAGAGTTGCTGTCGACCGCTGAAGATTATTCACGGTGGTGGGCAATGAACCTGTTTGTTACTCGACACACTCAACACAGACAACCATCACACAAGATTACCACAAACCCAATAATCTTCGACATTGTTCCGATAGACAGGACAAGACAAGACAGGACAAGACAAGACAAGACAAGACAAGAAGGAAGAGAAAAGACTCGGCGAGAACACATCAAGGACCATACCGTTCCAAGTATAGTACATCCGAAAACGAAGCAAAGCCCCGACAGAAGAAATATCGTCTCCGAATATAGTAATTGTTGTGTGTGGTCTTTGATTACAGCAATATTGAAACTGGTAAACAAATAATAATACCATGAAGAAACGAATTGCGTTCCGCAAATTAAACCGCACGTCGGCGCACAAATGGAGCATGCTTCGGAACATGGTGAGCTCTCTTATCGAACACGAGCGCATCGTAACCACGGAGGCCAAAGCCAAGGAACTGCGCCATCTGGCGGACCAGATGATCACGCTGGCCAAAAAGGGCCAGCCATCCGGATTCGGAGGAACGACAGCAGCAACAACAACAACAACAGCAAAAGAAAAAAACGACAAAGACTCCCGGAGAACTGTTGCACCATCGGCGACGCGCCTCGCGCGTCGTTCGCGGAGAATGGAACGTGACGAAATTGTTCGAGGTTCTGGGGCCGCGCTATAAATTGCGAGAGGGTGGATACACACGGGTATTGAAATTGGCGCGACCCCGTGCCGGAGACAACGCACCGATGGCCGTCATCGAATACGTTGACCGTCCCGGAGAAATCCGCGCGGCCCGTCCTCCTCCCGCGGTCTTGGCAAACGGAGCGAACGGCATCGAAGACGCTCTGAGAAAAATGGGGATTGCTCCCGTAGATGAATTGGTATCCGAGGAGGAACGACAAACCATCGAAGAGGAATTGACCAAGGAACAAACTAAGGAAAACGACGGGAAGTAAACAACACCAGCCAGATACGGCACAGTACGGCACGGTACGATATGGTACGTACCGGTAGTTAATCTGCGAAACTCGGAAGAAAAAATCACGCGCACGATGTCGAAATCCAGAAGCATAATTTATCTGGTACTTGTACTTGTACTTGTACGGTATTTGTTTCTTCACGATGGGCGGATGCGATACGATGCAGCGATGTTCAATTATCCATTTTTTTCAATGCAAGATGTACTGTACTGGACTGTACTGTACTGGAAGGAAAAGAGTTTGAGAAGTTCTTTGTCCGCACTTTCCACATTGGTGAGATGCCACAGGTTGCCAGTCGAGGTACGAGATGAAATATTGAAAAATAATCGGAACGCTACGCATCAAAATCCATAATTATCATCATCATACGCAATTCGCAAACGCTTAGTCATCTATTTCTACGCTTTTTCGTCCAGTTTACGAGACTAGTAAGAAAGAATAGTGCTTCGGTATTCATTACTTGTAGGTGGAGTGGACGCGAAAGCTGATGTTGTCCAAGTGTGAAACCCGAAGAATGTGAGAAGATACGATGATGATCGCCGAACGGTTCTCCTTTTTATCGTCGTAGCCTATGCCTCCTTGGTGTTCGTCTTGGACCTTCCAACACAAACACCGGAACTTTCCCCCGAACAATGGAGATCTACCGTAGCCTTCTAGGACACTTGGACCAGACTACAAATAAATCAAATGCGGTTCCCAGTTCCCAATGGCTGTTCGACATTGCTCGTCTCCATACGACACGGGCCTTGGTCTCGCAAAGAAAGTTGCTTTCTGCTTCCTTCTTCTTCACATTCGAAACCGCTTTTTTTGTTTTGTTTTGTTTTGATTTGTTTTGACTTGATTTGACTTGATTTGATTTGACTTGATTTGATTTGACTTGATTTGACTTGACTTGATTTGATTTGATTTGACCAGACAAGAAAGACAGACAGCACGACATTGCGGAAGACGAAAGAATCGATCGATTGACATCGTAGGTAGCAGCTGTGAAACCAAAGCTGCTAATTCGAATCCTCGTTCCGCTTCCGCTTCCGCTTCCGTGCAGCGTATTATTTCGGGAGTGGTAATCGATGGTAGTAACAGTTACTACAGTACGAAGCTTCGGACAACTTTCAATCCCCGGCAGCTTAAAAACAAAACACGGCTGCCTGTCTCGTTGGTGTACAGGATGAGCTACTAGCACGTGCAGTAATGCTCTGCACACCACGGTATCAGTTGCGGTTGCGGTTGCGGTTGCGGTTACAGAATCAGAATCAGACGATTCCAAAACGTGGCACTCGAGGTTCAAGGCGGTGGCTACCGGTAGCGCATTACACACACACACACACACACTGCACACACAACGGTATGAGTTGCAGTTGCAGTTGCAGTTGCAGTTGCAGGGTTGCACGGTGGCACGGTGGCACAGTTGCAGAAATCAGACGATTCCACAACGTTTCACTAGAGATTCAAGGTGTTGACTGTTGACTGTTGTTGTTGTTGTTGTTGTTGACCACAACGCATCATCTAGCAAGTTGCAAGAGATCGCAGCAGGAACTTTGTGGCAGCTGTCAATGTTAACAGTCAATGATGGAACAGGAACGACGAGGTAACAGAATGTCAATGAAGTGAAGAAGCGAACGATGAAGTTGTTGACAGTTGTATCCATACGGTAGTAGGTAGTGGTTCGGTTGAGGATTGGGATCCGATAGTAGCGGTTGATTTTTGAGTCGATGGTGTCAGGGGAGTGTTTACCGGTACCGATATGGGAATCAACAATGTGGGATCACGATAATCGAAAAAACTCTAATATTCCGAAGTACCTAAATGTACGACGAAGCAACAGAATGTCAATGAAGTGAAGAAGCGAACGATGAAGTTGTTGGCAGTTGTATCCATACGGTAGGTAGTGGTTCGGTTGAGGATTAGGATTCGTTAGTAGCGGTTGGTTCAGTTTGTGGTTTGTGAGTCGATGGTGTCAGGGGAGTAGCAGTATGTAGCCGGTATGTACCGGTATGTAAGATTACCGGTATGTAAGATTACCGGTACGAGGATCTCGTCAAAATGGGAATCAACAACACAATGTGGGATCACGATAATCGAGAAAACGCTAAAATTCCGAAGTAATCTTACTTTAGGTTCGTACCGTACCGTACTCGTACAGTAAGACTTACTCGTAATACTTACTTGTACGAGGACGAAACCTGTACAAGTAAGATATCGGTATTGTACCGTACATGATGTTTTGTGTCACAAGCTTAAATCTCTTCCAGTCGCCTCAGTTTTTGATCACCGCCGATCGCGTTTTCGAGCGTTGGAAGAACTTAAAATCCTGTGTGGGAACTTCGATAGTTTTGTTCTTCTTCGTGAATTGTTTAAGTAATATGTCATTGATATATTTTATTTCGTCATTGATTGCCGTAGAATGAAGGCGTTTAACAAATCTTCATTCGCTGGCACGTCTGAGGCTCGGTGTGGCACAAATAATATTTTTTCGGGGTTTTGTAACTTTTGCTACGTACTGGTACTCGTAAGAATTACTTCTACTAGTATTCCGCACTATACCACCGGTAAGATTTGCGGTGGATAGTAAGATTAATACCGGTATACGGCACCGATATACGAGTACCGGTACATACCGTAACAATGACATCCGTCGGCGAAGTTCTTTGAAGTTGAAGTCGTGTGAAACAAATAATGTTACGATGGCTGTCCCGCGATGGTCCGTTTTCAAAAACTCGTTCGGTTTTGGTTTGGTAACGCGAGAGGCAACCGAGATTATCACGATCTGGCACGATCTACGAGTAGTAGCACGATTTCATCTTTTCCTTTGTTAACACGGCGCCATTATGGATAATAGTAAAAACAAGATGGAAGGTGGCTGATACTTTGCTCGCCAGTGTTTCAGCTCATACTTTTCCGCTACCATCATTGTTTCAATTCCAATACTAATACCAATACCAATACCAATACTGTATCTCCCGTTACAGATTCTATTCGGCACAACATCACAATTGCTTGTTGCTCATTGCTTGTTGCTTATCACTGAGTATTTATTACTTCTACTTCGTATTTCGTAATTCACCATGAACTATCATCACCAAGACCCAGAAGCCGTCAAATTTCGTGCTACAAACCGTAGCAATAGCGAGGACAAGAACAAGAACAAGAACAAGAACACTTTGAGCGTTACCGAGTTGATTCATCGCGCCGTTTCCGTGAATAACAAAACGACAAAACTCGTCAGAGAACATCGATACGATGCTGCCGTGAAATCCTTCACATCCGTTTTAAAGATACTGAAACCTCTGGCTGTTATGGTGGAGGGGAGAGAAGATTGCGATGACGCCAGTAATGAACCCATCGAGACGGATTGCAGCAATGGTACGGGTTCTACTAACGCATCATCTGCATCGAGCACTATCACTAGTACTATCACTAGTACTAGTACTAGCACCAATACTAGTACCAATACTAGTACCAATACTAGTGCCAATACCAGCACCAGCACCAGCACCAGCACGACGACTCGAAGGAGGGACGGAAGTGTCGAAATCGATCACGAGGAGAACATCGAAACGATAAATTCCAATCCGGAAACAGAGTCAGAGTCAGAATCAGAATCAGAATCAACATTGAAACGGTCGCAATCGCATTTGATGTTTGAGCATCCACGAAGGCGCTCTTCCCTTGGTTCGGTTCCCTCTAGATCCTCACAACAAAAGAGTCAGAGAAGACATTCGGCAACAGCTTCTACGGAAATCTCCTCGTCGTCGTCGTCGTCGTCGTCGCCTCCGGTTTCATCTAAGTCTACATCTACATCTGCATCTGCATCTGCATCACCCCCACAACTGGCAGAAAGAAGACCGTCGCACTTTGTGTATCGAGACCTCGTGGAAATCCCGCCGGAAAGCGTGCCTTCTGAAATAGTACTGACAGATGCGACGGGAACATCGATTACCTTGTTTTCAAAATTCCTCATGATTGTAATGTACAATCTAGGCTTGACATTGCACCTCCATGCCCTATCGATTGGAAATGATGATGGTTCTGTTGACAACAGCAACCGCAACAGCAACAGCAACAGCAACAACGATGCCGATGCCGATGCCGATGCCGATGTGAACAAGCCATCATCCGCTTCCACACGTGACGAGAGAAAAGCCATGAAATTGTTTTCGCGGGCACGAAAGCTATATGAACTGGCCTTTGAAATGCACCTCGACGAATCCTGCGACGTGAGCCTCTTGTTCACACTCGCTCTCATCAATAACCTTGGATTGGTGTACAACATTCTGGGTGAAAAGAGACGATCGCAGACCTGCTTCAAAAACATGTTCAGCACGATGATGTATCTCGTGGATACGAACGAATCCCAGGCCATCAAGGAGTGGGATGGACTCATTTCGAACGTGATGGAAATTCTCTTCCGGGAGGAGCGCGAAATTGCCGCGCCAGCGGCGTAAAAAAAAAAAACATTCACAACCAATGTTGACGGTTGTGGAAGACCCTACTATCCAATAGACGACACCAAGGACCGTGCCAATGCATTAGAACACACATATGTTAGAACATACACACACACACACACATACACACACATACATACACACACATACATACATACATACATACACAAAGTCAGTGGCGGCCTTTATAGAAAACGAGGCGCAATTCAATAGTTAGTTTGAATGATCTATGATGTTACCGATACGGTCAGTTTTCCTTCGTTGGAACTTGTTCATTGAATTCAGATCGACGTTGAGATTGCTGCAAGAGGGGGATGTGCTGCAGCTAATTCGATTTTGTTGCAGAGTAGTGTGTACTACTACTACTACGGTAGTTACCCATCTATTCTATTCTGCTGTAGCCCATTTTCAACGAGCGTTGTGCCTCGCAGCACTGTATCGTTGCAACTATCGGCGCGAGCACTACTAGTTTGTGAAAGATGCTCACGGATGGGATGTGACTACCGTACGGACCGGTAGTCGCCTATAGATCTCCACCGATCGATTATTTACGCCATTGCAACTTTCATCACCCTTCAAGACAGTATCTTCGCTATTCTATGTATACGGAGTATAATATTACGAAGGAACGATACAATATTATTTAACCATCTTCGAATGAACAAAACCAACAGTATCTATCGTACCGGTACGTATGCAACTGTTGCAATTGTCCAGAACTGCATTCGCTTCTCGTGAGTTCGTTCGGGTTCCAGCCCAGCCCAGCCCAGCCCTACCCAGCCCAGCCCAGCCCAGCCCTGCCCTGCCCGCCTGCGACATTGAACCGATCGACTCTATTGCTTCTGTTTCGGGGGAGCCGAATGCACAACAGTATTGCTGTATGTGTTGTTGCGAATAGCCCCGGAATCGCAATCGCAATCGCAATCATTACCACAACCACAACCAAAATCACGACGCCGATGCTGTGCTAATGCTAGAATTACCAATCCATACAGGGCATCGTTACCACTGTCTTCGGGATTCCAAGAGATGCCGAGCAAATTACGAAAGGACGGACAAATCAAAAAATAAGCAATAGAAGTATAATATAATACAAGCATTGTTCCAATAAAATCTATAATCTAAATTCTACCTTGATTGACGGAGTGACGAATATGCCTTACGTGGTGTCGATGCAAAACTGGCAAGCGCTGGATAGTATGGCCGTGATGTACACAACACAAAACAACTTGAAATCGACCGCAAGTTCTCGGAAGACACTTATTGCTTTTGTGTTGTTTTCCGTCAGACAGGCCTTCTAGAGATGCAGAGGTCACGATTGCCTCGAACATAGCTGCTGCCATCAACTCATGAGAGTGATTCGGTGCGCAGTTCATGCTGTATCCAGTCGGAGTCCGCAATAGATGCAATGACAGAATGCACAGAATGCACAATCACCATCACGACCGCTGCAGAGCAATCCCCACGGCCTGTTCGATCAATTCTACCAAGACTTCGACCACTGCCTTGAATCGATCGATCGAAGAAAATGATGTTGGTGCTGCTGGTGCTTCTGGTGCTGGTGATGATAATGATGATGATGGTCCGCCATTATTGTCTGCCTTGCGCATCGGAAGGAGCGAAATTCCCAGCAACAGCACAATCTTGTTCGTCCCACCGGGAATGGATCGTTTCTCCAACAAACGCTCCGCGATTCGTCGTGCATAGATTTCCTTTTCGTCCCTGTTTCCGGCCTCGGTATCGGATCTGCTAGCACCACTTCCCAACAATGTCGACAACTCGTATTCGACCTGCCTCGGATCGATTTCCGACTTGGATGCCTGGCAATAGACCCACGATCCGATGTGCCCCGACGACGATGGTGATGATATCGGGTCTTTACAACTAATGCTGCTCTTCTTAGAAAACTGGTTGTTCCGTTCTTTCGTTTGCAGTTGTGTCACCCCTACAACGATGCGATCGGAAAACACCTGGCAAAATGTATGGGTCGGGACTCCAAAGATTTTGTACGAACGATTGATTGTGGTTGGCAAGGACGCCTCGAGAGGACGAGTCGTCGTCGAAGTTGTAGCAGAGGAGTTTGTAGAAAATTGCCCTGCTTGTGTAGGTGCGAATTGCGAGGGTGGATCCGGTGATGGGACGGAAGGAGTGATATTCAAGGATGTGGCAGTCGATGTCGATGTTGTTTCAATCGTCGTCGTCGTAGTCATTGCACGCAAGAGTTCGGAAAGATCTCGTTCCTCGACGGGATCAGCACTGTTGCCGCCGGATTTTGCCGGCAATGTAGTAGGACTTTCAACCATGGTAGGTTACCTGCGTATCTTTGTTCGGTGATGATAATGGTTGAGACGATGACTACAATATTGTTCAACATACGGTACAGTAAACCTGTCTGTCTAATCCCGATCCGTAACACGAACCAATACGGTAATTACTCGTAGTATTAGTACACGGTGTGACAGATCCCCGTTTCCCGTTTCGGAAACATGGTCGAACGGCGTTCGACGATGATTCTCGGTACGTACCGGCTTCTAAGATTACTGGTACGTACAGTACGAGTATCGTACAGTACAGACATTTCAAGAGGGCGGGTGACGGGCAGATGGAGTACGAGTACGAGTACGAGTACGAGTACGAGTACTATATGTAACTACCCCTCCTCCGATTTGGTTGGCACGACTCATCCCCTCTCTAAAGAAAAATTCGAGGCGCGCGCGCCGAGAATTTTTCTTTAGATAGGGGATGAGTCGTGCCAACCAAACGACTCAGAGTACTAGTATCCGGGGGGGGAGTTTTCTTTAGGATGCTTCCTTTTTCTGAGGGCCCCCGGCCCGAGGAAAAAGGAAGCATCCTAAAGAAAACTCCCCCCCCGGATACTAGTACGAGGAGGAGAGCAAGGAGGAGGAGGGGTAGTTAGGTATGTAATACCATGGTCGTAAGGGAGAGCACAAAGGGAAGGAGGGGGGGGGAGCTTGCTAGCGAGCGTCGGTTGCTTGTTGTTGCTGCTGTTGGGGGGGGGGGGCTTGCTAGTGAGCGTCGTTCTTGTTGTTGCTGCATTTTCGCGGGGGGACAAGGATAAACCTGCTCTCCCCACAGTCCACCGTGTTGTATGTGTGAAAAATTACTTTAGTACCGGTTTTGATACTAAAGTAATTTTTCGGACTCCGTGTTAATCCAATCAAAAAGTATTTTTAGAATATTTTCACACACAACTCCGTGTGTTGAACAAGTAAGTATTTGCTCAACACACGAAGTTGTGTGTGGAAATCTTCTAAAAATACTTTAGTACCACTACAAAGAGGGTACTAACTCACGGGATTAAGCAGCAGCACTACAAGATTGATTGATTCCTTGACACGACATGTGTACAATCTAGTAGAATCCCTACTAGATCCTGGATTTAAAAAGCTTCTTTTAGGTTTTCCCCGTACAGTAGGACGAGCTAGTAGAATCCCTACTACATCCTGGATCGTTAGTACCAGTCAAAAGTATTTTTAAGCCTGTTACCATAAGTAACTTAGTATTTTTAAGCGTTTGTCATTTAGCAATATATATGGCAAAGAGGGAACTAACGCGGGATTAGCAATACCAACTCCGGGTGTTGTTGAGCAATATATATGGCAAAGAGGGAGCTAACGCGGGATTAGCAATAGCAACAGGGATTTCGCTCATTTGATTCCTTCACATTGTGTAGAATCAAGTAGAATCCCTACTGCAATCTTGATTTATTGCTGTTTTTCCCCGTTGAAATTCATTATTTCAAAATCAACCACTTTGCAAAAGCAATTTGCAAAAGCGAATTCCCCCCGGCTCTCCTGACCATGGGAATAGACCCTTTTCGCTGCTTCCTATCCTATTACAAGAACAACAAGCAACCCATTCTATTACACTGTAAGTCATTGCCGGTCCTTTGTTTGCCAGAAGGTGAGTCGTCGTCGTTGTCATCAACAGTCATTTGTTTATTCCTATCTCACGACACTCTTCTTGCTGCTCCTTTTTTACTTTTGGCCATGGGAATAGCTCCTTTCAGCAACCATGGTTTGAACTGTACCACCTCGACGAAAGAGCAAGGCTCCAGCTCCCCAGAATCAATCTTCTGCTCCAGCTGAAGATCTTTGGTCTCGGACTCGGTCCTCGGTCATTTACGGACGCAACAACAACAGCAACAACAACCCAACGTCGGTCTGTAGCAGACAGGAATTCTTCATTGAGAAACCCCGATATCGGATCCAATTGCTCCTGAAGACCCCGCCGTGGATGATGAGATCCGGTTGCTCCTTTGGTGACACGGGGATCGCTCCTGATTGACGGACGCAACAGCAACAACAACAACCCAAGGTCGATCTATAGCAGCCAGGAAGTCTACAAGGATCTTTGGTCGCTTCTTCTTCAATCCTGGCGGTTGCTCCTTTGGCGCAAACTGTTGCTGATACTGAAGACGTTGATAGTACTGCTGCTGCTGCTGGACCGTTCGTTTCTGAAGGCGACGTCATTCCTACTCGAAGTACAAGCACTGTGCTGCTCCGATCTAGGGGATTGTGTACCCGATCTGCCCAGCAGACTCAATATTCATCATGACTTGCTCTCTAGCAAAAAATGCGTCTACAAACTAGTTCTAGCTCTTTTTTTGGCATATACCCTGGTCCCTACTCTGCTGTGTATTAGTCTGTTCTGGGAGTATCGAAAAGAGTGTTAGGTGAATAGTGCTCAGAATACGACTGGAAACACTACTAGAAAATCACGTACCAATTCTACCTATTACGTACTCGTCATAGTACCACTCATACGGAGTATTTCGGAAATTACCAAAGTATCAACCCATTATCAGAGCAGAAAAGACTACTAGTATCTGTGTAAGAATTCTACGTCATATTTTTGAAATTACTTTAGTATCATGCCATTGTCAGAGCAGAAAACACTACTAGAAATCGTGTAGCAATTCTACGGCATATTTTGGAAATTACTAAAGTACCACCAAAGTTACAAAAGTAACACCCCCTCCTCTGCACCTTTTTCGCGCCCATTGAGTCTGTTTTAACCCCGTGAGTCCCTTTTATTTTTTCTTACTTAGGCGTCGATTTTGCGAGTGCACGTGCTCTCCCGTACGAGCCATGGTGTTACCTCAATACTACCTAACGCTCTTTTGCTCATGGGCGTTCCTACGTACGAGTACGAGTGTACCGTATGGCCGGTTTTTGGCTCGGCTCGGCTCCAAAAAGGACCGGGGTCAACTTCACACTTTTAAAGAAAGGTACAAAATACACTTTTGAAAATTAGGTAATGAGTGATTCCCACCAGATGAAAGTGAATAGAATCGAAAGTTAATAAAAAGTATATACAATGGATACTTTTTCATCACACCCAACGGACGAATACTTTTATTAACTGCCAAATTTGGAATTTGGAATCCCTAAAGAAGAAACAGTAACTGTCTGTTTAATCACTACCCGCGCCACCTACCGGCCTATTTTGGCAAGCAAGCCTGTTAAGTATTCAAGGATGGCATTCGATGATATCAGTCTTTTACGAGGTTAAGTAATAGTATCGGTGGGCCCTTTGCTTGATCAGAATATATGGAATAAATGAGGTTCATTCCGATCCGGTATTGATTTTCATGATTGCAATAAGTAATTTCCTCACGGGCTGCTATATGTACTCTTTTGAATGCGCATATGGGCTCCAAGTGTTTACTTATTGATCCGGTTTTTAAGGATGCCTTGGTTCAAATCTTGCAACCCGTTTCTTTTGTACCCTTCAGTGAAATTGTTTTTACCACTTAACAACAACAGAGGTGCACATGACTGATTCGTCCGTTGGGTGACTGAAATCTTTGATTTTAAGATTCCGTTGAAATTTATTCAGTGTTAAAAAAGTGAATAAAAACTGTCAGTTGGACACATGTCGACTGACAAATTTTATTCAGAAATGAATAAATCTATGTAGAAAACACATACTATTTATGTGTTTTTTCGTTAATTTTATTCGTTTTCATCTGGTGGGAATCACTCAATATCCTACTCTTAATACTAGTAGACTGTACCGGTATGATCCCTGTCACGGAGCAGAGGAGTGAGTTAGCGGTCAATTAGTAGCAGCTAATAGTAGACACCCAACCCCCTAGTACCCCTGATCCAGTAAAATCATCATGTTCACCAGAGGGCGGCAAGAAAGAACCCTAATGGTTCACCAGAGCGGTTCACCAGAGCAAGCGCAACCCCAACCAAATTATCTCCTCTTAAAGTGTTAGGTTCACCACAGTATACTAGGGTGGAGGACAGGTGTATGGGCGTGAGGGTTAGTGGCTGAGAAAATGAGGCAACGGGTTTGAATTGCAAGTATGATTATTATTTTCCTTTCAATTCCTTTTGAAAGTGGCTGTTAAGCTGACTGGATCCAAAGGCAAAGAAGATTGACAATAGGAATGATAGCTGCAGGCCGGTTGAGGTGCCGGTCTGTTGTGGTCTAATATTTCTCTGATTTCCATGGTGGGCTCAGTCAGTTAAGCCTTAGGCTTGTAGTTCTATGGGAGGTTGCAGGGCAACTGTGTAAGGTTTAAGGTTGAATAATCAAATAATCTAAAAGTATCCATTAATCGTTCCGTACGCACAGCCATGTACAAATCACTCATTTTTGAGGGGCCAAACGAATGAAAGTCTTAACTCTGTCGGATTTCAAATCCGACTTCATATTCTTATTCCTCGTAAAAAACTGTCTTAGAAAACACTTTGTCCCAGGTCCCTACTTGGTATTTTGGCTGAGCTATCGGCACCGGAAGCTCTATTACACTTGCTTTTTTTCCGGTGTGCGTATAAACTCAAAATTCCTTATCACCATGGAAATAAATTGTGACTGGCTACTACACTCAACCAATCCAGGATCCAAGCACATTGCCGTCACCGTCATCAACAGAGCTACAATCCAGTAGAAGAGCGGACTGATTTGACCAAAAATAAAGGATTTACGGACCAATTTCCTATTTTTGCTCCCATCGTCACCATTGTCGTCACCCTCTTCACCACCATGGCCGGAAATGCAACAAGTGATGGGGAACCCCCCCCCCAGCAGCCCCAAACGCCACAGAAAACATTGATATGAGTAATAGTCCACAGATCAGGGACCTTAGCCATCTTGCTACCTTGGAATCACAATTCGGCGATGGGTATGATAGTGATGGAGCAAAAGGTCCCTTCTATGATCTTGTCCACAAAGAGGGGGATCAAGAGAAGGAACACTCTCAGGAACACCGCTTTGATCCTGTAGCATCTCCTCAAGAGCCCGAAAATGAGGACACAGAGGGGGAGCAGGTGGAGGAGGAGGATGGCAGCGACGATGACGACGCCGACAAGAACGACAAGAAGAAGGGCTATTAAATTCCTTTTGCACGTACGCGAAAACTACAGTACTCTAAATTACGTACGTATATTTCTACGTAACTTACAGTACTGCAGCTGTCGAAGATACAAACGATCAAGTCATATGCATCTTTAGTGTTTGGAATAATGAGACCTCTTTCTCTATGTGAGATCGGAATACGATCGAACCAGAGGTGCAATCGTCATTCTGACACCCAAATTTGATACTTAGTGGTCGAACAACAGTCATTCTTACGAGTAAGACCGAACCAGAGGTGCAATCGTCATTCTGACACCCAAAATTCGATACTTAGTGATCAAACCACAGTCATTCTTACGATCGACGTTCGATACTCAGCAATCAAAGAAGAACACACACTAGAGGTTCGCACATGCAATCTCTTGTTAAGTGTGCTGTTTTCAAGAAAAGACAGCAGAGGTTCGAAGCGCCGCTCACGAACTTGTTACTTGTTTTCTGCTGTATAAAATACGTGCTGTATTAGCGGCAGTTCGTACGATCTTTAAAAGGAATACTTGCTCTCCAGCAAGAAACATCTCTTCATCTCATACTTTTAGATTATTTGATTATTCAACCTTAAACCTTGCACCGGACGCCCCTTTTGCGTCCCATTGTAGAACTACAAGCCTAAGATCTAACTGATTGCGTCGGTTACCGATAGTCAGAATAGATCTGGTTGGATTAACGTCCAATCGTAGTGGATATCAGAGAAATATTAGAACACAACAGACCGGCACCTCAACCGGCCTGCAGCTAAAGCTCCTGTTGCCCTTCTTTGCCTTTGGATTGAATCAGCTCAACAGCCAGTTTCAAAAGGAAATTGACAGATTAACAGTCGCAAGCTTGTTGAAGCTTGCAAAAGAAGAAGACAACGGTAGAAGCACACTTTACGAAGAAACAATCCGACAGCAGATCATCGACCGACTCGACCACGGACGACGATCAATAGTTCTCTGATCCGATTACATAACAAAGACCAAACGGACAAGCCATTAGTCTTTAATAGAAGCCCATTGCATCGGACACGCCGATAGCAATCCCCACATCCAAGGACCGCATTGCAAGTTCCCCGGATTACATAAACGCAATCGCGAATCACATTCCACTCGCGCTCAAACTTCCTATCTATCTCCCGCCAACTCTCGTTGGACGTTCTATCCTCGGTCTGAAACCGTGGCATTTCATCGTGCTCGTTCTGCACCCCAGCCTTCTTGCAATTCTTCTTTGCAACTTCCACCATCTGGGGCATCTTCTAAAGATAGTGTCGTTTCAAGCTCAGTTAAGAAGCCTCTTTATGGGGCATCATCTTGTCCAGTTAGGAAGCCATCTACTTATTCTATGACCTACGATTTGCCTGCTGTCAGTATCACCAAACGGCACCGTGATGCTCTCAAGATCAACCTGTATCAATTACATGCTACTCTCTTGCGTGCCAATTGGCTCTACGACGACGTCACCTAATTTGATCTATGATTTGATCTACGATCCATCTACGATGTATCCCCTACATGCCACTCTCTAATCACACGCAGTCTTACGACGTGATTCTATGATTGGTGTCTTTGAGAATCTTTGGTATCTACGATCAAACGATTTCCAGAACAGTCAACATGACTATTTAAAAGGATCTAATCTACGACCACACGAAATCTTACGACGCAATTTCTTTGCTTGTGTTTGCATTTGACCAATCGATTCTCCGTTCATGTGATCAATCGGTATATCACGATTTGATCGAGTTACTCGATCTCTGATCAAACAAATCAATCGTCTTTGAATCTCATCACTTGCCCTGTTGCCCTTCCGGCTCTCTTGCAGGGGCACTTCTTCTGTACAAGACTGCCATCACGAACACTCACAATTCTCCCTTTCCAATCAAGGAGCAATTATCGATCATCCGATTCGATTCTCAGTCACGGTGATTAAGATCTGACAATACGATTAGCTTGATCATCAACATTGTATGGATCTGACTCCTACAAATCAATATGCATCCAAGTTGATTTCTACGATCGGTTTCACGATTCGTTCTTGATCAATATGCATCCAAGTTGATTTCTACGATCAGTTTCACGATTCGTTCTTGCTGACATACACGATCCATCGATCTCTGATCAAACAAATCATCAATTGGTTTCTACGATTAGTATATCGACGATACTACGATTCGAACCCACATCTATGCTCACAATATTATTGATCGCTGGACTTCAGTGGACTTGTATGGATTTGATCTACGATTTGATCTACGATTTGATCTACGATTTGATCTACGATTTGATCTACGATTTGATCTACGATTTGATCTACGATTTGATCTACGATTTGATCTACGATATGATCTACAATATGATCTACGATATGATCTACGACTTGATCTACGATCAATCCAAGATCAATCCAAGATCAATCCAAGATCAATCCAAGATCAATCTACGCTCCAACCATACCTATGATCCTCAGATCCGATCAACCGATATTTACGTATCTACGATCAATCGATTTCTACGATTTCTTTGATTGTGCTTGTATTCGGCCAATCGACTCTGTCCATGATTCATTTGCATCAAACATTTTCAAGGTGATGAATACTCAAGCATCCAATTCATCACAATCGATCATCTTCGATTCGATTCCTTTCAAGGTGTTATCTACGAATGGATTTCACACGATCAATCCCCACGATTCAACCTTCAGTCAATCGTTTATGTTTTGATACTCAATCGATTTCTATGATTCGTCTAACATCACGCCATGCGATTGATCCACAATCTACAATCAATCCAACATCTACAATTAGTTGATGCCCAATCATGCTGGGGCATCTTGATCTATGCAAATCCATGCCCAATCATGGGGCATTCTTCTCCTTTGGTACTCTTCCTGTGATAGAGGTTTCTTCCTTTCTATCCAGTAAGCAGATGGGGCATATTACATGTTCCTCACATACGTACTCAGGGAATTTGTTGGTTCTTCTCACAGAGATAATGCTTGCGCTTCATCACTTGCGAGAAGATGGGGCATATTAAATTCCTTTTGCACGTACGCGAAAACTACAGTACTCTAAATTACGTACGTATATTTCTACGTAACTTACAGTACTGCAGCTGTCGAAGATACAAACGATCAAGTCATATGCACCTTTAGTGTTTGGAATAATGAGACCTCTTTCTCTATGTGAGATCGGAATACGATCGAACCAGAGGTGCAATCGTCATTCTGACACCCAAATTCGATACTTAGTGGTCGAACAACAGTCATTCTTACGAGTAAGACCGAACCAGAGGTGCAATCGTCATTCTGACACCCAAAATTCGATACTTAGTGATCAAACCACAGTCATTCTTACGATCGACGTTCGATACTCAGCAATCAAAGAAGAACACACACTAGAGGTTCGCACATGCAATCTCTTGTTAAGTGTGCTGTTTTCAAGAAAAGACAGCAGAGGTTCGAAGCGCCGCTCACGAACTTGTTACTTGTTTTCTGCTGTATAAAATACGTGCTGTATTAGCGGCAGTTCGTACGATCTTTAAAAGGGATACTTGCTCTCCAGCAAGAAACATCTCTTCATCTCATACTTTTAGATTATTTGATTATTCAACCTTAAACCTTGCACCGGACGCCCCTTTTGCGTCCCATTGTAGAACTACAAGCCTAAGATCTAACTGATTGCGTCGGTTACCGATAGTCAGAATAGATCTGGTTGGATTAACGTCCAATCGTAGTGGATATCAGAGAAATATTAGAACACAACAGACCGGCACCTCAACCGGCCTGCAGCTAAAGCTCCTGTTGCCCTTCTTTGCCTTTGGATTGAATCAGCTCAACAGCCAGTTTCAAAAGGAAATTAACAAGGGCAACAACAACACCAAGAAATCTGTTGTTTGGCTACAACAGGAGCTCAAGCTCCGGCGCCAGCCAACCTCTGGCAGCAAAGCAGCTTTGGCAAGCCATTTAACCAAAGCAATAGACCGGGGTATCAATCGATTTGATACAGTGGAGGAAGCAAATTGAAAGCAGGCCCAAACGGGGACGACAACAGCAACGGCAAGAGGGGCGGACACGACACAGTAATACCATGCAACTATTCCCTGATACGCTCCACTGGAGAGAGCTCCATCCAGAGGGTGTGGTTGTTGAAGAGCCAGTGAATCCAACCTTCAGGATTACCTGAGCTCTCACTTTCTCTGAACTAGAGGGTAGGCTTGCGACCCCTCCCAAGAAGTACAACTTCACTGAAGTATTTGATATCCCCAAGTTCAAAGCAGTGAAGGGGAACATTTGGAAGGATGCAGCTGACATCCCCATTACTAAGTGTACACCAAGGGAGAAGGGTTGTGCTGATCCAGAGCTCCTAAAGAAGCATGGCCTGTCATCCACATCACATCCTTGGGAATTCGCAGACGTATTTCTTCCCCTTTACAAGACGAAGAATCATGCAAAAGACAAGAAGAAGAATTCCTTTTCATTTGAAGATATGAAGAACTGAACGAATTGGAAAGCATCCCTTGCAGGTGCAGGGGAGAAGATCTACAAGGAGTTTGAACCATTTGAAAGCAAAGAACTTAGGCAATTCCTTGGGCTGTATGTCTTGCATGGCCTCTACCCTACAGCTTGCGTTGAATACAAGCTCCGATCTACAACAAGCAATCTCATTGCTGGCAACAATTTCATTCACAACGCCTTCACAAAGACAAGAAGGCGCCCAGATGATAGTAGCAGTGATGCAAACAGCAGAGTGGGAAATCCAATCAAGAGACACAACACTTCAAGGCATTCCTTGCCTGCCAAGATCCTCGTGTCCCTACGCCTCCAAGGAAGGAGTATCCAAACTAGAAGATACATCCGTTGATTAAGCTGGATGAATTTGCAGTGCCTGCGCGCTTGGATGCTATCCCGAAGCATTGCAGTGGATGAAATGACTATACACTTTAAGGTCAACACATTGATAAACGTCAAATCACATACAAGAGGGAGGGTGATGGCTTCCAAGCTGACTGCGCTCTGTGACAACAGATATTGCCACCAAGTCTACATGAGGAATGATCCGGCTCCAAAAAAGTATCTTGACATGAGGCTTTCACCTCTTCATTCCCATATAATGTGGCTGTTTGACTCCCTCAAGGATGAGCATCATCGTGTTGAAATGGACAACCTCTACAACTCAGTTAATGTTCTGTAAGGCTGCCTTTAGGCATTCAAAACGAGTCCTGTGTCATGGAGTAACGCGCAAAGCAAATCGTGGCATCCCTGGCTGTGTTTTCCAACAGGAGCTGAAGAACATACATGCTCAGCGGGCAGTGCGCAGAACTGTGAAAGCTGCTGTCCTTGAAGGTGATCCAGAGTGTGCGTTTCTCATTGCTTGCAGTGTGTATGATACCAAGCCTGTTCACTATTTGAGTATGGTGACTAGTGTGATTGAGTGGTGGGTGGAGAAAGACAAAGTAGTTTACAGCGTGGAGACTGATCAGAAGGAAAAGATGAAATTCTTACGATTGAACCAACTCGGCACCTACAATAACGGAATGAGGGACGTTGATATTGCTGATCAGCTTAGAGGAGTGTACAGGTTGGATAGGTGGGTCTGGAATCAAAAGTGGTGGTGGTCTGTTATGTTTTGGGCTATTGGAGTGCTCCTTACAAATGCCTACAAGCTGTACTTGAGTGTGTGCGAACAAGAAGGTGTTAAGAACCCCCGTTATAAAGCCCATTACAACTTCAGAAGAGCTATTGGTGAGTACTGGGTAGATCCTGAAACAGTTGAAGTGGAAGCAGAAGCCCAAATGTTCTTTATCTCCTCCACTGCTGATCAGTTTGATGTATCTCCATTGACAACAACAACAACTGTTGTCGGCAAAAAAATACGGACTTTATCGGCATCAAATTTGATCGAAAACAAAGCCGACAAAATGAACAGCAACAACAACAGCAACATCAACATCAACAAGCGATGACGATGACACCACCAGTCAAAAGTCTGCTAGGGTGAATGACGCGACACTCATAGACCACTTTCCTTTCAAGGTGAAGAAGCAGACGCAGTGTGCTATGCATAAATGGCTTGGACTTAGAAAGGATGGGCCGCTGTTGAAGTGTGCTACGTGCAATGCTCATTTGTGTCTTGATTGCTATGGTCCTTTTCACCAGTCTGTTGATCTATTATCACAGAAGGTGATGCCGAAGAACAACTATGAAAAGGAAGCAAAGAGACAGAAGAAGAAGAAGAAGAAGAAGTAGCTGCCAACGGCGTTGTTGTTGCTGTCATCATCATCATCATCATCATCGTCGTCGTCGTTGTTGTTGCTGGGTAAGACGCGGATTGCGAAACTTTCTATGTTCAAAAATCACGATTTGATTGCAACCTTGACCTTGATGGCAGCAAGTATTGCTTCAAATTCACCACTCCTTTCTATTTGTGTGGAAACGGCGTGGGATTTTGTTGGAGTCTTTGGTGTTTTCTAGGTGGGGGCGACGACGATGACGACGACGACGCGGATTGCAAAATTATCTATGTTCGAAAATCACGATTCAATTGCAACAACCTTGACCTCGACGACAGCAAATATTGCTTTCAAATTCACCACTCCTTGCTATTTGTGTGGAAACAATGTGAGATTTTGTTCAAGTCTTTGGTGTTTTCTACAAGGTGGGGGCGACATTGTCTCGCTCGTCTCAAAATTGCGAAACACAACGGACCCGATGTATGAAAATCCGCCGATTTCTGACAAAATTAGCCAAAAATACCCAACTAAGTAATAAAATCCCCTTCTCTGTATTATTTCACACTAGTATGAGTGATAGATTGTTACTTTAGTTGAGAATGATACCCTTTTATTGACTCCACTTGAAAGAACTCGGACGACAATTGTGTCATCAGGTACCAAAAAATCCAAAAATTCAAAAAAAGTTTGTACACGCGTCGACGTATTTTTCCAGAACAATTAAGGGATAAGACGAAGAGCGTTAGCTTGCTGGAGAGCAAGATAGCGCTTTCGACGATGCTTTAGTTAGTACGGTGAAATATCGTGTTGCCGCTAAAACAACGTGATACGCTGCGCTGCCGCTAATACAGCATGTATTACATGTATATGTATACAGCAAGTGATTAGTTCGCGAGCAGCGCGCCAAACCTCTGCTGTCTTTTCTTGAAAACAGAACACTTAATAAAAGATAGCATATGCTAATCTCTGGTGTGTGTTCTTTCTTGGATCACTAAGTATCAAACTTGAGTGACAATGGATTCTTCTTCTAGTGTTAAGTATCGAATCTCGATCGTAAGAATGAGTCTTCAATTGTAAGAATGAGTCATTCGATTGTAAGAATGAGTCTCGTATTGTGTGTATGGATAATACGTAACTTCTCGAGGTCTCATTATTCCAGATTCGTGCCTTCACTATGCTAGACACAAAAGGAATTTAATACTCCCCATGTGTCCAAGCGAGAGAACATTATAGCTAAGAAATGCTGATATTGTCCTGTTTTAGGTCACCTGTATTGCCAAAATAGTGGAAGATGGGCTTGAGTAAAGGATACACTACTGAGTATCCCCAATGCTTGGTGAGAATGCTGGCACAGTTATCCTTGCTTGCAAGGTGTTGCATAAGGACAAAACCTCTTGCAACCATACTTCTAACATAATGGTATGAAAGAATGTGGTGTCTCTTATGGAGCCTTGCGTATGGGAATGTGGATGTTTGGATCATCTTTTCATTGTCTCCCCAAGTGTAGGAAATGTCGTGTACCCGAGTACCAAGGTATCTGAATGACTGTCGGATGTCAACAATTTGCTCAATGCAAGGTCTGGCAGATACAAATTCAGCGCCAAAAGCTGTTTCTTGGAAAACCACATGATGGGGGTCTTGTTTGCAAAATGCAGGATACCAGTTACGGCTTTGCCACTGAGGATGTCGTGCATTACATTTGCATCATAGAAATGTGACAATACAACTACCTTACCCAGAGGGGTTGGGGCATCGCCTGGTAGGTCTTCAGAGTGTTCCCCATAGACAGTGTTGGACCAGTCTGTGGTAGCGCTTTCAGTCAATACAAAATCAGGGGCTTCCACACGGAATTGGAATTTGAAATGCCTGAACTTGGAGATGTAACTATAGATTCTTTTGGCTCTATTGAGATGACCTTCGCTGGGTTGGACCCAAAAGCTTGAAAGGGTCATGACAGCAGTCTGCACATCAAAGCGTCCAATAGCAATGATCCATTGGAGTGATCCAATCATGCTCTGATACTTTTGGATGTCAGTAACATCCAGGAAAGATCTTGAAGCGAGTTCTGGGTGGTCATTTTCAGCAAGAGGTGAATGGAATCTGGTGGTTGGTTTGCATCCAAACATTTGCTCATAGGAAGCCTCCATCTTCTTGACGAACTTGATTGGATTCATACACAGTACACCATGTTCATCCCTTTCAAAGCCACATCCCAAATGGAAATTCATAGGTCCAGAACCCTTCAATTTGAAATTGTAGGGTGCAGATTGTAGGATCTCAAGGAATGATCTTGGATCTCTCATAAACAAGCATAGGTTGTCAACATAGGTGCATATGAGTTTGTACACTTTCTCCCCATGTTTGTTCTTGCCAGGCTTGATGAAGATTTCAGGTTCTGCTTTGGTTCTCTCAAAACCGAGTTCGATGAGGCAGGCAGCAAGTAGTAGATCACCAAAACACTTGCTACATGATCGTACTAGACCATATAGGGCTTTGTAGATGACTAGAAGATGCCCTTCTAGCGGTCCAAATTCAGCTCCAGCCTTGATACATACTTTCTCACAGGTGACAGCTTCCAGATAAGCATTGCCGATGTCAGTTCCCCATGCTTCTAGGCTATTTAGCTCAGCGAGGAACAGGCACATTCGCAGGCCTCTGAGAGAAACAACTCCAGCATAGACACTGTGAACAGGGGTTTCAGTGAGATTGCCATTTGCAACTAGCCGGGCTTTGTGTCTGCCATCATGTTTGACAGCATAGATCATATGAACTTTGATTTGTTGGAAACCAGGTGGTATGTTCGCAGCCTTATATGTACCTTTGTCAATAAATGTGTCATATTCCTGAAGTTGTGCCATTTCAAGGGCTATGGCTTCCTGCCAATTGGTGTTATCATTAGCTGTATCAAACTGAATGGCTTCATCATGATTGTGCGGCACCTTGAATCCATACGGGTATTGAGGAGCAGTACAAAATGATCGAAGCTTGGCTTGATGGATGAGTCTGTCTAGCTTCTTGGTTCTTCTGGCAATGCTAACAATGCGCTTGAGATGCTTCCAACCAGGTTTATCAAGCATGTCATTACCCTTGGCATATTTGGCAACAGTAACAGGGTCATTGGTGGCTACATTGGATAACGGCTCATATGTGCGTTCCATATTTTCCCATTCAATCCAGAGGTTATACTTGGAGCCTTTGTATTGAGGATGCTTGTTGTCAAGTGGGCCTTGGTGGCCAAGGATTCTGCGAAATGACCAGAGCTTGCCATCTTCTTGAGTGGAGTCTTCGATGAATGTAATTCATGACATCATTGTATGCAATGATATCTGCCACTTCATCATCAGAATACTTGCATCTGAACTTGATGAATTCTTTGTTGCGTTCAAGGCTGTCTTCAACATCCACAACTGGTCAATCTTTTCTGAGTGCCATCAGGGAGAGCCATTAGAAAGGATCTGCCGTGCAAGCCATCAACAGGGATGGCAGGGATGGTGATGGGCTTGCCAGCATCATCGAATTGGGCATTGCCTTCTTCATCAGTAACAACTACCTCAGATGGACCAACAGATGGAGTAGCAGGATTGATTGGCGGTGGTTGTGCTTCACTAATATCAAAATATGCTAGCTTGGGAGGACCAAAATCATCTTCAGTGAGAGGAATGCCGGCAGGGGTCTTGCTGTAGACGTGGTAGGTTGGAGGGCCATCAAAAATCTCCCCATAGTTGGCAGAGATTGGAGAAGGTACATAGCTGGGACTATTATGAGCCTTGGAATAAAGAAAGCTAGGGAAGGAGGGCTGGGGAAGAGCCTGGGGAAGGGCACCAGTTGGGGGAGACATAGTGCCAAGATCAGGCTGGGCAGCTTGATGGTGAGAGGGGCTATCACCAAAAGAGCTTGGAATGATAGCAGCATCCTTGGATTTTCTCCACGTAATGAAACTATCATCGGTGAACTGGCCGGCACACTTGTTGCAATGGACTGGGTGCAGAGCTGTGCAGACACCAGAGCAATCAAGAAGTTTATTGGTAATGGGATCCCAAATTTTGAAGCATAGTCCATTGCCAACATGCTCAGCAAGACCAACAAAATGACCAAGTCATTCAGTGGTCTTGGATCCAAAAGGAGTATCAGGAGTCTTGAAGTACACAGGTTCAAACTAGAAAAAACTGGTATAAGCACTGATATCACCCAAAACGCCAGTAGCAACAAAGATAGGCTGCTTGTCTGAGAGAGTAGGACCAGATAAATGGTTAATCAACCCTGCAATGGATGGCATGCAGAGGAGCCACAGGTGTGATGGAGTACCCGTGCGGTCCATGATTCGATTGACAGCCCGCTTGAAGGTTTGGTATCTGCGCTCAAATAGGTTTTGGTGTTGATGATAGGGTTCACTCTGCCATAGGCCAATTCAAAGCATTTTGAGATAGTCAATTACACTCTTACTGGACTGATAGGAACCATGATCACAAAGCAGTCGAAGGGGTCTACCCCATCTGCGAACGAAGTTTTGGAAACATGAGAGAAAGTTGGCAGTGGTTTTCATTTCCTCAACATGTATGATGTGGGATTTTCTCACAAAGAAAATCTGAGCAAGTTTAGATCCATTATTGATGGCTGGTGTGTCAGAGTAGATAACATCAGAGAGGACATCATCATGGAATGGTCAAACATTCATGGCTGGCTGGGGGGATTGAAATCTCTTGAAGATGTTTCCATCTGGACTGGAAGCTAAGGAGCCATACTGAGTGGAATTAGCAAAAGTAGCCTTGATACGAGCGGTGGATATCCAAGCAAAGAAGGGCTTTAAGGAAAGATAATCCATGTCAGTTGGGGACTGGACGTGTGGCACAGCAGTGAGAAAGTTGGAAGGAGGTCTGATAGAGCACCTGGCAAGTATTTCTTGGTGAATGAAATCAGTGGGGCTGAGCCAGAAGGATGTATCCATGTTATCCAAAGGTTGGAGAATGGAAATAGGTGAGCTGTGGGAAGCCATGGAGGTAACATCAGATTCAGGTTTCTGTGCTTTACCTTGATGGGCACCAAGCTCATTGTAATCATCATAAGGAAGCTGATGTGGTGTATGCGGATATTTCTGAAGGAAAACATCATCCTGGGGGGTAAACACACCATCAAGTATGGAAGGATCCCAATGCTTGTCACTGGTCATTATGACATGAGGAAGCTGGGCATATTCTACACTGGTATATTTGCGCATGGCCAAGTATGGCAGGCCATGACATATGCTGAGTGAAAATACAATCATCAGTAGTAGTAATGACTTGTGTGCCACCAGCCTTGATAGATGTATCCTCGGCTTTGGAAAAGTAGACTTCCATCTGGCCAGAGGATAAGATGGATTGAAACTGTCCTGTGTAGGCACATTCATGGAAGATTACAATGACCGGACTGCAATTGGAAACTAGAGTAGGCACCACATGTTGCAATTGGAATATTCTGGATTTGATGACTGTTTATGCCGGTGACATTGGCATATCGAGGGGGAATATCCTTGGATATAAGGCATGCGTCATTGCCTATGATACACCCATTGGCGCCACGATCAACCATTGCATAGCCGGGTGTAGAGACATTGGTCTTGTTGGAATGATATATTGTGGTAGTGGGCTCTTGTGAAACACAAGATTTCGGGTTCAGGTAACGACCAATGGTGGAATTTTGCAGATAAGGACGTGCTACCGAACAGGAATGTAAGTATTACCATCTTCTGTGTAGAGAACTGCAGGATTGAAAGCCAGGAACTGAGCAGGGTGCGCTGGAGAGACAGAGGACTTGAGAGGTCGATTGTCGGCTTCAGAGGTTGTCTTGTAGATGCCCAGGGATGCATGAAATGCACTGGGGGCATCGGCCTCAGCATCAGGAGTAAGCTGAGAAGGTTCTGTTATGGTAGAAGGGGCAGTAGCCTGATCAGGTGCAATAGAGTGCTTCATATGCTTGTCAACTGATTGGTTTGGTCGAGTTGGGATCAGGGGATTGCTCAGGTAACAGATCTGGTCGCAGACACGCAACTAGTTTCTTCTTATCATCTATAGGGAGATTCAGCCATGCTTTCATGCCAGGCTTAGAGAGCGTTTGCCAGATAGCAGATGGCAGTCTGGTACTGAAATCTGGGGTTCTTCCAGCTCGAAAAACTGCATAATCCTGAAAATCACCATTGAAATCAATGGGTAAAGAATAATAATCGTTATTGGTGTCATCAGTCACCATAGAGTATGGCTGATTGCTTGGGGTAAGATCATGAATATGCACTTTGATGGACTGTCTACTACTGGGCGATGAAAGTGATACTTGGGAATCTAACCTGGTGGCTTCTAATATCAAGGTGTTTTTGAGATCACTTGTAGCCTTGGCTTCACTGCGACGATAGGTAGAGAGGTCATGTGCCTCAGGAGGATCATCCACCTTACAGAATTGCTCACTGAGGTGAAAACTAGACAGGCATGCCTGGCAAAGTTGTGTCTTAACAGTGTCGTATTCCAGCGGCCTATGGGGTGGCCTGAGTTTGTTGAGATTTTCCAACTGCCCAAACCACTGGGTAATGAATTTTACTTTTGTATCCTTCCATGAGGTGAGGCTCATGTTGACAAGTTTCTACATAGAGGAGGATGTGTCATACACCTTGGCCTTGGATTTGCTGTGCAATGCCACAACGTCAAAGTAGGCTTGCCTTCCATTATGATCATGGGTATGGCTGATGACGCAGGGTGAAGCTAGGTCACTTTTGAAGACATGCAATATGAGTGTCCAGAATAATGTGCATTGCTTTGCGTACAATTGCTTCTTAAATCCCGAGAGGGGTTCTTGGGGCCATGCTGGATTGAGGAAGCTGTTGGTGTCAATGTCACTGGTTTCTAGCTTGGCCTTGAAGAATATGACCCAGTGCTCGAATCTGTGGTCATTCTATAGCTGCTCGAAGGTGGTTTCATCTCTAGTCTTTCTGGTCCATAGCTCAAACTTGAGTTGATTCCGGTGATTTTTGATGAGAGATAGCGCCTTGCTGCTGGTTGGCTAGCTCAGGGGCAGCGTCTCTCAGTGCCAAAGTGATTAGGTGCACAATAAGCTTTGTATGCTTCCTTGGTATACTGTAGTGGATTCCTCCAATCAGCTCCTGATTTTTCTAGGTGAACACTGAAGCTGATCAGGGCGCAAAGGTCACATTGATACCATTTTGCAAGGGACTTGGTTGTGTCGCCGTCTCTGTAGGTGAGATCAGCAATGTCCTGATGTGTTACCTTTAGGAATTCGTTCCAGTTGGTGTATCTCTCATTGATCAGTGCTTCACAGGTCATATCTTGTGTTTCTCTGTCTATGTTGAGGATATCTTGTAGGACGAAGGACATTGTGTTGTCAAAGTAGGGGAAGAGATCATCCTCTCCCTCTGCCATAGGCGTATCTACCAGTTGTCGAGGCATCCTGTTATGATTGTCAAATAGGGACGCTCTAGCCAAGCTGTCGGGTTGCAATGATCTGAAAGGGGTAATTTTGTGGATGGAGATGCGTTCAAGAGAAAAGCAACTGCGGGTCCTCTTAGCAATGGGAATGTTGGATGGTCTGTTGGACATTCTCCTGTTGGAAGGGTAGTGTTTCGGAGTCCGTACGGTTGACGCGGCACAACGGTGTTGTGTCAAAATTGCTGTAACGATGGTGGTGTTGGTATCTTGGCAGCGGTGAGTCACCGTGGATCGCGGCGCGGAGGAAGAAATTGAATCCACGAAACTTGTGAGTCTTGAATGAATGGATTGCGTCACACAAACGAGATTCCGGGTTCTTTCAGAATAAAGCGCATATTTGGGCCAAACTCCACTGGTCCCCCTTTGTAATTTCACCCTATTTATTAAAATTAATGTCGAACTCATAATATTTTGATGCACATTGCATTTTCCTACCCCACTGGCATCTGTTTCTGAATTATTTGCATGTTACTGAATTTTATGCCCGAAACAAACAGTGCATGATTGCAATTTCACAATCTCAATTGTTTTCTGATTTTTATTGTTATTACTGGCTATTGTACGGCGTTAGTAGTAACGATGGTCTGCACTCCCAAATATCAGGTTTATTGTGTACGTTGCTACCGGGACTCTCCTCTGATCACTAAAGGTTACAAAAAGAAGAAGGTTACCAAGAAGCAGAAACCCCCCTTGTGTACAGCACAACTAAGAAAGAAAACAAGAGTAGTTGTTTCTCCCGGTCTTCGGGACCATATTTTGAATGACACATCATGCTATTCTTATTTCAAGCAATCTTTGGGGCTAGTAGATTTTGCATCTTCCTTATTCATTAGAAAATTGAAGAAGCTCGAGGATACTACTCAACAATTAGGTCTAACGAACACCCATAATGGTCCACAGAGTACTAGTGGCGGCGCATTACCAGAGGTGATCGACAATCAAGTTATGTACGACCCTTCTGTTAAACCAATTGGGAGTGCATTGATTGGTCGGGAATTATCAAACATAGAGGATGATGATGATTATGTTTCTGATGACAATTTGTTCTTTTCTAATGATGACAATGAAGAAGAAGGAAGTGAGAGCACAGAGCCCCCCCACTCTTTGAGTGTCAATGATGAAGAAGGCAACACCATTGATGTTGACGATTCCCATCATGATTCAAACACAGCAATTACGACACCCAATGTAGGAAGGAACATATCTGACGAACTGAAGGTCATGATCAAGTTAATGAAAATCATGCGGAATCATAGCATACCATTAGCTGCAGAGAAGGAATTGTATGAATGGGCTATTGAATCCGAGCGGCTTAATTTATTTTCATGGACTAAAGGCAATCTCATAAAGACCAGGGCAAGTGTCATGAAGGAGCTTTCCGCAACTGTGCCTGAAATAAAAGGTGGGTTTGAACCTCATCTTATTGACTGGTGTTCTAAGAAATCAAAGACTGCTGACGTTTCCGGTCATAAACAAATCTACGTCCGGTCATTCCAAAAAACACTTCATTCCCTATTAACGAATGTGACTTTGGTGAAGGAAGACAATCTGTCTTTCCCCCATGCTGAAGACCCAACCTTACCAGTCCTTTATCCAGAACTTCAAGGTAATATTGATATTGACAAACTCCATCACGGTGAATGGTGGATCAACACTTGGGAGAAGAGATGCAAATCCGAATCAAATGAAATTTCTGGTTCCTATTATTCTCTACATGGATGGAATCGCAATTGACAATAGTGGTCAAACCACTCTTACCCCACTGAACATGACTCTTGGCATATTCAACACCCTAGCTTGAAACTCCCGGCCGGATGCCTGGGAAGCTATATATTATCACCCAATATGTCCAGGTGATAAAGGTGACAAATCAATTGACAATGTGAACAATCTTCACTCTGGCCTTTGTTTGGCTCTTTCATCTTTGAAAGATGCCTGCAACCAAACAGATGGTACTGAATGGTCTAATTTGCCGTGGAACAAGAAGAAATGGTCCTTTCGAATGAAATTTGCGGTGGCTTATTTCATAGGTGATACTCCCCAGCACGACCAACTTTGTGGACATTATCAAACGTTGAATTCAAAGATGATCTGTAGGCATTGCAATGGTCCGAGAGCACTTGGTATTAACGCTTGTGTGAATGTTTTGAAGGTTCCCATTTCAGTTAAAAGTTATAACATGCAGGTGTCTAAGCACCAAAATGGGGATGAGTATCAATCCATTCGGCTCTGGAATATGTCTGATTTTACTGCTCCAACAGTTGACAAAGGAGTGAATGTTGAACAGTATTTCAAAACATCTCTCACCATGGTGTACATAATGGCAACACTTTTTATGATCTTGATTTTGGGGAAAACCCACATAATATTCATCTAGCGTTGCCGGGAGAGAGACTCCATATGCACCAACTTGGTTGTGCAAAGCGTGCAGCGGAGACGTTCCGCGAGGACTTTTTAGGTAATAACCAGCGGCTTCTTGGTGAGATGGAAAGGTTAGCCAGTTACTACGGTGGTGCTGCTGTTCAGAGGCAATCCAATCGTGACTTCCCACAAACCAATTTTTCAGAATCAATACATACAGCGAAGAAGGAGGGGAACCAGTACATTGGAATGATTTATATTCAGATACTGTCACTTCTGTCTGCTGGAAGTCGTCAATTGTTGTTGTCTCAAAAGATGCCATCCAATCTTGAGAAAAAGAGCAGAAAGTGTGAAGACAAAATTGACCGGCGTATATACGCCATTGAGTTGTTGTTGGGTATGGAAGAGTTCCTAAAGTATGCTGGAACGTTTGAGGAGGTTTTCAATGTTGACAAAATGGTTGTTCTTTTCATCAACTGTATAAATAACAATCTGCAACGAAGTAAGGGAGAGGGTAACAATCTGGTGAAGAATCACATGTATTTTCATTTATCACAGTACATGAGATTATTTGGTCCTCCAACTGGATGGGACTCTGCTGCAAGTGAGAGCAATCATGAAGCTGAAGTGAAGGCTCCTGCTAAGAGAACCCAATGAAACAAGTCCACACTAATCAAGCAAACCTGCAACCAAGTGATGGAGTATCGAACTATTGACCAACTTGACCATGAATTTGATTTGTTAGAACATAAATCCATAACCAGACCAAATCATCCTAAGGAGGGTGGTTGGTCAGCTGGATCTTTGTTTTAGATTAGTGCAATAAATGGTCTCCCTTACATGAAGTGGGATGAAAAAAAAAACGCAAGTGTACTCTGGTTTCCATCGGATGTTCTCAAATTTGTTGCGACATGGTCATTCTGGCTGTGGGCACCAGCACTCTTTTTGGAACCACAGAGCACAAGAGGTATGACAAATATCGTGGGATGAAATTACTATTTTGTGCCCATCCATTGTTTAAGTCTGATTCTGGACAATTGTCCAATGTATGGTACAACTGGGCAAATTTTCAGCTAGACCCCCTCAATGGGCGTGGACTGCAAGTTTATCCATGTCAGATTCTGTGCCTGCTTTACCTTGAAGGTCCTTTCCCCCTTGGAAGCTCCATTAGTGGCTTCGAATAAGTGCACGATGGTTATTATGCCATTACTTGTTGCTTTGTTTCTGCAGACCCCATACCGAGTAAGAGGGATAAAGGAAAAAAACACCAGCATGCATTGGTAAAGCAAGGTGAGTTGCAGAACAAATTGTATTTGTTTGACTGCAACACCATTGAGTCCAAAGCTGCCGTTGTTAGAAACCATGGTAGTCCTGACCAATACTTTGTGCTGGGAAATTGTGAGCTATGGTTGTTTAATTTCTGTGAGACAATGCTGGCTGCATTGGAAAAGAAGAATTTAGAATCAATAGTACAAGATGGTGAAAACAGCACATGACTTGAACGAACAAGTTTATTATCAGTGATACTTGGAGGTTAAATTGATTTGCGTATTTTTCATTTTTCCACTATTCTGCAACGCCGTTGCAGAAAATGCTTTTTTCGTTTTGGGGGGAGTACTTGTAAATTATTTTTTGAAAAGTTGTGTATTTATGGTTTCTGAGGTACCTCCCTTTTTCATGTGTATTTTGCGTTCTTCCATTTTCTGCAACGGCGTTACACGAAATGCCTTTTTTCGTATTTTGGAGGGTACAGTCATCCAATTCATCCTGTTAAATTGGTTTGCGTATTTTTCATTTTTCAACTATTCTGCAACGGCGTTGCAGAAAATGCTTATTTTCGTTTTGGGGGTAGCACTTGTAAATTGTTCTTTGAAAAGTTGTGTATTTATGGTTTTTGAGGTACCCCCCTTTTCATGTGTATTTTGCGTTTTTCCATTTTCTGCAATGGTGTTGCATGAAATGCCCTTTCCCCGTATTTTGGAGGTACAGTACAGTCATCCAATTTTGGTTTTTGATCCAAATTGTGCCATTGCTCCTACATAGATCATGACAGTTCTGATGGAGTAGCAAGTTATTATTATAATGGATTACTTCTTAGTACATTTTTTCGCGATACATAGGCGCTCATTATATAACACCCTTCACATTTGGGATCCAAACAGCTATGAAACACTAACGGGTCAAAGAGCAGAGTATCCCCAGAACGCAATGGGACTTGGATATGGTATATTGGGAAGACAAAATAATAAATCACTTTGTCAGCAGGCACTCCCGCTGGAGCAATGACTGTCAAACAAGTATAATACATATCATCATCAACATGGCATCGAGAATGGCAATTGCGACCAATAAAAAAAGCTAATGCCTGCTGCCCAATGGCATTTAGCTTTGTACGAGAAAGAATCTGAGACAACACATCCATTTCATCCTCAACAAATGGTTCCACGTCAGTTAAACTACGATGCATATGCTTCACAATTTCCACTGTTGTCTCTTCGAGCTCTAGTTTCATGCTGGGTTTTGCATGACTTTTGAATACGTACACACCATTATTGGAAGACAATCTTTCTGGTCTAATTCCAATTATAGCATAATCATCGTTGATACTGCCACGCTTCTTTCCTCTAGCAACTGTCGATTTGGCTCCAACAATTTCCAGAGCAAATTTTCTTAAAACTTTGATATTGTTCTTCAAAGCCAGGTGTTGGTTTACAAATTTCCGGGAAACTTTTGCAAAAATGTGCAACAACGGTTTAGAATTGTCAAACGCAAGAATATGCTCTTCTTTTGTACTATCCAACATATCGAAATTGTTGATCGACAAAGCCTGTTCCAGTTGATAGTTGTTCTTTCCTCCTATTTTGGCACCCCAACTTGTTTCCATGGATTTACCTTCCACCACAGTTGTTCGGTATTTGTTTTTCAACGCTATTGTACTGACACCATCTTTGCAAGTTGAATGCCTATTCCTTTTCTTCTTCATCGGTTTTATCTGAGACAAGTTTGTATAAGTTTCATGGCTCGTTGACACCGGTGCTGCAATCCTCAGAAAGTTTGAAGACATTCTCTGTTTACTTCTTTTCTAATGTTTCCCATTTGTTCTTTGCTTCAGAGCTCGTTCTGAGAACTGATTTGTGGTTTTGGCTGTCAATTTGCGCGCCGGTGATTTGGTGGTCACTACAATTTCCTGCCAGCGGTGATTCATTGTGGTTGTTTCCATTGTTGCCGACGATTGATGTTGCTGTTGCACATTGATTGCTGTTGCTGTTGCCGACAATTGTTGTTGCAGATCAATGGCTTTTGCTGACAATTATTGTTGCTGTTGCAGATCGATTGCTGTTGCCGACAATTGTTAATAATCTCTGCGCTGGGGGGAGGCGCCGCTTTGGTGTTGCCACTTCGGTGTCACCGCTTGCTGATGGTGATGGTGATGGTGATGCTGTTGCTGTTGCTGTTGCTGTTGCTGTTGCTTGCTCTCTGTTGCTGATGTTGCTGTCTCTGTTGCTGATATTGCTGTCTCCGCTGCTGTTGCTGTTGCTATCGCTGTCGCTGCTTTGCTTTCTGTCGGCACTCTTGGTGTCACCGCTCGGTGTTGCTGCTACCGCTCACTGCTATCGCTCGCTGCTGTTGCTGTTGCTGTTGCTGTTGTTGCCAACGTTGTTGCTGCCGTTGTTGCCGTTTGCGGTTCGATTGTTGTTGCTGTCGTGGATCTATTGCTATTGCTATGGCCGGCGTTGTTGCCGATCGCTGTTGTTGTTGTTCCTGACGCTGTTGCTGCTGTTTCTGTGACCAACGTTGTTGCCGATCGCTGGTGTTGCTGTTGCCAACGTTGTTGCTGCTGTTGCTGTGGCCGGCGTTGTTGTCGATTGCTGCTGTTGCTGTTGCCGTTTGCGGTTCAATCGTCAATCTATAACAATATATAATAATTGAACAAAATGGGTGAGTATCTATTTATGTAGAGTACATGATATAAAAAGAATAATAGTATTTACATGCTAACCTACACAGTTGCTGTCCTTTTGCTGTTGCCTTCAATTCCTGTTGTTGCTGTGTTTTTGCCGGTGTTTTTGTTTTTGTTTTTGTTTTTGTTGTTGTTGTTGTTGTTGTTGTTGCTGACGACTACTAGTGTTGCCTTTGATTCGGTGTTGCCAAAGATTCGTGTTGCTGTCGCTTATTGTTGCCAATATAGAGAAGAAAAACCAAAGTGAGCAAAGACATCATCAGTAATGCAACAGGCGGGCATCATTGTCTATGTATCTCACGCTGTTGCCACGGATCGATTTGTGTTGCCGTTGATTTGTGTTGCCGCCGATTTGTGCTGGTGTTGTTCCTGTCCTTGTTCCGATGATGCTTGTTCCAGACCTATGAAAATAAGAAGAAAAAGAGAAGTGAGCAAATGCAGGGGGCAGTATCATTGTCTATCTCTCTCATTTGTACCGTTTGCCACAGATTCCGTTGATTTGAAGACTTCTATTAAGACTCCTATGTCACAAAAAGCAGGGTCTTGTTCCTGTTGATATATAGGCAAGTGATGCAGATTTTGTGCTTTCAAGATGTCTATGTAAGGCTGCAGTCCAAACACTATCTTTCCAGCAACTAATCTCTAATCAAATGCTTTCTACTTCTTTTGCAGTACAAGGCTGTTATTTTGGACTGAAATATCTGAGAACGGATTGTTGTGCTCATAACATCGTCACATGTGGCATGTGACAAAGAGGGTCGAATCCCACGTTCGGCGTACACTAATTCAGCAATCGGCCAGAATTTTCCTTTTTTTTGCAATGGCGTTGCAAAAGATGCTCTTTTTTTATTTATGGGACCACCTGCCCCCATCTCCTTTTTTCCTTATTTTGCAACGGCGTTGCAAAAGATGCTCTTTTTGTATTTATAGGACCAGCCCCCCCGTCCCCTTTTTTCCTTTTGTTGCAACGGCGTTGCAAAAGATGCTCTTTTTGTATTTATGGGACCCCCCCCCCCATCCCCTTTTTTCCTTTTTTTGCAACAGCATGGCAAAAGATGCCCTTTTTGTATTTATGGGCGCCCCCCTTTTCCCAACCAAATCTTATTAATTGGGAACCACCCCTTCTTTTTTGCCACGTTAGCCCAAAATTCAACCGACGTGCACCAATTAAGCAATGGGCCCATTTTCCTTTTTTTCAATGGCGTTGCAAGAAATACCCTTTTTGTATTTATGGGTAAACCCCCCACCCCCCCACCCCTCTTCCCACCCCAATATGCTTAATTGGGCACCCCCCTTCTTTTTCTCATATTCATTTTTATTTGCAACGGCATTGCAAGAAATGCCCTTTTTGTAGTTATGGTGCTCCCCCCCCCCTTTAAATCCACAATCTTTTTTACGTTTATGAACTCACCAATTTACCGTTTTTCCCTTTTTTGCAACGGCGTTGCAGGAATGCCCTTTTCATGGTTTTGGAGACCAACAATTCACATCACTTTTTTGAGGTTAGCGTTGCAGGTTTTCTTTTTCAAATCCATGTCATGCTATTATTTACCTCTTTCGCTGTTTAGTGCAACAACATTGTATTTCTCGCCAGTTTTTCAATGCAGGATGCAGTATAGGTACTATGTTGTACTAACCCTCAGCATCACTGCACATTAGGTTTATGAGATCAACGAATATGCTAACAGTAACGTTACACATTGCCCTTTTTTTGAGAAACTGTTTTTGAGAAATGGTTCCCACTCTTGTCTCACTATGTGAGGGGTGTTCTCTGGTGAAAGCCGTTTCAAGTTATCGAATCCTTTAGACAATCAATGTTTTGTCGCAACAAAGTATAACTTTGTTCCCACAACAGTGATTCTGATTGTTTTCAAACAGTAAAAAAGTTCTTTATTTGGTCCATCTTTTTCTAATAAGATTGTAGCAAATTCTGATCAGATTTGACATTACCAATGACACCTACCACTAATAGTGCTCTGAAGCGTGGAGCCAATCCTCATTCTAATAACGAAAGGAACAATGAGAAAAAGGGTAGATTGAAAGATCCACCACCAAATACTCCTGCAAAACATGATGACAATCAACAAAAACATCGCATGTCTGTCTTAAAGAATCTTTAATTGGCACTGAGGAATCAGTCCTATGCAACAGATGAGTTTGCTGAGGGCCCTCAGCTTGGAGGTTACAACATGTTTCACTGCATTGACAATCAAGGTTTACCTTGTATCCAGAATTATTGAATCCAAACCTAGGCCAGATTTCAGGAAGACCACATCTACTATGTCTCCGTCAAAGAAGAAGGGGAGGGGAAAGAAGAAAAAATCCGACACCACGTTCAGTGACTTAGGCCCTGTTCCTGGGCAAATAGATGTGATGATGAATTTCTTTTTGTACAAATTTGACAACGGCGTGACTGGAGTGTTGGGATTATTGACTAGGAAGCAAATAAGCAAGCGATTCAAGGACTATGACATGAACAACAAGTGATTAAACTTCAAGACTCTTTTAGGGAATGTTCACGACAAAATAGGTGGGGGTGATACTACATCTTCTCTGTATGGGCACAACGTGGTGAACTACGCAACAATTAAGAAGTACATGATAATGTACCGTGAGATCTTGGTTTGGTACATGAAGAATGTACAATATCCACCAGGGCCAGAGACAATACATCTGACGGTTTGTGGTTCCATACCAAATGCCAGAAGGGTTCTCCACATGACTCAAAACAATACTTCAATGCCATGAAAAACTTCTTGGACTGCCTTATGGCAAATTCCTCACTCCTGTGTTTCAATGAGTCATACCTACAATCAGGTTGACTTAGACAAACATTTTAAGTTGCAGCATATTGAATGCTTAAAATCCTTACCCACACACAGGCTACAGTTGGTAGGTCCAATCCAATCTGATCATTACGTGTGCAACAAAACAATGATGAATATAATGGAATGAAGAACAGCATTTCATGAGGCCCTTTGTAATCTTTGGGTTCACTTTCAAGGACAGTTGAAACGAATTTTTACAACCATATCTCTTTGTCACCTTGACGTACAACTCTTGACACACAAAGATTTCTATCAATATTTCTTACCCAAATTATTTCAGAATTCCTTTGTCTTGGGAACCACGGTACTTTCGGGGGAGAAGTTGGTGCCAGTAGGATTTCATCAACAAGGGGACACGGACATTCCAAAAACCGGTAAAGTGACAATACCACTCCATTCTCCCTTGGTATTCCACTACGTCCTCAACTACAAGGACACGGTTTCCAACTATTATAACATTAATTTCGAATTCGATGACAACCGTGTAACCCTATCACCATGCAAACTTGGCACCGGAAAGATAGATCTGGCACATTTCACCGTTACCAAAGGAATCATTTATTTGGTGAAAGAATGGTTGATTAGGAAATTTGTCGATCCCGGCAAAAATCTTGGGGCAAATGTGGTCCTTTCTTTGGAAACGGCATATAATCTGTTCATTTCTCAAGTATTATGTGCATCAATGATTCTAGTTGGCGGGGTTGACTTCTCCTTTGATTGTTCGATTGACAATGTTTGTAAGGAAATTTTGCCTAAAGTCTTAGAAGCCCCTGACAATGGCTTTTTTGGTTACGATCATGTGATGGAAACAATTGAAGATTTGGTATTGACCAAAAGGAGTTTTCTTGGAGGAGCAATGCTTCCCAAATTGAGCAAGGAAGATCTTGCATATTGTCAAAGGAATGATTGATTGTACATTTACCCTCCGGCCGGGGGTTTGAGTAAGACACAGTTTGCCCATGTCAAATTTGAACATACACTGGAACAACTTGTAACTGGCATTTTGGAACTGTGGGGTTTGGAAGCAAAACATAATAATCAAACTTGTGTTACACAGCTCCTTCAATACGATGTTCACTCACAACAAGAGGTGCACCAACAAATTTTGATGGAACACATTCCATACAGTGTTCCATGAGATATTCGTAATTGACCCACAAGTTGTCAAACATTATTCTTGGGTTCAAGAACTGATTCTCTACAGCTACCTTCCAGAAATGGGTACCATATTTACACCGTTGACAGAAAAACTTGCCGGATATTTGTTGGAAAAGTCTGATGATCTATCGTTGGCAAACCTTCTAGTTGAATTTCTGGACAATAACGATGGTCAACAATTATGGAAAGGGAACAGGAGAATTCTGCATTCAACCACCTCAGGGTTGCGACTTTGTTTTTCACAAACTGTCAAACTTCGAAACTTGGGATTGCTTCAAAACATCAAAGTGTGAATATAAAAAAGTTTGACAAATCAAAAAACAGTTATCTGGTAGGATGGGTTATGTTCACTTTGAATACTACAAATCATTCCAAGCGTGGATCCATCCCACCATGGGTGGTTCAAGATGACATTGACGATGTTGCCAAGAAGAGGAACCATCTCAACAAGGGGAAAAATAACGAACGTGGATCACCAGATACCGGCGAGAGCTAAAAAAAAGGCCAACCAATCTTAATAATCTGAAATTGACACAACTAAGGGTAATTCAAAGGATGCTGGTACTGGTGACGGTCACAAGGTTACCAAGACAAACACGCGCAAGCAGGAAAAATCACCGGATAACGGCAATAGTTCAAAACAAAAGGCCAACAAATCTACTACACCAACTCAAAATGGTGCAACAGCTAAGGTTTCAAAGGAATTGTCGGTCGCCGAAAGGAGTGAAATGGGTGAAAAAATTGGCACAAATGAAAGGGAAGAAGAGGTTAGACATTGGGTGGAACCTTTATGAACGTTGTACTAGTAACCCTGCCCAAATATCCTTTGAGAATTGCAGGTCCCCCGGAATCTTTTGACATCGTCCGTCGGACTATAAGTGTGGTGTTGAAAGAACCGGATCCAGAGATATTGTACCCCATTTACAAAATCAATGAACAAGTTTGTTACGCTGCTGGTGGACAAGTCCTAGTTTGAATTGGAGACGGTTAGTAGGTACCTTTTCCAGGATTACGAGCATTGTGATGTATTTCCGGGTTACTATCTTGTTTTTGGAAAAGGTAAGATGGGGGAGCAATACCTCTGGTGCCCATACTTTCAGGTTTCATATCTAAAAGAAACCAATCCTCCCATTAAAAGAGTATCTGATTTAGTACAATGTTACAGCAAGGAACCTGGGAATTGTGAGCTGCAGGGAAGTGATGAATCCAAGTCATCTTCTGATAGAACCAAACCGGTATCAGAGTTTAGTTCCGCTACCTCCTCCTGAATGGACTGATGAGGCTTAAGCTCCAGCAAATGCAAGTATCACCTTGTCACTTGTCCAGTTTCTTTCATAGTCTGTCTCATCCATAGTATGAGGAATATTGATCCTGAAATTGCAGCCTATGACACACATTTGCACTCAAAAACTAACTAGGACTAACTATTTTTGTCCAGGCATGTCCAGCAACAACAAGTAATCCAAAATTCATAATGTCTTAAGTATCAGATTGTTTCTTGTCTAATTTTATTCATAGTCTACCCCATCCATAGTATGAGCAATATTTAGCCTGAAATTGCAATCAATGACACACATCTGCACTCAAAAACTGACTAGGAATCACTATTTTGGTACATGCATAGTCCAGGGACAAACATTATTCTAAAATGCATACTGACTAAAGTATCAGCCTGTTTCTTGTCAATATTGTTTCATAGTCTACCCCATCCATAGTATGAGCAATATTCATCCTGCTGCAGCCAATGACACACACTTGCACTGAAAAACTGACTAGGAATCACTATTTTGGTACATGCATGCATGTCCAGGGACAAAAATCATTCTAAAATGCATACTGACTAAAGTATCAGCCTGTTTCTTGTCAATATTGTTTCATAGTCTACCCCATCCATAGCATGAGCAATATTCAGCCTGAAATTGCAGCCAATACCACACATTTGCACTCAAAAACTGACTAGGAATCACTATTTTGGTACATGCATGTCCAGGGACAAACATTATTATAAATTTCATACTGACTAAAGTATCAGCCTGTTTCTTGTCAATATTGTTTCATAGTTTAGTACCCCATCCATAGTATGAGCAATATTCAGCCTGAAATTGCAGCCAATGACACACATTTGCACTCAAAAACTAACTAGGACTCACTATTTTGGTAAATGCATGTCCAGGGACAAACATTATTATAAATTTCATACTGACTAAAGTATCAGCCTGAGACTTGTCAATATTGTTTCATAGTCTACCCCATCCATAGCATGAGTAATACTCATCCTGCTGCAGCCAATGACACACATTTGCACTCAAAAACTGACTAGGAATCACTATTTTGGTACATGCATGTCCAGGGACAAACATTATTCTAAAATGCATACTGACTAAAGTATCAGCCTGTTTCTTGTCAATATTGTTTCATAGTCTACCCCATCCATAGTATGAGCAATATTCATCCTGAAATTGCAGCCAATGACACACTTTTGCACTCAAAAAGTGACTAGGAAACACTATTTTGGTTACTTCATAAAAAAATCAAGAAATACTAGTAGGAACAAAAAAGAATGCGGAGACTACTATGTCTGCATGGTTCTACAGAGGAGTCAAAACCACCAGACTGTAGTGACATCAATATCAACCAATCCTGGCGAGATCTCAAAATTGACACCACTTAAAGTTAGTCTAATTATCAGTCCCATAAACTAGTTACAAAGTGCTGGTGTTTTTGGTGCCGACATGTACCGGTTATGGTACTTGGCATATTTGGGAAGAAGCAGCAAAGAAATACTAGTAGTAGGAACAAAAAGTACTACAGAGACTACCATGTGTACACGTGTCTACAGAGGACTCAATCCACTGGACACATTGACATCAATATCAAGAACCAATCATATCCTGACAAGGAAAGTTACACTACTTAAAGTCTGTCTGTTTTTGAATCAGATAATTTCTGTGCAACGTGGTGGTGGTGGTGCCAGTATGTAACAGTAATAAATTGATGTGTTTGGGAAGAAGCAGCCACAACCAAAAACTGAAATTACTACACTGGCAGAAAACAAGATCCACCAACTTTATGATTCTGCATTGGATTATGAAAATTAGGTGAATTCAGGTACAACTACGTGCCTGCCTACATCACAACTTGGAAATAACAGGAAAATGGAAAACAAAACACCTAAACCAACAAACAAGATGACAGTTGTGCCAGCCTGGTGTACTGTCTTGTCCAAGGATTACACCAAACGGATGCATGAGCTGAATCACGATGACCTAAACAACAACGGAAACCTGTTTTTATATCATTTTGAAACAGGGTTTGATGCGTTGTGTGCCAAAAATGGACACTTGGTACTCACAATCCTTCATGGATGCCAGAAGATAGAAGAAGCGAGAAAAAGACTCAACAGCGAAAAAAGACATTTTGAGGAGGATGAAACTTTGAAAATTTGGGAGCAATGATGCTTCAAGTACATAACTGAGGAAGTATTTCCCGACCACGATGAAGGCAACACTGACAGGATTGACCATGTGTGGGCTATGGGAGTCATTCTAGCAAACATTTCATGTGGTTATCCAGCATTGAAAACAACAGAAGACAAAAAGTGCTACAAGAACGTGGGTATTGGACCGGAAGTAAAATTGATAGAACAAGAGAGAATGATACAAGATGGTTGTACTTTCCCTGTAAAAGTATGGTGTAATCTGACGCCAGAGGCAAGAGAACATATAAAACAATGTATACATTACAACCCTGGGAACCGTCCTTGTATGACGTCCATTTGGTACAACAACTGGCGCAAAAAGACGAATGGCGCAATCATTGACAACGACAGATTGCAATGGTATTGCAAATCATCAGACAATAACGGGTTGTACTCCACACATGAAAGATTTCCAACGATTAAGGTAAAGAAGATAAATAACAAAAACATGGAAACAAAATGTATGAAACAGCAGTGGGATTTGTTCATGAACAAAGCAAGAAAACAGTCAAAAAAGAAAAAGCGGAAAGTAAAAGAATCAACAAACAGGGGGGGAAAGAAGGAACAAAACGAAAAGAAGTGGAAAATTAAGGAAATGGCTAAAACGTTGGAATTCACATGAAGATTTAGAGGAGTACAACAACTTCCCCATTCCTTGTGGTGCATGGGGACGTGTGAAACACTAACCCTGCAACTCTGTAAGGATTCCATTCCAAAAATAAAGAGCATGATAATCTCCACGGTACAATCGGTACAAATTAAGTGAAAAAAAGAACGAAAATGAAATAAAATATCACCTAAAAATTAAGATAAAAAATTAGAACGAATATGAAGTAAAATATCACCTAGGTACAATCGGTACAAAAATGCAGTAAAAAATATAATGGACAGAAATTACGATGAACTACAAAAAGACATCAGTACATTCGAAAAATGTACTCCGTAGAAAATAACAAAACAACAAAAAAGGTGTTTCCTGCAACGCCGTTGCAGAACATGAAAAAACAATAGGTACGAGAATCAATGCTTGGGCTACATATGATTATCCTCGGTGGAACCTATGGATTATGGTCTGCGCAAAAATTAATTAAGGGGGTAGTTTCAACCACGTTGCACGAGTTCCCAAAAACAACAAAAAGGCATTTCCTGCAACGCTGTTGCAGAAAATGGAAAAACAATAAATACAAGAACATAGGGAATGATACGGTACTGTACGGTAGGGTGGGGAACATCAAAATGTTTGGGTCAGCGCCAAAATTTTCAGAACACCACATTAAAGAATATCACGGCACTGCGTGAACAAAAGATAGGCAGGCGCCAGTAAAACAACACTCACAGGTAGTACAATTCATAGTAATACAGCACTTCCTGGGAGGCAGTAAATCAAGCACTAGTAATTTCACCGCGGCTATTTAGAACAGTATGAATGAAAAAAACATGCCAAACGCTTCCTACAAACAACATTATTATCATAAAACTAGCGCGCCAAAACAATCAAAGGAAAAAAAAGGTAAGTTGCGGTGCACAATTTAACAAAGAAATAGTGGTAGAACTTAGTAGTTGCAGTCCGGTGACAGGTAAAACCATTGTTACCAATAATACAAACAGCCTGAACAGCAGTGTATCAGGAAGTGACCGAACAAACACAAACGATAGTCAAACAGGTATAACCCCAAACAGTAGCAACAGAAATATTCTGCAGCTAATAAAAGACAACGATAACAATAACTTGAAAAACAACATGGTCAAACACATCAAAGAAACAGCGTTCAGGAAATTTGAATTCCCGTCAGAGAATACATTCGTGAAGGCAACAATATTCAACATTATAAAACTAGCGAATAACAATGAAATACCAAATACGATTGATATGAAGGACCAAAAGTGAAGTGGAATTTATTGCCAAGCAGTCACTACATGTAGGCACAATCATGCTCAAACTCTTGCCAGAAAAAACTACAAAGGTAAGCAACCAACAATAAAATGATTGCCGGCATGCACTCTTTCATTATTCTTTATAACATTTTGGTCACATTAGCACTGACACGTAGACAATAAAAGGAACAACTAGATACCAGATAGTTTCCCAGGAATGGTTCTAATCAGGGACACCCAAGACGTGAACTCAGAAAATAGGTACCAATTGCACAAAGACTATCGACGAAAAAATTCACCAAAATTCAAATACTTCATGAAAAGAATTCTTGGAGCGGTGTCACCAAAACAGACAGACTTCAAAAGAAAATCAGTCAGAATGACAGTCAGTAACGTTTTCACCCCAAGCAATGAAGCTTTTGCATTGCTTTTCCTTTACAATGACTATGACTCGTGGCTAAACACAACAAAGGGCACGAGGTTGAGAAAGAAATTCACTGACGGTAAGTTAGGAAATAAGGAGGGATGGAGTAACAAGGGACAAGATCTGTACAAATACATAGTAAGTGAATCAGAAGAACGAAGGGAGGAACAACAGTCAAAAATAGATTTCAATAAACGAGGTAATTGCAAAGGCTGATTAAATACTTTCATATTTGTTACAAAATATGTTTGTTGTATTTCGGTATTTGATATGCGTAGCGTGAATATTGTGAAATGTCAGAGATTATTGCAAATACGGAAAAAATACTTTCTCATTAGTACAAAAATATGGTTGTTGGCTTTTGATATTCGATAAATGTAGTGTGAGTATTGTGAAAGCGATGTAACGAAATACATTGCTGGTTAACAACAAGCTCATACATTTGTGAAGAAATTCATAAGTAAGGCTACGGCAATATCATTGTACATAAAGGATATTATTACAAAACATGAGTTTCGTGTGGAAAAGACAAAAATCAAATGGAGAATAAATATTATTGAGGTAAGCATGAAACAAAATTGTAGAATAGAAAGATTCTGAAGCAACCATGGAACAGGGGTGAAAAAACCAGTGGCGAAAATAGAACTACTTGAAATTGTTGCGTTCAAAAATAGGTAGAGAATTATTTATTGTGCGCGAAACAAAATGTTTCGGAATTTTTAAAAAACATCACACAAATTTGACGAAAGCATGAACATTGTTTTATGTGACGTGCTATTGGCGCCCAATGCAATGGGCTTCTATCAAAGACTTTGGTTGGTGTCTTTGTTGTGTGTAATTGGATCAGAGAACTATTGATCGTCGCCGTAGTCGTTCGTTCGATGATCTCCGTCAAATTGTTTTTGTCATTGGGTGCTTCTACTGCTGTCTTCTTTTGCAAGCTTCAACAAGCTTGTTGCGACTGTTAATTTGTTAACTTCCTTTTGAAAGTGACTGTTAAGCTGACTGGATCCAAAAGCAAAGAAGATTGACAACCGGAATGATAGCTGCAGGCCGGTTGAGGTGCCGGTCTGTTGTGGTCTAATATTTCTCTGATTTCCACTACGATCATGTATTCTGGTTTGCAACACACAACCAGGGCTATTCTGACTACCGGTGGGCTCAGCCAGTTAGGCCTTAGGCTTGTAGTTCTACAGGAGGTTGCAGGGCAACTGTGTAAGGTTTAAGGTTGAATAATCGAATAATCCAAAAGTATAAGACGAAGAGCGTCAGCTTGCTGGAGAGCAAGATAGTAGCGCTTTCAACGATGCTTTAGTTAGTACGGTGAAATATCATGTTGCCGCTAAAACAATGTGATATGCTGTGCTGCCGCTAATACAGCATGTATTACATTTTTATGAATACAGCGAGTGATAAGTTTGTGAGCAGCGCGCCGAACCTCTGCTGTCTTTTCTTGAAAACAGAACACTTAATAAAAGATAGCATATGCTAATCTCTGGTGTGTGTTCGTTCTTGGATCACTAAGTATCAAACTTGAGTGACGATGGATTCTTCTTCTAGTGTTGAGTATCGAATCTTGATCGTAAGAATGAGTCTTCGATTGTAAGAATGACTCATTTGATTGTAAGAATGAGTCATTCGATTGTAAGAATGAGTCTCGTATTGTGTGTATGGATAATACGCAACTTCTCGAGGTCTCATTATTCCAGATTCTTACCTCCACTGTGCTAGACACGAAAGGAATTTAACAAATTAAATTCCTTTCATACGTATGAGGAAGCTACAGTACTCGAACCTACGTAGGAATGTACGTACGTAGGTTCGAGTACTGTAGCTTCCTCATGTAACAATAATCCTCGTGACTGACTGGAACGATCCCGATTGAGTCATGAGAGAAAGATTGAGGGTCACTCTCCCGATGACGTATGCCACCTTGAAGTCATGATGTCAAGGTATCATGTCCATCGGATTACATTTACATTTCATTACATTTTACTTAATCATAATTTCTATTCTTACGACATTCTAATCTTGTACTTATAGTTGATACACTGTAATTACACTAAGACTATTCGTCACAAAAAGATGAACACTCAATATCAACCATGCATTCAGTATAAGAGGACCGTCGACATCACTGAAGATCATGACAATCACAAGCTAGTGGTGGATTACATCAGGAATACCAACCGATGGGACGGTAAGAAGAGCATCAGAAGGGCTCAAAACTTGGAGATACAAGAAGTGTTGTATACATACGATTTGTTTGTGGACACATGCAACAATTTAGGAATGCCGACAAACAGATGGCACACCCAATGGGGCCAATGCCCATCGCGAGGACCCAGAAAGAGATGGAACAAAACCCTAGCCAACGGACCTATAGAGCACACCAAAGAAGGATTCAAGGCGACTGTCTGAGCGTTTATTGCCATCATTACACCGGGCCCGGATGCAAAAGGGACTATGATCGCAGCGTTTGAACATCAGCATATGGCAAGGCCCATGGAGGTCTCTGAACATGACCATTTCAGCAGGATTGATACTATTCTCCATTACATCGACATGCTGCCCAGAGACACGGCAATGATTTAACTGAGCACCAGTGCAAGAGGATGTTCTTCAAGACCCATCCTAGATCTTGGCAGAATGCATACATGGATACGGCAGTCAATTTCAGGGAAGTTTCCATACTGCAAATCTGAGATTACACGACCAGGAAGAAAGACGGCGCCGACAAGACAAGAAATCAAGACAAGAAGAACAAGCAGCACCGGTTCGGATGTGGAACCGGCAGAGGCAGAGGATTTGGAAGAGGAAGAGGTTCCGGAAGGGGAAACGGCGGAAAATGCAGGAACCACCCACAAGGAAACCACACGTGGGACCAATGTTATCTCAATCTGAAGAACCAGACCTTGTATCCACAATACGTTGGATCCGACAACACCAGCACTTATTCAGGAAGCAACGCGTCCACCAGATTTGGTAATAGCTAGTTTGGAGGACGAGGAAGGTTCGGAGGCCGCGGAAGATTTGGAGGTTGAGGAGCAGGAGGAAGATCCAACAACAAAAGCAATCACAACTGGGAGCAGCAGAGCCAAGGAGGAGATGCCTTCTCCAATATAACAGCAAGTGATACCAGTTACAACACTTCCAACCAAAATCAAACTCGATACAAATGACTGGAGACATACGAGAACTCTATATCAGGGCCAAGGGGCACTGAGGCGGGGCCACGGGCCACTGCAAATAGGCGAGAGGCTAAAACACAAACAAGGCAAGATGCCACCGGAACTGCTGGGGGGCCAAGGGCCACCAAAAGTGACACAGTATGGCCCGGGGCCACCGCTGTGAATGACGCAACACCGACAGTGCTGTTGAAATCAAAGAAATACAGGGAATAACGGCAGACAGACCGTATGTAGCGCTGCTTGACTCCGGAAGCACAAAAACAATGATAAACAAAACAATCCATGCCGTTTGGGGTACAACCAAAGCATGTAGGGCATGAAAGAATAACAACAACCACCAATGGGACATTTGATATGTCATATGAAGTGAAGCTGGAAGAGCTACAACTGCCTGAATTTGTGAATGGCAGAAGGATCAACAGGGTCCTTGCATCTATATTCAATTCACCAAACTGCTGATACGATATTATACTAGGCCTGAGACTTTCTGTCGACCGCGGGCATGATTTTGTCATTTGACACACACACTATCACATGGATAGATCTGACAGTACCAATGAAAGAGACCATGAAAATAACCAAAGGGACTGCGGAAGAGGCGGCCGATGCAGAGCTGTTCAGTAATGGAGAACAAATATTGGAAAGAAGCTATCAGCACGTCACGGCCGATGAGGTAGCATGGAAGCAGGACCACATGAGTGCAGAGGAGAAGTGTCAGTTTTGAACGATGCTCGAGAAGCACGAGGTGGTATTCAATGGGGAGCTAGGATGCTATCCACACAGAGAGATACACATAGAGTTGAAAGGCAACATCGAGCCAATTCACCTCGAACCATATCCAATAGCATATCAAAGAGGGGAAATCTTCAGGAAAGAATTGGCTAGTCTGATAGCGGATGGAGTATTGGAGCCGCGTGGACCATCAGATTGGGCATTCCCAACATTCATAATTCCAGGATAACAGGGTTCAATGGGTGTCTGATTTCAGAGAACTCAACAACGTAATCAAAAGAAAGCCTTTTCCACTGCCGCGAATACAGGATATCATGAACAGAAGGGGAAAATACACCTATTTCACAAAAATTGACCTCTCAATGCAATATTACTGCTTCAAACTGGATGAGGCCAGCCAGAAACTATGTACAATCACAACGCCGTACAGATTATTCAGATACAAAAGATTACCCATGGGAGTAAAAATAAGTGGAGATGTAGCACAACACATCATGACCAAAATGCTGGAAGGTCTTGATTGTACTTGTTATATTGACAATGTGGGGATATGGACAAACCACTCCTTTGTACACCATCTTCAGCTACTAGATGAGGTACTGGGCAGGTTTGCAGCCAACGGAATGAAATGCAACCCCCTCAAATGCAGCTGGCTAGTAAAAGAGACAGACTTTCTCGGGCATTGGATGACCCCAGAGGGAATCAAGCCGTGGAAGAAGAAGATCGACACAGTTCTCCAACTAGGACCACCACAAAACATCACGCACGTTGGAGCTCTCATTGGTGCAGTCAACTATTACAAATCCTTCTGGCCCTGGAGAGCTCATGTATTAGCGCCACTCACTGAAATGACGGAAGCCAAAAGCTTCACGTGCCACTCACTGAAATGACAGAAGCCAAAAGCTTCACGTGGGATGACACCAAACAAAAACCTTTGATGAAATGAAAGCCATCCTAGCAGCAGACGCCATGAACGTTTACCCAGACTACACGAAACCATTCCACGTCTATACTGACTCCTCTGATTATCAACTCCGAGCAGTCATCATCCAAGAAGGCAGGGTTACAGCATACTTCAGCAGGAAGCTCTCCTAGGCCCAGCAAAACTACACGACCACAGAGAAAGAGCTACTCGCAATCATCCTTACCCTCACAGAGTACTGGAAAATTCTACTAGGCGGTGTACTCCAGCACGTCAACACGAACCACAAGAATCTCATCTTCAAAACCTTCTCTATCCAACGGGTGCTCGGATGGAAACTATTCATGTCTGAATTTGATATTCACCTCACCCATATTGAAGGCAAAAGGAATGGCCTTGCCGATTGCTTTTCGCGGCTGCCTCGTATGGAGCCACCCTCTGAGGGGGATAGTTGCTAAGACAAGGGCACACTCGTAAACTTCCACACAATTCAGGTACCAAAAGATGACATAGTCATAGGAGATGAAACCTTCACCAATATTGATGAAAACAATGAGTGGATAAAATGCCTCCTAAACCCTACCACCACTACAGGAAATGCCCAATCCAATCACCATCACCAACATACAGAACCACCAGAACCAAGACATCCACCTTTGGACCGCTCACCAGGAAGATCCAGCTAAGTTCCCCATCACAGTCATCAATTGACAACAAGTCATAACAAGAGCGGAACCCGACAATCAAAACTGGAAAATCATCATACCTGCTTCGCTCATTCAGCAGGTAATTCACTGGTATCATGTGGTATTGGGCCGCTGTGGATACCAACGCCTATACGACACTATCTCAGCTACATTCTACTCCCCCAACATGCAACAATTGTGCAAGAAATATACGTGCCCCGTGAACTGTCATCAATACAAAGAAGGAGGTAGGGACTACGGCATGTTACCACCCAGGACAGCGGCGGCGGCCCCCTGGGATGAAGTATGTGTGGATCTCATAGGACCTTGGAAGATACAAGCAGGGGATCGACAGTATGAATTCAAAGCACTAACAGCAATCAACCCAGTCACCAATTTAGCAGAAATCATCAGAATCGACAACAAATCCAGCCAACAAGTGGCCACCCAATTCGCAAACAGCTGGCTAGCACGATACCCCAGACCGAATTGATGCATCATACATGATAATGGAGGTGAATTCATAGGACGCGAGTTCCAGACTCTATTGACCCAGCATGGAATCAAATCAGTACCAACGACAGTAAGAAATCCACAATCTAACACAATATGTGAAAGATTACACCGCACCATGGGAGACATACTATGCGTTACCATGAGAACAACACATGCGAACAACAAGCAGGAGGCCGAGCACATAGTGGACAACGCATTGGCAAGCTGTATGCACGCAACCCGGTGCGCAGTCAACCACACCATGCAGACATCACCGGGAGCGCTATCATTTGGCAGAGACATGACGATAGACGTGCCCCTGATAGCCAATCTAGACGCCATACGGAACAAACTACAACAGCTCATCGGCCAGAATCTAGTAAGGACCAACAAAGGCAGAATAAACCACAACTATCAAATAGGGGATCAAATCATGGCCAAGACATACGATCCAATGAAGCTCCAAGAAAGGTTCCATGGTCCGTACCCAATCATCCAAGTGTTCACCAATGGAACAGTGAAGGTACAGAGGTCGGAGGCGGTGGAAGAAATATACAACATCTGAAAGATTGCACCCTACCAAGGACCGAATCAACAGCAGGAGCAGTAAGCGATCGTAGGATCAGTCACTGTGAGGGATAGTGTAACAATAATCCTCGTGACTGACCGGAACAATCCCGATTGAGTCATGAGAGAAAGATTGAGGGTCATTCTCCCGATGACGTTACATTTTACTTAATCATAATTTCTATTCTTATGACATTCTAATTTCGTACCGATAGTTGATACACCTCACACGTACGAAAGGAATTTAATATGCCCCATCTTCTTGCACGTGATGAAGCACAAGCTTTATCCCTGTAAGAAGAACAAACAAAATTCCGTAAGTACATATGCAAGGCATGCAATATGCCCCATCTCCCTACGCGAGAGAAAGGGGGCCTTTATCACAGGAAGAAGAAATGGGAGATAAATGAAGCGGTGGACAGGAATGGAAGACCCGAATGAAAGATCGGGTTGTAGAAACCAATTGAATATCGAATATGATTGATAGATCGTAGATTGAGCAAGTTGTAGTAGTAATCGATGTCATCGTGCAGTTGATCGAAAGATCAAGTTGCAGAATCGTAATCCGACACGTTAGATCGTGGAATCGATCGTATGTTTGATCGTAGAAATCAATCGTGATTGGAGCTTGCTGGAATTGCCGGTCATCTGATTTCTACTCCGTGTTGTTAGATAAATTTCGTTGTAATATTGATTAGGTTCTAAAATTGTGAGCATTAAGATCAAGTGATATCCGGATCGCACCTCTATTGGTCCCTCTTTATGGGTCGTATGTGCGTTGAGATGAATCGTATAAACAGTTTTTTACTTTGGCGACTATCACGAGTAAATGGTCTAGCCTGTCGGGCGTACGTCCCATAGTCTGCCTGTATGTCCTTAACCGCGTGATTTCTAGAGTCCCCGTGTCTTTGTGGTAGTATAGTACTAGTAGAATATACTTATCCCGCGGGTCTCATTTTTTCATCGACCCCATCTTGCCACATACACCTCATTGCTAGTTCAATTAGCCTGGTCCCACTCATTCGTTTAGTGAGTAAATCCGCAATATTCGGCTCACCTGGCTCCTTTGCAATCCGGATAGTTCCTGCTGCTATGCACTCCCTTGCCTTATGATAAGCAACACTATTATGCTTCTTCTTACAAGGGCTCTCTGGTCTTGTAGTGTTCTTCACAACTGACTCATTGTCACAATAGATATTGGTAGGGCCTTCCAAAGGAATTCCCATCATCCGTAGCTTGTATCTTAGCCCCTCTACCATCTCGATTGCTATCCTAAGCGCGACTATTTCCGAGCCAAATGTAGATGTTTCGACAGTTGTTTGCCTCTTGGAGAACCACAAAATAGGTGCTCTGTTAACAAAGATGATGACTCCTGTATGAGATCTTCTGGTAGCCTTGCAACCTGCATGATCCGCATCTACAAAACACGTAGTAATAACAGCCCTCCCTTTTGGTTCGGGCATATCTGGAGGCAATAGCTCTTTGGCCTCTGGATAGAACTCGCTCCAGTCGCACGACTGAAAATTCGATTCATCTACCTCGGGCATGGATGCGTCAAATACCAACTTGGACTTACTGTAATTCTTTAAGTATGCAAACAGATGAAACAACTGGTTGAGATGACCTTCTCTTGCTTGGGCAAGATATCGAGACATCAGTGACACGGGCATAATGATATCCAATCGGCCTAGTTCACATATCCACCGGAGTATCCCTACCAAACCTTGATAATAGTTTTGTTTCTCCGGATCAAGTTCTGGTGACGCGTCTATCTAAGGTCTATACTCAGCGCTCAAAGGGGACCTTGCTGTCTTAGGTAGTATCTTAAACACATATTTTCCGGTTAGTAGTTCTTCTTCAACCGATTTGATGGCTTTTGCAGTATACTTAGACAAAGCCATGGACCAGTACGGGTTACCATTGATGTAGGTCTTTCCTATGTCAGCTCCCAAGTAGAAAGAAGGTTCTTCAACTGTTCCATTCTTCAACTTGAACTGCCTTTCTATTGCATCCATCTGGAACTTTGGATCCATTCCACATACGAGAATATCATCAACGTAGGCCACACAGTACTCGTAGTAGGCTGAGCCATCTGGTTTGAATGCAGGTCGGAGATGCACATCGGGATCTGCTTTGCAAGATACATAACCAAGCTCTCTTAAGTGACTAGCCAAGTGTGATCGAAAAGATGCCCCCGCAACCGGGAGTCCATATAAGGCCCTTACAATCTTGCAGGGCCTTCCACATAGCTCTGGCACGAATCCTTGGGCCTCTGTAGCTATTGTGAAATACTTCTCCTTGATAGGTGCTGTTAAGTAAGCGTTCTGTATGTCCGTACTGAGTACGTCGAGGTCGTTAAGTGCTGCCACTAGGAAGAACAATCGAACCGAATCCCTACTGGGTACACAGGAATAGGTGTATTCCTTGGAGATTTCTGGGACTTTGTGGCCATCACCGACTAAGCGGGCCTTCCGAGTTAAGTCAATCTTGACGTCGAAGACCATGTGCATGGTTATTTTGGTATGCCCCACTGGTATCTTGTCTTCCTCGTTGAATTCAAAGGCAATAGAGCTGTTCCTCATTTCTTTTGCAATAGCCCTAGCCCAATGATCGGTCCCCGTTTCTCGATCAATTGCCTTTGCCTCTGCAATAGACTTAGGGAGCCAAACCCCGTACTTATGGGACTTGGTCCAGTATTTGGTTTTAGCGCCAGATATGATCCGGTCCTTTCTCCGAAGTACCTTATAGGCCCACCACTTAAACGCTGGCTCATTTATGATGCCTTCCTCGCAGGCGTATATTGCTGTTTCAATCGGGAAGCTTTCCTTCATATCACTTAACTTTGCCCAGGACGTAGTGCCATCCTTCCATCTAACAAGGAATCTCCATCCTTCGGTTGTTGGTCTTGACCTAATTTGTCCGGATTTAGTCGTGTAAGTAGCCTGTTCGATAGTTAAGGCCTCCTCTTCCTTTTCGAAATCGATGATCTCATCCATTAGACAATACATGCGCCCTTCATCGTTGACGGAAGAATAGATACTTTCTGCTAGCATATTGGCTGTATAATTTTCAATAGATCCATCTGGCATAGAGACCTTGTAAGACCTCGTGTCTAAGAGTGGATTGTTGTTCTTTTCACCAACTAGCACACCATCCTTATCCCTGCAAGGGCTCTTGACTAGCCCCCAGATGTGTTGGTCCCCTATCTGGAGTAATACCTCGGTCCCAAGATACTCATCAAGGTCCTTATCAGATAGATCATCAACATCCGGGGAAGAAGCCTTGGCTTCTGCCATGAGTACTTCATCATCTCCCTCATATTTGCCATCAAATAGGCCCAGAGATGGTTCGCCAAGTTCGTTTTCAAGATAAGTATCAGAAGGTTTGACCTCATCGCCTATTTTTGCGTTGATCTCTTTGTTGTGTGCTTCCAACTGTGATAGGATATCTGGGTGTCTCCATTCTTCCTCAGATATAGCCCGGGTGCTGTTTGTTATGTGAACTTTTCCGGTCTTAAATAAGATATAGTGACAATCTCCACCACCAAAAGTATCCCCACATGGGCCCAGCCACCGGCCAAGCCTATTTGTCTTTCCATTTAAGTCATACCACCAAATGAAGTCATACCAGTCATGAATCATGTAGAGTGTGATATCTGGGGTGTATCCGTGTACCAATTCAAAGCTAGTCCTTCCCATCAAAGAAGGATCACTCGATGCCGCAAGGTTCATTCGACCGGCTGCTAACATTCCGCAGAAGGCCCAGCACCTCCTGGGACTGCCCTTCTTAGAAGTCATCCAACGGATTGCCCGCCTCAAGTCCCCAGCACTGTGTTCTGCAGTATTTTGCCACCAACAATGGGGCTGTATGTAGGTTTGGTGGATGCGATACTCCGACCTGAGTTTGTGCCAACCAGTGTTGTGTGTCTCATGATTTCCCTGGGCTTTTGCTCCATCGGTAACAAGATGTTCTGGGATTCCCACTTCATTTATAAAGCAAGATAGACCATCATGACATCAAACTTCTCCCCTGACAGGATAGAAGGCCACATAGCCTTTTCCATTTGTGAAGATCTGAGCTGCTGTATCGTTTCGTATGATGCTGGGAACCTTGAACTTCATAGTGTCGGTGTACCAACGACCCTTGAGCATCCTCCTATTCCTCCACTTCTGCGTCTTCAGTCGCTTCGTAATAGGCTGGGACAATTGCCTAATACCATCTTGGGTAGTGACTTCAATGGTAGTCTTGGCGCGCTTCTCACTTATGTTCCACATCTTAGCAACGGCCTTGGCATCGTACCTGTCGACCTTGCCGGGGATTCTTATTGGAGGTCCCCATTGTCCTCGTCGTATGGAGGCCTTTTTTTCAAGGGACATTTCTTGGTCTAGAACATCTTGTTGGCGACGTAGCAGCTTCCTTTCCTTGGTCCTAGCCTTTGCTTCCTGTTGAATGGCAAGCTCAGCTTCAGATAATGAGGACAGACCGGCTGATGAAGGCTTGGTGGAAACATCAGAAATCATAGAATTTGCTGAATTGCGAAGATTTGCTTGGTCCTCCCCGGTGGTTCCAGCAAGGGCTGAAATCAATCGTGTGGAAACATCCATTGGAGTATATCCGGTGCATTGAAAAGGAACTCGGCCAGTACAGACAGAGGCCAGATGAAGTAGCCGGGTCGTGTCATACCCTGTACCTAGTGGTTCGGGGTGAATCGTGGATGAATATTTGACTGGGGTCCCACAAGCCGGCAGGCACCCTGAAAGGGTAGCAACAACTCGCGGGAAAGAACCATTGGTGGCTTCTTCTTCTTCTGCAAAGTGAGAGGAGTAGGGGTCCCATGTATGGGTATCTGTAGCCAGTACGTGTTCACAGTTTGCCAGTTCTTTCTTTGTAGGTTTGCGGGAATCAAAATAGGATATGACCCCGTTGACCTTGAGAGGAATAAAGAGCTCAGTGTCTTCAGATTGGAATGTAATCCTGTGTGTAGAAGTGGAGTCGTATCGTCGTGGAGTGTCCTCAACCTTGTTGAAGTTGCAGTCCCGGACTTGATTGGGACACACCAAGCTGTGTTGTAACTTGGTGCCAAAGAACAAAGCCTGCCCAAACACCAAGATATAGGTAATCCCGTCGGTTGGGTCAGTCCAAGCTGTGGCGCAACGAGCGATAGGGACATTCTTAAGTGGTGAGTAGGTGTCTGAAAATGGTGCAACGTCCACATAGGTCAAAATAGAATCCAATGAATTGAGTAATACCATATTTGACCCCGCGGCTGTTGTATCAGCGTGGCTGTCCAACTTGCATCGGCCGTTATGGGGAGATGGTGAGCCAACACTCTTAATATGGACTATCGGCCAGCCTACCCGGGATACAATCGACAGGCCCAAGCCGGCAAATCAATCTTGATTCTTCTTCTTGTGAGTATGGCTACCAAATTGGTCACCGGCCGACCCCTTTGCTGTGGTATTCTCCCCCTTGGCTTCAATCATAGAAACTTGCGCAGACTGTCCAGGAGAGTTGAGGGAGGGGCGTAGGGCCCTTACTTGGTTCTTTTGCGCCGAAGACATAGTGACCCATACTTCTTTTGGGTAGATTTTACCCTCAAGAGGCCCATCATATATACTGGAAGTCTTCTGTTTCTTGTTGTTGCCGGATCTCTTGTTGGAGGAGGAGTTGCCTTCATTGTTGCGTTTGTTACCCTTTTTCCCCTTGAAGGAAGAGATATTACGCCGACTGCCCTTGCGACTGGCTTGCATTTTCTTGATACCAAGCGCTTGAGTGAAGTGGGCAGCCGCTTTGTCGAAGTTGTTATACATGCCACCTCCTTCGTTTAGGACCAATTGGACTACTATTTCTAGTCTTGGGTCCAATATGGAGTGGCAGAAGTCAGTAACAAACTGATCTTCGGGTGGGAAAGCCTTGTGCTGCAACAGGAACTCCTTCGCATCATACCAACGTCTTTTGTGCTTGTCGAAACTGTAGTTCTTGGTATCCCCGGAGTAGGTAGAACTCTGTAGGAAGGCCCTCTTTTCTTCTCTGAGAAGTCTTATATTTGTCGATTTGTATGCCTGAGAGTAGAGGGTGAAGTATGCCTTTCTCCCGTCCCCTTTGGAGCCATGACCTTGGATGTAGGACCAACCGGGGCCCGCCCCTACTAACTTGAATAGGATTCCCCATAGCGTATTGTTGTCTTTGGTCCAGTGGGACCCTGAATGGACCATGCATCATATGGAATACTCATTCCAGTCGGCGTACTTGTCTGTCGGAGCAGATCCAACCGTTCCCCCCCTTTCAGCATCGCTCACTATGGAGTCCTTCCGGATCGTGTAGAGTAGAGATGTTTTGGTGACACCCCTTTTGTGTCAAAGATACTCCCTGAATTGTTCATCAAATTCCTTGAATTTCGACATTGCAGTGAGTGGTTCTGGGAGAGTAAGATCCCCGGCCGCCGTGTTGCTATCATCTTCCTTCAGGGACTTGAGGCGAGTTCGAGTCTTAGCCTCTGCGTCCGGGTCAGCCATCCAGTCAACCGGGGTAGCAGTGGCTCCAATGAGAGGCTGAAATTCAATCCAAGCCACAAATAACTTGAGGCGGTCACCGAAGACCCTCCCCACATAAACTTGTTTTGGGTCCAGGCAATAGTTGTGTTTGGTCTTGTTGACGCCATTCACCAGGGATTTTATTGCGGATTCATCCATGTCTCGTAGGGAGTCAGTACTGCTGTAGCCAGTCCGGAAAAGCTCGTCTGCCGTAATCCGGTTCAATCCAAAAGATTCCAAGATTTCCCTGAACACTATTTCAGTTGGGGTTAGCGACCTCTCCCCTGCGTATCCAGGGATTCCCTCCAGTTCATCAGCGCGTTCAATTGTGTCTTGAACCTCTTGTGTGAGTGCCGGGGCCCGGTTAGTATCCATCATGGTCCTAATGAATTCCATTTGCGCTGCTGTGAAGCCGAGATTGGCAGGGATGGCTGATTCATTGTTGGCAGGTCCGCCGGCTGCTGGGTTAGCGGCGGCAGTCGCTGGACTAGCGGCCGCAATGTTGTTGTGTTGGTTCTGCCGAGCTGGTCTTCCTCTCACCATGGTTAGTACTTTGCTTCTGGAGTAGTTGTTTGCTTGTTCTGTAAGTGATATATGAATGATTTTCTGAGGGGATTTTGGATTTCTCGAATAATCACTCTCTTTGCGATATCACTAGTAGTGGATATTTTCTAGTGGTTTCTCCTTGCAAAATTCTTCAAGCGTTTCTATTCCGAATGTAAATCCCTCAGTTACCCCATACTTAAGCGAACTGTTCGGGTTCTGATTTGAATCGGAGCCGTTGAGTTTACTTGTGCGGGAATCTAGCGGCCGTTTGATCCGGCCCGCTACTGGTTCCCACAGGAATTTGCGGCCGTTGAATTGTTTGTACAGGAATTGGGGCCGTTGGTTTGTTTTCCCGTTATTTTACGGTTACAAGTTCAACGGATCCCTCTAATGAGCGGGAGTTGAAACTGCTCTAGAAGAGTTCAACTGCCCTCTCCGTGTAGTGGCTAGGTCCAGCTTAGTGCACACGTCTGTGCGCTGCCCCGCCGTATGTTAGTAATTTCTCCTCGTATGGAGGACGCACGCCTCCGATACTTGGCCAGCCCTTTGGCTGTCTTTCCAGCTAGTACGGTGTGGCCGTACACCTTGTACTATTGGGGCCAGTAGCTTGTTGCCGTTTCTATGCACACCTAGGTGTGTTGCCAGTACTCATCGTGTTGTTTGAGGCGCCATGTGGACCTCTCCATGCTTGAATTGGAACACGTTTACTTTTGAATGTAAAGACTGCGACTGCTTCGGCCCTGGATTCGATTATATGTATCGTTGGCATTTGCTCGTCTTTCCCCTAGGCCGTTATGTCGTTTGAGAGAAGCAAGAGGTATTAGCTCAAGCCAGGCTGCACTAGTGCCATTACCCATCTAAGTGCTCAAAATTGAACATAGCCTTCCGGAGGGTCTTTGATTAACCGGTGATCACCAGTCGGTAATCGGTCTCGCTTCTTCTATTGCCGTGTGAACCGCTGGAACACTCGTCTCTCATTTGAACGGTAGCCGATTGTTGACTAAGCACTCTTTTGGTTAAAATCTGTGGGTCTGATAAACTCTGATTTCTACTCCGTGTTGTTAGATAAATTTCGTTGTAATATTGATTAGGTTCTAAAATTGTGAGCATTAAGATCAAGTGATATCCGGATCGCACCTCTATTGGTCCCTCTTTACGGGTCGTATGTGCGTTGAGATGAATCGTATAAACAGTTATTTACTTTGGCAACTATCACGAGTAAATGGTCTAGCCTGTCGGGCGTACGTCCCATAGTCTGCCTGTATGTCCTTAACCGCGTGATTTCTAGAGTCATCGTAGAAAGCATAGATATCGTATGCGATAGGATGATTCGTAGATGGAACGGTATCACAATCGTAACGGAAGCTTGAGTTTCCTTCGTGATCGTAGATACAAGTCGGAGATTTTAATCGTAGAAATTGATCGAATCGTAGAAGTCGTATCCAACTTAGATCCTAGGAGACGATTGATGGATCGTATATGATGGAAGATTGAATCGTAGATTTGATCGTAGGAATCAACTGAATGGATCGTAGATTGATCATGCCATAGATTGATCATGGATCAAATTGTAAAGAATCAAAGATTGAATCACCGACAGAATTGGAGAATCGAATCGTAGAGTTGATTCAAAACAGTGTGATCGTAGAAATCGATCACAATCGGATGGAGACGTCATCGTAGACAACAATTGATCGGAGATGGATGGATCGTGGATGTCAACGATAACGAATCGTGAAGTTGATCGTAGAAATCAACTTGAGTGCATATTGATTCGTAGGAGTCAGATCCATACAATTTTGATGATCGATCTAATCAAATTATCAAATCGTAATCACGTGGAACTGAGAATCGAATCGGATGATTGATATTGTGGAATCAATTTTGTGCCCCATGATTGAAAAGGAAGACTTGCAAATAGTCGTGATGGCTGTCTTGTACAGAAGAAGTGCCCCTACAAGAGAGCCGGAAGGGCGACAGGGCAAGTGATGACCAATGGAAACGAAGACTGGTTCAATTGTACTTAACTTGGTGCGGATTGATCAAGTATCGTGAACACGATTGATCGGAGATCGATCGAATTGTAGAACGCATAATCGTAGATTGATGGATGGAGCGTAGAAATTTTTCGTTGCATATCTTGAGTATATACGATCGGAGAACTAATCGTAGATTGAATCGTATCAATCAGATGATCAAATCGTCACGAGTACCAAGGTAAGACAATTGATGGATCGTATACTGATTGTAGCAATCGATGTAATCATGCAGTTGCTGATTTGTAAGCCAAGGCGTAGAATCGTAATTCAACACGTTGGATCGTAGAATCAATTGTAGCTTGAGAATCAGTCGTAGCTTGAGAATCAAGTCATAGAAGACAGCGATGGGCGGATCCTACCGTAGAAATTGATTGAGTATAGATTTAAATCGTAGAAGTCGAGTTGGCAGCATCGAAGACGATTGATTGATCATAGAAGAGTTACGAATCATAATCGAAGCTTGAATAACCGTTCGCTGGAAACGAATAGCAGCCAAGTGATCGAAGATATCGATTGCAATCGTGGTATCGATTCGTACACGAAGCTTGAACGTTTGATTGTAGGTATTGATGGATCATAGATTGGTCACAGAAATGTGAAACAAGTGGTAGAGACGTATGTTTGTAGTATCATATCGAACTGGATCATAGATTGATCGTAGATCAAATCGTATAATTCATATCCATACAAGTCCAATGAAGTCCAATGATTGATAGAACAAACAAACGTATCGTGATCATATAATCAATGCTTGAATCGATGAAAATCAGAACAAACAAACGTATCGTTATCTTAGAGATCAATCATGAGCGAAGCTTGCTTGGATGGCCGGTCATCGAAGAAATCGTAGATATCGTATGCGATAGGTCAATTCGTAGATAGAACGGTATCACAATTGTAATCAAAGCTATGATGATCGGTTGATCGTGGATCGAGTCAGGTGCGGAACATCGGTTGGATGGCTAATGGAGCATCGGAATCAATTGTTGCTTGAACAAAATTGTTCGATGAATGAATCGGAGAATGACATCTGACTCGGTCAAATCGTTTGATCGGAGATGTCAGGTGACGTCGTCATAAAGCCAATTAGCAAACAAGAGATTGCCATGTAGGTGATACCGTTTGAGCTTGATAGCATCACGGTGTCGTTTGGTGATGCTCACAGCAGGCGAGTCGTAAATCATAGAATGTGCCCCATAAAGAGGCTTCCAGACTGGACAAGAGGGTGCCTCATGCTGGGAATAGGCATGAACTGAGCTTGGAACAACACTATCCTTAGAAGATGCCCCAGATGGTGGAAGTTGCAAGGAAGGAATGCAAGTAGGCTGGGAGAAAGAAACTGACTTTCGTGTGCGATGGAATACCACGGTTTCAGATTGAGGATAAAATGTCCATCGAGAGTTGGCTGGAGATGGAGAGGAAGTAGAAAAAGTGTGTCGTAACAAACAAAGTAAACGCAATCGGTCTTACGATCGATTGATTTAGTGAGCAAGGGTAATCATCTTAGACGCAGTCAACTGTATCGGCTGCAGGTTAATTACTCGTCGTATCATCGTTTCGATTTACAGCATATTACTGTGTAATTCTAAGCATACAAAACACATGTAATTAAGACACGAAACACACGCAAAACCATCTTCGATCGGTCTTTTGTTACCGTATAATTCACCGTGATATTCTCATTGGATATCACATGTTATTGTACCTTATCATGTAGAATTAGTACTAGATTGTACGTAGATTTTAGGGCATGATAGTGTTTTAGAGTTGTTAATTCTTCGAAGAGTGAGCTGATGGGAAAACCGAAACTCCCGCTAAGAGGCAATCCACATGAAAATCGTCGACGATCATTCACTCAGGAATAACCTTAAGATAAGGTTATTTGCCCTTATGACTTTTTGTGAGATATGCCCGCTTAGTACGCAGTGCGAATACGCGTTACACGGTGAATTCTTTTCAGTCCCCTTCAGTCGTAAATCCAATCGTTAAGCGTTTGGATCTTTTGACTTAATCTATTCATCATGAGTCATTCGTGTGTTGAATACCAAACTGTATCCAGTCTACCATCAGAGGCCCTATCAAAAAATGGGGAGGCATTTTGCCATTCATTCTGGCTTGTATCATGACTTTTTGCCCTGATCCTTGCCGGTTTGATATATTGTATTCATGGATCAAATTATCCATCTTCGAAATGCTCGTTGCAGATCGAACATAAAATCAACTTGTTACTTCGATCGAACGATCGATCGAACATTCCATCAAACGATTGATTTTCCTTTTTATTAAATCTCTTACCACATGCAACGAGAACAATGTTCCCGGAAAACAGCGCCACTCATTAGCTTTGTAAACAAATCAGCAATATTTGTTGAACCTGGTTCCTTTGCAACTCTGATAATTCCTGCTGCAATAGATTCACGCGCTTTGTGGTATGCAATGCTGTTGTGCTTCTTCTTACATGGGCTTTCTGGCCGTGTAACATTTGTGACAACAGAATCATTATCACAATACACATTTGTGCTTCCATCAATTGGAACACCCATCATTCTCAACTTGTACCTTAGACCTTCAACCAATTCGATTGCAATTTTCAAAGCAATGATTTCAGATCCAAAAGTTGATGTCTCAACTGTTGTTTGTCTTTTGGAAAACCAAATGATCGGTGCATTATTAATGAAGATAATAACACCAGTATGGGACCTCCTTGTTGCCTTGCATCCGGCATGATCAGCATCAACAAAACAACTCATCGTCACATGTTTTCCCAAGGCTTCAGGCATATCCGCTGGTATGACTTCAGCAGCACCAGGATAAAATTCAGACCAGTCACATTTTTGGAATTTACTCTCATCAATGCTTGGTACTGTATCATCAAAAACCAATTTCGACCTGTTGTATTTTTTCAAATATGCAAATATATGAAATAATTGGTTCAGATGTCCCTTTCTTGCTTGAGCCAAATACCTTGACATCAGCGAGACTGGCATTATAATGTCAAGCCTTCCTAATTCACAAATCCACCTGAGGACTCCAATCAAACCTTGATAGTAATTTTGCAATTCAGGATTCAATTCCTCTGATATATCAATTTCCGGTCGATAATCATGTGACAGTGGACTGGATGCTGATTTTGGTAGATACTTGTAGCCATATTGTTCAGTTCCTAGCTCTTGTTCGACTGCTGCAACAGCTTTTGCCAGTATACTTGGTGCTTGATAGTGACCATCTTGGCTTTGAATCACCTTCAAAGTAGAATTTTCCAATATCAGCTCCCAAATACAGAGTTGGCTCTTCAATCGTATCATCCTTCAATTTGAACTTTCGTTCAATGTTTTCAAGCTGGAACTTTGGATCTTCACCAGAACATAAGATATCATCAACATAAGCAATCAACATTGCCCAGTATCTGGATCCATCTTTCCTGGTTTCAATTCGTAAGTGAACATCCGGATCTGCTTTGCATGGGGAATATCCAAGATCCCTCAAATGCTGTGTGAGATATGATCTGAAAGATGCACCTGCCACCGGCAGTCCATACAATGTGCGAACTATCTTGCAAGGTCTTCCTGCAAGATCTGGAGGAAAGCCATCTTCAGCTCTCGCTTTTAGAAAGTATTTTTCTTTAATCGGGGCTGTCAAATATGCATTTTGAATATCTGCTGAGAGAACCTTCAAATCATTCAACGCTGCCAGCAAGAAGAATATTCTTACTGAGTCGCGACTGGGGACAGATGAGTAGGTATTTTCTTTTGCCACTGCAGGAACTTTATGACCGTACCCTACCAACCTAGCCTTCCTTGTTAGGGATCCAAGCTTGATGTCAAAAATCATATGGGTGGTTATTTCCTTGTGACCGACTGGAATAACATCATCATCAGAAAATTCAAACGCAGCCATATTGTTGGTCATTTCTTTATGAATCGCTCTTTCCCAGTGATCAGTGCCTGTTTTCTTATCAATTGCCAGCGCTTGTGTGATTGAATGTGGCAATTCAACGCCATATTTGTGAGTCTTCAACCAATACTTTGCTGTTTTGGCTGCCTTAAGGATTCGATCCTTTCTTCTCAAAATTTTGTGCACCCACCATCTGAATGCTGGTGTCTTCTCAAGATTATTGTTGACAGCATATTCAGCTAGTTGCACTGGGAATGATTCTTTGACATCGCTTAGCTTACACCAAGATTCTGAACCATCTTTCCAACTGGCGAGAATCCTCCAACCCCTAGTTGTCGGCTTATGGGTTTTCCTGCCATTTTTGGCTATAGTCGTGGCTTCCTCATCAGTTAGAGCAGTGTTGTCGCATTCATGATCAATCAGTTCATCTAGTAGAGTGAACATCCTTCCATCGTCATCAACAGAACTGTACAAACTCTCTGCAACAATATTTGCCGTGTATTCCTCAATGGTGCCATCAGGTAGTTGCAATTTGTACAGCCTCGTGTCTAGTATGGGATTCTCATTCCTTACTCCAATTGGTCTGTTTTGCAAATCTCGCACCCTATCCTTGACAATGCACCTGAGCCTTTCATCATTTCTTTCAATGATTACTTCATTCCCCAGATACTCATCTGGTTCATCTATATCTTCCACTGACGCCTCTGGCTCAGCCATTTCAAGTTTCAGATCAGATGATTTCACTGGTTGATCCTCAAATAGCTCCATCTGAGGCTCCGGGTAGTTTTCCTGGAAGAAAGACGCGCTGTCTTTTACTTCATCACCAATCTTGGATTCAATTGATTTGTCGATTGCTTCCATTCTTCCGAGGATATCTCTATCCCTCCATTCAAATTCTTTGACAGGCCTTATTGAATTTGTAGATATTGGTATTGCTGATTCAGTCAGGAGCCAAAAACAATCACCTCCACCTATCTTATTGCCACAGGGGCCCAACCATCGACCCAATCTTTCAACGCCACGGGAGGAAGAATCACCTTTATCAAAATAAAACACAAAATCATACCATTCTGATGATGTGTATAGTGCAATATCGGGCCTATAGCCATGGACCAATTCAAATGGAGTTCTCCCCATTGAAGAAGGATTGCTTGATGCTGTTCTCTGCCTGATATTAGCACATAGTTCACCACAAAATGACCATAATCTCCACGGTGATTTCTTCTTTGCTGACTTGATTGTGATTGCACTCCCAAGATGTCCAATCGCTTGTTCTGCTCGATTTTGAAATGGGCAATGCGGTTGAATGAATATCTGATGAATATGATTGCGCTTTACAATTGAATTCCAGTGGGTCTTGTAGGTTCTTGGGGATCCTTGTTCTGGAGTACCATCAGAGATCAAATGCTCAGGGATTCCAACTTCATGAATGAATATTTTCAACCCTTGATGCGCTTGCGATTTGTCCTGTATTGGTATAAATACTTCAAACCCATTTCCATTTGTAAAGATCTGTGCACATTTTTCTTGTCTCATAATACTGGTGGTTCTAGCATACCACGTATCAGTGTACCAGGTTCCTTGTGCAATTTTTTTGTTTCTAAAGCGCTGTGTAGGCAGCCTCTTCATCAATGGTAGTTGCAAATTCCTGAGTGCCTTCTGCGTTGTGACTTTCAATGTCTGCTCAGCTTTCTTGAAACTAATATTCCAAGTTTTGGCTAGGCGTTCACAGTCAACTTTGTTTGGACCTTCAATAGTTATCACTGATGGCCCCCATTGATTTCTTCTATTGAGAGATCTCCTTTCAAGTGTATTGTCAATTTCTTGCAAGTTAGGGGCTTGTTTTGATTTGTCTTCAGGAGCTTCCATGAAATCAAATTCTGTGTCATCAAACAAAAATTGGTCTACCCTTCGCGCGCTTGAAATATTTGTTACTGAAGAAATCCGATGAGCAATATTGCCGTCTGTTGCAATTTGGCATTCAGTTAGCATTCTTCTGGTTGATACCTGATGCAATCTCATCAGTTTGCATTGCTGCATAAGACTTGGATGCCTGTTCTCTAAGCTGGTTTTGGGGAGCATATCTGTAACATTACTTGTAGGTTCTGTTACAATCGAACTTGTATCCATGGCTTGATCTTCTTCGGTCGACATGGCTTGAATGCTAAACTGGTCCCCTGAAATTGGGTCTCCATTGTCGATTGCTAACTCAGCCATTCTGAACTTCAGTGAATGTGGATCCCATGGGGTATCATTTGTTGCAATCAAATGTTGACATTCATCAAGCTCCGTTCTTGTTGGCTTTCTTGTGGGAAAATAAGAAATCACATTTCTCATACTCAGTTTTATAAAAACTTTCCTTGGGTCGTCATCTTCCATTGGCGTTTGAATTGTAATTCCATGCTTGGATCTTGGATCAAACTGACGAGGTGTCTCTTCAACAGAGTTGAAATTGCAGTCCCTCACTTGATTTGGGCATATCAAGCTGTTCTTCAATTTATTCCCAAAGTACAGCGCTTGATGGAATACTATGATGTATACTTGACCTGATGTTGGATTTGTCCAAGCAGTTGCACAACTTCCAATTGGGATCTTCCTGATTGGCTTGTATTCTTCAGAAGAAGGGCGCAACATCAACATGTGTTGTGATCTGATCAGGATTTAGCAATATCATGTTGCTTCCAGCCGCAGTTGTGTCTGCATGTGAGTCTAACTCACAATATCCTTCTTCATTTTCTCCATCATCAAAATCTAGGGGGATATTCATCTTGTATAATGACCAGCTCACCATTTTTAACAATTTGTTCTCTAGCGTCCGGTTATTATGTCATTTCTTAGATTTTGATCCAAAGCTATCACCTGCGCCTTCATTTTCAGCTTCTTTTGCCTTTTTGGTCTCAGCAGCCTTGAGATTTCTTTTCGTCTTTGCCTGTCTCATCTGGTAGAGCTCCTGACGCTGTTCTTTTGACATTGTTTTATAGACACTTGTTGGATAGGGCTTGCATTCAACTTTTCCTGTGAACGTTCAAGTTGTCTTCTGCTTTTTATTGCTTGTCGTGCCCACAGAATACACACTTCTGGAACCTCTTTTATGCTTCCCGTTTGCAAGCTTCTTCAATCCAAGCCAATTGGTGAATAGGATAAGGCATTCATTGAAATTGTCCCGGTAGTCTTTGCTCTCATCAATTGCATCTGCTTTTGCAGCATCAAGCCGCTCATCACTGATTGAATTGATAAAGTCCCAAACAAATCTCCTTTCGTTGTGGTTCTTTTCAAATCTCAGGATTGTCCCATGAAAAGCAGTCCAATTTCTTTTGTGCTTGTTCCAATCATAATTCTTAGCATCACCAGTGTAATGTGATTCTTTCATTTCCTGATAGGTTTTGTTCAGAACCATAGTGATATTGGTATCAGTGTAAGCATGCTGCATCAACGAAATGAATGCATTTCTAGCATTTCCTGAGTTCAGTTCAGTGTTTTGGAAATGTGCCACATATTCCCAACCAGGACCTTTCCTTGTTGCATCACATAACAACCTCCAGACGACGTTGTTATCTTCATCATACTGGTGGCCTGACAAAACACCACACCTTTCATTGTAGTCACTCCAAGTTGGATAGGTATCTGTTGGACTTTGCCCGACTGTTCCAGACCTGGCTTCGTCCGTAACTTCTTCCTTCTCTTGGGGTCTTATGACATACAAGATTGGGAAACCTTCAGAGTTGAACCTGTATCTCAAATTTTGTCGGAAGCCTTCCTCCCATTCCCTAAATTTTGTGAGATCCTTTAATTCAGGTGGGGTTGACTTTTCCTGTGATTTCACGCTCGACTCCATCATCTTGATTCTGAATTGCTGCACTTCCAGATTGTTTGGGTTTGCTTTCCAGTCGATGGCCCTTGGCTTGACTCCAATCAATGGTTGATACCGGGCCCAACTCGCCCATGTGAGAAGCCTCGATGATAGCCTGTTACCATAGTGGATACTTTTTGGATTAGGACAGTCTGGACTGATTGATTTCAATCCATGCATGAATGATTTGATGCTTTCCTTATTGAGGTCTGTAATTTCGCGAATGTTAGACATTCCTCCCCTCATAATTTCTTCAGCTGATTCATAGTTGATACCAAAGTCCATTAAGCTGCTTCTGAAAGCAAGCTGTTCTGGATTCAGAAATCTTCCATTGTTGAATCCCCTGATTTTTATTTTTGGTTGGGATGACCTCCTTTCGTACCGTTCAGCCCTTAGGTCGACATCTAGTTGATCCTCATCTTCTTCACTGCTCTCACTTCGATTTACGTCATCTGGATTTCTGTGTTGCTTCACCGCATCTTGTATGGCTCTGATCCTTCTCTTTACTTCCTTGTCGATGACTCTTTTCCAAGTTGAGTTCATTTCTGGGTCAGTCATAGCCTTTTCCATTACTCTCATGATTCTTTCATCAAACTCATCTTCACTATCAGGATCTTTTGGGTTATCCGCATCCTCGCCTTCACTATCAAGATCTTTCGGGTCTTGATCCACATCCATTTTTGTTTCCTCATTGAGGTCGTAGTCCTCATCATCTTTTGGGTTAGCTCTTGTGTTTCTTCTTGTTGGAGCCATGATGGGAATGGGATTTCAAATGATCGTTTTGGAGTATGGGCGTTCGATTGTTTGGATGGTGCGATCGAATATTCAATCGAAGGTGGTATGTGCGGAAAGAGAGTGTAATCGAATCGAGGATTGGATGTGAGATGTGTATTAATCGTTGGTGACTGTCGTATGATTTGCTTATCTGTTCTGTATTTATATCCGGATCGTATTTTTGTTCCGGTTTGTATACTTTCTGACTATTTGGATTGGGTTTTCGATCCGGTTTGTCTGTATTTTGTGTGAGCTTTTGCTTTTGTCGCAACTTAAGATTGTGAGCTTTCCTATCCTTTCTTGGGATTTGCTCACTCTGTATTTCTGTGGTGAAAGATTGTTTCCTGAGAATTTAGTGTTCTCTTTTTCGTTCCGGATCTTTTCGCTCTTCGAGATTTGGTGTTCTCGGTTCTCTTGCGAGCAGATGTTCTTCGCAATCTGTTGCTTTGCAAGCAGATGTTCTTCACAATCTGTTCTTTCGCAATCTGTTCCTACCGCAGAATACTTCTGGCTCAGTCTTCTGGCTCACGTCATTCTTGTTTTCAGTGAAAGATCAGTGTTCTCGGATTGGATATTGATTCCTTTCAACTGATGCCAACCTGGGCGACTCTTTTGCCTGAATCGTCCAGCCCTTTTCCCTTGCTTGTTTTGCTGGATCTCATAACCCGGTGGAGCCACCACCTTGGTTCGAGTCTTCGGCCTCTTCTTTCAAGGGAGGCCGCCCTGGTGTTGGTCTATTCCAGGGCTCCACAAGCAACCGCCCCTTTTACATCCTTGAGGGTTGATGCCGGTAGCTGATCAGGCTAATCCGGATTCTTTGGTCTTCGAGCTCAAACTGCGTTTCGGGAAACGCCATTCGTCGGTCCTCCACAGCTCGTAGAGTGATGTGGGTCTGATAAACTAGAAAAAGTGTGTCGTAACAAACAAAGTAAACGCAATCGGTCTTATGATCGATTGATTTAGTGAGCAAGGGTAATCATCTTAGACGCAGTCGACTGTATCGGCTGCAGGTTAATTACTCGTCGTATCATCGTTTCGATTTACAGCATATTACTGTGTAATTCTAAGCATACAAAACACATGTAATTAAGACACGAAACACACTGCAAAACCATCTTCGATCGGTCTTTTGTTACCGTATAATTCACCGTGATATTCTCATTGGATATCACATGTTATTGTACCTTATCATGTAGAATTAGTACTAGGTTGTACGTAGATTTTAGGGCATGATAGTGTTTTAGAGTTGTTAATTCTTCGAAGAGTGAGCTGATGGGAAAACCGAAACTCCCGCTAAGAGGCAATCCACATGAAAATCGTCGACGATCATTCACTCAGGAATAACCTTAAGATAAGGTTATTTGCCCTTATGACTTTTTGTGAGATATGCCCGCTTAGTACGCAGTGCGAATACGCGTTACACGGTGAATTCTTTTCAGAAGGACGAGCACGAGTGGAATGTGGCTCATGACTTGGTTTGCTAGTTGGGACATTGCTACTGGTAATATCTGTGTGGACAATACTAGGAGTGGAGGAAGAGGCAACTTTTCTGAATCGAACTGAATCAGTGCTGGGAAAATACTTCCAAGTGTAGGAAGGAGTACCAGTGGAGGTTGAAACAACGGCCGAACCAGAATTAGAGCTACCAGGGAGTCCAGTAGGGGTCTCAGGATTGTCAACAGTGGGATGGACAGGCGTTGGCGGTGGCACTGGTGTTGCTGAAGGCGATGGATGTGACACTGGGGTTGAAGGTATGGTGCTAACATCAGCAGATTCCCTTGGTGCTATTGAGAGAGGGATGTTACTAGTGGCTCGATTTTGGATCGCAGCCAGGCCTGGGGACCAAGCTCGGGCAGTACAGAGCAAGGAAAACTGTCCTGTTATATTGACTAATATCATACCATTCACTGTTGTCTTGTGAATTCATGAGGAAGACAAGATTGATGAATGTGTTCAAGGTCCGCTGGTCGTCTAGGCTAATAGATTGTCAACCGTTCTGACCACAGTATTCTGGATATGCAACCTGAACAGGGCTTGGGAGGGATGTGACAAATCTATCCCAGGATTTGAGATTCGCTGCAATGAGGGCTTCACATAGGTGATTGTGGGCTTCCTGAGTAACATTCAGTGTTGTATGTAGGATACAAGCAAGTTCCGAATCAAAGGATAGGAACAGGGATTTGAGATCGTCAGGTAGTGGAGGTGTTACGGGAACATCAGCGGATTTTCTCGTGGGTCGTGAGCGAGCTTTTGTATAGTCCCTTGTTGGGCTCACCATGATAATTTGAGCAGTGACTATGCTTTCTGGGACAGAGCGTCGCCGTGCTGAGATAATAGGTGCGCAGTGTACTTCAAAATCTTCTTTGATGTACTGAGAATGATTGTGCCAGTCTTTGCCTTGGTTTTCAAAGTGGATACCAAAGGCAATAAATAGGTGCAGTTCTCGTTGAAAACGCGGGCGCAAAGGAACGCGTTGGTTACCCTCCCAATATTCAAGATCATGAATATCCTGCGGGGATAGGTACTTGAGCTTCAGACCATGTTACTAGAATACGTGCTTGGATGAATGCTTTACACAGGGGGTGTCGCGATTCCTCTTGGACTCGGAAGAGATTTTGGAGGATTTTCGTTGTCGGCTCATCGAAGGAGGGAAACAGATCATGCTGGAGGCCGGAAGTATCCATGATAGATGGGCGTTGTGGTGCCATTTTGGTGGATACGAACGTATCGGGGTAAATCAACGCGTGTTGGAATAGATGCTGTGTCCTCAACAAATGTCGTACGACGTGTTGGTGGCAAGCGTCATGGATACACAGTTATCTGTGGATACAGAAAGTGGAGTATCTCGGAGATCTGAATGAGATCGGCGCGTCGTTGGATTACTGGCGTTCCGATGGTCCTTGGAATAAGTGAAGGAGTTACTTCCTGGAGTAGTAATGTCGAAATATTCCGGTTCCGTCGATTGGTTGGATGTATATAGCCTCGGAGAACGGAGTAAGCGGAACGAATTGGCTTGGTGTAGTCTCGCCGTTATTCGAAAATCACTATCGCTTGGCTGGTCCGTGAGAATAGAAGTAACGGATACAGGTACGCGTATAGGTCTTCTATTCGTGAGGTTTGAACAGCGAGGATGGGGAGTTACCGTTCTTGATAAGTCACGGCGTGTGGGAGGTGTCGGAGCAACGAAGTTCGATTGTTCCGTGGTATCTTGATCTTGAGAAGAGCTAGGCGAATTGGTGAGGAAGCGCCGTCCATTTTATCAGTGCCGTACTGGAGTGGATGCCGTGGCCTCAACAAATGGGGTACGGCGTGTTGTTGGCAAGCGCCGTGGATACAACAATCGTGTTGATACAGAAAATAAGGCTGATATCTTGATAGATATTGGAGACCAGATGGTTATCAACATCGCCGTTGTAACAAGGGGAGATAATTTGTGGGAAAAATATCGTCGTGTCCGCAACAGCGTTGGTTTGAAGAATCGGAATGGTACCGGCGTGTTCACAATAGGGAGGGCGTGCCGTTTTTGATGAGACACGGCGTGTTGAAGACGTGGTGAAGCAACGAAAGTTGGTTACACAGCTGCGTCGTCGTTTCTTGTTGTGTTGAGAATGTCTTGCAATTGCTTTGCTTGCGCGGAGCAATTGATCTATATCTTGTAGACGAAAAAGGGTGTAAAACAACTGACAGATGTAGCTGTAGTCGGTGGTTTATAGTGCTTAGCACAGTCAAATGATGGGCGTCGATGTGTCCTTGACAAGATGGTGTCATGAGGAGTGCAGACGCGAAAAAAAATATAATCCGAGAGATTCTTGGATGGAGATAGATTGCTATTGGCGTGCCCAATGCAATGGGCTTCTATTAAAGACTACGGCTTGTCCGTTGCTGTCTTTGTTGTGTAATCAGATCTGAGAACTATCGATTGTCGGCCGTAGCCGAGTCAATTGATGATCTGCTGTCAGATTGTTTCTTCGTCGAGTGCTTCTACTGTTGTCTTCTTCTTTTGCAAGCTTCAACAAGCTTGCGACTGTTAATCTATTATTTTCCTTTCAAAAGTGGCTGTTAAGCTGACTCAGTCCAAAGGCAAAGAAGGCAACAGGAGCTCTAGCTGCAGGCCGGTTGAGGTGCCGGTCTGTTTATTCTAGTATTTCTCTGATATCCACTACGATCGAGCTAGGCTCGACCGGATCTATTCTAGTAGCTACCCAGGGCACAGCCAGTTAGATCCTAGGCTTGTAGTTTTACGATAGGTCCCAATAAGGGAGCCAAAGCAAGGTTTAATCTAAAAGTATGAGATAAAGTGATGATTCTTGCTGGAGAGCAAGTATCTCTTTTAAAGATCGTACTGCCGCTACTAATACTACAAACAGCACATATTATATGTAGTATACAGCAGAAAACAAGTTCGTGAGCAAGCGCTTCGAACCTCTGCTATCTTTTCTTGAAAACAGCACACTTAAGAACAAGAGATTACATGTGCGAACCTCTAGTGTGTGTTCTTCTTTGTGTATCGACTATCGATAGGTTTTAGAACGTTGATGAATCGATATTATAAAATTAGTGGATATGCATAAGTAAGATGTAAAATGTAAAGTGGTCTCCTTCAGAAGGTCATCCGGGTTCTCTTCTCTGGTCATTTGGATTCCTTCAACCTATTCTCTGTGATTCGATTGGTCAGTCACAAGGATTATCGTTACACTATCCCCCACAGTGACTGACTGAACGATCACGATTATTGTTGCTGCTGATTTGGTCCTCGGTAAGGCGTGATCTTTCGGATGTTGTATATCTCTTCCATGGTTTCTGATCTCTGTACCTTAACTGTTCCATTAGTGAATACTTGGATGATTGGGTATGGGCCATGAAATCTCTCCTGCAGCTTTGTCGGATCATATGTCTTGACCATGACTCGATCGCCTACTTGGTAGTTATGGTTTACTCTGCTCTTATTTGTTTGCATTAGATTCTGATCGATGAGCTGCTGTCTTCTGTTGCGGATGGCCTCCAAATTGGCTATCAACGGCACGTCCACCATCATGTCCCTGTTAAATACCATGGCTCCTGGTGACGTCTGCATGGTGTGGTTTACTGCGCATTGAGTTGCGTGCATGCAGCTAGCCAAAGCGTTATCCACTATCTGCTCGGCTTCTTGCTCATTGTTGGCATGTGTAGTCCTGACTGTGACCCTTAGAATATCTCCCATGGTGCAATGTAGCCTTACACATATCGCGTTCACCTGTGGGTTCTTGACTAGTTGTTGGTACTGACTTGATTCCATGCTGGATCAGTAGCGTTTGGAATTCATGTCCTATGAATTCTCCTCCATTGTTGTGTACACATCAGTTTGGTCGGGGGTACCGCGCTAACCAACTGTTGGCAAACTGATTCGCTATGTGTTGGCTTGATTTGTTGTCAATCCTGATGATTTCAGCCATGTTGGTGACCGGATTGATGGTAGTTAACGCTTTGAATTCATATTCGCGGTTGCCTGCTTGGATTTTCCACGGGCCAATTAGATCCACACACACCTCGTTCCATGGAGCGGCAACTGCTTCTCTGGGTGGTAGTAGCCCGTATCCCCTGCTTCCTTGTTTGTATTGGTGGCAATTTATTGGACAGATATATTGCTTGCACTGTTGTTGTAGGTTCGGTGAATAGAACTGGGCTGATATTGTGTCGTACAATCGTCGTATGCCGCAGTGTCCCAGTACAATATGGTACCAGTGGATTACTTGTTGGATGAGGGTTGCTGGTATGACTATCTTCCAATTGGGTCCGTTGTTTTCATCCATTCTGTCTACGATCTGTTGTCCGTTGATGACCATGATCAGGAACTTGGCTGGGTCTTCCTGGTGTGCCGTGCGCAGATGGACGTCCTGATTTTGGTGGTTTTGGATGTTGGCTATAGTGATTGGATTGGGCATTTCTTGTAGTGGTGGTAGGTTGAGTAGGCACTCGATCCATTTATTGTTTTCGTCGATGTTGGTGAATGTTTCATCATTGATTACAATATTGTCTTTTGGTACTTGAAGTGTGTGGAAATCAACCAATGTGCCATTCATTTTGATGCTCTGCCGTCTATCCCCCACAGAGGGTGGCTCCATGTGAGGCAGCTTTGAAAAACAATTGGCAAGGACATTCTTTTTGCCTTCAATATGGGTGAGGTTGATATCGAAATTCGGACATGAACAGCTTCCAACAGAGTACCCATTGGATGGAGAAGGTGTTGAAGATTAGATTTTTGTGGTCGGTATAGACGTGTAGGACTCCTCCATGGAGGATTTTCCGATAATCGGTTAGTGTGAGAATAATTGCCAGGAGCTCTTTTTCTGTGGTGGTGTAGTTCTGTTGCGCTTTGGAGAGTTTGCGGCTGAAGTATGCGACAACGCGGCCGTCTTGTATGATGACTGTGCCCAGCTGATAGTCTGAAGAGTCTGCGTAGATGTGAAATGGTTTATTGTAGTCGGGGTAGACGTTCATTGCATCTGCTGCTAGGATGGCTTTCATCTCCTCAAATGCCCTTTGCTTGGTCGCGTCCCAGGTGAATTTCTTTGCAGTTTATCATCTCCGTGAGTGGTGCGAGGACATGTGCTCTTCTCGGCCAGAAGAATTTGTAGTAGTTCACAGCTCCTATGAGTGAGCGGACGTGTGTGATGTTCTGTGGTGGTCCCATTCTCAGCACCGCGTTGACCTTTCATTTCCAAGGTTTTATTCCTTCCGGTGTCATCCAGTGTCCTAGGAAGTTGGTTTCTTTGACAAGCCAGCTGCATTTGAGTGGATTGCATTTCATGCCATTACTCGAGAATTGGTCCAGTATCTGATCCAGCACTGCTAAGTGGTGATCGAACGATTCGTTCGTCCAAATTCCCACATCATCGATATAGCAAGTGCAATCGAGTCCTTCCAATATTTTGGTCATGATGTGTTGGGATACATCGCTGCTGATCTCTACCCCCATGGGTAGTCTCTTGTACCTGAACAACCCATATGGTGTTGTGATTGTGCACAGCTTTTGGCTCTCTTTGTTGAGTTGAAAACAATAGTACTGCATTGACAAATCGATCTTTGTGAAATAGGTGTATCTTCCTCATTTGTTCATGATGTCCTGTATTCTCGGAAGAGGGAAGGGCTTCCTGTGGATTCTGTTGTTGAGTTCTGGGAAGTCCGAGACCCACCTGACTCTATTATCCTTCTTCGGTATGATGAAGGTTGGGAAAGCCCAATCTGATGGTCAGCATGGTTCCAGGACTCCATCTGCTATCAGGTTCGCTAGTTCTTTCTGGAATATTTCCTCTCTCTGATATGTCACGGGGTAAGGCTTCATATGAATTGGTTTGGCATCCCTTTTCAGTTCAATGTGGATTTCATTGTGTGGATACAGTCCCAACTCGCCATTGAATACAACCTCATGTTTCTGAATCATAGTTTGGAATTTCCTTTTCTGTTCCTCAGTCATGTGGTTTTGTTGCTTCGCCACCGATTCTGCTGTGACTCTTTGGTAGCTTCTTTCTAATATTTCAGTGGACGTGTTCTCAAATAACTCGGCGTCCTCGGCTTCTTCCGGGCTTACTCGCGTCATTCTTGTTGTATCTCTCATAGGAATAGTCACATCCATCCAAGTGATTGTATGGTTATTGAATGATAGAACGATTCCGGCGGATGATAGGAAGTCTCTGCCTAATATGACATCATATCTGCAATGCTCTGAATCGAATATGGACGCTGAGATTCCCGCTGTCTTTCGACCATTCACAAATTTGGGTAATTGCATCTCTTTCAGCTGTACCTCACGCGAGGTGTCGAATTCTCCATTGGTTGCTGTTGTAATTTGCTTGTGTCCAATAGTGCCGGGGCTTCACCCCAAACGGCATTGACCTTTTGTTTATCATTGTTTTTGTGCTACCGGAGTCAAGCAGCGCCATATATGGCCTATTGGCTGCTACCCCTTGTATCTTTCTGATTTTCAGTAACACCGTAGGCGTTGCGTCACTTGCAGCGGCCCTTGGCCCTGACGGTGCTTCTGTGACCTCTAGCCCATTTTCAGTGGCCTCAAGCCCTGTTGTTATTGTCTCGTTTTGCAACGTGAGATTTTTCCCTGGCCTGTAGCCTTTCTTCAGTGGCCTGTAGCCCTGTTCTCTTGGTGGCCCTTGGCCCCGTTGTTACGTTTGCATTCGCTCTGGTTGCTAGTCATTCATATTGACCTTGGTTCTGTCCCAACTCGCTGCTGGGGTTCCAGTTGGTGAAATAACTGGCGTCACTCGCTGTTATGTTTGAGAACGCATCTCGCCCATAGTTGTAATTGCTTTCATTGTTGAAGTCTCCTCTTCCTGTTCCATTGCCTCTGCCTTGGTATCCCCCTCGACCTCTGCCACCAAATCCTCCTCAACCTCGGCCTCCAAATCGACCGCTCGTATTGCCTGAATGGGTACTGTTGTTGTCTGACCCCACATATTGTGAATAGGGTGACATTTGGTTCTTCGGATTCTGGTAACATTGATCCCAAGTATGGTTCCCTTGCGGATGCTTCCTGCATTTGTGTCCACCATTTCCTCTGCCTCTTCCAGCGCCTTTGCCTTCTCTTCCGGCGCCTCTTCCTCGTCTGAAACCATTCTGTTTATTCTTTCTTTCTTGTCTTCTTGTTTTGTCGGCGTTGTCCTTCTTCCTTGTCATGTAGTCGCGAATCTGCACGATAGAAACTTCCCTGAAGTTGACTGCTGTATCCATGTAGGCATCCTGCCAAGATCTAGGATGGGTCTTGAAGAACATTTGCTTCCTTTGTTGCTCGGTTAAATCTGTATCATCGACGCCTGGCAGCATGTCAATGTAATCCAAAATGGTATCAATCCTGCTGAAGTGGTCATGCTCCGATACGTCCATAGGCTTTGCCATGTATTGATGCTCGAATGCTGCTACCATTGTTCCTTTTGCATCCAGATCCGATGTGATGGCGCTGATGTATCTTTGCACCCTTGCCTTGAATCCTTCCTTGGTGTGTTCTATTTCACGGTTTGCGATTGCTTCATTCCATCTTTTCCTTGGTCCCCTGGACAGACATTGCCCCCACTGGGTGTGCCATCTGTTGACTGGCATTCCTAAATCTTCACATGTGTCCACAAACAACTCGTACTTATACATGATTTCTTCTACCTCCAAATTCTGCACTCTTCTGATGTTTTTCTTGCCTGCTGACCTGTTTGTGGCTCTCGCGTAATCCACCACAATCTTGTGGCTGTCATGGTCTTCTGTGACGTCAAACGTCCGTTTGTAGTGGATGCAAGGTTGGAACTGGGTGTTCATTGTTCTTGGTATTGCGTGTTAGTATTTCCTTTTCGCGTAGTCTTAATGTAATTACAGTGTATCGAACTATCGATATGTTTTAGAACGTTGATGAATCGATATTATAAAATTAGTGGATATGCATAAGTAAGATGTAAAATGTAAAGTGGTCTCCTTCAGAAGGTCATCCGGATTCTCTTCTCTGGTCATTTGGATTCCTTCAACCTATTCTCCGTGATTCGATCAGGTCAGTCACGAGGATTATCGTTACACTTTGATTACTAAGTATCAACTTTGATCGTAAGAGTGACGAATGTGCTTCCTTCTGTCGATCACTAAGTATCGAATTTGGATGTCAGAGTGACGATTGCACCTCTGGTTCGGTCGTACTCCGATCTCGCATAGAGAAAGATATAACCTCTGAGTCTCATTATTCCAAACACTAAAGGTACATGTGACTCGATCAGTTGTATCTTCGAGTTGTAGTATCGTATCATTCCAGCTGCAGTACTGTAGATTACGTAGGAATGTACGTAAGTAGGTTCAAGTACTGTAGCTTCCTCATACGTACGAAAGGAATTAAATAATGAGAGATTATTATTAGTATGTCAGAGCAGTGTCCGACACCCCTCTTAGCAAAATGCGCATGATATAAACGTAACGGTCAAAATCTCTGACACTCTAAGATAACCACTTTACAGTAAAACCATCCAATCAAATTCAACCATTCATAATGTATGCGCATGCGTGCGCATGTACGGGTTTGATGCGATGTGGGATTGGATCGAACCAATGAAATTCAACCATATTGGTATAAAGAAACCCGGATATATGTCCCTACGAGTGATGGTAGTACAAAATCTACTGTAGTACAGAACCTACATAGAAAGTACTGTAGTAAAAAATCTGCGTAGTATCTACGATAAAGAAACCCGGATATACATCCCTATGAGTTGTTTGAAGTCGATTGAACGAGGCCTTCGATCATACTAGTCATCTTGCTTCTACAGGAATCTTATCGTACGGGAATGAATGAATGAGACGCAAATGAATGAATGAGACACGAATGAATGAATGAATGAATGAGACGCGAATGAATGAGACGCACGGTCGATCGTACGAGTCATCTTGTTTCTACAAGAATCCAGGAATGGAAGTGGGAATGAGATTTTACCACTTACTGGTTCCGATTCTCCTCCTTACTAAAAATAGGCCCTTATGTACTAGAATCTACAGGGCACAAGGTAGACCCCCCCTACAGCCCCTGGTAATGAAGGTACAGGGCATGTGAGAACAGCGCCGGAGTATTAGCGGGCCGGTGCGAATATTAGTGATTTAGTGTGTGTATTGGAGTATCAACAGATCGATGCACCAATTTTAGTGATCTTAGGAAAGAGTGGATTCATCCACTCACAATCTCAGTAACAGAATAATTCAATGTAATAAACAAACAACCAATTCAAATAGCCAAAACGCCAATCTTCTCCTGCATTGTTCAGGGCCCTTCAAACATACTTTGAAGTATTCCGAAGCGCTCTGGAATACCAGTGAGGAGTTGGCATCAAAGCTACATATCAACGACGACAAGGACGATGATAACAAGAAGCGATTGAGACAATAGAAGAAGAAAGAACAAACTCCAAGAAGAAGAACTCCATGAAACGCACCCCAAGAAATACAAGAACAACAAGGAAGCAGGATCGGTATCAACAGAAATAAGAATCGATAGGACCGATTATCAAAGAAGAAAGATCCCCAAGAAGAGAAATCCATGCAGCAACAACAGAATACTCCAAGAGTGGCAAAGAAGAAAGATCCCCAAGAAGAGAAATTCGTGCAGCAACGACGGAATACTCCAAGAGCGGAAAGAAGAAAACAAACAACAGAAGCAGGATTGGTATCGACGGAAACTAAGAATCGATAGGGCCAATTATCAAGAATAAACAAAGCAGGATCGGTATCGACAGACTCGATAGGGCCGATTATCACAAAAAAAAAAGCAGGATCGGTATCGACGGAAATAAGGAATCGATAGGGCCGATTATCAATTATCAAGAAGAATCAAGATCAAACAACGGCAGGCTGGCTAATAACAGGGAGTCAGCGGAAGAAGAAGAAGAAGTGTGAGGAACGACGCAGACCGAGTAAGGAGAAACAAAACCTACCAACAAGCGACCCACCAATATCAAGAAACACGGATAGAATATTCGAACGACCGGGCATTCGGACAATAACGTCGACCGGTCGGAAAATACAAGAAAGACCTACCAAGATCCCGTAGGAAGCAGAATCGGGCATCCGGAAGATACCGTCGAACGACCCGGTAATACAATACAAGAAAGTTATTTTCACCTTCAGTCTGCAAGTGGGGGAGCCGACACTGCACGATTCCCTTGCAACCTGACTTTGAACATTGAAACGCACATCGAATGGATGATAGAGCAGAATGGCACGCGGCAAGAAACGCAGAATGAGCCAGAAGACTACGATTTGAAACAGAAAGAAGCAGACGTTGGCTACCTGAACAAGAGGCCGCAGCAAGAAACCAAGAGATAGAAATTGAGTTCGGAGAAGCAGATAACGCAGATACCGACGACGACACAAGCTCAGAGGAGACGAGTACAGAAGATACGAGTTCCACGGATCCAAGTTTAGAGGAGAACAAAGACAAGGAAGATAGTGCCGAAGATTCAAGCAGCTCAAGTGAAAGCAGTTGGAGTGACGACACAAGCAGTAACAATTCGAAAATGAGCTACCCCAAGGTGCCAAAATTGCCTTGCGATGAAGAAGTCAACTTTGAGGGATGGTATCGGAAGTTCCTGACACATGCAAGCAGCAGAAAGTACCTGACTATGGAGTCGGCCAAAGCCCATACTGATCTCCCCCCGGAAGGAGAACTCACGGAATACAGTGACATGAACAAGGCACAGAAGAAGGCGCTTAAGGCACACTCCAAAGCATTGAACGACCTGCACATTGCGTTCGAAGACAATCCTGCGGGCGAAGCTATAATCAAGAAATCCAAGATTGATAGAGAGGGATCATGGGAGGATAATGCGAAGATTACTCTACAATGGCCAAGGGGCCAAGTGCATCGTATTTTTGAAGAACTGTTCAAGCGGTACAGGAAAACCACCACCCCTGCTGATAGACTGCAGCTCGAAGAGGACCTAAGAGACATCAAGATGTCAATGACCGCAAACCCAAAAGGGGTATTTCAAGAACTATTTAGAGTGGTTCAAAAATACCAATACAAGACAATCAAGCCAGCCCCCGACGACTTATATGCCACAATACTTTGCGCACTGCCAAAGTATCTTGTGATGCATCTGTCAAAGGACGTGAGTATGCTACGGCAGGAGGATGCACCACCATTTGCAATTATTGAGAAGATGGAAACCATCGCAGAGGACCTATACAACAACATGTTGGTTAAAGGCATAACAACAGCATCAAGCCATAATGATATGGTTTTGTTTGGTGCAAAAACGGCCGATTTAGGGCCACCGCCGGAGAAACGAGACAAGTGGGTGATGAATGCAAAATGTTATTGGTGCCAAGAGTTGGGCCATAAGGCTTATATCTGTCCGCATCGCGCGGCGGGCAAACCAAAAGTTGACAGAAAGGCAAACGGCAACAACGAAAGCAACAATAACAGTAACAACAATGAAAACAACAACAACAACAGCAATGGAGGACAACACGGACGTCCCAAGTGCAGTATATGTGGTGGGAAACATAGAGACGTAGTGTGCTGGGAAGATGACCGGAATGCGCATCAACGACCACCCCATTGGAAACCAAAGAAGAAAAGTGATATACAAGGAGCTGTGATCAATTTCGATTTTTATCTATGAGCGATAGATGATTCCTTTGAAGCAGGGGAGTGTGTTTGAAGTTGATCGAACGAGGCCTTCGATCATACTAGTCATCATGCTTCTACAGGAATCTTCTCGTACAGGAATGAATGAATGAATGAGACACGAATGAATGAATGAGACACGAATGAATGAGACGTGCGGTCAATCGTACGAGTCATCTTGTTTCTACAAGAATCCAGGAATGGAAGTGGGAATGAGATTTTACCACTTACCTGGTTCCGATTCTCCTCCTTACTAAAAATAGGCCCTTATGTACTAGAATCTACAGGGCACAAGGTAGACCCCCCCTACAGCCCCTGGTAATGAAGGTACAGGGCATGTGAGAACAGCGCCGGAGTATTAGCGGGCCGGTGCGAATATTAGTGATTTAGTGTGTGCATTGGAGTATCAACAGATCGATGCACCAATTTTAGTGATCTTAGGAAAGAGTGGATTCATCCACTCACAATCTCAGTAACAGAATAATTCAATGTAATAAACAAACAACCAATTCAAATAGCCAAAACGCCAATCTTCTCCTGCATTGTTCAGGGCCCTTCAAACATGAGTGATCGTAGTACAAAACCTACTGTAGTACTCAACCTACGTAGAAACTACTAGAAACAAACCCGGATATATGTCCCTACGAGTGATGGTAGTACAAATCCTACAGTGGTCCACAACCTACGTAGAATGTATGGTAGTACAAAACCTACACTGACAGCTATGTAAGAAAGGAACCCAGGATATACAGAATGGGACCAACAAAACCCGGATGTATGGTCGAAACCTGGATGTATGGTACAAAACCTACATTGACTGAAAAAATAATAACTAGGGTTATTATTTATTTTTAGTATAAAATAACTGGGTTATTATACACTACTTTGTAAGACTGCGCGCGCGAAGGTCTGTCAGACAGTCTGACAACTGCTTGATTCAGGTAAAAATAATGATCCTACCTAAAGTGGACATTGTTGTGTTTGAAAAGTGCATGGCAAAAGTGTACGGATGTACCAAAGAAAAAGTGAGAGACTGAGGACCCGATACCCTACAAAAATAGTCGGCTCCGTTTGGTTCCATTCTAACCATAACTCTAATCATAATTCGTGGCTGGGCCGAAAGTATTTTGCTAGGCCATAAGTATGTCATCCTTGCCCTCACATTTCTGAGAGCCAAGTCAAAATTTTGATTCCTAAAGTATGATTGGTTCGGTTTTGACCTGAACCGGCAGGCTTTTTTTTAACACGGCTATCTCTATCTTGAGCCAAACGGAGTATAGGAACGTGCCTAAGGGACGTTCCTATGACCGGTTTTTGGCTTGGCTCGGCTTGGCTCCAAAAATAGTGGTTGAGTCCAACAATTTTGGGGTTGGAGCCGAGCCGAGCCAGCTTCTGACACAATATGCCACGCTAGATTGGCTCAGTTTGACTTGGTTTGGCTTGATTCTAACCCTAATAAACTAATCCTAATAAATATGCTGAAAGCAATTAATTAATAGAGCCAAAAACCGGCCATAAGTATTTCTACCCTACAAAAATTACGGTTGAAAACCAGACACACCTCCTTTACTACATTGAAATCCAAAAGTGGAGAAAACAAAGATAAAATAAGAAACAAGAAAGATTGCGTAAGAAACAAGAAAGGTACAAATTAATTTGTCATACAAAGAAGAGCAACAATAAGTAAACACTTGGAATTCATATGTAAATTCAAAGGACTAAACATAAACACCTGTGAGGAAACTACTAATGCTGCTCATGAAAAGCAATACCGGCTCAGAATGACGTCTCATTTACTCAATTAAAAACACCAAAATTCTTTTTTCCTTTTTTCTGACGCCAAGCCGGAATTCTCATTCCTAAAGTATGCCGGTTTGATTTTCTTGATCTGAACTGGCTGGCTTTTTTAAAATTATAGCCCTTGGAGCCAAACCAAGTCATAGGAACGTGACTAGTAAGGGGCGTTCCTACTGCTAGTTTTTGGCCCGACTTGGCTCAAAAATAGCCATTGAGTCCAAAAATTCTGGTGTTGGAGCCAAGTTGAGCCGAGCCAACTTCTGACACAATATGCCACACTAAATTGGCTTGGTTCAGCTCCATTTGACTCCATTCTAACCCTAACCCAACCCTACGCTATTCTACTGTACTAACATATGTATGTATGTAGGTGCCTACGAAAGAAATTTAATAGAGCCAAGCCAAGCCAAAGTTCTAATTCCTAAAGTATGATTGGTTCCATTTTGACCTGGACGGGCAGGCTCTTTTTTTAATAAGGCTATCTCTATCTTGAGCCGGACCAAGCCGGACCAAGCCGAACCAAGTCATATGAACGTGCCTAAGCATCTTTCATACTATTAGGAGGAAACAATGTACTCCAATTCAAGTAACCATTGTCTACTACTACTTCATATAAGCCAACCAACCATAAAATATCTAGCTTACATCACCATTTGAATTGAAGTCAAACAAGGAGAACTCCACATTATTAAGTAGTTCCCAATTCTGTAGCCAATACTACACACCATATCAAATGCTTGAAGAGTTATTTCATTGCATCCGCTATTGGGATGTGTACTATTATTTTCCTTCTGAATCTGGTCCATTGAGAGTCTGATTCAAAGGCTTCTGAAGAACAGCAACGCTGTGTTAGTGTGTTAGTAGACAAACCATTGTACTCTACGCGTGACAATTGTGGTTGGATACTTTCGGCAACGGATAATCGAACTACAGGCGAGACTATGGAAACGCCGGATCTCTTCTTACTGTGAACTTGTTCAGATACAGCGAGACAGACCTTAGTAATGTAGATTACAGGTAGTTGGTAGCAACTAGTGTGAATTTTGGGATATAAATCAGTTGAATGTTAAAAGTATGAGATAAAGTGAAATCTTGCTGAAATGCAAGATATCTCTTTTATTGAGGTGAGATACGTTGCAACTGCTGTTGCTGTAGTGATGAGATTACTTGCTGATTATTTCCGTACATGCATTGATCATTGACCGTATATATCTGTATATATATATATATATATATATTGTGTGAGAAGCTTCAAACAACGGTTTTCTTCTCTTGCTCCTTTAGGAAGATCTTATGATATGTTTATCAATAGAATCAGGAATTGCTCCCGTAGCTCGTGTGATACTTTCCGAAATCAAAGTTTGCTCACTGAAGAACAAGGGCAATATTAGAAAATAGAGATTGCTCACCACCAATACGCGATGGGAATTGATGTGCTGTGGGAATCAGTATGCCGTGGGAATCAATTACTTGGTTGATACAGGACTCATTGATTCGTACGAATAGAATAACTGCCGCCGTGTAGCTTTGGTACTTTTGGTCACAAAAGGAATTTAATACTCCCCATGTTTCCTTGTGAAATGTCATCACATTTACATGATGCTTCCATCATCTTGCAGGAGGTCGCCGGTATTTCCACAGAAGTGGAAGATGGGCTTGAGCAGTGGATACACAACTGAGTGTCCCCAATGCTTGGTGAGGATATCTGCACAATTATCTTTACCAGGAATGTGCAGCATTAGAATGAAGCCTTTCGCTATCATGCTTTGTACGTAGTGATACAATAGGATATGGTGACGTTTATGCAACCTTGCGTAAGGAAAGGTTGACGTCTGAATCATCTTTTCCTTGTCTCCCCACGAATAGGAGATATCGTGGACTTGTGTTCCGAGGTATCGGAATGAGTGACGTAGGTCAACAATTTGCTGGATGCAAGTTCTTCCTGCGACAAATTCAGCCCCAAATGTGGCCGTTTCCGTAGTGGCTTGTTTCTTTGAGAACCACATCATAGGAGTTTTGTTCTCAAAGTGAAGGATGCCGGTTACAGCCTTCCCACTGAGAATGTCATGCATGAGATTTGCATCATAGAAGTGTGTCAACACTACTGTCTTCCCAAGTGGTGCAGGAGCATCGCCGGGTAGCTCTCCAGAATGCTCCCCATAGACGGTGTTGGACCAATTGATGGTGTCCAGTTCAGTCAATATAAAATCTGGGGGTTCCACATGGAACCTGATCTTAAAATGTCTGAACTTGGAGATATATCTGTAGATACGTTTGGCACGATCAAGATGTCCTTCTCTGGGTTGGGCCCTAAAACTTGAGAACGTCATTACGGCTGTTTGGACATCAAATTGTCCAATGGCAATGATCCATTGAAGTGAGCCGGTCATGCTTTGGTATTTCTGGATACCAGTTTCTTCCAGGAATGCTGAAGAGTCCAATTCAGGATGATTGTTCTCGACAATGGGTGATTGGAACCTAGTGTTAGGTTTGCATGCGAACATTTGTTCATAAGATGCTTCCATTTTCTTGATGAATTTTATGGGGTTCATGCAAAGAACACCATGTTCATCTCGTTCAAATCCACAACCTAGGTGAAAGTTCATAGGTCCGGATCCCTTCAGTTTGAAGTTGTATGGCTCTGACTTTAGGATCTCCAGAAACGAATTGGGATCAGCCATGCAAAGGCATAGGTCGTCGACATATGTGCATATGAGTTCATATACACGCTCCCCATGTTTGTTCATTCCAGGCTTGAGAAAGATTTCTGGTTCGGCGCGGGATTGTTTGAAGCCGAGTTTGATGAGGCATGCTGCTAGTAGATCACCAAAGCACTTGCCTGATGATCGGAGTCCATATAGAGCCTTGTAGATAACCAATAGGTGACCCTCTAGTGGTCCAAATTCTGGACCCGCCTTGATACAGACTTTCTCGCATGTCACTGCTTCAAGATAAGCATTTCCTATGTCTGTACCCCATGCTTCCAGACTGTTCAGTTCAGCTAGGAACAAGCACATGCGTAGACCGTGGAGTGATACATCACCGGCGTACACACTGTGGACGGGGACTTCAGTAAGGTTGTCATTTGCAACAAGACAAGCCTTGTGTCTACCATCATGTTTGACAGCATATATCATGTGTACCTTGATCTGTTGAAACCCATTTGGGATGGAGCTTGCTTTGTACATTCCTTTATCAATGAAGATATTGTATTCCTTGAGCTGTTCCATTTCAAGAGTAATGGCGTCTTCCTATTTGTGGTTTCCATTGGCTTGGTCAAATTGGAGGGCTTCTTTGTGGTTACGGGGTACCTTGAAACCGTACTGATATTGCAGGGTGGTACGGAAAGATCAAAGTTTGGCTTGATGCACGAGTCGATCAAGTTTCTTGGTTCTTCGTGCAAGGTTGGTGATTCGTTTGAGACGTTTCCAGCCTGGGAGGTCAAGCATGTTGTTGTCTTTCCCATATTTGGCAACGGTAACAGGATCATCAGCCGCAATGTTGGCTAATGGTTCATATGTCCGTTCCATATTTTCCCATTCAATCCAAAGGTTATACTTAGAGCCTTTGTACTGAGGGTGCTTATTATCCAATGGACCTTGATGTCCTAGGATGCGGCGAAACGACCAAAGTTTGCCATCTTCTTGGGTCGAATCACGGTGGATGTAGTTCATGACATCGTTGTATGCAATGATATTGTCAAGTTCGTCATCAGAGTGCTTGCACTTGAATTTGATGAAATCTTTATTGTGTTTAAGGCTGTCTTCTACATCGACAATGGTAAGGCGTTTCCAAGTACCATCAGGATTGGGTACAAGGAAAGATCTTCCTTGTCGGTCGGCAATTGGGATGGTCGGGATGGTAAGAGGTTTACCATCATCATCAAATTGCGCATTGCCTTCTTCGTCGGTAACAACTACCTGTGATGGGTCTACTGTAGGAGTAGTAGGGTTGGTGTGTGGAGTCGTGATGTCACTAACATCAGAGTATGCTAGCTCCGGTGGATCAAAATCATCTTCAGTAAGGAGAACGCCATCGGATGTCTTGCTGAAGATGTGTGTCATAGGAGGACCATCAAAACTCTCCCCATAGTTGTGAGGGAGTGGAGAAGGGGACCAGCTTGGGCTGTCATCGACCTTCTTATAAAGAAAGCTTGGTAACGAGGGGTGGGCAGGTGGTTTGATAACCTGATTACCAGATGCTGGAGGTTGGCCAACTTCTCGTGTCTGAATAGGAGATGACGTAGCCTGGTGCTCGGTAGTGGCTGGAGGCATGTTGTCTTCAGGTGCCACAGGATTGTCGAGGCTCTTCTTGGTGTTGGAGTCTGTAGTGGATTTGGCAGTAGTAGGAGCAGTTGGAACGTCCTGCGGTTTGGGCTTCTCAGTCGGAGCATCTGTAGTCGTATGCTCCCCATGTTTTGTGAGTGTAGGGGTGTCACCGGTTGCATACAATCGAGGTACCAAATCCTTTGCTTTACGACATGCGACGAAGCCGTCAGTTGGTAAAGAGGCCAACCCGTTTGTTGCGTGACTCAGGTGTAAGAGCAGAGCAAACACCAGAACGGTCAAGCAATTTGTTGGTAACTGGATCCCAGATCTGGAAGCATAGGCCATTGCCAACATGTTCGACAATGCCAACGAAATGACCAAGGCGTTTGGTAGACTGGGTACCGAAAGGGGAGTCATTGGTCTTGAAATAAACGGGTTCAAACCAAAAGAAACTGGTATACGCGCTAATATCACCAAGGGTACCAGTGGCAATGAAGACCGGTTGCTTATCTGATAGAGTAGGATCAGAAATAACATTGAGGAGTCCAGCGACGTATGTCATACACAACAACCATAGATGTGGTGGTGTGCCGGTGCAATCCATGACGCGGTTGACGATACGTTTAAACGTTTGATATCGGCGTTCAAATTGATTCTGGTGTTGGTGATAGGGTTCACTCTGCCAAATTCCAATCCATAACATCTTGAGATAATCAATGACCCGCTTGCTAGATTGGTAATTTCCATGATCACATAAGAGGCAAAGAGGTCTGCCCCATTTTCGAACGAAGTTCTGAAAGCATGGTAGGAAATCACCGGTGGTACGCATCTCTTCGACATGTATGATATGGGATTTACAACCAAAGAAGATCTGTGCAAGTTTGGCTTGAAGAGGTTACCATCGGGGCTAACCGCTAAGGATCCATATTGCGCTGAATTTTCAAAGGTCGCCTTGATGCAATCTGTAGAAACCCAACAAAAGAAGGGTTTCAGAGATAGGTAGTCATGCTCGTTAGGATAACGTTCACGAGGTGTGGTTGTGACACAGGGTGTGTCATCAGTAGTACAGGCCGTGGGAAAAGCAAGAATCGTATCAGAAATTGGGGGCGGAATACAGCGAGCTACACGTTCCTGATGGTCATAATCGGTAGGAGTAAGCCAGAAGGATCAATCGTTGATGCCGTTATCATCAATAGCAAGAAAAGCTGATTGATTGCATTGTACTGGAGTACGAACTGAGAGATGTAACCGTGGACGAACCAGGAGATACAGAGATATCCAAACCTTCAAGACAACGTGGGTTTCCGTATTCGTCATATGCCGGATACAGAAGCTGCTGCAATTGTGGTGGATACTTCTGAAGGAAGGTTTCATTTTTAGCACTGATGATGGTATCAAGGACGGATGGGTCTGAGTGTTTATCCGATGTCATGATGGCATGTGGGAGTGCATTGAATTCATCAGTGGTATATTTGCACATGGCAAGGATATGGCAAGCCATGGCGAATGCTGAGGGGCAATGCGTATCCATCAGTGGTGGTGATTACTTGCCCACCGCCTGCTTTTGATGGATGTATCATCGACCGTAGAGAAATATGCTTCCATCTGCCCGGAAGACAGGATAGAAGGGTGTCTTCCCAGTGTATGCGCATTTGTTGAAAATGAGGATAATGGGGCCTCTATTCGAAATGGAATATGCTCCGCATGTTGCAATGGGAATATTCTGCACTTGGTGATTGTTGATGCCTGTTACATTGACATACCGAGGCGGGATATCTTTGGAGATGAGACATGCATCATTACCGATGATACAACCATTCGCACCACGGTCAACCATAGCCAACCCGGGATTGGATACAGTAGCCTTATGGGCACGATATGTATATGCGGATACGTGATTGTCGTGCTGTAAGGTCAAGTTGTCTTCGGGATTGTACCATTGGTGAAAGTTAACTGAATAGGAAGATTTTCCCACGGGTACAAGAGTATCACCATCCCTTTTGTATCGGATATCAGGGTTACTCAGAAAGGAATCTGGCAGGGTGAGCAGGCGGCACAGATGACTTGAGGGGTTGTTGGTCCTTGGAGGAGGAAGTCTGAGACTTATAGACACCAAGTGATGCATGGAAGACGCCTCGACGGTCATTTTCAACAGCCGGATGTAGATCCTCTGAAGCATTGGTATGGTTATCACCGCTCGAGGTGTCATCTTCGAGGAACATGACCAAATATTCATGCGTATATGCCTTCTGGGTAATGGGTTTAACGGCGTTGGGGTCCAGTTGGCCATCTGGAAGCAATTCAGACCGCAATGAAGCGACCACTATTTCCTTGCCTTCGGCGGAAAAATTCAGCCAATTCTTCATGTCTTGACGTGATAGTGCCTTCCATATCCCAGTAGGCAAGCGTGTGGTAGGATCAGGTGAACGTCCAGCCTTGAATACCGCGTAGTCTTGATAGTCACCTTCAAATTTGATAGGGAGAGCATATTTGCTAGAATTGTGCCCTTGATCTGAAGAGAAGTCATGAGCATGTGCACATACTGTAGACTTTGGAGCAGACATTGTTGACTGAGAGTCTAGGCGAGTAGCCTCGAGTAAGAGTGTGATCTTGAGCTTGTGGATAGCAGCGGCTTCAGCTACTATATCTGTGACTGGTACTATTCGGGTAACTGGGTTCCTTGACCTCGGCAAACTGTTTGCTTAGTTGAAAGCTGGAATAGCATGCTTGACATAATGCTGATTTTGCGGTATGGTACTCGTTGTCGGTCAAAAATACACGTAGCGTACTTACGTACATTCTACGACAGTTATATCCATTCTACACTTGAAAAGTTACTTGTGCTCCTCCAGAGATAAAAATGACTTCAAGTATCAAGATATCTACGTCACATCATGTGTTCTCTGTCTTATGACGAGTTGCACATGACATACGACTGGTTAAGATATTACTTATTGCAATCAAGAAAGTCAATACCAATTCCGAATGGGCCTCATTTATCTACCTACTCTACGAAACAAGCATAGGCCCATCGAACAAGGCACTTAACCTCGTAAATGGCTGATACCATCAAATGACCGATACAGTAAGACCAACACGGCGCTAATACAGCAACAACAGTATCGGTACGAGAATGGTAACAAATAACCTGGGGAAGATCTCTACCATGTAAAATACAGCAGAGAGCCCCGATACAGTAAAAATACACAGTAAAAATAAGAGCCTCTCTCTGAGCTCGCATCTCTTTAAATTTAAACAATTCGTTATACCTATCCGGTCGATTTTTAGAGTAACAACAGTATGCCTCGAGCTTTGCCTTGAAGCCGAACGAGCCAGTGTTCGAATCTTGAGTCATTCGTGAGGGGCGTGAACGACTTTTCATCTCATGATTTTTGGCACCAAGATTCATACTTCACTTGTTGAGGAGACCTGTTCTTATTTGTTCCTGGAGGGGGAGCTGGAGGATTCAATATAGATTCGTTCTGAAGACGCAGTGCACGTGTCATACGGAAGGCACTGAAACTGTCGTACGAATATGATTCTACATCCCTCCAATCCGTTTTGCTCTTGCGTAAATCCTTGGTGAAATCCGCGAGTGCTTCAATGGTCCGTTGGATAGAGCGATGAAGTTGTGTTGGTAGTCCACTACTTTCATCCATGTAGGTAAGTTCACGAGCAAAACCATGTTCAAGAAGTGCATTGAGGAAAGTCGACCACTCGTGTTATCCTCCTTCGAGAAGGGCATCGCATAGTAGACTGTCATCTTCCTTCGTGATGCGGAATATGGATACAAGGATCAACTTCATATGGTCGTCAAAGCTAGGAAGACTGATTGCGTCTACATTGCCGCCATCTCCATCATTGACCCCACCACCTGCAAGATTGGCAGGCATGTTCAATCGAGATGCGTCCGAGTTGCCGGAGGGATTGCGTCTCACGAGCAAAACCATGTTCAAGAAGTGCATTGAGGAAAGTCGACCACTCGTGTAATCCTCCTTCGAGAAGGGCATCGCATAGTAGACTGTCATCTTCCTTCGTGATGCGGAATATGGATACAAGGATCAACTTCATATGGTCGTCAAAGCTAGGAAGACTGATTGCGTCTACATTGCCGCCATCTCCATCATTGACCCCACCACCTGCAAGATTGGCAGGCATGTTCAATCGAGATGCGTCCGAGTTGCCGGAGGGATTGCGTGGTGAAAGAGAACGACTTCGTAGACCATCTGCAATTGGCATATGCCAGCGTACATATCATGGTCACTTTCATTCCTGTTCTTCGTATGCAAGCCACCTTAGAGCTTGCGACTGTTCATCTATTATTTTCCTTCTGAATCTGGTCCATTGAGAGTCTGATTCAAAGGCTTCTGAAGAACAGCAACGCTGTGTTAGTGTGTTAGTAGACAAATGATTGTACTCTACGCGTGACAATTGTGGTTGGATACTTTCGGCAACGGATAATTGGACTACAGGCGAGACTATGGAAACGCCGGATCTCTTCTTACTGTGAACTTGTTCAGATACAGCGAGACAGACCTTAGTAATGTAGATTACAGGTAGTTGGTAGCAACTAGTGTGAATTTTGGGATATAAATCAGTTGAATGTTAAAAGTATGAGATAAAGTGAAATCTTGCTGAAATGCAAGATATCTCTTTTATTGAGGTGAGATACATTGCAACTGCTGTTGTGTAGTGATGAGATTACTTGCTGATTATTTCCGTACATGCATTGATCATTGACCGTATATATCTGTATATATATATATATATATATATATTGTGTGAGAAGCTTCAAACAACGGTTTTCTTCTCTTGCTCCTTTAGGAAGATCTTATGATATGTTTATCAATAGAATCAGGAATTGCTCCCGTAGCTCGTGTGATACTTTCCGAAATCAAAGTTTGCTCACTGAAGAACAAGGGCAATATTAGAAAATAGAGATTGCTCACCACCAATACGCGATGGGAATTGATGTGCTGTGGGAATCAGTATGCCGTGGGAATCGATTACTTGGTTGATACGGGACTCATTGATTCGTACAAATAGAATAACTGCCGCCGTGTAGCTTTGGTACTTTTGGACACAAAAGGAATTTAATATGTACATTGATGACTTTTGTGGCCTTGCTCAAGGCAACCAATGGACACGCTGGGCCATTAAAAGGGTGCTCTTCAACTCCCTTGACAAAGTCTTTAGGCCCCTTGATGCCCAGGACACCCCATTCTGGCAGGAACCTGCTTCCTTCAAGAAGATGCTCCCCTCCTGGCTTTCATCTGGACAATGATATCTGTTGGGACAGTACGAGTTTAGTGGTTAATGCCACTCGGACACATAGAAAGTGTACCAAAATCTACAGAGGGTCAGTGCTTATCATTAACCACTAAATCTTAACCTGTCCATGCAGTATTCCTACAGCATTTCTACAGCAAAAACACCAGTACCAAAATTAACCACAGAGGTGCGAAAACAGCGCTGATGAATTTAAAAAACACGTGAATCATTACTACCTCTGCTATTAGTGTGCTCGTTCCTCCCAAAGTGTTGGAGTAAATAAGCTACAAATACATTGATGAAGAGCCCTTAATGCGGGGATTCATTTGCCTGTGCTACCAACTTTTTGGACGTTCTATAGCCTCAGATACAATACCAGCCACGGACAAATGTTGCCTTGTCGGGCATTTTTTAGCCTAGTGTGTAAAATAACACGTGAAAAAAGAGGCTCATAACCAGTCTTTTAAAATCGAGTGTCATTAGCAACTAAACCCGTAAGTTACTGTCAATCATGACCTCTGGGATGACATGGATCTGTTGCAAAAAGCGCCAGTCTTAACTGTTCTGGTACGTCCTGTAGTACCGCATTACACATAACGGTCATAACGGTACGAAACTCATACCAGTAGAATACGTTTGCAGCATACGGTAGGTACGTACCATACGTGTTTCAATCCAAATTTCTTCTATCGAATGTCCCTTCCTCCAATAGCCTCTTATACCGTAAGGTTGAATTCAATGGCGTTTTGGCCCTACGGGGTTGAATACTTTACGAACTCGTACCTAAGTGCCTGTTTTCAGAAGCTCGATTAGCCTACGTGATCCCCTACCTAGATTGTACCAGTATGAATACGAGTAGGGTAGAACGTAATGGTGCGGAACCGAAAAATCCCGAAAGGCCTTTCGGCACAACATCTCACCAATAATGAGTGATTGCCGAAATGCCTAAATCCAAAAGGCCTAAAAAGGCTATTAGTTAGAAGTTTTTGATCCAAATCGTGGTTCACACTATCAGTATTCTTTATTTTAGCGCAGTGACGTCCAGTATAACTCCCTCATTATTTCTGGGAGACGATAATTAGCAGTGGTGGTGATTGAGGAGGATCAATCCAATTGGAACCGCTCCCACCAAAAAGCAAATAAACATGTAAAGCGTATGGATTCCCTTCTTCGTGTATCTTTGGGCGTTCCCAAGAAGTTCGGAGATTGCAACATGAAGATAAGTGCCACCTCCCATCGCTAGAAGACAGCCGATTGTGAGAAAGTTGAAGTCAAAGGCAAGGACGAGAAGACCGCCAATCACAATCGACAATCCAAAGATGAAGTTGCAAAGAAGGGCAACAAAGGGGTTTAAGCCACATTGATTGACCATGACTAAATATCCCGCAAGTTGGTTGGGTAGCTCGTGATAGATGGTAGCAATCATAATCGAAAGCTGAAGATCACGGCCACAACCGAGGAATGCGGCCCCAACGAAAATTCCATCGGTGAAATTGTGGAACAATTCTGCGAGATTGTACGACACAAAAAGGGGCACGTTCCTCATTCGAATAAATCCGCAGAGCGTAACAAAGTCGTCTTCGTCTTCATTGTCGGTCTTGCCTTCTTCGGGATCTTCCTCAATAGGTTTTTTTTCATCGTCTTCTTTGGCTTCTTTTTCATCGGTGGTATTGTCTTGGTGTTGATGTTCGCCTCCGCTTCCGTGGTTGTGCTCGTGAGGGAAAAACCCATGGAGGACCAATGGTATCCAGAATCCACCCATGATTGAACTAAATAAAGAATAAAGCACAGACATCGATGTGAGACGAAAAGAAAATGATGCTACGCGATTGAATACACTTACTTATACTGAAATGGAGAAGAACCCAGACTCGCAGAATATCGACACAGCACGAAGAAGAGCTCACCTTCCCCATCTCCAAGTGGCTGCTGCCTCGTTTTCGCCATGTTCGTCGTGGTCTTCGTGATCGTCTTCCGCCAGGAGACGATGATCGTCGTGCCCACCACCCCCATTTAATTCGTTGTTTATAATGTGGAAGGATTCGGGGAAGAGAAGGAAAAAAGTCGTGGCAAGGATGGCTCCCTTTGTGACAAATAAATGACGGTATTGGAATAGAAGAGAATAACGTGAGGAAGATTTGCTCCGTGGCACGAAGGTCAGGCATTGCCGAAAGACAGGAAGAACCAGGGTTTTGTTTTCCGTTCGGTTCCGGACAGTAGAGTAAAACTTACGCAAGCAAACATGGGCACCAACACCTCCAGAAAAAAGATTTTGGTTGAATTTTGGATTTTGAAGTTTGGGCAGATCAAGTTTCGCAACCAGTGTCCTGCAATCAGTATGACTGCGGCAACCGTGGTGAGGTTTATGATTAACGATGCGGCGAAGACCTTCCCCCAGGGTTTCTCCGAGCTTTCGAACTCAGATTGTTTCTCTTCACTACTATGGTCGTGGTGATCGTGATTGTCGTGAAGATCAACTTCATCTTCATGTTCATCTTGTTCGTCGTAATCATGTTCATCGTGATCGTGATCATGATCATGATTGTCGTGTAGATCAATTTCATTGTGTTCGGCGTGATCATGTTCATCGTGATCGCCGTGAAAAAGATCATCGTCCTCTTTGCCGGTCTCGTTGAAAGCCGATGTAAGCTCTTCTACAAGACGATGGGCTGTCGCCAGCGAAGGAAGTTCATCTCCGATCGGTGATCGTAGTGCGTCTCGCAAGTTGTCGGGGTCGTTTACCTTTGCACTGCATCCTTGTGAGACGGCACAAAGGATGGTAGTGATTACTGACAGAGTGGTGATGTTTTTCATCTTTCTTTCTTGGAATTGTTAGTACAGCATGAGAGGTGAAGGTGCAGAATGTGTGGGTGATATTTTTGGTTTTTTTGGGGAGCGGAATCTGTCAAAAATCGAGCGGTTGTCGTCGACAACAACAACAAAAACAAAGTACTCATTTCGGATCAGGTTCGTCTAACAGTGCTCAGTACCGGTATGCTACGAGTACGTACCGTAAGTTACCGTACGGTACGGTTCGAGCCCAGCGAAGACCCCAAACCCAACCGAATAATGAAAAAATGAATGTGTTGAGAATATCGGATTGTCTAAACGAGGCAAACGGAGACACAGTAGACAGACAATACGATAGTACCGGTAAAAATAAAAAGACGTATTGATAGAATATTGGGTTGTTGTTCGCTTTCGAATGAAAGAGGTTATGAGCCACCACTGACAAAAAGCGAGCCTCTGAGAAGACACCATTAGGCTATTTCAAGGCTCTTATTTGAAGCCTGCCGCAGATCCAATATACCGTACGGTCTTAAAGTCCTGGAATCAATTTTTACTGGCCTAAATTCTAAATTGACGTTTTCGGAATAAGGAATTTGTCCATACAGTACGGTACGAGTTCGTACTCGTATGTACCGGTACGTCAATTAAAATAATACGAAGTACGGAGTACGAAGTAATAATAATACCGATACCTGTACGGTAAGTTCGTACTATCGATTTGGGTCAAAAAGTCCTAAATAATAGCCTTTTAGGCTTTTTCCGATTTAGGATTTAGGCATTTCGGGAATCACCCATTCCTCCTTTTCTCGGAAGTACCGCTAAGATTATTATTTTTCGAGAATGAGTGATTCCCACCTCGACTAAAGTAATAAAAGTTCCCGACTAAACTAATAAATCTATTCACATAGTGCATAGATTTATTAAGTATGGAATATCTTTTTTCAGTTGAGACCGCACCGACTGAAAAAACTTTATTAACTGAATAAAAACAGAATAAACTTGAACGGAATCACTAAAATCAAATATTTTAGTCCCCAACGCACAGATGAATCATGTGGTGCACCTCTTGCACCTCTTTTGCCGGGCATGCTTGCATGCTATTTTTGGTGATCATCGCCAATTTTGCTGAGCTGAAAAATTGCAGTCCGAAAAGAAGAAAAAAAAATTGCAGTCCGGAAAGAAAAGAAAGTCCGTAAAGAAACAGCAACAGCAACAGCAACGGCAACAAGAACAGTACGACTTGTCTCTCCAGCACATTAAACACGGCGGCACCAGCACCACCAATGACTACTGTTGCTGCTCTTGTGGCGCATGCTAGATTATTACTAGATGAATTGGATGACGATGAGTTGATTTCAATTCGTTTTGGCTGCTCGGCACATAAAAAAAAGGAACACCACCAGCAATACCATCGATTGTAACAATCAACAGCATGGTGCCCCCCTTGTCGACTGCAGGCAGAGGCAGGAATATTATTTTCCTTCTGAATCCGATTCGTTGAGAGTCTGATTCAAGGGCTTCTGACAAACAGCAACGCTGTGTTAGTGTGTTAGTAGACGAACGATTGTACTCTACGCGTGACAATTGTGGTTGGATACTTTCGGCAACGGATAATCGGACTACAGGCGAGACTAGGGAAACGCCAGATCTCCTCTTGCTGTGACTTATTCTGATTGCAGCGAGACAGACCTTAGTATGTAGATTACAGGTAGTTGGTAGCAACTAGTGTGAATTTTGGGATATAAATCAGTTGAATGTTAAAAGTACGAGATAAAGTGAAATCTTGCCGAAATGCAAGATATCTCTTTTATTGAGATGAATACGTTGCAACTGCTGTTGCGTAATGCTGAGATTACTCGCTGATTATTTCCGTGCATGTATTAGTCGTTGACCATATATATTTGTATGCATGTATATGTATTGTGTGAGAATCACATGCCAACGGTTTTCTTCTCTTGTTCCGTTAGGAAGACTCCATGAAATGTTTATCATTAAGGTCAGGAATTGCTCCCGTAGCTCGTGTGATATTTTATGAAATCAGAGTTTGCTCACCGAAGAACAATGGCAATATCGTAAGACAGGGATTGCTCACCGTTTATGAGCGGTGGGAATCGATGCGCCGTGGGAACCGATATGCCGTGGGAATCGATTATTTAGATGAATACGGGACTCATTGATTCATGCGCATAGGAAATCTACCCTTTGGTAACTTTGGTACTTCTGGTCACGAAAGGAATTTAATACTCCCCATGTCTCCTTGTGAAGGGTCATCACCCTCTACATGATGCTTCCATCATCTTGGAGAAGGTCGCCAGTATTACCACAGAAGTGGAATATGGGCCTGAGCAGTGGATACACAACTGAGTGACTCCAATGCTTGGTGAGAATGTCTGCACAGTTATCCTTACCTGGGACGTGCATCATTAAAATGAATCCTCTCGCTATCATGATCCGTACGTAGTGAAACGATAGAATGTTATGACGCTTATGCAACCTTGCGTAAGGAAATGTCGACGTTTGGATCATCTTTTCGTTGTCACCCCAGGAGTATGAGATATCATGGACTCGTGTTCCGAGGTATCGGAATGAGTGGCGTAGATCGACAATCTGTTCGATGCAAGTTCTTCCTGCAACAAATTCAGCTCCAAAGGTGGCTGTTTCCGTAGTAGACTGCTTCTTCGAGAACCACATCATGGGAGTCTTGTTCGCGAAATGAAGAATGCCGGTAACTGCCTTGCCACTGAGAATATCATGCATGAGGTTGGCATCATAGAAGTGTGTTAACACTACTGTCTTTCCAAGCGGTGCAGGAGCGTCGTCGGGTAGCTCTTCAGAATGCTCCCCATAGACGGTGTTGGACCAGTCGATGGTGTCGGGTTTAGTCAATATAAAATCGGGCGGTTCCACGCGGAATCTGATTTTAAAATGTCTAAACTTGGAGATATATCCATAGATACGTTTAGCGCGTTCGAGATGCCCATCTCGTGGCTGAGCTCTGAAACTTGAGAGCGTCATAACGGCTGTTTGTACATCGAAACGCCCAATAGCGATGATCCATTGCAGTGAACCGATCATACTTTGATATTTCTGTATACCGGTTTCTTCAAGAAAGGCTGAGGAGTCCAATTCAGGATGATCGTTCTCCGCGATGGGTGATCGGAACCTAGTGCTAGGTTTGCATCCGAACATTTGTTCGTAAGATGCTTCCATCTTTTCGATGAACTTTATGGGATTCATGCACAGAACACCATGTTCGTCGCGCTCAAATCCACATCCTAAATGAAAGTTCATAGGTCCGGATCCCTTCAATTTGAAGTTATATGGTGACGATTGCAATATCTTCAAGAAGGAATTGGGATCTGCCATGCAGAGACATAGGTCATCGACATATGTGCATATAAGCTCATATACACGTTCACCATGCTTGTTCGTTCCGGGTTTGAGGAATATTTCCGGTTCTGCGCGGGATCTTTCGAAGCCGAGTTCGATGAGACAAGCCGCGAGTAAGTCTCCAAAACACTTGCCTGAAGACCTGAGACCATATAGGGCTTTGTAAATGACCAACAGGTGACCCTCCAACGATCCGAATTCGGGACCTGCCTTGATGCATACTTTCTCGCAGGTGACTGCTTCTAAGTAGGCGTTACCTATGTCGGTGCCCCATGCTTCTAGATCGTTGAGTTCAGCTAGGAATAGGCACATACGTAGACCGCGAAGAGATACGACGCCTGCGTAAACACTGTGGATAGGGGCCTCAGTGAGATTACCGTTAGCAACGAGGCGAGCCTTGTGTCTTCCGTCGTGTTTGACAGCGTATATCATGTGTACCTTGATTTGTTGGAATCCCGTGGGAATGGAGCTTGTCTTGTATACGCCTTTATCAATGAATGTATTGTATTCATTGAGTTGTGCCATTTCCAGAGTGGTGGCATCTTCCCATTTGGTGTTTCCGTTGGCTTGATCAAATCGGAGGGCTTCTTCGTGGTTACGAGGCACTTTGAATCCATATTGATACTGCGGAGTGGTACGGAAGGAACGTAGTTTGGCTTGGTGCACGAGTCGATCAAGTTTCTTGGTTCGTCGGGCTAGGTTGGTGATTCTTCTGAGACGTTTCCAACCCGGGAGATCAAGCAAGTTGTTGTCTTTCCCATATTTTGCAACGGTGACCAGGTCGTCGGCTGCAATGTTGGCCAGAGGTTCATATGTGCGTTCCATATTCTCCCATTCAATCCAGAGGTTATACTTGGAACCTTTGTATTGAGGATGCTTGTTATCCAGTGGACCTTGGTGTCCTAGGATGCGGCGAAACGACCAGAGTTTGCCGTCTTCTTGTGTTGAATCACGATGTATGTAATTCATGACATCATTGTATGCAATGATATCATCGAGTTCGTCATCGGAGTGTTTGCACTTGAACTTGATGAAGTCTTTATTGCGTTCAAGACTGTCTTCAACATCGACAATGGTAAGACGCTTCCGGGTGCCATCGAGATTGTTTACAAGGAAGGAACGTCCTTGTAGATCGGCAATCGGGATCGTAGGAATGGTAATAGGTTTACCGTCATCGTCAAACTGTGCGTTACCTTCTTTGTCGGTAACAACTACCTGTGATGGGTCTACGGAAGGAGTAGCTGGGTTTGTGTGTGGGGTTGCGACGTCACTAACATCAAAGTATGCTAATTCCGGGGGGTCAAAATCATCTTCAGTAAGGAGAACGCCGTCGGATGTCTTGCTGAAGATGTGTGTCGTAGGAGGACCATCAAGACTCTCCCCATAGTTGTTAGGGAGTGGAGAAGGGGACCAGCTAGGGCTGTCATCGACCTTCTTATAAAGAAAGCTCGGTAACGAGGGGTGGGCGGGTGGGTGAAGAATTGGTTGAGTGCCAGATGCGTGGGGCGTAGTATCTGGTTGTTTGTTGGGTACAGATGGAACGGTGTCATCGGCAGTGTCAGAATCAGCGGGTGAAACGCTAGGGGGAACTGAGTTGTTTGGTTGTGTAGACTCGTCAATGAGTTTATTCTGATTGGTATGCTCCCCATGTTTGAATGCTGGAGCTTCTCCAGTGGCGTATATACGGGGTAAGGAATCCTTTGCATTACGCCATTTGATGAAACCATCATCAGTAAATAGGCCCGCGCGTTTGTTACGTGACTCAGGTGTAAGAGCAGATCGAACACCGGACCGGTCTAGTAACTTGTTGGTAACTGGGTCCCAGATGCGAAAGCAGAGTCCATTGCCAACATGTTCGGCGATGCCGACGAAATGACCAAGGCGTTCGGTAGATTTGGTACCGAAAGGAGAGTCATTGGTCTTGAAATACACAGGTTCAAACCAGAAGAAGCTGGTGTATGCGCTGATGTCGCCAAGTGTACCCGTGGCAATGAAGATCGGTTGTTTATCGGACAGCGTAGGGTCAGAGACAACATTGAGGAGACCCGCGACGTATGTCATGCACAGTAACCACATGTGTGGCGGTGTGCCGGTACGATCCATGACGCGATTGACAATGCGTTTGAACGTTTGGTATCGTCGTTCGAATTGATTCTGGTGTTGATGGTACGGTTCACTTTGCCAGAGTCCAATCCATAACATTTTGAGGTAATCCATGACTTTCTTACTTGATTGATAGTTACCGTGGTCGCAAAGGAGGCGGATGGGCCTGCCCCATTTTCGAACAAAGTTCTGAAAGCAGGATAGGAAATCGCCGGTGGTACGCATTTCTTCAACGTGAATAATATGTGATTTGCGGCCAAAGAAGATCTGGGCAATCTTGGATCCACCATCAATTGCTGGGACATCTGAATAGACTGCATCGGACATAACATCGTCATTGAAGGGGTGAACGTTCATGGCCGGTTGAGGGGAATGAAACCGTTTGAAAATGTTACCATCAGGGCTAACCGCTAACGAACCGTATTGGGTTGAGTTTTCAAAAGTAGCTTTGATGCGATCGGTGGAAACCCAACAAAAGAAAGGTTTGAGGGATAAGTAGTCATGTTCGTTGGGGTATCTTTCGCGGGGCGTAGCTGCAATGCGTGTAGTGTCACTGACTGTACAATCTGTCGGAAACGCAGTGACTGTTCCAGAGACTGCGGTTGGCGCGCAGCATGCGAGACATTCTTGATGAGCGTAGTCAGTGGAAGTAAGCCAAAAGGAGCGATCGTTGTTCTTATGATCATCAATTGGAAGAAAGGGAGATCGGGTGGAATGGCTGGAATACGAGCTGAGGGATGTGACCGTGGAGGACCCGGGAGAAACAGATATATCGAATCCTTCAAGGCAGCGTGGGTTCCCATATTCGTCGTAATCGGCATAAGGGAGTTGCTGTGGTTGGGGAGGATATTTCTGGAGAAATTGTTCATCCTTTGCACTGATCGTGGTATCGAGAACAGATGGGTCCCAATGTTTATCGGACGTCATGATAACATGTGGTAGCGTGTCAAATTCGACAGTCGTATACTTTCGTATCGCAAGGTATGGTAAGCCGTGTCGTATGCTAAGAGGCAGTGCATAGCCATCGGAGGTGGTGATGACCTGTCCTCCGCCTGCTTTGATGGACGTGTCGTCTACAGTGGAAAAATATGCTTCCATCTGGCCGGATGACAATATAGAAGGATGTCGTCCTGTATAGGCACATTCATTGAAAATAAGAATGACGGGGCCTCTGTTCGACATGGAATATGCTCCGCATGTAGCAATGGGAATGTTTTGTACCTGATGATTGTTAATACCGGTGACGTTAACATATCGTGGTGGAATATCCTTGGAGATGAGACATGCATCATTACCGATGATGCAGCCATTTGCTCCGCGATCGACCACGGCAAAACCAGGGCTAGTAACCGTAGTTTTGTGTATACGGTATGTGTATGACGTTACGGGACCATCATTAGGAAAGGTGAGATCATCCTCGGGAGTATACCACTGGTGAAAATTGGCGGAATACGATGGTGTTCCGACAGGTATTTGGGTGTCACTGTCCTTTTTGTACTGAATGTCAGGGTTGTTTGAAAGGAATCGAGCTGGATGCGCGGGTGACACGGAAGACTTGAGAGGTCGCTGGTCCTTAGACGAGGAGGTCGTGGATTTGTATACACCTAGGGATGCATGGAAAACGCCTCTACGATCATTCTCTACAGCAGGATGTAGGTCTGCTGCGGAATTGGCATGCTCATCCTTGGTCGAAGTACCGTCTTCTTGAAAAGATACCGAGTGTTCATGTTGGTATGCCTTTCGGGTAATGGGTTTGACACTGTTGGGGTCAGGTTGGTTAGTGTTAAGTAAGTCGTGTCGCAATGAGGCAACCACGATTTTCTTGCCTTCCGGAGAAAAACTGAGCCAACTCTTCATGTCCTGACGTGACAAGGCCTTCCATATTGAACACTTGGTATCTTTTCAAGAAGACGGTACTTCGACCAAGGATGAGCATGCCAATTCCGCAGCAGACCTACATCCTGCTGTAGAGAATGATCGTAGAGGCGTTTTCCATGCATCCCTAGGTGTATACAAATCCATGACCTCCTCGTCTAAGGACCAGCGACCTCTCAAGTCTTCCGTGTCACCCGCGCATCCAGCTCGATTCCTTTCAAACAACCCTGACATTCAGTACAAAAAGGACAGTGACACCCAAATACCTGTCGGAACACCATCGTATTCCGCCAATTTTCACCAGTGGTATACTCCCGAGGATGATCTCACCTTTCCTAATGATGGTCCCGTAACGTCATACACATACCGTATACACAAAACTACGGTTACTAGCCCTGGTTTTGCCGTGGTCGATCGCGACTGTTAATCTATTATTTTCCTTCTGAATCCGATTCGTTGAGAGTCTGATTCAAGGGCTTCTGACAAACAGCAACGCTGTGTTAGTGTGTTAGTAGACGAACGATTGTACTCTACGCGTGACAATTGTGGTTGGATACTTTCGGCAACGGATAATCGGACTACAGGCGAGACTAGGGAAACGCCAGATCTCCTCTTGCTGTGACTTATTCTGATTGCAGCGAGACAGACCTTAGTATGTAGATTACAGGTAGTTGGTAGCAACTAGTGTGAATTTTGGGATATAAATCAGTTGAATGTTAAAAGTACGAGATAAAGTGAAATCTTGCCGAAATGCAAGATATCTCTTTTATTGAGATGAATACGTTGCAACTGCTGTTGCGTAATGCTGAGATTACTCGCTGATTATTTCCGTGCATGTATTAGTCGTTGACCATATATATTTGTATGCATGTATATGTATTGTGTGAGAATCACATGCCAACGGTTTTCTTCTCTTGTTCCGTTAGGAAGACTCCATGAAATGTTTATCATTAAGGTCAGGAATTGCTCCCGTAGCTCGTGTGATATTTTATGAAATCAGAGTTTGCTCACCGAAGAACAATGGCAATATCGTAAGACAGGGATTGCTCACCGTTTATGCGCGGTGGGAATCGATGCGCCGTGGGAACCGATATGCCGTGGGAATCAATTATTTAGATGAATACGGGACTCATTGATTCATGCGCATAGGAAATCTACCCTTTGGTAACTTTGGTACTTCTGGTCACGAAAGGAATTTAATAAGGAAAGCCGGCATTGGCAACTACACCAGGGCCGAGTTGGTGAACATGTTTGCTGCCATTAGAGCTATCATGCCAGCTGGAACAGATGACTGGGAGGACGTTGCAGACTTGCACTCTGAAAAATTTCCTGGAAGGGATGGTACTTCCATTCGAAACAAATTCAACCGATTGCAACGGAAGAAGGCGCCAACAGGCAATCCGAACATGAGGTGGGACATTAAGGAGGCAAAGGAAATCCACCAACTGATAGGGGATAAGTCATTTGTTGTAGACGGAGAAGATAGGTATGACGTTGAAAGAGATGAGTTTACTCGTCCTCGTCCTCCTCCTCCTTCTGCTGCAAGTCAACCGGTACCACTTCTACTTGGACAACAAACTCAACCAACTCAACCAACACAACCACTCCTTCTTGGTCAACCAACTCAACCAACACAACTCAAAAGTCAACACGTGGTTCGACCGCCCGAAGAAGTTAGTACTATTACTACTAGCAAGAAGAGACAGTACTGTAAAGGAAACGATTCGAAGATGATGAATACAATTGCTCAGGTACTAAAGCTGCAGCAGCAGGCATTGGAACAACAGCAAAGATATCAGGAAAAGGCAGATGAAGAGAGGAAGGTTATGATGCAGGTACTCGTTGCTCACGTCGGCCGTCCTAGTAGCGCCGGTGGTACTAGTGGTAGTGGTGGTGCCGGTCGTACGAGATTGACATCTCCTCCTCCTACTAGTGGCGGCAGCAGCGGTCGTGCTGGTCCTATTACTCCCCAAGTTACTACTCCCCAACTTACTAACGTTACTGAAGGGGGGAAGCTCAAAAGGAAAGTCAACAGTCTCCAGCATCCCGACTACAGCAGCAGTGACAGCGGCAACAGTGACACCGACGATTCGTTGACGTCGATTAGTTAGTTAGTTAAACGATCGATTAGTTAAGGAATCGAATCGATCGATTAGTTAGGAATCGAATCGAATCAATCGATTAGCTAGGATTCGAATCGAATTGGTTAGTTAGTTAGTTAGTTAGTTAGTTAAAATAAAAGAATCGATTATTAGTTAAGAAACTCAACAACAACAACAACATTACTCCAGACAGAAACTTAGGCTACAAAGCAGGCAATAGAAAAACTCTATTGCAACACCTTAAAAGAGAGATCGAAAACCACGAGAGGTGCGCTGGAGCAAAATTATTCGAACGTGTTGTCGACTGCTCTAAATACGACGACTAATCGATCGATCGACTGCTCTAAGAAATACGACAACTAGTACGACGACTAATCGATCCAATTCGCAATTCAATTCGTAATTCAATTCGTAATGCTAATTCGTATGATTATCTAATTTGCTAATGATGGACGAATCGATTGATTGATTCGACGACTCTAAAATACGTCGTTTGCGGTTTCAGTTGGTACCAAATTGTACGAGAAGAAGCCATACGACTTGAAACCTTCAGTCTGACTCATGTAGGTGTTGAGTATGGTGTTGATTCCAACCTTAGCTGTCTGGAAGTTGTACAACAACACGACAAGCTTCAGAATGACCCTCCTGTCTCCTGTTTCTTCCAGCAACATGTTATCTTTGAGTCTAGGGAACCCACCTTGGATCTGTCTCATCCCCCATTCTGACATCTGTCTAACGCTGGTTGCATCTCTGTTCACTGCAATAGCCTTACGAACGGCCCGTCTTTTCATTTCTCTGGCCTCTTCCATAGGTGTACCCTCAGGTTTTCTACAGGAGCTGTCACAGGGTCATATTGACTACTTCTAACAAGGTATTCGTTTGTAGATATCTTAAACGCCGAATCAACTACACTCTTTGCATTATACAGCTCATACATCCGCTCCATCTTTTGATACAACCCGTACTCAGCCTGAGTACTATCATGCCAAGAACCAGGACAGTTCAAGACACAAGCCCGGATCCTCCCATCGGGGCAGAAAAGAAATACACTGTTGACATATGTACCACAAGTCCAACCGTTGTAGTATGGATTCTGTTTGGTCCAGTCGCCAGACTGCTGGATATGCAGTTTAAGCCCATCACAGGCAGCCCACACTCTGTGTGGACGTAGAGTTGGATACTTTGTGGCAATAGCATCGATGTATTGTTGAATCTCTTCTTCATTTGGCAAACAAATTTTTGCAGAAGGATGGTCTTGTAATGCAGAAAGAAGGAGCTTCCGTCCAAATTTCAGCCATCTGTACATAGGAGAAGCTGTAATTCCAAATGCTATAGCAACTGCTCTTGCTGCTGATCCTCTGGTTTGGAACCAGAATAAGACAAGAGCAAGACAGCCCGTTGCATCAAACTCTCTCCTTTGAACAAGATCGTGTTTTCCTTTTTTAAGGTTCCGAATCGATCCAGTGTTCTTATCGACAGTGTAGGAATTGTAGAGTGGCTCAAATATATGTAGAAGCTCCCTGAATACTACGTGGTCGACTCCACAGAAATTCAAAAGGGCTTGATCATTGCCCGATCGATAGAGATACATGAAAGCAGATTGGCTGTATCTCTTAATTGCAATCCTAGGAGTTCTCCGGTCCCTTCTTTTCTTATCTTCCTTGCCAAGCAGTGGATTGTTGTAATCAGGGGTTAAGTAGTTATCATCCTCATAGTAGTCTCCAAGCGCTTCTAGTAACTCCAGGGCCATGGTGATTGTCGATTCTAAGTGTTTCGTGAAAGAAAGAGTGTTTCGCGAAAGAGTGGTGTTTTGCGAAAGAGTGCTTGCTGGAGAGCAATGTGAGTGAGTTAGCGAGGATATCTACTACTAGTAATTTTACCAGCAAAGCCAATCGATACGGTACATAGAAAATTCTAAAAATTTCAACTGCCGGCCATCCTTGAATACTTAACAGGCTTGCTTGCCAAAATTAGGCCGGTAGGTGGCGCGGATAGTGATTCAACAGACATAAACAGACAATTACTGTTTCCTATTTAGAGATTCCAAATTCCAAATTTGCTCGGTTTGCATAGTCAATAAAAAATATTCGTGCGTTGAATCTATTCAATCTATTCACTCTCGAATATTTTTTTATTACTTTCGTCTTTTATTCACTTTTCGAGGTGGGAATCACTCAATGAAGATCTTATCGGCACGAATACTCGTACGTACCGGTACTAGTACTGACAACGCAATCTTACGACGACCAGTCGTGTCTTACGGTACCGTACGGTGCGAGTGAGATTGCCAGCTACAGTAATTACTCTTAGAGGTACGGTACGGTACGGTACGTAAAGAAAGGACCAGTACGGATACTCGCACTGCTCATTTCTCCTGTTGTACCGGTACCGAAGAAAACCAGTAGAGGAGGACAAACTTTCTCAACATGCTCAATTGAATACCAATCCCTCGACAGCAAAGATGTGAATGGAGCAAACACATCGTTAGTGCGTATAGGTTGCCTGAACAAAATGGAAATACATTTTGCCACTGAAAGCTACGGTAGGGAATCGGATCACAAGCAGAACTACCGTGCTGTGCTCAATCGTCGGCGACAACCACATTGAGTCAAGCCTATCTGTAGGGAGTCACGATGCTTGTTCTCTTCCTTGCTCTTGATCCCGTTCGGCTTGTTGCCTCTCGAGAAAGATACGATGCGCAACATCATTCAAATACACTGCCTCTTCTTTTGTTGGAAGCGGAAGTGGGTCTTGCGGTTCCCCGTTGGTGCCGTTTCGCGGCTGCATGTATCTCGCCGTTTCCCACCAGTACGTTGCCGAAAACTCTGCCTCGTTACCATCGAAGAGCTCGAATTTCCTCCCACCCGAAACTATAAAATACAACAAACAGGCTTCTAGCATGGTACCGTGGGGACTAGGGTGGAAGTCATCGTTGGCATAAAGCAAATTCGACCACATTTCAAAATTGTCTTGGCGAATCGTTCGGTAGGCCTCGCCGAGTGGTGCCACGGTCGCCTTCAAAACGATTTGTTGTGATCGCTGTTGTGATGGCGTTGCTGGGATAGATTCCTCCCGCTCGAGGTTGTCGTTGAAGTTTTTTACTAATTCTATGTATTCGTCGTACCCCCGAATCAATGAGTCTGTAAAGTCGTCAAAGGAGCCCAAATCGGAAGAATTTTTAACCGGACTCTTATAAGCCGCCGTCTGAACAAAGACCACTGTCGTGGTGATCGTGGAATTGGCCGTAGCCGACTCTTTCATTCCAGCGACAATCGTCGGAAGGTAATGAGTTTCGAGTGCGTCTTTGGATTGTTGTTTGGCCTCATCCCGAACAGCCGACTGAGTGTGATCGTTCATCACCACAAAATCCCAATACCGACGGTTTTCGCCTGCTTGATGCCCGACCTCCTTGCCGTCTTTGTCCTTGTTGAGAAGGAGATCACGAACCGTGGGTGCGCCAATATCGTACCGATCCTCTCCGGAGACTTTCGATTCGGGACGCGACGAAAACTTGCGCTGCATCCCGTTCCCTTCCAACCACAAGGATGACAATGTTGCACCGCCCCTGAGACACGAACCTTGATGCACCAGGTTTGCGTTATCCGCTTCGGGATCGCCATCGCCACCAACGACGCATTGTCTTCGGCTGACCGAAGCCCGCGGCATGCGTTCCAGAAGTCGAGGGCAATCGTTGTAGTATTGAATCGAATTGCCAATGTGGGCGACATGGAAACCGCTGTTGTCTCCGCAGCCACTGTTACCGCCTTCCCTTGATGTAAGCTTCATTTCTCTCAACGATGTGACATCCATTGTTTGATCGAAACGCCCGCTATTGTCGCTATCTGGCCCTGGTTGCTACTGCGATGGTAATCTCAATCAATAAACTTGCGCCGATTGCGTCGGTGTATCTCATCTTTTTTCGTCGTACTGTATGTTCATTGCGATAGCGTTTGCCATTCGTACATTGTACACGTATTGAGTACGGAGTATGACTTTGTAATCTTACTGTCCAGTTCGAGCGAGTACAAGTACGTACCGTATTACTGTGTTAGAAAAAAAAGGTTTGCCGAAGAGCCATTAGGCCTCTAGTACATTTGACACGTTTGGGAGCCATTTGAGGTTTTGGGTCATTCGGAACCTATGGATATCTTCCCCAAAGTCTGGGGAGGGGATGGTAGTGTCTGATTCCCATTGCTCTTCCAGCCAACCCCTCACTCTGACCTGGAAATAGTACACCACAATTGCGGGTGTGATGCGCTCACCCACTTCATCAGCAATGGCCCTTCTGAGGGACATTTGCTGTCATTCCAGGCGGGAGAGCCCACGTTGGTAGCACTTGTTCACCACCTTGTGTGTAGCTCCCAGGAGGGTCGTCAGGACAGCCATGTAGCTCTTCAGCTGGGCGGTGGCTTCAGTCCAGTCTGCAGGAATGTAGGCTTTGGTCTTCTGCAGCTCTAGTGAGTCCTTCAAGGAGAGGGAGTTGCCTTCTGTGGAGATCATGGTGTCATAGGCGGCCACATTGGCAGCTGCCTCGTGTTCCCTTTTCAGTGTCGCTGCTGATCCCCCGGAGGGAGTGAAGGCTAGGGGGAGGATCCCATCTGCTACATCAAAGTGATATGTCCCATAGAAGTTGCAGTCTTGGAATCTCTTGAGTATGGCTGTGGTGACAAGGGGAGCCTGGATACCCAGATTGTAGGCGCTGGTGGCTACTTGGCTCTGGAAGATCACGTGGGTCTTCTTGTGCTTGCTCTTCCTGGCCCATGCGGTGTAGATGGGGGAAAGGTTGGCTTCATCTGTCTTCCCACAGAGGAGTAGGAGTCACTGGGTTTACAAGGGGCCCCACACTTCCCTGACTGTGTGCATCTGGGAAGATTTGTTCCTTCTCCGGTCCAGGTTTTCACTTAGCCTCAGTTGGTGATTGGTGAGGGCAGTTACTGCTGCGGTGAGGGGTGCATCCCCTAGTGGGGCTGCTAGGCCCAAGTTTGGGAGGTCCCGGAGGAGGACATTCTTTTTCATGATATCGTAGAGGCCAGCCTCTGCTCTGAAGGCTGGACCCGGTTCGAGGAGCGCTATGGCCCCATTGACAGTGGTTGGTCATTTCCCAGCTGATCTGAGTGTGCCCAGGAGGGGTTGGCAGATCTCTCCAAGCCCTTGTTGAAGGATGTGAGGGTGGAGGACTTGGAATGCCTGCCAGGGGGTGAGGCCCTTGCTCAATACTAATGGGATGAATTCTAAGGGGAGAAAGAAGGCCTTGTGAGCCCGCAGCATTTCAGTATGGCCGCCCCCTCAGGAATGGCTGGGATATATTCCTGGTCTGCATTCTGGGCCAACGTAGCCTCATGGTGTGCAATGTGGTATACCCTGATTGCAGGGGCCTTGCCAGCATGGCTGCATTCACTTGGACCAGCTCACACTCCTGTCCTTCAACGTCATCTATGCAGGCCAAAGGAATTGCCGAAGTTGGCAGAGGGCTGCATGATTGTTCCTAGGTATCTCCGGATGCCATGGATGATCCGGAGCCTGACAACACTGGCGGCGTCTCCTACGAAGACCCCCAAGCCTCCAATTACTTGCGCATTGAAGAGATCCAGGATCAGGGGGAGGAGCTGAGCACCTTCGGATTCCAGGAAGATGGTGTAGATGGCCTGGTTGTTGTTACTCTAAAAATCGACCAAAAGGTATAGAGTGGAATCGAATTGGTCCAGAGGGCGCCATTCTAATGAAATCCCATGGTTGTGGATTATACAAAGAAGCCTTAGGGCGTAGGATATACCCCCCCCCCCCCCCTGATTCACGAGCAGGGGAGAAGAATGTATGGGCGGGAAGGCACTCAAAAGGGGGAAGTGAGCAAGGTGCCAGTTGTAGGGTGCATAGCAACTGGCGGAAAATGCGCTGGAGGTGCAAAGAATTGGCGGACGATTGAAGAATCGCCCGAGGAACGGGAGAGAAAAATCGTTTGGTTGTGACAATGTTGATGATAATTAACCTTGGTCGTCGGTCACAGATGTCCGGGACGATCCGCGGAGGTGCGGAGTAATCGTACAATGATGCGGGTTGTGGACGGAAGAAGATTGCTTCCTTGTAGCAGGTTAAGCGGCGATCGTCGCTCCGTTGTGATTGTCGTCTTGGTGTTGGATTTGGTGTAATATCTGCAGTTGGAGTATTCCTGATGACGTTGCTGGAGCTTGTCGTTAGCGTTTGATTACGATGCCGCGACCACAGATGTGTCGTCCGGGACGGTTTCAGGGAGCAGGTATAGCCAATGAAGGATTTAACCGGCGGAACCGACGAAATGACCGAGCGAAGGTGCGGCACCAGCCATGTCAAAGGGATGACCGAAGGAATGTTCCGAAGAAGGAACCGAAGAAAGGGTCGAAGAAACGTTCGGTAGAGAAGAAACAATTGAGGGAGATTGGAAGTGAGGCGCTCAACAGCGGGCTCACAACGATCTGGAGAGATCTCAGGGGATGGTACTAGTAGTTGCTCAGACGACATCATATGTGAATTGTAGAATTAAATCGAGTAGCGGTCAGTCGATAGTGTCATAAAACCAATTCATAGACAAGATATTAGCCTGTAGGTGGTACAGCTTGATCTTGAGAGCATCACGGTGTCGTTTGGTGATTCGCAAGACAGTCCGGTTTGAATGGGAGCAAATCGCGTTACGACCCTCATGACTCGCTTTGGACCATAGGGGTTGCAGTGAAGAAGCGCCAGGAGACTTGGGTAGGGAAACTGGTTTTGGCAAGTGGTGGAACACCACAGATTGACTCTGAGGATTAAATGTCCGTCGGAAGTTGGCTGGCGTCCCTGAGAGAGCTTTGACAGGGGTCGCGACAGCATTGGAATCAACCATATTGGTGTGAACCAAGTCGGTAGTACCAGAAGGAATGGGAACGCTGAGGGGGAGGAACAATGGCGTCGATATTGGAGTCAGACGGAGCAGGCGTATCAACAATAGAACTCTTTGCAGGGACTTGGATAGGCGGTTCAACCGCGGATTCAATGGTCTTGACCGGAGGAATGCCCGTACCGGGGGAAGGGACGGGAAGATTGGTATCTGTCGTGGATTTGACGGGTTTGATAGGGACCAAGATGGGAGTGTCCGGAGGAGCGGCCTTCGATTTGGTGTATTTTCCCTGTAATAAATTGGCAAAGCGGGCCCTGGATGAGTTGGCAGTTTTATTTGCTACCGTTGTAGCTTCACGGGTGTTGCTTTTGCCATATTGGTGTTGATTTATGTCGTAGACTGTCATCAAGTTGCATGGCCACCAATCTTTTTTAAATCCCCAGTGGGGAATATGCATTTGTAGTCTTAGAACAGGGCTGTGATTTGCAATTGCTTGTCGAGCTGCAGCATCGAGCCTAGCCTTGTTCCGGATGCAGCGTCCTAAGGAGCCTTTGGCTGCAATATGCCACATGGTGGAGAATTTGAAAAGGGCGACAATGTGTTGTTTGGTTGTTTCTGTTTTTGCTTTAGAAGGGAGGCAGTCAAATATTTCATCGATGATGAGCTCATGGAGGATGGTAACTGGGTCAAGGCATAGTGTCTTGGTTCCATCTTTGTGTGTGATGAAAAGGCTGTCTGTCTCCTCGTAGTATAGGTATTGGGAGAATGCTTCATTTAGGCGAACATGCTTGTCAGCATTGGACAGGGTTTGGTAATTTTCCAAAACTGAAGTAAATGTCCTCGATGGTGTTCCAGTCAAGGTCAGCTGTGTCCGGCATGATGGTTGATGGTGGCGTTGATGAGGAAGATTCCTGTCGAATGGTCGGTAACAATGGGCGTCCCGTCGATTTAATGGTCCAGTATTCGTGGAGTCAATGTAACGGCAGCGTCAGTTTTGTTACGATGCGGCGGCCACAGATGTGTCATCCGGAACGTGTTCAGGAAGCGGGTAGCGTTGTTCAAGGGAAGAGAAGATTGATTATCGGAATGTTGGATAATCGTGGATATTGATTTAATGTAGTAATGAAATTGATTAAACTGGAGTTGTTGATCATTGACGGAGGGGTAACAAAGAATTCGATTGAGTGTCGAATTTGATTAACCGAGTGTCATAGACGGGTGCTCAGAACGTTCGTCGGGGAAACAAACGTCGGTATGCTCGTGTATTACAGACAAAGATTCTTGGTAGAAGGATCTTTAGATACACCCCTTGATACGCAAGCAAGGAGGAGAAAAGAAGAAGGGCGGGGGGGAAGGTCTATTGATACAGCCCATTGCTGAGTCCCGTACCAAGTATACTCTGGCTGTAAGTGACAGTGGAGGTGCTGTACAGGGCGGAGATAGGTAGCTTAAGGTATACACTTCTTGTTAGTGTAAGTTATAAGGGCTCTATAACCTGTTGTTACTCTAAAAATTGACCAAAAGGTATATGATGTTAAATTTAAAGAGATGTGAGTATATCGTGAGATTGCTCTGTTATTGTACTATTTCATGTACTAGTGGACCGGTATCCCTGTAATATTCGTGTTGTAGGGATATCTTAATTGGTGGTATATCATGTGCAACTTGTCATAAGATAGAGAACACATGATGTGACGTAGATATCTTGATACTTGAAGTCATTTTTATCTCTGGAGGAGTATAAGTAACTTTTCAAGTGTAGAATGGATATAATTCCTGTAGAATGTACGTAAGTACAGTATGTGTATTTTTGACTGACAGCACTAAAGCTTCATGCCTTGGCGGTACATCTCCAAAGGGGTCAGCCCCTTGGAAAAACTCCAGGTAATTCATATGTAGAGCCGATGGGCCTAGGTGTCTGTTGGTGAGCAGAGCCACTTGGATTGAGGAGTTGAGCCACCGATTGGAGAGGAGGAGCCAAGCTGGAGGTGTCACGCCAATGAAGTTGGGGGCATTGGAAATGGTCACTCAAAGGAACATGTGGTGGTGGCGCCTCATCATGCCGTCGCATTGGGACATGGTAGGCTACTCTGAGACACCAATGGAGGGCTGATAGGATTGTGGAGGAGTGGGAGTTGATTGGATTGGAGGAGAGGAGAGGAGAGCGCCAGGGCAGTCAATACTGTCCAAGTTGTTAGGATGTGTACCTGCTGTCGGGGCGTCTATTGGGCTTATTCTTGTAGTAGGCACGTTGGGCCCTGTGATCCTCACATTGGGAGGTATTGGTTTGTGATACGATAGGATGACTATTGGACCAGAGATGGGTTTGTACGGGTACAATAGGGAAGACTATTGAACCAGGACATGTTAAGCCGTTTACTTATTCTACTACTAATTGTTTTAGGAGCAAAATAGTGAGCTGTAGGCTTGGATTTTGCTGGATGAATCCTTTGCCTGCTTGGCCTGCTTGTTAGGGCTCGCTGTAATTCTTTTGCAGATTAATACAGCAGACAGTGATTTTGTGATACAGTGAGACCTTGGTGATACAGGGAGATCTTTCTTCTTGTAGTACGCACGTTGCATACTCAAGGGTGTTCCCTGGTCTGTACTTCATCCATGTTCCACGTGGTACCATTCCTTTCATTCAGCTCGCTACATCAATTGAAATTACGGGAGTAATTACTTGTATCATGATGTAGGAAAATATGAGGTTTCCGACCGCTTCATTTGATAGTTATTCACTCAACCCTTCCTATAAGAACTCTTCATGTATTTCATGTATTTGTGACTTCATTATTCTTTCTGTCTGACTGAGCCCTTGACATCTTCATGTGATTGATCTCCATTGGCTTAGCTCGTTTGTTTCCATTGTTCTGTTATAAAAGTGTATATATCTGTTGTTAATCAGATTTTCTTAGTCTTCTGACACTCCTATCCTGAAGTGAGATTTTACTTAGAACTATTCTTTTCATCAAAATAAAACCCACCACTTAACAAGACTTGTCTACAAAAATTGACTCATTTGATTCATTCCAACACACTTCTCTGTTTGCATGCTTAGCCACCAAGCCTGGATTATTTTGAATTTGATTTTGGGTTATTTCATGGGTTGATTTGTGGGGTTTTTTGGGTTACAATTGTTGCCTTACTACCTGTTTCAGTCATTGGTATCTGTTCGGGAAGAAATACCCACATTTGACAATCCTGGGTATTCATGGTGTTTTGTAGTTTTGCTCTTGTGAGCCTACATCACTAACGCGAGTATCCACGGTGTAACTACCAAGAAGTAGTATTGTTCAGTGATTTCAAGCAGTTATATTTTAATTTGTGAGATGATTATTTGGATTGTACCTCCTTTGTGCCCTATTAGTGCATGTCTATTGTTAGCGATTCAGCGCGCCAGCCTGAGTTAGCCACTCAGTTGGAGTTATTTGTGCCTTTAACTTTAGCAAGCTTGTAACCCCTCTGTCCCTATGGTGCAATTTCTAGAGTCCCCATGTATTCATGGCAGCTTGCTGGTAGAAGATACCAACCCTGTGCTTGGACGTTAATTACTGATTCCATAGATAGTGACATTGGTTAAGTGTCAAAACTAACGGTCCACTTTTTCTTTTCTTTTTGTTTTCCTTGTGCAGTATTTTTCTTTGCATGTCAATCATGTATTTATTCTTGCCTCATACATGTTTGTCTTTAAACTGGCATTGATTTATACCACCTGCGTCCGTCATTCCTTTTTATGCGGCCGTAAGCAGATGTAGATGGTTCGATACTTAACGATCTGGATAATGGCGTTCATTGGAAGTTTTGTATTTCATTTTCAATCTTATTTATTTTTTCATAGTAGGTCATGATACCTTCTTGTAGATTACTTTTGATTGTCCTGATTTGTAGCACGATCCATGTTGGCGCTTTACAGTATTGGCTTTGGACTAAGCTGCTGAGTATCAATTTCTATGAATCAATTTGGCTTGTAGGATAAATGATAGTAAAACTGAAATCATTCGTAGAAATCAATTTGAATATCCATGCTCGCTCTCTTGGCATCAACAAAGATGACAAAGGTAGTCTTGACTATAGTAGTTGTTTGTAGAATCAAGGGATCAGTTGAAAAAATCAATCTGGGTACTAATAGTTTCACACATAGAATCCAAGTATCAATGGCAGTAGAACCGATTGAACTTGTAGATGGATTGTAGCCCTGTGTATCCGTAGCGGCGAGACCGGATCATAAAATCAGTCTGAGCATCCATGATAGTCTCATAGAATCAAAGTGTAGATTTACTGATATCATAGATTTTTGTTCAAGGTACCTTGCGATTGGTGAATGGTATACATGTAACCTGCATTGTTGTGTCCCGCACACAATTTTAATATGTCCAGAGCCAGTTGCTCTTTCACTTTGATTAGTAACAGCCTGATTTGTTGGAATGTTTGAGTATGCAAACAGATGGGACTTTTGGTTTAGATGTGCACAATGATGAAGAGTAATCCAATCAAGAATATTGATTCACATCCAGTTGGTTATACTTTTTAACCCTGATAGTGATTGTTGAATTGTCGGTATACTTATGAAGCCCTGGTTGAATTTTCAACTATGTCTGGCATATGACCCAAACTCAGTTTTACAAAGTGTGGAAGACATTCTAATCCATATCTTTGCAGTTGCGGTAAATATTGTATTAGCCTACATCGGGTTCCGTCCAGATATCCCTTTGGCTGGTGTGGGCGTACGGAATTGACCTTGCAGGGTGTAGTATCATGTTCCGGTCCCCCTAAGGGCTGAATCATATATTCAGTAATATATATATATATATAGGATCGGGTGATGTCACTAGTTTGTCTTCAACTGTAAATACAATCATTGTTGTCATCGTATTTGAAGAAATAGACCAATATCTGTTGTATATCTTATGTGTTTTCCAGTCCCTGCTACTAGCATTACTTGCTTGCTTGAGCGCTTGGACTCAACTTCATACGTGGCTCGTTTACGCTTCAGCTGCGTTGGAGGGCCGGCGTATTTTTCCGGTCGTTGGAATTGTTAAGTGTCAGCATTCATATTTGGCCTGGTGGCTCTCGGTCCCCGCTGCTGCTACTAGCATTCCTTGCTTGCTTGAGCGCTTGGACTTGTTCCTTTTTGTTTCAATGGTTGCCGTCGTCGCCATTTGAATGCAGAACAAGCGCTCCAATTTTTGCTCGCTTTGTTCAGCAAGAGCATCTCAGCAAGAGCATCTTTGTATCAAACAATGTTTCTTTGGTTTGGTTTAATATTGAGCCTTGCAGCAATGGTGATAGAGTTGTGAGTGTATGATATGCAAAACATGCTGACAGACAAAATCATGATCGGGTATTCAAATACTTTAGACAAATGATGAAGACGTTGGACATCCTGTGGTCCCCGTAATTGCAGGAACATGGTCTGAATAATTGGCTACAACCTTGGGTTGTTGCCGTGTCCCCGCTATTACCATTCTTTGCTTGTTGTTTTAGCAATCGGACTCTTTGTTTATTGCCCCCGCTATCACTAACATTCCTTGTTTGTTTTAGCGCTTGGACTCTTTGTTGCTGATCGTGAGACATGTTCAACCAGACTTCGCGGGAGCCGGCCTACCCCCCAAAGGTCCTGGCTGGAGATTCTTTATTATTTTGTCCCCGCTATTAGCATCTTTTGCTTACTTTAGCGCGCGGACTTTTTGTTGTTGGTGAAGGCTGACACGTTCCTCCTGATACGATCAAGCTGGGTGCCTATAGCAGTTTGGTCATTGTGACCATTGTGAGATGCCGGTATTGGGCACTCTGTAGTCCCTGTAATACTGTACGCCAATGTACCTGGAGGATGAATGCTGGTCCGTCTCAGGGAGTTTTCGGAGGCAGCAGCAGAAATCATTCATGATTTCCCCTGTCCCCGTTGTTGGCGCCGGAAACAAACTGTACCAACGGTGAAACGTGATTTTGTAATCCTACCCCGAAGTCCCCGCATCTGGATGGACCAACCAAACTGTGTCGACTGCCGATTAAAGTGGCGCTGTAACGTGTAGATCGCGGTCGGAGATATAGTATTTGCTGATCGTGGCTGTTGCCGTATTGCATTGCCTGCAATCCCCATTGTAGACCGCTGCTGGTGCTGTTGCGGCTGCTGCACTGGTCGGTGGTACCATGGTGTTTCGTTGATGATGAATTGTTTGCTTTTGATTTGGTGAGAAGTTGAGATTGTTGTTGTGTTTCTCCTTTCGTTGTTCACGTCCTCCCCCTTTTGATCAACAGAAGTGCGTTGGTGTGGCGAAATTCGGAATACCGTGATCATCATGCCGAGATTGTTTTGGTCATGTTTACTAGATGCCGGTCTGCACCAGAATTGCAGCTTCGTCTTGTCGGCGAATTTCATCCTGACATCGCTGAATTGCTTCCTGATAATTTTGTTCCATATTAAGGTTGACTTCTTCATTAGGATGTGGTAGGTAGCGCATTTTTGGGAATGTATGAATAATCCAGTCAGGGATTTACGATTCCATGGAGAGAAAGGAGTCACTCCCACCCAGGATCAGCCGGATTATCCTTTGAATTAGTTTCAGAACCAGAATCCGAATCCGAATCGCCACGAATCATCACCATCGTCTTCTTCTTGTTGACTTGTGTGGGGGGCAGATGGGTTCGAATCAACTGGATTGGTTGGTGCAATCTCTTGTTTGTCGATTTTGGCTTGAACAAGAGCTTGAAGAATCTGTACTTTGGAGGATACCATGGCCGGTTGGATCGTCGATGCCGTCTAATAGTCATAGAGTATGCCTTTAATAGCAATGTAGATTGCTGTTGCTTTTGTGAAGAAGCTGAAATTGTGATTTCTGAGATAGAGCAACGTGTGGAGTATTTCTTTGGTCCACGCGCTTTCACTAGTAATAGGCTCAGTTCCAGCACGGTGTGAGGAGGAATGATTCCTATCCGAACCCAATTCTTATCAGTTTCTCGTTACTTAAGCTCAATTGTTTATTCTCTCTTATGTAAACGGTATTGAATATTCGATTTGTCATTTCTATTTTTTTGAATATGTGTTTTACCAATACTGGCTATGTAGATAACATCGGTCGGCTTTGTTATCATATCATTCAAATACGTTGGGTATGTTCCATGCGCATTCCTTTAGGAATTTAATATGATTCCTGCATGCTTGGTTGGTGATACTTAGGTGCATTCCCGTGCATTATCAATATTGGTACTGAATTTTTATGCACGGGCCTGTTTCCTTTGTTGTACCCACCCACATGATGTGTTATGTGTCAGGTCTGGATTATTGAGTTTTCAACGGTTTCTTGTACATACTTGTACGCCATTTTAGTGGCATCTTGTGCGCACTCTCGTGCACACCGCTCTTATTTTTTCAACTGCCTGCCCTATTTTTGAGCCAGTTATTTGTTGTTTATGGATAACACACCAGACGGTGGGGTCTGGATGTTTCTTGTGATCTTCACTTGAGGCATTCCCAGATATGATTCAAAATCAATGGTCATTGCTGCATGCAGGATGAGTAGGAATGTTTGGCCCTTGTGGTTTTGGGTGACGCGACGGCCATTGGTGGGACCTTTACATGTCCTACGGTACTTCTTGGTCCGTTTGTATTCAAACCCTCAAGATTGAATTTCCACGATTCACAAGAATCTGAATTGCTGATGTCAGACCAAATGCTTCACCAGCCGGCCTTCAAAATTGAAGTCTGTATGAGATACATATCTCAATTCCTCTATGTGCAGAGAATATTGGATCCAGTTCAAACCGCATTGCTGCTTCATAGAAGCAATCAGCGAGCCGATTGTCTGTTTGAAGTGTTTGTGGTCACCTTGTTTCTTGAGTGGGGTTGGTGTTGTATGGGCAGGCTTGTGTTTAGGCCTTTTCATACGCCATTTTGATTTAGCAGTCATTGCTGCACATAGGATTGCTGGTACGTGTGGTATGCGATCTCAGGTTTGATTTGGATGACTCGCTGGCTGTTGGGACCTTTATGTGCCCCGTGGTGCTTGCTGGCTTGTATTTAGAGCATTTTTCTGTATTGGATTTGAAGTTAACAAGCAGTCGTTGCTTAAGCGCGGTTGAGACGCACTGTTTCGCCCCACTCAGCTTGAGTATGGTATGTATCCCACGCTCGATCGTGGTGATTGTTAACTTGCTTTGGCTCTTTTGATGCTGAAGAATTGGTTTATACTAGTAGTGTCTGTATCGTGCTTTGTCGACCGCAGTCCTATGTGACGTATCAGGACCCCTAGGCACCAGTTCTGTTGTTACTGTTGCCCTATTCTGTTATGATGTTTTGTCAACCATAGTTATGTTGGTTCAATGGCGCTCCTCCATGTGTCAGGTTGCCACTGTTTCAGGATCATGTTGTCTTTTAATCCGACACGATCCAGCCACTATTGTATCATTTTTGTTTTTGTACATGCACACTAAATTGTCATCTTTTCAGGATTGAACGATGCTTGCATTTCGTGTTTTTTCATTTGGTTGTCCATGGTCAGCGCTTGGCTGTCGCAATGGGCTTCCTCTTTATATTTTGCGAACATCATTTGCCTTCTATTCAAAGGCGAATGAAGCTGTCGCTGATGTGACAGATTGCCTCTTTGTTAGATTGGCCGACTCTTGTTTTGAAACTGCCCGCCCTATCCTTGTAGAGCCAGTTCTCACTCGCGCACTCATTGAAGCATCAAGCATCAAGGTGTCATTTGACAGGCGCAGTCCCTAGCAATCCTGTTAGAGAACCGTTAAACAACGTTTCTTATGTTCTATCCTGTACCCCATTCATACAATTTGTAGATTGGTTTCTGGGTACCCAACACTCTTTTTTTCCGTGATAAACCTCAGTACTAGAAGCCACAGGTATTAGCTGACATGCCCTGCTGCACTAGTGTTGTTAAGCATCTAGGTGCCTGAGTTTCCTATATCATGGAGGGTCTTTAACGTCTGGCCCTTTTTTTTGGGCTTCAGACGGCGATTAACCGGTGATCAGCCGGCAATCCACTTTCATTGTATTACCCAGACTCTTTGAGTCCACTTGGGTCTACCCAGACTCTTTGAGTCCACTTGGGTCTACCCAGACTCTTCGAGTCCACTTGGGTCTGATAAACTGTACTTTTGCTCTCGTGAGTCTACATCACTAACGCGAGTATCCACGGTGTAACTACCAAGAAGTAGTATTGTTCAGTGATTTCAAGTAGTTATATTTTAATTTGTGAAATGATTATTTGGATTGCACCTCCTTTGTGCCCTATTAGTGCATGTCTATTGTTAGCGATTCAGCGAGTCAGCCTGAGTTAGCCACTCAGTTGGAGTTATTTGTGCCTTTAACTTTAGCGAGCCTGCAACCCCTCTGTCCCTATAAAGAAAGGGTGTCGTAACAAACAAAATGCAATCGTCCTTTCGATCCGATTGATTTAGTGAGTAAAAGTAAGAATAATCATCTTCCTAGATGTATTCGGACTTAGCGGCCGACAGGTTAATTACTCGTCCTATCGTCGTATCGATTTCCAGCATATTAACGTGTAATTCTAAGCATACAAAACACACGTAATTAATACACAAAACACACGCAAAACCATCTCCGATCGGTCTTTTTACCGTATAATTCACCGCGATATTCTCATTGGAATATCACATGTATTGTACCTTATCATGTAGAATTAGTACTAGGTTGTACGTATATTTTAGGGCATGATAGTGTTTTAGAGTTGTTAATTCTTCGAAGAGTGAGCTGATGGGAAAACTCTCGCTAAGAGTCAATCCACATGTAAAGTCGTTGCCAATCATTCACTCAGGAATAACCTTAAGGATAAGGTTATTGCCCTTATGACTTTCGTACGAATACGTTACACGGTGAATTCTTTTCAGTCCCCTTCAGTCATAAATCCTCCAACCATTAATCGACTGGATTCTATGACTTAACCTATTCATCGTGAGTCATTGTCATATGTTGAATACCAAACTGTATCCAGTCTACCATCAGAGGCCCTATCAAAAGAAATGGGGAGGCATTTTGCCATTCATTCTGGCTTGTATCAAGGCATTTTGCCCTGATCCTTGCCTGATTGATATATTGTAATCAATGGATCAAAAAACATCCATTTTCTTTCATTCCATGATCGAACGCTTCAAATCGAACGATCGATCGAACATTCCATCAAACTGATTGATTTGGACAAACTTACTTACCACATGCACCGAGAACAATGTTCCCGGAAAACAGCGCCACTCATTAGCTTAGTAAACAAATCAGCAATATTTGTCAAACCTGGTTCCTTTGCAACTCGGATAATTCCTGCTGCAATAGATTCTCGGGCCTTCTGGTATGCAATGCTGTTGTGTTTCTTCTTGCATGGGCTTTCAGGTTGCGTAACATTTGTGACAACAGAATCATTATCACAATACACATTGGTGCTTCCATCACTTGGAACACCCATCATTCTCAACTTGTATCTCAGACCTTCAACCAATTCGATTGCAATTTTCAATGCAATGATTTCAGATCCAAAAGTTGACGTTTCAACTGTTGTTTGTCTTTTGGAAAACCAAATAATTGGTGCATTATTAATGAAGATAATAACACCAGTATGAGATCTCCTTGTTGCCTTGCATCTGGCATGGTCAGCATCAACAAAACAACTCATTGTCACATGTTTTCCCAAAGCTTCAGGCATATCTGCTGGTATGACTTCAGTAGCTCCAGGATAAAATTCAGACCAGTCACATTTTTGGAATTTACTCTGATCAATGCTTGGTACTGAATCATCAAAAACCAATTTCGACCTGTTGTATTTTTTCAAGTATGCAAATATATGAAATAACTGGTTCAGATGTCCCTTTCTTGCTTGAGTCAAATACCTTGACATCAGCGAGACTGGCATTACAATGTCGAGCCTTCCTAGCTCACAAATCCATCTGAGAACTCCAATTAAACCTTGATAGTAATTTTGCAATTCAGGATTCAATTCCTCTGATATATCAATTTCCGGTCTGTAATCATGTGACAGTGGACTGGACGCTGATTTTGGTAGATACTTGTAGCCATATTTTTCAGTTCCAAGCTCTTGTTCGACGGCTGCAACAGCTTTTGCCGTATATTTGGTGCTTGATAATGACCACCTTAGCTTTGAATCACCTTCGAAGTAAAACTTCCCAATATCAGCTCCCAAATACAGAGTTGGTTCTTCAATCGTATCATCCTTCAACTTGAACTTTTGTTCAGTATTTTCTAGCTGGAACTTTGGATCTTCACCAGAACATAAGATATCGTCTACATAGGCAATGAGCATTGCCCAGTATCTGGATCCATCTTTCCTGGTTTCAATTCGTAAGTGCACGTCCGGATCTGCTTTGCAAGGGGAATATCCAAGATCTCTCAAATGCTGTGTGAGATATGACCTGAAAGATGCACCTGCAACTGGCAATCCATATAATGCTTGAACTATCTTGCAAGGCCTTCCTGCAAGGTGAGGAGGGAAACCATCTTCAGCTCTCGCTTTTAGAAAGTATTTCTCCTTAATCGGGGCTGTCAAATATGCATTTTGAATATCTGCTGAGAGAACCTTCAAATCATTCAGCGCTGCCAGCAAGAAGAATATCCTCACTGAATCACGACTGGGAACCGATGAATAGGTATTCTCTTTTGCTATGGCATGAACTTTATGACCGTCCCCTACCAGCCTAGCCTTCCTTGTTAGAGATCCAAGCTTGATATCAAATATCATGTGGGTGGTTATTTCCTTGTGACCGACTGGAATAACATCTTCATCAGAAAATTCAAACGCTGCCATATTATTGGTCATTTCTTTGTGAATTGCTCTTTCCCAGTGATCTGTGCCTGTTTTCTTATCAATTGCCAGTGCTTGTGTAATTGAATGTGGTAATTCAACACCATATTCGTGAGTCTTCAACCAATACTTGGCTGTTTTTGCTGCCTTAAGGATGCGTTCCTTTCTTCTCAAAATTTTGTGTACCCACCATCTGAATGCTGGGTTATTTTTCAAGATTGTTGTTGACTGCATACTCGGCTAGTTGCACTGGGAATGATTCTTTGACGTCGCTTAGTTTACACCAAGATTCTGATCCATCTTTCCAGCTGGCCAAAATTCGCCAACCCCTAGTCGTCGGCTTATGGTTTTTTCGTCCATTTTTTGCTACAGTTGTTGCTTCCTCATCACTTAAAGCGGTGCTGTCGCATTCATGATCAATCAGCTCATCTAGTAGAGTGAACATCCTTCCATCGTCATCAACAGAACTGTAAAGACTCTCTGCAACAATGTTCGCCGTGTATTCCTCAATGGTGCCATCAGGTAGTTGCAGATTGTACAGCCTCGTGTCCAGTATTGGATTCTCATTCCTTACTCCAATTGGTCTGTTTTGCAGATCTCACACTCTATCCTTTACAATGCACCTGAGCCTTTCATCATTTCTTTCAATGATTACTTCATTTCCCAGATACTCATCTGGCTCATCAATATCTTCAACCGATGCGTCTGGCTCAGCCATTTCAAGTTTCAGATCAGATGATTTCACTGTTTGTTGTTCCTCAAATAGCTCTATTTGGGGTTCCGGGTAGTTTTCCTGGAAGAAGGACGCGCTGTCTTTCACTTCATCACCAATCTTGGACTCAATTGATTTGTCGATTGCTTCCATTCTTCGTAGGACATCTCTATCCCTCCATTCATATTCCTTTACAGGCCTTATCGAATTTGTAGATATTGGTATTGCTGATTCAGTCAGGATCCAAAAACAATCACCTCCACCTATCTTGTTGCCACAAGGGCCCAACCATCTACCCAATCTTTCAACTCCCCGGGAGGAGGAATAACCTTTGTCAAAGTAAAATACAAAATCATACCATTCTGATGATGTGTATAATGCAATATCGGGCATATATCCATGCACCAATTCAAATGGAGTTCTTCCCATTGAAGAAGGGTTGCTTGATGCCATTCTCTGCCTGATATTAGCACATAGTTCACCACGAAATGACCATAATCTCCTTGGTGACTTCTTCTTTGCTGCCTTGGTTGTGATTGCCCTACCAAGATGACCTATTGCTTGCTCAGCACGATTTTGAAATGGGCAATGTGGTTGGATGAATGTTTGGTGAATATGGTTGCACTTCACAATTGAATTCCAGTGGGTCTTGTAGGTTTTTGGGGATCCTTGTTCTGGCGCGCCATCAGAGATCAAATGCTCAGGGATTCCAACTTCATGAATGAATATTTTCAACCCTTGATGCGCCTGAGATTTGTCCTGTATTGGTATGAATACTTCAAATCCATTTCCAGTTGTAAAGATTTGTGCACATTTTTCTTGCCTCATAATACTGGTGGTCCTAGCATGCCAGGTATCAGTGTACCAGGTCCCTTGTGCAATTCTCTTGTTTCTAAAGCGCTGTGTAGGCAAATGCTTCATCAAAGGTAGTTGCAAATTTCTCAGGGCTTTCTGAGTAGTGACTTTCAGTGTCTGTTCAGCCTTCTTGAAACTGATATTCCAAGTCTTGGCTAGGCGTTCACAGTCTACTTTGTTTGGACCTTCAATAGTTATCACTGACGGCCCCCATTGATTTCTTCTATCAAGCAACCTCCTTTCAAGTGTATTTTCAACTTCTTGCAAGCTAGGGGCTGGTTTTGATTCATCTTCAGGGGCTTCTGTGAAGTCAAATTCTGTGTCATCAAACAAAAACTGGTCTACCCTTCGCGCGCACGAAATATTTGCATCTTGAAACTTTGTGGTCACTGACGAAATCCTGTGAGAAATATTACCATCTGTTGCTATCTGGCATTCAGTCAGCATTCTTCTGGTTGATATCTGGTGCAATCTCATCAGCTTGCATTGCTGCATGAGATTTGGATGCTTGGACTCTATGCTAGTCTTGGAGTGCATGTCTGTTACATTACTTGTAGGTTCTGTTACAACCAAACTTGCATCCTCAGTTGACATGGCTTGAACACTAAACTGGTCCCCTGAAATTGGATCACCATTGTCGATTGCTAACTCAGCCATCCTGAACTTCAGTGAATGAGGATCCCATGGGGTGTCATTTGTTGCAATCAAATGTTGGCATTCATCAAGCTCTAATCTTGTTGGCTTTCTTGTTGGAAAATATGAAATCACATTTCTCATACTCAGTTTTATAAAAACTTTCTTGGGGTCATCATCTTCCATTGGGGTTTGGATTGTAATTCCATGCTTGGATCTGGGGTCAAACTGACGAGGGGTTTCTTCCACAGAATTGAAATTGCAATCCCTCACTTGATTTGGACATATCAAGCTGTTCTTCAATTTGTTCCCAAAGTACAGCGCTTGGTGGAACACAATAATGTAGACTTGACCTGATGTTGGATTTGTCCAAGCAGTTGCACAACTTCCAATTGGGATTTTCTTGATTGGCTTGTATTCTTCAGAGAAGGGCGCAACATCAACATGTGTTGTGATCTGATCAGGATTGAGCAATATCATGTTGCTTCCAGCTGCCGTGGTGTCGGCATGTGAGTCTAACTCACAGTATCCTACTTCATTTTCTCCATCATCAAAATCTAGAGGAATATTCATCTTATATAATGACCGGCTCACCATTTTTAAACATTTGTTTTCTAGTGTCCGGTTATGATGTCATTTCTTAGATTTTGATCCAAAGCTATCACCTGCACCTTCCTTTTCAGTTTCTTTTGCCTTTTTGGTTTCAGCAGCCTTGAGGGCTCTCTTCTTTGCCTGTCTCATCTGGTAAAGCTCCTGACGCTGTTCTTTTGACATTGTTTTATAGACGCTTGTTGGATAAGGCTTGTTCTCAAGTTTCCTTGTGAACGTTCCAGTTGTTTTCTGCTTCTTGTTGCTTGTTGTGCCCACAGAATACACACTTCTGGAACCTCTTTTATGCTTTCCATTTGCAGGCTTCTTCAACCCAAGACGATTGGTGAATAGGATCAAACATTCATTGAAATTGTCCCGGTAATCTTTGCTCTCATCAATTGCATCAGCTTTAGCAGCATCAAGTCTTTCATCACTGATTGAATTAATGAAGTCCCAGACAAATCTCCTTTCATTGTGGTTCTTTTCAAATCTTAGAATTGTTCCATGGAAAGCAGTCCAATTCCTTTTGTGCTTATTCCAATCATAATTCTTAGCGTCGCCGGTGTAGTGTGAATCTTTCATATCCTGGTAGGTTTTGTTCAGAACCATAGTAGTGATATTGGTATCAGTGTAAGCGTGCTGCATCAGCGAAATAAATGCATTTCTTGCGTGTCCTGAGTTCAATTCAGTATTTTGGAAATGTGCCACATATTCCCAACCAGGCCCTTTTCTTGTTGCATCACATAACAACCTCCAGACGACGTTGTTATCTTCATCATACTGGTGACCTGACAAAACACCACACCTTTCATTGTAGTCACTCCACGTTGGATAGGTATCTGATGGACTTTGCCCAACCGTTCCAGACCTGGCTTCATCAGTAACATCTTCCTTCTCCTGGGGTCTTATGACATACAATATTGGGAAACCTTCAGAGTTGAATCTGTATTTCAAGTTTTGGCGAAAGCCTTCCTCCCATTCTCTGAATTTTGTAAGGTCCTTTAACTCAGGTGGGGTTGTTTTTTCCTGTGATTTCACACTTGACTCCATCATCTTGATTCTGAATTGTTGCAGCTCCAGGTTGTTTGGGTTTGCTTTCCAGTCAATGGCCCTTGGCTTGACTCCAATCAATGGTTGATATCGAGCCCAGTTTGCCCATGTGAGGAGCCTTGATGATAGCCTGTTGCCATAGTGAATGCTCTTTGGATTAGGACACTCCGGACTGATAGATTTCAATCCATGCATGAATGATTTGATGCTTTTCTTATTGAGGTCTGTAATTTCGCGAATATTAGACATTCCTCCCCTCATAATTTCTTCAGCTGATTCGTAGTTGATGCCAAAGTCCATCAAGCTGCTTCTGAAAGCGAGCTGTTCTGGATTCAGAAATCTCCCATTGTTGAATCCCCTGATTCTTATTTTGGGTTGGGATGACCTCCTTTCGTATCAGTCAGCCCTTGGGTCGGCCCTTTGGTCGGCATCTTGTTGACTTTCATCACCACTATTCTCATCATCTGGATTCCCACCCCTTCTTTCAGCATCCCGCATTGCTCTGATCCTTTTCTTTACTTCTTGGTCGATGATTCTCTTCATAGTTGAGTTCATTTCTGGGTCAGCGAGAGCCCTTTCCATTACACGCATGATTCTTTCATCAAATCCATCGTTTTCTTCCCCACCTCCTTCATTGTTTCCATCAGAATCTTGTGGATCCACTTCCATTATTTCTTCCTCAATGGGGTCGTTGGCTCTAGTTTGTGCCATGGTGGGGACAAGGTTTCAAATGTTCGGGCGATGTTCGAGGGAAGTTTGGGTGGACGATGCGATCAAATATTTAATCGAAGGTGATATGTGGAAAGAGAATGTAATCGAATCGAAGGGTTGGATGTGAGATGGATGGTTTAAATGTTGGTGACTGTCGAGTGTGCTTTGCTTATCTGTTTGTATATATCCGGATCGAATTTTCGTTCCGGTTTGTGTACTGGTTTGGATCGAGTTTTTGCTCCGGTCTGTGTGTGGCTTTTGCTTTTGTTGCAATTCAAGATTGTGAGCTTTTCTATCCAGTCTCGGGATTTGCTCATTCTGTATTTCTGTGGTGAAAGATCTATGGTCTCGTCTTGTTTCCTGAGAATTTAGTGTTCTCTTTTTCTTTTTGATCTTTGAAATTTGGTGTTCTCGTTTCCATATCTTTGGATCTTTTCATTTTCATGCGGGCAGATGCTCTCCGCAATCTGCAGATGCTCTTCGCGGTCTGTTCCACCACAGAATACTTTAGGCTCAATCTTCTGGCTCACGTCGTTCTTGTTTTCAGCGAAAGATCAGTGTTCTGATCGGATATTGATTCCTTTCAACTGATGCCAACCTGGGCGGCTCTTTCAGCTGAATCGTCCAGTGTCTTTTCCCTTGCTTGTTTTGCTGGATCGTGAAACCCGATGGAGCCTACCATCTTGGTTCAGGTCTTTGGTCTCTTCTTTCAGGGAGACTGCCCTGGTGTTGGTCTATTCCAGGGCTCCACAAGCAACTGCCTCTTTTACATCCTTGAGGGTTGATGCCGGTAGCTGATCAGGCTAATCCGGATTCGTTTGGTCTTCGAGCTCAACTGCGTTTCGGTAAACGCCATTCGGTCCTCCACAGCTCGTAGTGCTGTGGGTCTGATAAACTAAAGAAAGTGTGTCGTAACAAACAAAATGCAATCGTCCTTTCAATCCGATTGATTTAGTGAGTAAAAGTAAGAATAATCATCTTCCTAGATGTATTCGGACTTAGCGGCCGACAGGTTAATTACTCGTCCTATCGTCGTATCGATTTCCAGCATATTAACGTGTAATTCTAAGCATACAAAACACACGTAATTAATACACAAAACACACGCAAAACCATCTCCGATCGGTCTTTTTACCGTATAATTCACCGCGATATTCTCATTGGAATATCACATGTATTGTACCTTATCATGTAGAATTAGTACTAGGTTGTACGTATATTTTAGGGCATGATAGTGTTTTAGAGTTGTTAATTCTTCGAAGAGTGAGCTGATGGGAAAACTCTCGCTAAGAGTCAATCCACATGTAAAGTCGTTGCCAATCATTCACTCAGGAATAACCTTAAGGATAAGGTTATTGCCCTTATGACTTTCGTACGAATACGTTACACGGTGAATTCTTTTCACCTATGGGGCACTTTCTAGATTTTCTTGGGGTTTTCTTGGGTTTTGGTTACGTTTAGCAATCCTGGGTTTTCGTGGGTACCCCGCGATGCACATTCATTCAGAGAAATTTTGGGGAACATTTGGAGGATGAACAGCATTGGGCGCCAAGAAAAAAACGTGTGTGTCGCGCGAGTGGGTTCTGGAGGGCCGATTTTCTTTATTTTCTCTCGTCACTAACGCGTTTACACGTGTAGTCCGCTAGATGTTCTTACTAGCAGTATTCAGTGATTTCAAGTATTAGTATTTAGATTTGTGAGCAATTACGTGTAAGATGACCTCTGAGATCGAACCTCTATCGGTGCTCTATTACTGTTAGCGATTCAGCGAGCCGGCTCGCTTATTTTGCCTGTTAGTCATACGTGTGTGTTATCTCATTCGTGTGTGTATTCCTGAATGTTCGTACGTCTGTACGTTTGCTACCGGCGCTTTTCTAGAGTCCCCGTGTCTTCGTACTTGTACTGTTAAGTACTTGTAGAAGATACCTTAAGGGCCGGTCCCTTATTTGCACCGCCACATACATCTCCTACATAAGGAGAATAGCTTTACCCCACCCATAAGTTTAGTGAGTAGATCTGCAATATTAGTTTCACCGGGTTCCTTTCCAATCCGGATAATCTTTCCTGCAATGCATTCGCGTGCCTTATGGTAAGCAATACTGTTATGCTTCTTCTTACAAGGGCTTTCCGGGTGTGTTACATTCTTAACAACCGAGTCATTGTCACAATACATGTTGGTTGGTCCTTCTATAGGTATGCCCATCATTCTGAGCTTATACCGTAGGCCTTCTACCATTTCGATTGCGATCTTGAGTGCCACGATCTCTGAGCCAAACGTGGATGTTTCAACAGTTGTTTGTCTCTTAGAGAACCATAGGATTGGTGCCCTGTTAACAAAGATGATGATTCCCGTATGAGACCTCCTAGTAGCCTTGCAACCAGCATGGTCGGCGTCCACGAAACATGTGGTAGTTACGGAGTTTCCTCATGGCTCGGGCATATCCGGGGGAATTAGTTCCCCCGCTTCCGGATAGAATTTGGCCCAGTCACATTCATGAAAAACTGATTCATCAAGTTCTGGAATGGAACAGTCAAACACCAACTTTGATTTGCTGTAATTCTTTAAGTATGCAAACAAATGAAACAATTGGTTTAGATGTCCTTCTCGGGCCTGTGCAAGATACCGGGACATAAGTGAAACAGGCATTACAATATCTAGCCTTCCGAGTTCACATATCCAACGGAGTATACCTATTAAACCCTGGTAATAATTCTGTTTCTCCGGACCAAGTTCTGGTGAGGCATCGATTTCGGGCCTATACCCAGTCGCCAATGGTGATTTTGCGGATTTTGGGAGTACCTTGAAGGCATATTGCCCCCTACTCAATTCCTCTTCAACAGACTTAACGGCTTTGGAGGTATACTTTGTTGAAGACATGGACCAGTACTCAGCCCCATCAACAGATGTGTTACCAATATCCGCCCCTAGGTAGAAAGTGGGTGGTTCAACAGTCCCATCCTTCAGTTTGAACTGTCTTTCGATTGCATCCATTTGGAACTTTGGATCCATCCCACATACGAGGATGTCATCCACATATGCCACACAATATTCGTAATATGCTGAGCCATCTTTCTTTACAGCCAGCCGCATATATACATCTGGATCCGCCTTGCAAGACTTATATCCAAGTCCCCTTAAGTGCTCAGACAGATGAGATCGAAATGATGCGCCCGCTACTGGTAATCCATATAGAGCTCTCACAATTTTGCAGGGCCTTCCACATAACTCCGGTGCAAATCCTTGTTCCAGTGTAGCCACTGTGTAGTACTTTTCCTTAATTGGTGCGGTTAAGTATGCATTTTGGATGTCAGCACTTAAGACCTCAAGGTCATTAAGTGCAGCAACTAAGAAGAACATCCGAACCGAATCCCTGCTGGGCACGCTTGAGTATGTATACTCCCGTGATATTTCGGGCACTTTATGCCCATCCCCAACGAGTCGGGCCTTCCTGGTTAAGTCTATCTTCACGTCAAATACCATGTGCATAGTGATTTTTGTATGTGCCACCGGTACTTTGTCCTCATCATTGAACTCAAAAGCTATGAAATTGTTCTTCATTTCTTTTGCAATAGCCCGGGCCCAATAGTCATTGCCGGATTCCTCGTCTATCCTTCTTGCTTCAGCAATTGTTTTCGGTAGTCTAACCCCATACTTATGGGATTTGGTCCAATATTTGGTCTTGGCGCTGGAGATAATCCGGTCTTTCTTCCGAATTACCTGATAGGCCCACCACTTGAAGGCTGGCTCATCTATTATGCCTTGATCCTTGGCAAACAGAGCCGTTTTGACGGGGAAACTTTCCTTCATGTCACTTAACTTTGCCCAAGAGGAAGTTCCATCTTTCCAACTGACCAGGATTCTCCACCCTTTGGTTGTCGGCTTAGTCCGAGTTTGTCCGGATTTAGTAGTGATAGTCGCCTGTTGTACTGTCAGAGCCTCTTTATCCTTCTCATAGTCAAGTAGCTCGTTCAGGAGACAGTACATGCGCCCCTCATCGTCCACGGAGGAATAGAGATTCTCCGCGAGCACATTTGCTGTGTAGATCTCAATGGATCCGTCCGGCATAGAAACCTCGTAGGACCTTGTGTCTAGGAGTGGATTGTTATTCTTTTCTCCGACTAGGATTCCGCTTGCGTCCCTGTACCGGTTATTAACCGTACCGCGAATCCGTTGGTCCCCTATCTGCAGTAGCACTTGGCTTCCGAGGTACTCATCAAGATTGTCGGTTAAGTCATCGATGTCCGGGGAAGACGCCTCTGGCTCAGCCATAAGTACCTCGTCCTCACCCTCATATTTGCCATCAAATAGGCCCAAGGGTGGTTCCCCTAACTCGTTTTCCAGGTAAGTATCCGAGGGCTTTGCCTCATCGCCGATCTTTTCATTAAGTAGCTTGTTGTGTTCCTCTAACTGCAGGATAGTGTCTGGGTGTTTCCATTCCACTTCAGATATAGGCCGTGTGCCGTTTGTTATGTGTACCTTTCCGGTCTTATACAATATATAGTGACAATCGCCACCTCCATAAGTATCTCCGCATGGTCCCAGCCAGCGTCCGTATTTCTCCGACTTATCCTGTAGGTCGTACCACCGGATGAAATCGTACCAATCGTGTATCATGTATGGGGTTATATCCGGAGTATATCCATGGACTAACTCAAACCCCGTTCTTCCCATCGCAGACGGGTCCCCAGATGCGGTGTTACTTAACCTTCCGGCCGCCAACATTCCACAAAAGGCCCAGCACCTCCTCGGGCTTCCTTTCTTAGAAGTCATTAATCGGATTGATCTCCTTAGGTCCCCTGCACTGTGTTCTGCCGTATTCTGCCACCAACAGTGGGGCTGTATGTAGGTTTGGCGTATGTGATACTCCGATCGGAGTTTAGTCCATCCGGTGCTGTGTGTCTCATGATTTCCTTGGGCCTTTGCCCCATCGGTGACAAGATGTTCCGGGATTCCTACCTCATTTATGAAGCAAGATAGTCCGTCGTGGCATCGTTTCTCCCCTCTTACTGGATAGAATGCCACATATTCTTTCCCATTGGTAAAGATCTGTGCGTCAGTATCATTCCGAATGATACTCGGTACTGTTGTTACTCTAAAAATCGACCGGATAGGTATAACGAATTGTTTAAATTTAAAGAGATGTGAGCTCAGAGAGACGCCCTTATTTTTACTACGTATTTTCACTGTGTATCGGGGCTCTCTGCTGTATTTTACTTGGTAGAGATCTTCCCCGGTTATCTGTTACTGTTATCTTCATCGTACCAATACTGCTGTTGCTGTTGCTGTATTAGCGTCGTGTCGGTCTTACTGTATTGGTCATTCGATGGTATTGGTCATCGTGGGGTTAAGTATTCTGTTGGATGGGGCGTATGCTTATTCGTGGTGTATGCGCTGGATATGAGTAGGCCCATCTGGAATCGGTACTGATTTTCTTGATTGCAATAAGTAATTTCCTCACGGGATATCAAGTATATTCTTTTGAATGTACTTATGGATTCCAAGTGTTCACTTATTGGTCAGGTCTTTGGATATGTCTTGTTTCTAACCGATTATTGTCTTTTGTTTGTAGTCCTAAGTGATTTCATTTTTACCACTTAGGGATTTCCAAGTAGTGGAGGTGCGTTTGTTTCTAACGCTTGATCGTTCTCGTATTCCGCACCTCGGTCGTCGATTCATTCGTTTTGTCGGCTTTTTCGATCGAATTTGATGCCGACAGAGTCCGTATTTTTCGCCGACAACAGGTACTTTGAACTTCATGGTATCAGCGAACCACCGACCCTTAAGTACTTTTCTGTTTCTCCACTTTTGGGTCTTTAGCCTTCGGGTGATTGGTTGTGTAAGGTTTCTTATGCCTTCCTGGGTAGTGACCTTAATCGTTTCTTCGGCCCTCTTTACACTGATGTTCCACATCTTTGCAATGGCCTCTGAATCATATCTGTCCACTTTCTCCGGAATCCTTATCGGAGGTCCCCATTGTCCGCGGCGGATAAATGATCTCTTCTCTAGGGAAGTTTCCTTATCTATCACATCTTGTTGGCGGCGGAGTAATTTCCTTTCTTTTGTCCGAGCTTTTGCTTCCTTTTGGATGGCAAGCTCTTCTTCTGTTAGGGAAATCGAAGTTTTGGTTGAAGTAGCTGAAATTCGGAGTATCTCCGGGCTTTCTCTGTCCCCGGTACTCTTAACAAAAGCTGAGTGTAACCGGGCGCCAATCTCTTGTTGAGTATACCCTGGCCAGTTGAGTACGGGTTGTACAGATTTTCTGTAGGTATCTGAGACAATAATCCTTGTGTTTCACATTGATGAGTATAAGGGTTGTTTGTGGATCGTATCCAAGATTCAGTTGTCCCAGTCGGTCCTCCTCCAGAGAGGGCGGCCACTACTCGTGGGAACGACGCGGTTGCTGCTTCTTCGTCTTCTCTGAAGTGGGGGGCGTATGGGTCCCAGGTATGAGTGTCAGTTGCAAGGACTTGGTCACATGTATCGAGTTCCCGGCGTGTCGGCTTCCGCGTGTCAAAGTATGACAGAACGCCATCAACTAACAATGGTATTGCCAATTCGAAACCGTCAGCCCGAAAGATAAGACTGTGACTGGAAGAACTGCAGTATCTTCGTGGTATGTCTTCAACCACATTCAAATTGCATTCTCTGATTTGGTTCGGGCATATCAGACTGTGCTGCAATGATTCTCCGAAATAGAGGGCCTATCCGAATACCAATATGTATGTGATACCAGTCCGTTGGGTCTGTCCAAGCAGTAGCACAACGGGCAATAGGAACATCTTTCATTGGTGAGTACACGTCTGAAAATGGAAGCAACATCAGCAAATGTCATGATAGAATCCAGTGAATCGAGTAATACCATGTTAGATCCAGCTGCAGTCGTGTCTGCATGGCTGTCCAGCTTGCATCGTCCTGGCTTAACACTGGATGACTGGGTCATCTCTTTGAGATGGACTATCGGCCGGCCTACCCGAGGTTCTATCTTAAGGCCCCGGCCGGCGAATCAATTTCCATTCCCGTTTCCAATGTGGCTGTGACAGCCAAACTGGTTTCCAGCGGAACTGGGGTTATTGGGAGGGTTTGCAGCTGTGGCTGCTGCTACTTTTGATTGTTGGTTGCCCCCGCTATTGCTTGCATTCCGTGCTTGTTTTAGTGCTCGGACCCTTTGTTGCTGCTCTTGGGACATGCTTAACCATACTTCTCGTGGGTAGAACTTGCATTCAACGGGCCCTTTATAGGTCCCTGGTTGTGCCTTTGAGCCACCATTATTGTTGTTGTTGTTGCTGCCTTGTGGCTTGTTGGAAGAGAAGTTGCCACGTTTGTTGTCACCTTTCCTCTTTTTGTTGTTAGTGAAGGCTGACACGTTCCTACCCCTCTTTTGTGGTTGATTCTGGAGTTTCTTTACTCTGAGCATTCGAGTAAGATACGCCGAAGCCTTCTCAAAATTGGCGTAATAGTCCGACTCTTCTGTTATTACATTTGGGATGGATTGTTCGAGTCGTACATCCTGTAGGGACCGTACAAAGTCGTACACAAACTGGTCCTCAGGTGGGAATGCGCCGTATCTTATCAAGGTTTGCTTTGCATCATGCCATAGCCTTTTGTGCCTGTCAAAATTGTAGTGTTTGGAATCCCCTGTGTACACCGATTCCCGGATAAACTGCCTTTTTGCTTCGACAATTAATTTTACGTTGGTTGCCTCATATGCTTGAGAGTAGAGGGCAAAGTATGCCTTTCGGCCGTCACCCCCTACCCCGTTTTTGGTCCCAAAGCTTTGTATATAGGACCAACCGGGTCCGGATCCCACCAGCTTAAACAATATCCCCCAGAGAGTATTGTTGTCTTTAGACCAATGAGAGTTGGCGTGAATCGTGCATCTTATTGCATACTCAGTCCAGTCAGGATATGTGTCATCTGGGCCCGATCCGACCGTTCCACACCTGTCGGTTTCTCCGACTGCGGATTGTTGTCTTATCGTGTAAAGTAGGGATGTCTTGGTGACACCCCTCTTATGCCGTAGGTATTCACGTAAGTTCTCGTCAAATTCCCTGAACTTTGACATCGTAGTCAGTTTGTCGGGTAGTGTTAGATCCTTAACTGCCGTATTTTCATCGTCCTCCTTTGTAGATCTCAAACGTTCCCGTGTATCCATCTCGGCCGTTGGGTCCTTGATCCAGTCCACTTCGGTGGCCGTTGCGCCTATCATAGGCTGGAATTTGATCCAAGCCACGAACAGCTTCAGTCGATCGCCAAATGCCCTTCCAATAAAGACTTCCTGTGGATCCGGGCATAGATGGTGTTTTGCCTTGGTTAGCGACCCTAGAGTGGACTTGATCCCTTCTGAATCGAGGTCTGCAATGGCCTTCATGTTAGAATATCCATGCCTGAATATTTCGTTTGCCGTAGGCCTGTTGACCCCAAAGGATTCTAGGATCTTCCTGAAACAAACCTCGGCTGAGGTCAGCGACCGTTCTCCTTCGTAGCCAGGGATGCCATCATTGGCCTCTGCCCTTTCTTTGGCTTCTCTTGCTGTCGTTGATAGAGATATGTCCCTGCTTGATAGTCTTGCGACCAGGGTCACCGTGAGTTGCTCAAGCTGTTCTGGGTCCAACCTTGTTGTTACCGATGGAGGTAGTAAGCCTATCAGGTTGCCCGCCGCCTCTGTTGCGGCCGCGTCCGCTGCTTCTGCTTCTGCTACTGCTGCTGCCGCGGTTGCAGCTAGTTGACCTCTGGTTGGTGGCGCCATGGTGTGTTGTTTCGGAGTATGCTGTAGGAATTAGGCTTGTAATAAGGGGTTTGTTAGCTTTTGCTTTCATGAGGAAGCTGTGATTGTGATTTTCTGAGTTCTGAAGCAACTTGTGGAGTATTTTTTCTTTCCACGTGCTTTTGCTAGTAAACAGGTTCATATCCACGGTATGAGGATTGATTCCTATCGGAACCCCAATTTTTTCAGTTCCTCTATACTTAAGCTCAACAGTTGTTTCCCTCTTTTCGAAACGGTATCGAATATTCGTTCGTCTCTTATTAAATATTTGGTTCAGCATTTTTCGTCATTTCTATTTTTTGTGTATGTGTTTATCCAATACTGGGTATGTATATTACCTCTTTATTTTCTCTCGTCACTAACGCGTTTACACGTGTAGTCCGCTAGATGTTCTTACTAGCAGTATTCAGTGATTTCAAGTATTAGTATTTAGATTTGTGAGCAATTACGTGTAAGATGACCTCTGAGATCGAACCTCTATCGGTGCTCTATTACTGTTAGCGATTCAGCGAGTCGGCTCGCTTATTTTGCCTGTTAGTCATACGTGTGTGTTATCTCATTCGTGTGCTGTATTCCTGAATGTTCGTACGTCTGTACGTTTGCTACCGGCGCTTTTCTAGAATTTATCGCACAACTCCAAAATATCAGCCATCGAGGTCGTGCCATCATTAATGGGAAGTATTTTGAGTCGCACGCACCATCCATGAAGTTTGCGTTATCCCGAACCTTATTCTTCAACAGCTAGCTCGTTTGCAAACGTGATGTACCGTACCGTATCTTTTTACACCTTTGAACGAAAGAGATTAGGATTCTATTCTGATGGATCGATCAATGCCCACAATACCGTCATGGATCATACTCGCAAGAAAACTTTATTCGACAATGCTGTTTCGATTAGCAGCAAATGATCTGCTCCCATTTGTCCGATACATGCAGTACCTTGTTGCTCAGTAATGAATGTCTCCGTTGCTGGCTGCTGCAGGACAATCTTTCTACGATACCAATCCATCACTTCCACCGTCAAAAGTTCCATCATGATCGCGGCGATCGAGTAGTCGTTAGTGAAGATGTTTAATCCTCGATTCGTTACAAGCGTATCGAGCGTCTTCTACCGGCGGTCTACTGTTCTGTAGAAACCAGTGCAGAGATTGCTTGAGTCGCACCCAAACCAAATCGTGAAAAACACCCAAGGCAGTTGCAAGGGTCTAGTCAAACTAATTACTCTCCGACAGCCCAGTTCATCTCAAAGCTGCGTGGTCGTGGAGCGCTAAGATATGAAAAGAAATCGGAAGAGAAAGAGTACACATTTGGAGTACGCCTTTTTTTAACAACCTCACCGTAGTTACAGTCTGCTCCATGTGCATTTTCCCGACTCAATACTGTAAACGAGGACGGAGAACTCCATCAAGCACGAGGATATGGAGTAATTGGAACTATTTCTAGCGCCCGTGTCTTCTTTTTGATGCTCGCTTCCAAACCAGCATGGATGAATCAAACGAATTGCCAACAACCTTAGGGTAGACAAATTTGGATTTGAACAGGCAAGCACTGGATTTGCGAAGTGGAGCATGGTCGGGACATGGTACTGTAGCTGAAATATCTTGCAATCGTCGAGAGAATATTACTCGTTGGTGTGCTACGTGATGAGACTTCCGGTTTGATGCGATGTCACATTGTTGAGAGATTGTAAGAATTCTACGATAGTGGCAAGCTCGTAGTATAGTAATCGTCATTTTTATGCAACAACGATTTAACTCCCGTACAGTAACTGTGAATTTGTTCTTCTCGGTTCTTTATTCGTAAAAGAACATTGGGATCTACGAGGTCACCGCATTTTGAGCCCACCATGGCAACCGTTGAGTGCTTTGGTGTGAATCGAAATGAGGAACAATAACTTGGTGTCTTCGCCTGCAGAATGAAAAGCTTAAGATGATGGAAATGGCGGTAGCTCTCAACACCTTTATGGCGCTGCTATTCCTACAAAGGTAGGACTGTTAGCTTGGTCGACTCGGTAAAGCAAAAGCCGATTTTGTGGTCGCAGCTTTGGTTGTCGTTGCCGCGCAGATTTCGTCCTATATTGTAACCGTTCAAAGAAATCAAGACAGACGGTAAATCGTGCCAATATGCGCTACAGCTAAACTTTCTCAGTAAGTGAATAGCTCAATTTGTTGCTTCTCCAAATTTCCCTTCCCCCGTAGAGAACCGTAGCATTCTTCTTACTTCCAAAGAACTATCAGCTTTCTTTTTTTCCGTCTTCGCTGGATCATTTTCAGAGATCGGTACACCATATTTCTCATTGGATGATAGGTATTCGTGCTGTTGTGCCGAGCCCTCGTTGCTGTTGTTGTCAACTCCACTGTCTTTTGGCGTGGTATTTGCGTGTCCACCAGAGATGGGCAACGTGGAAGATGCGGAGGATGAAGTAGGTAGTGACGGTGTTACTAGATTTTGGTTCGTAGAGACATAAATAGTTTCGTAATGATGTCCATAATGTGTAGAAGCAGCTGAGATCGGCAACGTGCCAGATGATGACGACAAATTTGATGGTGTTGATGCCGAGGCACCAGATACAGGTAACTTCAAGGATGCTGAAGACGAGTCGGGCATTGATGTTGGTGGTCTAATTGTATTGACATCGATAGATTCAACATCGGTGATATTTGTATCGACCTCATCAGTATCTACCTCATGATCCATTGGGTACAGCGTTGATGTACTAGTAGAGGATGACCATTCTCCTTCGGGCGAAAATCCAGAACTACTTGAATGTTGAAACGTTGGCATTGCCGATGGAGATTTCACTGTTTGCATTGTCGATATTGACGGAGGAATAACTATCGTTGTATTGTTAGAATCCAAAGAAGAGCTTGGTTGAAGTTGGTCTTGATCTTTCGACAAAGCTGTTACTGTTCCAATAATCACTGACGTTAGCACTAGGATTATTCCCAATATAGCGCAACAGATGGAGATCGAGCGTAATCTTGTTCGTCTGGAAAAGGATGATACCTGTTGTACTTGTGAGTGTTGTTCATTCATTTGCTTCATACTTCGGAAAAAGGAACGTAAAAAATGGAATTTTCCTGAAAACTTTGCTTTTCTTCGACCGTAAAATTGATCAGGAGTGGATTCAGGGTCTCTATCGTAATCGATGAAGAATTTGCAGTAGTCCCCGCTTTCTTCGCCGTTATGGTTCGTTTGGTTTTCTGCCCATAAGAGAACGTTTCCTCCGTACTCAGCAGCTTCGCCCCCCGATGCCGCCACGACAGATCCTCTTTTACCATAGTCATTATTACTATTATTATCATCATCATTATCATTGCTGCTCTGAACTCCCAAATTATCCTGGACGCTCAGAATTGAGTCCAAAAATGATTCATGGGCGCGGTTGAGTTCTTTTAATAAGTTACTGGTTGTTATACCACTCACATCGCTCATGGCGTCTTCGTCGTAGCCATTGTAATTTTTGCCATGACCGTTGAGATATAAAAAATCGTCAGGATCTGGCGATGAATACAATCGTATTTCATTCAGCACCCCATCAATGTTTCGCACCGTCTGTTTTATGGACGGAGAAAATACTGAAGATTGAGATTGTCCATCACAAACATCATCATAAACATCCCCATCAACGTCATGATCATCCGCAATGCCCTCGATCTCCGCACCACTCTCATAGTTTCTCCACTCGATGCTGTAATCAACGTTAGCATCGGCATCAAACTCATCAATATTGTAGTGATAGAGAGATGAGGGAAGCTCAAGTTCAGAGGTAGAGTTTAGTGACGCCATGGTCTCGTTTTCGTGTTTCGAGAAGAATGTAACGATGGAAATTATTCCAACGCGAATGGACACCGATTCAGCTGGCAAGTGGTCCTTGGTCGATCTTGCTTGTGCGGGAGCGATTGCGTGGAAGTTGTTCAAGTGCACATTGATTGTCGTATTCCAGTCATCTCAGACGCTGCATCGAAAGCTTATGAATAGTGAAGACGTTGTGAATAGTGAATACGGAGTTTTGCGATTTCGTCATAGCTCCAAACCGTTTACAAGTCGTGAACCCACTTTCAAAGTAAGTTACTTAGATGACTACAAATATCACAAATGCTCCCATACAGGGCGCTAAAATCCAAAAAGTGCATCCAACGCGAGCAAGGCTGGGCTAGGCGCAATTCTTATCGGAATGCATGTTTTGAAATAGATGTGAAATTAGGAACGTATGAGAGAGCATTATAATCCAAGTTGCTGTTGTTTTTCGTAAACATCGTACATGTAAATGTCTGCATGAGGTAATGATAGTGACGGTCGCAGCAATTTCCGTTCGTTCTGTACGTGTCATATGGCAAAGTCTTCCCATCACAACATTAATTCAAGCCCCATACGTATTCCAAAATTTCAACATGCGATTTGTGGTTTCCGAGTGAGCAAAATCCGAGTGGATTTCAGAAGTTTCCGTCACATGTATTGTTTTGTTTTTAACATCAAATAGCGCAATGCTACGCCGATAGTTCTCAAAAGAAAATTCCAAAGTTGAGCCATTGTTTTGTGATTGGTCGAACCATATGCTAGTGCGCGCGACTAAGCACTTTAATTGAGGCCAGCCGGAGTACCGTATCATACGCCTGATCATAATAATACGAAGTAATATTATGCATACCGTACATACTTTACGAGTAATGAAGCCGAGTGAATTGTTTTGCAGACAATCGACAAGCCGTGCCGTTAGTACTGTTACTTCTGATGATAAAGCGGAGGATACTACTCGTACTCCATACTACGAAGTAGTAGAATTTTCAATTCCAAAACAATCCATTCAAATACAGAGCAGTTCTTGTAGAAATCAGCGTCTTTCAAGCACGTGATGCTACAGAAGTACGCTAAACACCTTAAAGAATAAGTTGAATCTAACTCTAGATTACATTATATCCTGTTAGTGAGATAAAATTAAAAGTATGTGCCGAACGAATAAATGATGTGTTTGTCTCATTTCTCGTCCATCGGCCCATGATGTACTATTGATACTCATAATTCTTATTGGCTGGTACATTTTGTACCTAGCAACGTGGTTTTAGTAATTTGGCAAATGCTCACGCCACCACCATCTGTGCTGTGCTCCAACACCCTCCTGCGGCACAGTGACATAATAGGACGCTGTGGCATATATCTTGAATAGCTCAGCCCTTTGTGGTGTCTGCGCGCATTTGCTTAATTGCCTTAAATTCTGCTTTGTAGGTTATGCAATCCTTCTCATTAATTCTGAGAATTTTGTTTCTGAATTTTTGGAACAATGAGCCCTGTAGTAGTTTGGTAAAAACATCAGCCAGCATGTCCCCCGTGGGACAATATTCCACTGTAAGCTCACCATTCTTCACTCAGTCTGTTACCATAAAGTATCTGGTGTTGATGTGTCTGGTTCTCTTTGTGCTGGAGCTCTTTCCATTGGTTTCCAGACGGATTGAACTGATGTTGTCTTGGTAGAGAATATTCTTCTCTCCCAGAACCGGCTCGTTGGGGTCATTTCCGTTCATTGGGTTGCACCCTTTAGCGTGGTATCCTTGCCATTGATGATAATAGCGGCACCATAGGTTGAAAGGTAGATGATCATCAACCCCCACTACTTCTGCTTTGGTTGAACTCTTTGTGTTGATCTTCTGCTTTGTTGATATGGAGAGAACGGCTCCTTGGCCCATTGTCAGAACTGCACCTGTGTGACTTCGCATGCAGGAGTGAATCACAAACAACGCACTCACATACCGGTATGAGTTCCCGGGTTCCACCCCATCCTAATACCAATGGGAGTGCAATAGTGTCCCACAAATAGGCTAAAATGCACTTCAACTCCTTTTGATCATGTTAATTTGGATTTTGCACTTGTGTGCATAGAAAAACGATGGCTGTTTGTATATCGGGCCAGGCCCTCTTGGCCACAAATAGAAGTTTGGCTACGCATGAATGGAAATTCTCCTGCTCGGCCTCATCTAATGGTGTCAATTCATCAGACACATCCAACAGATGGAATGCCGCTGGGGCTGGTGCCATTGTGTCACCTTGCAATTCTGTTGGGAGGCTCTCTAAGACCTCTGCAATATAATCAAACATGCTAAATCAAACATGCTAAATTTTACCCTTCCTTTCTCGCTGTAGCCAATAGTCATCCCCACATTTTTGTGTACTTTACCACAAGTGACTGACAGTGGCTTGATCAATCCAAATTCACCATTCAGTTTCTCTATCATGCCATTGACAGCGTCTGTGTTCTGATGAGATATCTTCAGGTCATCCACGTGCCAGACAATTGTTATCTGATGTCTGCCGGTCATCTTGTTCATGGTGCACATGTCATAGGGGTTAGCCTCAAATCCTTCAGCTGTGAGAAAAGCCACCACTTTTCCCAGAAAAGTATTGCTGCCTGTAGTGTGCCATAGATTGCCTTCTTTGCTTTTACAAACATAACCTTATGACCATTCCAGTTGACAAGGTACTTCTTATAGAGTTTTGGGTCAATCAGCGCCAGCAGTTCAGCCATAGTTCCATATAGGCATATGAATACTTCCTCACCTTCAGGTGTTGGTGCCTGCAGGAATGCCCCCAGAATATCAGCCGTGGCCACATCTCTCTCTTCAATAGAGTCAATGAGACAAGAGAGCATAAGGACATAGAGAGACACAGTTGGTGATGAGGTCTCTTCTTTGGAGATGAAAGCGCGTTGTGATCTGCCATCCGCACATCCTCGGGTTTTCACTTTCTTGTATCATTTTTGTTTAAGAAACATGAGATATTGGAGTGACCGTTGGACTTGTTCCTTGATCATGTCATGTGGGTGAATAGGAGCTACCACTTCCATGGCATGGATTTGTTTCAGCTTGCTTAGGATGGCTTCCACACCTGTTTCTCCAGATAATTCAAGGCCCTTCTTCACCCCATATTGTTTCTTGGCTAGTGTTGCATCCAGATTGTTGTATTGTTTCTTAGTGCTGATGCTACCAGGACAACGGCGTGATCTTCCTTTTCCAAACCATTTACGATCAATCAGAACCCAGCAGAGAAGAAAGATCTGTGGTGAGTGATGTGCTCCTATCCCTCCCCTACTTTATATTTATCATGAGTTCACTGAACAGTGGGTCAAAGCTTGTAACGTGGGCCATTGGGTGCTGGCTCCCCCTCCTCGGTGCTTGCCGACACGTCAGTTGTGGTTTCTGTGTCATGTGGCTCGCCGGCTTGACTATCAAATGGAGCATCATTGCGGTCAGCATGCTCGCCCGCCGGCGTGTCAGGATGGGGTTGTTTGTGTGTAACAGGGGCGGCGGGCTCGTTGTTGATTGCTTGGTCTTCAGCTGCAGCCCCTATGTCTTCTTCTAGTGTGGTGATGGGCTCTGTTGGGGCCTCATCCTCTGTTGTTGTCGTTGTTGCTGATTCCGGATAGTTGCTAGTCTGGTTGGTCTCACGCCAAACTGCAGTGTCCTCAAAAATAGAATGTCCGTGGCTTTCAAGGGACACTCCTGTAAGGGCAGTGTCAACGGTGTCATCATTGGCCAGGTCAGGGTGGTATGAAGGGTCAGTGACGCCGTAACTTGGGTCATGAGAACCCTCGTTGATGGACATAATGGTGGTGCTGCCTAAATGGTTGCCAAACATGAGCCCATTGGGGGCCTGTTGTTTGGTGGCAATGGAGTGGATGCGTTGAATGATGGTGTCAGTCATCCGGGCTAGGGTGGTAGAGCAACAATGGATACAGCGCCCAGTCTTGAGAGCAAATAGAAAGAAACCGCCTTGTTTGTTACTGGATGGACATAGATAAATAGCATCCATGGCGCAGGGTTTCATTGTATTATCTTGTGCATCCTTATGCCCTAACACGTAGTCACCAAATTGAAATTTGCAGTGTCTATTGGCATTAATCTTTTCCCCGGTAAAGATCTCTTGGGCTGACAGAGTTGTATTCAACACACTGGTCATGGTTGAGCTGTTGAGCCAGAAATCCACACCATTGACTAGTTCAATGACCATTCGCGGGGGCATTCTGTCAAACAGAACTGCTGCAAATGTACATCAGCAGCATTCCTTGCTCGTGTGACTGCCGTGTTCAATGTGGGGCTCATGTTCATTCCGGGCAGTCACATGCAGAGTTACAGGAGACTGCAGGGATAGTAATTCATCAGCGAGGCAGGCAAATTCATTGTCTCCAAACACCTGGGTGACAGAGAACCCTTGGCGGTGGTAGATGCCAAGAATGACTTTAAGGCATTTCAATAAGGTTGATTGTCTAGCATTGTTGATAGCCCAGCTGGTCCGGAACCGGATGTGATGGGATATGGTCCGGAAAAAATTGATTCCATTGACAGTGTACTCATCAATTGCAAGTGTGATGTTTCTATAGTGAGCTACCACTTCAGGTGGAACAGGGAGCACATCATCCTGAATGTGTTCTGGTTTGCAACAAACTGTTGTGCCTTTGATGATATTAGTGTTTACTCCAAAGATGTCTTCTGCCATGAGAACATCCTTTCTTGTAGTGGAACAATCCTGAATTCGATTGTTGCCAATCATGTAGAGGAGCTCTTTGGTGCTAGGGAACCCTATGATTTCCTGTTGTCAGCGGGCTTTCTCTGCTCTTTTGATATCAATGTTGGAGTAGAATTATTTCTTCCCTTCTTCTGTCGTTATTGCAAAGACGGCCTCATCCTGTTCATTTAGATTGCAGATGTAGAGGTTGTTATCTGCTCTATTAAACTTTTGTGTAGTCCATCATCTTGTGCACATAGAATGATTGGGAGATGATTGTGTCTAGGGTTACACGGTACTTGTCAGAGACTAGTCTCAGTTATAGGATGTTTGCAATCCCATCTTCTAGGTACCATACCATCCCAAAGCTGGGGAAATCCCCTACCATGCTTGTGGCGACACTTCCAGCATTACAGTGAATGACTATGCGTCCGTTGTTAGGGTGTGACTGAATGTTTTTTAACAGTGCTTTGTTGCTGATGACATTGCATGACACTTGGCTATCAAGCAAGAGGAGATTTGGGTCAAGCTTCCTGTGATTCTGTGCTAACAGGAACTTGGTGCTGTTGCTAATCGTTGCATCAAGTAGTCCGCTGTTGTCGGCACTCCTGGTCTCTTCGCTCCTGGGCCTTTCACTCCTGGGCCTCTCACTCCTGGGCTTCAACATATCGGGGAGCCATCTCTTTTTATCCCAACTGTGGCTTGATTCAACAGACCAATCATCATCTGACTCATTGCTGTCAGTGTCTCCATTGGTTGAGACATCACTGTCACTATCCCTGCCGGTTTGTCGAGGCACTAACAATAGCATACTTCCGTACAGCAAGGAGTCATCCTCATTGGTAGATTCCTTGCGCCCATTGTCCTGTGTCACTATCTCCACATTGCTGAGCTGCATGAAACACAATCCATCCCCAAATGTCTCACCTTCTGCGATGCCATTCATGAATAGCTGATGTGCTTCCTGAACTGCCTCATTGGAGGTCTCTCCATTGGTAACGAAAGTGGTTCCTTCAAATGTCTTTTCTGATTCTTGTTGCTTGCCATTGCCATCTGACCGGGTTCCTTTGCTGTTGTTGTTGTTGTTGTTGTTGTTGCTTTGTTGTTTTTGGTTGTTGTTTTTAGTTGTTTTGAACCAAAGAAGCATATCGAGTGCATCAGAAGGTGTGGTTGGATAAGCATCCTTTTTTAGGCAGTACTCATCCTTCAGCATCCCTTGTAGGTTCATGTGGTTCTTCCAATTTGAACCCGCGATAATTTGCACCAATAACAATATCTGTTCTGCTGCTTTGATGATTGGCTTCTTATCAGCCTCCATCATTCCTGCATAATCACTGTGCTTCTTGTCAGGGAACACCCTTTTCATGGTGTATTTGTTTGGTTAATTGTTCAGAGATAATCTGAATTCCTGCTGCTTTCATGACCTCGTATCTCATTCATATTTCTTCCACATACTTTGTTGTGTCTTTGGACATGTCTTGGAATGCGGTGAGGAATTTCTTTATCTGCATGAGCACATCCACAGGTGGACAGATAGACAACTCGTTGTCTTGGTAACATATCTCTTTCAAGTATTCAAGTAGTTTTTGGGTGTAGGCCTGCTCTTCCATTGTTGTCCAGTTGTTTGCTTTTAGCTTTTCCGTGATACCGGAGCTTAGCTGGCCATGCATGATGTCAAACATCTTCTTCAGGTCTTCCTTGTATTGCTTTACTTGTTTCTTGATCCCCTTCTGCTCTTCATTCCATAGTCGGCTGTACAGTTCCTTCTTATACACATCCACCGCTCCATTCTCGGTCCATTTCTCCAAATCCGGGAGTGCGATTGTGAAATCCTCCTCTGTGAGGCCCTTCAGTGTCCTCATGGGCTTCCACAAGTCTGGATTCATCTTGCCTGCTGCGATCTTTGTTGCCTTGTAGAAGGCATCAAATTGCTGAGATATGGGTGTCTTGTGATCCAGGCTGTGGTCGATGACAAAACCCTTCATTTCTGTCTGATTTTGTCCTTGGAAACAACTGCCTGGTGTCGTTCCTCGCGTGTTGGGGCTAGTTCTTTGGCCCCGGTGTCTTTGCCGATCACCGTCCTTTTGTTTTCCGGGGTTGTTTGCCCCTCCATTGTTGTGTTTATAAGTGCGTATCTGGAGTGATCTCTAACAGATAATGTGAGTGATTGACACGTGCCGTGGATAACTCAACAGGGCTAATGTGTTGTTGCTACAACCTCCCTGGAGTTCCTCAACGGGGCTAGTGGTACTTGAGCTAGAAAAGAAGGCTATGGTGATTTCTGCCTACTGATACTTTTAATTTTATGTAGAAATCAGCGTCCTCTTCAAGCATGTGATGCTACAGAAATACGTAAACACCTTAAAGAATAAAGTTGAATCTAACTCTAGATTACATTATATCCTGTTAGTGAGATAAAATTAAAAGTATGTGCCGAACAAATAAATGATGTGTTCGTCTCATTTCTCCATCGGCCCATGATGTATTGATACTGGTAATTCTTACTGGCTGGTACACGTTGTACCTAGCAACGTGGTTCTTTTAGTAATTTGGTGAATGGCCACGCCATCACCATCTGTACTGTGCTCCAACAGTTCTATGTATGAGAAGCATGCTGGAACAAATCACTGCAATTCTCCTACATTAACGGGAATCATTGAAAGTTTCACAAAGGAGTCTCTGCCTTTGTCTGAGAAGGTACGGGCTTCGAGGTTAATGCCATGCGGACATGTAAAAAATGTACCAGAATCTACAGAGCGTCAGCGAGTAGCATTAACCTCTAAATCTTAACCTGTCCACGCAGGCATTCATACGGCAAAAATAGTAGCAAGAATTAAAAAAGCAGCAATGGAATGGGCAAGAGCCTGAGAATAGGTTTTTAAAATTTGCGTCGGCCTCGTCCCCTGTCAAAAATTTGGTTATTATTGCTACTGGGCCTGACCGTAGGTATTTTACCTGCTGTTTATGTTCTGCTGGACCTCAGTGTCGGTTTGATGAGCCTCATGATAGGTTCCTCTCCTATGTAAACATAACTGTCTTTTATTGATCGTTACATCTATATTCAGGTATATTCAATTCCATACGTATGCCAATATTTTATATTCTCCGTATCTTTGTCGGTCATTTTTCTGTTTCGAAAATAACCGTCCGATCATCATTCATCCATTTATTTTTGTTTATCTTGTTTTCCTTTATCCCCCGAAATATTTACTGTCACTCAATGTACACCCGATACTTCAGGACAACAAACACTTACGAGTACGAACTCTTCCGATTCCTTTCATTACGTCTACTTTGTGTTTCAGAGCTTCTCTCTTTACCCCAACCTACCCTTTTCTCTCCGTTTGGCCATGTCTTCTTCGAAACGCAATGGCTCCAGTACGTGCTTTCTTGCTTATTATACTTGCTGTTCATTATTGATTACATTTACACTTTCTCTGATCTTGCCAGCCGACATACGATACCCTCATTTTCTCCTAAACCTCCTTTTCTGCACAGTTTGGCTCTTTGTTGACAAAAAGCGTTTGCGCCGTTCTGTTTCAGAATCCTTTTATATTCTCCGACACCGCTCCAAAGCATCACCCTCCTTCACACTTTTTGTCTCCGGTTCTTCCGGCAATGTCTACACCATACTTGCTTCTAGCAAAACTATTATCTGTTCGTGTCCTGATATCCATCCAGTATGTAAACACATATTGTTTATACTTGCCGAACTACAAATTCCTGTTTCTACAGGCCTGCAGACAATATCCCTACCGCTTCTTAAACTCCGCTTAAGTTCCTATGAGTCATCGCTTGACTATTACACTATCAACCTTTGCCTTGTCCTTATGCGGCAACGTTGCGTACACTGTCAACAATCAACGCTTCATTCTCGTCTGATTATATGTAACAATTGTTACTCTGTTTCTCATCATTCTCACAAATACCATGACTTCGATACATGTCCTCAATGTAAATCAAAATGGTCACCATATATTTCCGATTTTGTTGGTCAATATCGCAATTTTTCTTCTGTCCTCCGTAGAAATGGATTTTTACCCACCCATTATCTACCTCTACCTCACCATAGCTTTGCCACAAATGATACACCTCCATCCTCCGCTTCCTCCTCTAAAGATAATCCCGCTGCAGTATCCAGCTCCAACACGCACATTATTCCCCCATCACCTTCCACCTCCACTTCCCATAACTACTGTCTTTCTGACATTATCTGAGAAGAACTTTAATAAATGCCATGAATGCTTCTATGGGATGTCGAACTTGTTCAGAATTCACCTGGGCAGATTCCTACATACTGTGGAAAAAATTCCGTATTGCATCTAAAGCCATCTGTATAATGTTTCAGTTGAAGATTGAAATCGTTGATCTCCTTTATGATGTCGTTGTTGATGACGTGGTCATCGAATCTGAAGTAGATATGTAGTCTGAGATCGGATCATCCTGGTGTTAGATACGGTTATTATGTTCTCCTTCTTGTGAATGACTTGGTTGACGAACTAGATTTAGAAATGTATGCTGAGATTGGAGCAGCCTGGTGTCAGATATGTTGCAATAATAATTCTATTTTACCAATATAACAGTAATAAATTTTGAAGAATGCCTGGCCTCCGATAGCCATTGCTAATTAATGATAGTACCACACTCAAATTGAAGATAGAAAATAGACAAGAAATCTTGTCCCGAAACAGGAACATTTTTTACCTGTAGATGAAAACAGGTAAGCCATCTTGCTCCAAATACTTTTAGAACATTTTTGTGGCAAATCAGTTCTCATCTGTATGAATCTGCCATGCACCCACGAATGCTACTAAAGGGTTATGTCCACCTCTCCTCGTTTCGCGAATAGCAATATAAGGTTCCATTAGGCGTATAACTTCATCGTACTGTTTTTCCAGAGCTGGTTTAAGAGTATTTTTGCCAAAGTAATATCCGTCCCAATGATACATGAATAGGACCAAAGATTGGATTGCGTTCACAAGCACATAATGATATTTTTTCACCCGACCTTTCATCTGAAAGACTGCAATGGCATTTTTGCGAGGGTCGTGCTGAAAAGTTCCTTTTCCAGGCTGAGATGTAATCAGTCCACACAAATCAATGTCCAGTTTTTTCATATTTGGAAAGTTGGTCATGAAAAAGTCCAAACCCGTTTCTGGAGTTACAACATCTGCATGAGTTTTCGCTATACTTTTGATCTCATTTCTAGTGATCCCTTGCTCATGTCGCTCTTCATTGTTTGCTTCTATTGCATCCGGTTCCCGTTCCATTGACCTGTACAATGCGTGAATACAATTGACAGCGTTTGGGATTTTCTGAAAACAAACATCGCTGCTCATGTTTGTTTCTGGAAAAGTTGTGTCATACATCCATGAATTACGAGACAACTTCCTGACTGCCGCTTCCTCCTCCAAATGGTGAAAACGGCTTTTGGTAAAGTTTTGATTCTCATTCCTTTCGTAGACAGAGATACCGTTTTTGGAAAAGTTGTTGTGCTTCGTAGAGTTTGGCTTATACGCGGTCTTCCGATTGTGTTTGGTAATATTTTGATACTCATTCCTTCTGTAGCCATGGATATCGTATTTGGAAAATTTGTTGTCCTTCTTAGACTTTGGCTTATACGCGGGCTTCCGATTCAAATCTTCCTCGCTTTCGTTGCTTTCTTCATCGCTGTAAATCTCAATTTCATCTTTTTTCTGCTTTGTAGTAGGACAGAACTGAAGACTAGTTTTGGCTGCTGGAGGCCGCTTCTTTGCGCTATTGATGGTTTCTTGCAAAGGTTTGATGATATCTTCTTTTACCCTCCTCGTTTCTTGGTTCATCTGTTCTATGAGAGTAGTGCATTTGCTCAGAAACATTTCCGCTTGTCCGATTTGGTCCGACATTTTTTGCTGCTTGGAAGGTGTAACGAGAATTCCTACGGGAGACCCATTTTGACTCTTTGTTGCAAGTCTAGTCAACACTTCAGCTTCAATTTTATTTGCCAATTGAGTACCCATTCGGGGGTTTGTTAGCATTTGCTGCAACTCCTCGAGTGTGTAGCTATCAAGGGCACTGCTAATGTCAGATGACGATGACATTCTGGCTTTTCACTAGATGAGAATTCTAGATTGTTGTAATCCGTGTTTGTGAGAATTCTAGATTATGATACCGCACCACACAAGCTTGTAGATCATGAAGACGAAAGGAAAACATGTGAACTGAAACATAGCCCTCCCATCGTGGCACCCACTTGTACTTCACAACATACCAAAATGTAGCGATTTGCCGACATGTTAAAGAACAGCCAGCAACAGAACCAGTATTCTGTCGTGGACATCGCAACAGCTTAGTCATCGTGGCAACCTTTTAGAGAATGAAAACAAAACAAAAACGTGTGTACTGAAACATAGCCCATCGTGTCCATCACTACTATTTCATCATATGCAGATCCCATCGCCAAGTTGCGATCGCCAAGTTGCGATCAGCCGACATGAACAGAAACGACGGAAATTGTATTCTGGTGCAGATACCACCCACCACCACCATACTACTGTACGGTACATAGTACTGGCATCGTACATGAGCGTGTAGAATTTTTCGATTTTAGGAGGATACCACCAGTACAAACAGTATGGTAACATATGTACGTGTACTAGTTCAAGTAATGTAACTGCGTACCGCTACGGTATGTTTCACATGAACTAGATACCACCAATGTGTACCAGTACGTACCGGGTTGGTTTTCAACTGACCATAACAGATAAAAAATTTATGTGTACAGCATGATGGCGGGCCAGACTTTGGTGTAGCATACTAGTAGCCGCCTTACGAAAGTTCATGCAACTTGGTGTGGTTTTTGTCTTTCACTCCGACTTCTGCGCCCGCCCACCCACCACAGAAGAGATGCACTGCGTTATCACTCCGACTTTTGCGCCCCCCACAGAATAGATGCACTACGTTATGATGGCATTTCTCTTCCCTTTTCCGTACCATTCCCTTCTTACGAAATTTGATGCAACTTAGTTTGTTTTTTGTTATTCAAGATGATGCTCTATGGTATTAGTAGTACTAGTAGTAGTGTAACTTGTAAAACCAAAATTATAGTTTTCAAGAGTGGCCCGAGGTTACCTATCCTCCTAGTACTAGTATGATAACACTGCTGTGGGTCTATGATACTAGTAATGGTATCATAGGCAGCCCACATTTTTTCTTAGTATGTCATACCACCAATTTCATTTTTGTACCCAAAAAAAACCCACGCAGCAAGAACAACAAGGGCCTAGTAATACGCTGGTAAACTTAAGCTTTCAAACATAGATATCCATCTATTATCACATTTTTTCTTCATCAAATCTCATACTTTTCAAATATACTAGGTAAACGTAGTAGCACCACTATGATAAAACTGCTGTGGGTCTATAATAAGACGGCATAGTCCTGCCTTTACTCTTCTTATGTAGCGCTAATGATATACATGTAAAGAAGAACAAATTTCCCCCCACACAGCCAGGGCATATGTAATCCTAGGTTATCAAACACAGGTACTATGATTAGTAACTGAACAAGGGATGATGATATCAACAACAACAACAACAACGCCAAGAAGAACAAGAACAAGAACTACTTCTTCAAGAACTCCAACAATTACGCCTACAACAATTGCATCAGCACCAACAACGAGGATTACAGTAACAATGACTCCAACACTAGGCCTGACTACTACTAGTCTATGTTTCACTACTAGCCTACTAGGCCTGACTACTCTATGCTGGACTACTAGCCTATGCCGGTCTAGTAGCCTAGTAGTCCATCCTAGACTAGTTCAGCCTAGTAGACTAGTCAGTCAGGCCTAGGTCCACAATAGTATTCTGGACTATTTAAGGCTTGACTAACTTAGTACTACCTATGCTTCATTAATTGCATATTAGTAGTAGTACGCTGGTGGACTGGTGTACTAGCTTACTAGTACTAGTCTGCTGGACTACTTCTACTAGTACTACTAGTACTACTACTAGTAGTATTAGTAGTATTAGTAGTAGTAGTATCCTCAAGGCTACTCACTATTACTACTAGTCCCACCTCCTATTACTAGTACTTATGCGTGAAAAGTTTGATTCAGTTCAAGACTTTCTTTGGTCAGTGTTGTCTAATTTACAACCAGAAAACAAGATTTGTAGTAGTGTTGTTCACAGAAGTTGTTCCCAGATCTTGTTGTTCTTGTTATCTGTTGTTTGTTTATTATCAAATAGGCTGGATTACTAGTCTATGGTGAACAAGCATAGTAGTACTAGTAGTCTGGATTTATTATACTACTACTAGTACTATGTACTCCAACAAGCCTAGCACTACTAGGCTAGGCGAGCCTATGTGGACATAGTACTAGTACTAGTAGGAGCGTACTACGCTGAAGAAGCCTAGGCATGACTAGCTTAGTCTCGTCTACCTTAGGCGGGACTAGCCTAAGCTTTAGTACTAGTAGCCCGGGCTGGAACAGCCTAGTACTAGGCTGGACTAGCCTAGGCTGGACTAGTACTAGTACTAGCATACGACATACGCTGGCTTACTACTACTGCCTACTCAAGCGTACGGTACTAGTATGCTGGACGAGCCTACTTTTACGTTAGTCGACTGCTGTAATTCATATGATTGGTTGACGCCGTAACACAAACTTAACTGGTGTTGTCATGTCACTGGACTTAGCCTAGTGTACTACTAGTACGATGTACTCCAAGCTTACTACTAGTAGTATATGACGTAGGCTATGCGAGTCTAGTTGTAGTAGTACGTATTAGTAGTAGTAGTAGCGTACTACGCTGGAGAAGCCTAGGTAGGACTAGCTTAGTCTCGTCTACCTTATGCTGGACTAGCCTAAGCTGGACTAGCCCAGGCTGTACTAGCCTACCGTACGGTAGGCTGGGCTGGACTAGCCTAGGCTGGAATAGACTATCCTAGGCTGGAATAGACTATCCTAGGCTGGAATAGACTATCCTAGGCTGGAATAGACTATCCTAGGCTGGAATAGACTATCCTAGGCTGGAATAGACTTTCCTAGGCTGGAATAGCCTAGGCTGGACTACCATACGAGTTACCCTGAGCATACTACTAAACAAGCGTACTATGCTGGACGAGCCTACTTCCACGTTACGGTACGCTAGTCGTCTGCTGTAATTGAAACGTGTGGTTGCCGTCGGAACAGAAACGTCACTGTTATCATGACAGTTTGATTTCTGTCGGTGATTGCAACATGTACGGTAACTTCAATTGTGATTTATTTGGTTTCTAATGATGTCGCTGTCGCTACAAACTATGGCGGTACATTTTGTCACCGCGTTTCTGTGATTTTTTTTTGTCGTTTTCGCATGCAAAAAATACTGTTTCCCTTCATAATCTTACCCCGACTTATCAAAAGCAGAGTTGCTTTACCGTACTTGTACGATTGGCACTCCGTCCGAGCACGTAGAATCCCTCCGAAGTGCTAGTAATAGCATTAGGCCGGCTGATTCAGGTTTGAGATATTTTAGTGCGAAGTAACTGCCTTGTACTGCAAGACAATAGAGTGCATCGGAGAACTGATTAGTCGCTGGAAAGATTCTTGTTCGGCTTAGCTACCCAAACATATACATCTTGAAAGCACAAAATCTGCATCCCTTGCATATCTATATCATCAGGAACAAGATCCAGTTTTTCGTTACATAGGAGTATAAGATTGCTGCAAATCAACGGCAGCAGCATCAACGATCATCAGACCAACGTATCATCAATAGCGGGATTGAAACGGTCAACAACGTGAGATAAATAAACAATGATTATGCTGTGCCAACCCAATTTCAGATGATGTATTTTCTAACTTTGGCATTTGTTCTTACTATTTCAGGAACCACAACGGGGTGAACTGACGATAGAATCAACAACAACAACAACAACAACCAGTCAACGGTCCCACAGCAACGAATTGTCAGCCCAACCGAATCAACCGTAACAATAATTGTTAGAACAACAACAACGATTGTTGGAACACTGGATTGGAAATACAGATTCGAACAACAAACAAGGAATCAGAACAGCGGATCGGAACAACGAATACTGTACCTGTAGGTTGGCATGTAAATTATATTATTCTGTTATTATTTACTCTGTACATCGATAGATTCTCACCAAATTTTGTTCAATTATTATCTATTTTTATAGGATACTACAAAATCTAGCGGTGACAGATAGCAACGATAAGCAACAACAACAGCAATAGCGGCGAAAAAGAGCAGCAACTACCAGAGGACGCCAGTACTCCTCATCCACCAGCACTCATCTTCCAACTTGAACATTGATTTGTGTACGTACTCTCCGCGGCACTTCTATACAGCAACAGCAACTGGCAGCATTTACAAGATCTCGGCAAATAACGGCAACGTCCGCAACAACAACAAGAGGATTGAAAAGAATACGAATAATAATGGTGGAAGGAATAGCCAGAAAACAAAGAGAAAATAGGCTACGGCAACGTACAATGAAACAGAAAATGTCATCAAATTTTCTAAAGAATGTACCTCCAAAGTCGAATAGCCACGCAATTGAAGGAAGAGCTAGAAAACAAAGAGAAAGGAGGCAATCGCAACTTAGAATGAAACACAAAATGTCATCAAATTTTCTAAAGAATGCACCAACAAAGTCGAATAACCACGCAACTTACAACCACTTGTCTACGATCAAACCCAAGAAGAAGAGGCGTCGAAGTAGATCTAGAAATCTGAAACATGTCAATCAAATATCATTGCAAGCAGTAACCAAGGATTGGTTTAAAGGTAAATTCATGGAAACTAGTTGGGGTGAACAAATTGTCGGAACGAAGGAATATACATCGACAGAGGCTGTGTCTATTGATTGTTTTGATATATTGGATAGTACGGATGAGAAGCATATTATAGCGGTTGATGAATCAGAACCATCGTTGCGAATCTTTGCAAAAGTGTCGAGAGACAAAGCGAAACAACACTTGGCTCGATCCTCCAGGATCGAAACTACAAGACGATTTTCGAAAGAAATTGTTCAAGCTAAACCCGAAGTTGTAAGAGGATCAAAATGTACTAGTATAAATGACGGGTATGCTGTTCTTGGTATTCGACCAAATCGCAACAACAGTAAGAATGGTGTGTATGTTTTCGAAAAAAATGTGGAGCAACACACAATAGATGAGCTGGAAAGGGAAGCGGCGCACATTGTGGAGCAAATGCAGGAAAGTTTACGTCGTCCTTTCGCTAAATTTTTGTACCGTGAATCGACCGTGATGACAAAGGTTGTTCAGCAAACAACAATCACTTCTATTGGCGATCACGCTACTGCATTCTCTATAGGAAAGGATTATCATTCCAAATGCCATGTCGATGAGGACTATTACTACACTCATTTGACAGTAATTGGTCCGGAGCATGTAAGTCGTGACGAAGTCATTTATTACTTTGTCTTCCCAATGTACCATATCAAAGTTCCATTGAAATCAGGGGATACATTGCTTTTTAACCCGTTGGTATTGCATAGCTGTTCGAATCCTAAATACGAAGGATGTTATATTATGAGCGCCTATGTATCGCGAAAAACTGTACTAAGAGCTAATATATTATAAATGTTAATTCAGGCTAGTGGTGGTTTTCGGAACCTATTATCAGGTCCATTTTTGTCAGACGTGGTTACCGATTTCGTTGTAGGCTAGACTCGGGTCCAGCCAACGGTAGACCAGATGAAGCTATTTCAGCCTAGGGTAGACCGGATATTCCAGCGTAGACCTGCCAGGTCTAGTCCAGCCTAGTATGGTACACCAGACGAAGCTAGTTCAGCCTAGGGTAGACCGGATAGTCCAGCGTAGACCTGCCGGGTCTAGTCCAGCCTAGTATGGTACACCAGATGAAGCTAGTTCAGCCTAGGGTAGACCGGATAGTCCAGCGTAGACCTGCCGGGTCTAGTCCAGCCTACGGTAAACCAGATTTAGCTAGTTCAGCCTAGGGTAGACCGGATAGTCCAGCGTAGACCTGCCGGGTCTAGTCCAGCCTAGTATGGTACACCAGATGAAGCTAGTTCAGCCTAGGGTAGACGGGATAGTCCAGCGTAGACCTGCCGGGTTTAGTCCAGCCTACGGTAAACCAGATTTAGCTAGTTCAGGATAGGGTAGACCGGCATATGGTAGTCCAGACCAGGGTAGTCCAGCGTACGCTATTCCGTTAGTCATTGTTTTCGAACCTAGTACGAGGCCCATTGATGTCAAACGTGGCTATCGGAACCTATTATCACGTCCATTTATGTTGGTCGTTGTTTTGGAACCTATTATCAGGTCCATTTCTGTCAGACGTGGTTTGCGAATTCGTTGTATGGTTGACATGACGGTGCTAGTCCAGCCTACGGTAAACCAGATTTAGCTAGTTCAGCATAGGGTAGACCGGCATATGGTAGTCCAGACCAGGGTAGTCCAGCGTACGCTATTCCGTTAGTCATTGTTTTCGAACCTAGTACGAGGCCCATTGATGTCAAACGTGGCTATCGGAACCTATTATCAGGTCCTTTTATGTTGGTCGTTGTTTTGGAACCTATTATCAGGTCCAGTTCTGTCAGACGTGGTTTTCTAAACCATTCACACCTAGACATGCCGGGACTAGTGCAGCATACGTTAATTCGTCTTTAGCTAGTAGTTTAGCCTATTGTCAGGTTCAATTTTGTAAGTCGTGCTATTCAGAACCTATAGTCAGGTCCAATTATGTCAGTCGTGCTATTCAGAACCTATTGTCAGGTCCAATTATGTCAGTCGTGCTTTTCAGAACCTATTGTCAGGCCCAATTATGTCAGTCGTGCTATTCAGAACCTATTGTGAGGTCAAATTATGTCAGTCGTGCTATTCAGAACCTATTGTGAGGTCCATATTTTGGTGTTATTAACACACAACGGCAAAGTATGAGTGGCAATCCTATTATTTTCCTCTTTCCCTTCCGACATATTACCTACCTTAATCGCTTAATCAAATTAAATGAATGCCGGGTCGAATCATGTCATCAACAAAAACAAACAACAACAACAGCAATGTTCCCGTTCCGCGGAGCATTCTATCGCAACGAAAACAAAATAGCGAATCTACCAGTGTGTCCGGTCTTGTCTCAAACACAAAAGTCGTTGTTGTGAAGTGTCATACAAGAAGATTATCCAAGAATGTGTCTTCCAATAAGAAACCGAAAAATTCAACACAACATTACATGGATCCAGCCACGTTTGCAGAAGTAATAAAGATCCACAAAGAGGACATGGCACACTCGCAAAAGCATTCCAAAAACAAAGTCTCCAACCGTAAGAATAAGGAGGCCTGGAATTCGTTTTGGAAACAAGCTGCAACACCGCAATCAGCGTTCAAGATGAAGGTATTGAAGCCAAGGTTTCAATTGGATTCTGTGGAGTACCGCGAAAGAAGTAATGAGCTTAATCACGGCGACGTAGACAACAAGCTTAACCCATTCTTATATCATTTTGAAACTGGGTTTGATGTCTTATGTGCAAAAAATGGCCACTTGGTACTCACCATACTTAATGGATGCAACAATATAAACAACGTGAGAGCAAGACTAAACAGCCAAAAAGGGCATTTCGACGAGGTAGAAGGTTTGGAGATTTGGGAAGAATGCTTAAAGTATGTAACAGAGGAAGTATTGCCTTTCTCGGAGGAAGGCGACACTGGTTGCGTTGACCACGTGTGGGCTATGGGTATCATTATGGCATATGTATTATGCGGTTATCCGGCATTGAAATCAACGGATGACATAAAGTGCTACAACAACTTGGGTATTGGACAACCAGTACAATCTGGAGAACGAGAGAGGCTCGAACTGAATGGTCATACTTTCCCACCAAAGCAATGGTTTAAACTGACGCCGGAAGCCAGAAAACACATAAAGGAATGCATACATTATCACCCAGGTAACCGTCCCTGTCTGTCAAGCATTGGGTTCAACGAGTGGTGCACAACAACTGAAGAGGCAATCATTGAAAAGTACCGTAGAATGTACATCGAACAAAGCGATGACGTAAAGGAACTAAAGAAAGAACCCGAGAACAACGAGATTAAAGACAATTGGAATTCATTTATGAAGAGAGCGACAAAACAATCTAAGAGTAAAAAACGCAAACTCAAACAATTTCAAAACAAACAGAAAATGGACAAAGAAGATGGAAACGAGAGAAGCATTGTGCAATGGCTCCATCTTTACGAAAAACGTTGGAAATCACCTGAAGATTTGGAGGAGTACAACAACTATCCCGTCCCGCATGGTGCATGGGGACGTGTGAAATAGTACTAATAAGCTTCATGGCCCAACCTAATCCTACCTATGAATACACATTTGTTGTTCGTAACCATTAAAAAAACCTATTTGCATTTATTTTTTAACCGAATTGACAGTCGGAGTGACCTTCGAATTGTTTTTGTCGGAACATTAGGTACTGCTGCAACATTCCTTTTACGTTTCTTTACACATTCTGCAGTATGCTCCTTTCGCTTTGATGATGTACTACACTCAACGTTCAACAAAGTTGTACGTGATTTAGTGTCATTCAAATTATGCCCGGGTGTGATCTTTGGTGCTCCCGTTGAATCGTCTTTTGGATTATCCTCCTCATTAAAAGTTTTCTCGTCCTTTGACACAGTGTCTACCAGATACCTATTATCCACCGTTATATCCGATGTGTCTGGAGATTGGGACTCTGTTGACATCGACTCTGGCGTGGTCGTCTTGGAACCTATTGACATCGATTCTGTCGTAGTCATCTTTGAACCTGTTGGCTTTGTTACTGTAGGACACGTCCCGTGCGGGATAGTCTTGGAATCTGTTGGCTCTGTTTCTGTTGGATGTTCCAAATTCTGTCCACCTTCATTTTTCTGAAATGAATGAACTGGTTTCCGATTTACCAACACACCCACTTTGGTGATTCTGGACTTGGATTTCTTCGCAGAGTTAGTCGTAGATGATTTTGTTTTGTAGGAAGTTGAAACTTTAGTTCCCGACTTCCCTTCAGTATCCTCCGTTGTGTGTTTTTCTGTGTTTTTGGTCCATACGTCTATCAAGTCGGAACTATCACCGCCATAATCGTGTGTTAACACATCAGTAATCTTCCCCTCTACACCCTCTATACCTAGTTCGTTATACTTCTGCCTGAGTACCTTTATGAAATTTGCATACTCTTTTCGGAATTCAACCGGGCACATAGCAGAAACAAATGAACAGAATTCATTTCTGATTGCAGCTGCAGATAGAACCGCTGATGTTTCATCATGTTCTTCGTCAAGTTCGTATAAGAGTTTACTGCCATGTTGTGATATCCAGCACACGTAGAAGCAGACAAACACTCCGCAGTTGATTGAGTCTTTTTGTGTTGGAAAAGAGGAAAAACACATCTCAAGATACGGATTCTTTTGTATTACTGGATTGGTTTGGTCGGTATCGGTAGAGAAGAAATCGGATAAAAGCAGTACTTCCTTCTCCGAAGGAAAAATGCTCTTGGGAACCATGGGATCTAATTGGATAGCCGAATATTGTCCATTGGATCCACGGAACACAAGATTCACTGCCCAGTGTGATCCACCCGAATTAATAGGGATAATGAACAATCTTCTTTTGGGGGTGATGGTGAAGTCAAAATTAATTGATTTCCTATATTCTTCGTTGTCACTTGATAAATACTGGTAGAACATTGGGTAAAATATATGTACCGTCGGGGATGCAGACATAGACATCAGGAAGCACCAAAGCGAAATAGTGTAGTCGCTCAACCATGCAGCAGCCATATCTCCAGGTGCCGACAAATGTAAAGACCGATAATCTTCAACAAAAGATTCATAGCTATCCCACGACGTTTTTGGCACACCAGTAGCAAAAGATCTGTCGTATAGTGCTAGGTAATTTCTCGCCCTATCTTCCTTGAATATATCAACAAACATTGGCCATGACTTTCTAGCAACCTTTTCAATCACAAGCTGAGATATAGGTAGACCCAAAAACCTGGAGGAAAAACTCCGGGTTTTGTTGAGTTTGTTCGCATGTTTCTGCCTATGAAGATAAACACCGAAGCAGTGAGCAAGTTCTCTATCAATCAAAACAGGATCCAACCCTTGGTTTTCAGAGAATTCGTCATGACACTTATTGAAAAATGATAAAATTGCAGACAGGCCTGCTAGGTCACACTGAAAATATATCCGCATCAGTGTCCTTTCATCTGGTTGCGGAAGATATAGTTCTTCAGAGTAACCACCGGAAGAGTAACATATTGAATAACAGTTCAAACCAGTTTCAGATGAAGAATGGTAGGCAATGTCAACATTGCTTTTTGAGGCATGACCTATCACAAGCGACATTAAAATCTTTTCAGCTTTTGGTAGTGTGATTTCAAGCCTTTGATCACCCTTGATGGAGGTACCTAACCGTAGAACGCATTTGTCAACAACCGCCAATCCTTGTTTATACTCATGAAGGTCAACATTGTTGTAAAAAGTCCGGCTATCAATTTCAAATCGTGGTTTCTCTATCTCGTCTGTTGCACTTCGGACGTATTCTGACTGAATTATAGTAACACTGAACCCATTTATTTCTGTAGTTACGTCCACAAGACAATTACTGCCAAGACGTGATTCGATATAAGAAGGTCGAATTGTTTTGGGCAAAAAGGGACCTGACCATTTATCATTCATAGATTCTTCCAAGTCTTTAAAGTAATTTTTGGAAACGTTTCCTACCATTGACATAAGACTGAAGTCCAATCTACCAACCTTGCTTCTTTCTGGTTTGGGGCGGCTCCAGTCAATCTTACAATGGTAGATAGGTATCCGTATATCAGGATTGGCTGGGTGAACAATCATGAAAACATTCTTGTCTGTTTTCCGAATTACAAACGTCGCTTGTTTCTTATCTCGGCATTCTATTGTCAAAGCTGCTGTAACGTCGCATCGATTTGTTATCTCTCCATTAGCAGGGCTACCATTACTTTGTATGTATTGGAAATGATTGGAACTACGAGTGAACGTTATAGGGCCTGTATCCATTCCTGGTTGAGGCGACGGAGGAGGACTCTCAAAATCTGTAGAGGAGTTGGAGGAGGTGGTGCTCACCTCATCTGTTTGTGAGGAGTGGCGAGATCGTTCCTCCGTGCGGTATAACTCAGCATAGGCAATTTCTCGTTCAATAGTGTGTTTTGTGTCAATAAGTTTACGCTGTTCCCAAAAGCTTTGTTTTTCCTCCACGGATGAAAATTGACCGAGACAATCAGAACAGAAAGATGCGTCAAGTTCCTCTAGCTCGGTTTTAACTTTCCGGTCTTCTTTTTCGGTGATTGGGGGTTGCGTAAAACCACGATCGCAAATAACACAAGTAGAGGATGGGCGGTGAATCATCTTACCAGTGCATCTCCGACAGAATCCATATTCGTCGGAGCAAAATTGTTCAATACGCCCATGGAAATAGGATTTGCAATCCTTATTACGGCACCTTTTTTTTACGTCGTTAGACCATATTGTTCGGTCGCCAAAATAACAGCGAGACCCACTGGCACATAGCAAAGCACCTTTTTGGCAGTTATTGAAATCAGAATTGGATGCTTTGCAGTATTGACTGATATGGACAGATGGATTCTTCAGTTTGGATCCCAAGATGTCTTCTCTGACTGTAGAAGGATTATCAGTTATGATGAACTTGCCCCTTTTTACATTGGATTCTGAACGATGAACGACATCAGAAAACTTATCTTGGGAGAAGGCATCACTAAGTAACTCCCTAAGACAAAATTTGCTCATATTCGATCGGTAGCGGATATCAAGAACAAAAAGAAGTGCTCTCAGCTCTTTGGTTGTCACGAGTTTAGAGTCTGCGAGCAATGGTATTCGCTCCGATAGAGTTCTTGTGTCGATAATCGGTTGGGGATTTGTGCCTTTTTTCTTTGAGTTCCGACGGGGAAGTTTGATACTGTTCCTTTTAGTGTCAACCGTAGGACGTCTTTTGTGCTTGGGTTTGTGTGTGTCCTGCTTGTTCAAAGAGGAAGGGCCTGAGGAATCGTCTGCAAAAAGATTGTGGATAGTCGTTGGAGTAATGTATTTCTCAAGTATAATAGACAGTGACAAGGACACTTGGTAGCAAACCTTATTCACCTGACTAGGTAGTTCCTCTTCAGTATTTGTAGTCAGGGAAGAGAAAGAAAATCTTTTCATTTCATCAAATAAACATATACTGGAATCAACTTCAGGATGACGAGTTGATAAGAGATATGTTTTACAATCCAACTTTGACCATTGACGTGTGGTTGGGTAGTTGTCCTTGTTTAGAACGTGAACAATGAGAGTCTCTGTGAACTTATTCAGTAAAAGGATATCATTCACAGTACACTTTGGATGGTAGATTGGTAATACCTTCAAACGCCTGGGATACACCGTTACTAAATTCCAAAGAAACCTCGTACCTGCAGGATCCAAATATGTGAAGACCGGAAAATAGATTATGTTCGGACAAAAGGATTTGCCCTCATCATATTCTAATACATAATTAATCTTGTAGGATGGTTTCACAATACCACAACAGATGGCGTTGTGGCAAAAGAAACGGGGTCTAACAGAATTGGGCGGAATACTCTGATGATTGAATAGATCAACAATAACATTCAGAGCGAGCGGTGTCATGATACCTTGTTGGTTGTCGAGTAATCCACGAACGGTAGTTGATAATTGGGGGGCCTCTTGAATGGAAACACTTCGATGGCCAACAAAAAGGTTTTCCAAGCTTTCCTTTATTTTGATCTTTTCTATACCGTAAGACTTGCCGAGTACAACTGAAATAGTGTGTATCATTTTCGCACAATCTTTTTTTTTTAGTGCAGGCTCGGGAACAACAACATTGGGTGCGGATGCGAGTGATTGGGTAGGATTGGAGTCCGGTGCATTAGTGGTCAGTACAGACCTAGGGGTAGAAAGCTTCAGTGGAAATATAGGAGGGGGCAAACTATCGTCTGACTCACTATCAGAAAACACCAAGCGTGATTCAGTAGGAGGTACCAGATTTAGAGACATTGGTTTAGATGGGATTGACGGCGTTTGATTACACTCGTCAAAATCACTTCCCATTATTGCAAGAATGGCACCTTCGGTAGATTGAGACATATGGGATTCATGCGGGTCCAGTAAGGATCGCTGCGTCAAATCTTCTCCTACTGGTTGGGGTAACTTTGGTGACTCATTGTCAATAGAAGGAGTACAATTTTGGTGGGGTTTAATACCAACAAGCGATTTGGCGGCCATTTTGATATCATCTGTATTGGCAGATAAATTGACCGAAGCAACATCAGTCGATTCGGCACACATACGGATTTCATCTAACGTGAGCGAAGGAATAGAACCATCATGGGAAGGAACTGAACACAATTCATTAGATCTGGTACCCATTCGAACATCATCTAACGTTGGTAGGCTCGTTGAAACTGGTGAATTAACAGAACCATACAACCTCCGTGAGAGGGTGTGGGTTCCAGGCTTGTCTGGAGGGGGACATCCATCGCCAAGATTTGACGGTGAGTTTAAATCAGGCTTTTCGGAGAATCGAAAGTCAACGTTGAAAGAAGATAAATCAACACCAAGTAGTGTTGAGGCAAATCTGTCCGTGATACTGTTCAGTGAAAAAGTAAGACATTCTTGGTCCTGAAGTATAATACCACCACCATCCATAGAGTCACCAAAGTTACTTTCATCAAAGAAGAATCGGTCGTATTCGTTGAGCGAAGTTCTGTCGCGCAATCCATTAGACCGACTAGTGGAGTTGGTCTGGAGGGAGAAGGGTTGGAGGTCAAATGGAAAAGAATCTGGATTTGGGGAGTAACGGAGTTCTTTGCCTGAAATGCTGACATTATAAATGATGAAATCACCAGGCTTAATATCAGATAGTGGACAAAAGTTAGATGTTGCTCGGTTTGTTAATCCAGTCTGATTGGGGTTGATATTTGTTAGCTTGTCCAATGTTTTGATACCAGACCTGTCCAGATTACCGTCAACGGTGTTTTGATGATGGATATGTTCCCGGTCAATTTTTGTCTGTTTCTTGAGATGATAAGGACGATTGATTTGAGCACCGGAAGTATAAACAGAGGCTCTCCTATTCCGAGGACGACGACTGGAGTTACGGAAAGTTGTTAACTCTCCTTTGGAAGTTATACGTTTTCCTTTGGAATTGGTGGAATCCAAATAGCGAGGTGCGGGCAGCATGTGTATTGGACAATAAAGGTTCTGTGTGTCAATTGTTGTTGGCAAATGCAATTCCAATAACGTAGAAGTGGAAGTGAATGGATCGGACTGCGTACGGGGCGGAATAGCCTCGTTGATGAGCTGACGTGAACATAGGGACAAACAGGACTCGTGGTAAACCAAACCTTCCACCAATCCAGGTACGGGAATAGTCAAAGGTAAAGGCCAATATGGATGTCTTTTGGCAAAGTCAAAAATGATGGGAAAACATGCGCAAATAGAAGACCTCATCTGCGTGAATTCAACATGTCGAGTGCAGGAAGTAGTGAAGTTAAGAATATTGCGGGCGGCCATAATATCTTGCTCAAACTCATGCCGGTTTCTATTCGGAAATTTGTAATTCGAACAATGATTCCATTTGAAAACAATTTGATGGGTTGTTGAGTCATCTTCACGCTTCAAAACAACAGAAACACCATCTACTCCGTAATGATTTTCAACAAACGAAGGTTGGGCTTCAGGAACATATGTAACCACATCGGCTTCTTTGCTGTTGAAATGATTTATCATTTGTCCAATGGAAGATAAAGTAGATGATTGTTGAGTAGATTTAGCGGCACATTGAATACCAACCTTCGACATAAGCTTGGAAACTGAATCATTATACAGAGAAGCAAAGGCGACATTGGTCCAGTGAGGAGGTTTTCTACGTTCATTGGAGGCTAGGAGTTGGCCAGCGACAGTTTCGGCTAAATTGGTGCGTTTGAAACCCATGCGGAGCGATCTTTTAGTTGGATCCGATGGAGAAAGTTTTCGGTAACGGAATTTGAGAGCGAAATCTTTTGCAATCAAAGATGAGGCGTTGATCATTGATTGTACAACATGGGAATTGGATTGGAAAAGAGAATGAAGCTCTTTTAAGAAAAAGAATTGCCCGGCAACAATACGGGAATTGGCTTGGTGTATATTTTCGTCAAAGCCCTCACTGTTGGCGAAAACAGTCCAAAGCTTTGGATCATACTTCAAAAGGTACAAAATGACATCGGCACAATGCTTAGTAAGAGGATTGTTGTTGAGATCGAGTAGGGCGGAATATAAACTGATAAGATTTTGGAAGAAGGAATCGCTGGATGTTGAATCGGACAAAGCAAGCATGTATCGAGTAATCGTTTGTTGAGAGGAAGCAACCCAAGTGTTGTAGGATTCGACCCCTTCACTACCACCGGATTTGTAGTTAGTAAATAAACGGTCGTGTTTGGATCTAACAGATCTTGTGAGATGCTGGAGACACAAGGACACCAAAAAGGAGATTCCAAATTGATGAAAAAAGGCTTCGAATGTAGCTACTAATGGACCTTGGTCGGTGAAAAATGTATACAAGTCAACGGGGGTGCCATGTTTCCAACAACACTGTATAACCCAAGATAATTCAGAAGTCTTTTCCGCAGGAATGATAGCCCACGCAAGAGGTATTGTGTCGCCGTAACTAGTCTTGGTTACAAGAACAAAACATACACCATCATAATTATGTTCTTTGTAATGGAAGCAATCACCGACAAACACTGGAGTAGTTAATTTCCCGAAATATTTCCCAGAAGCGATTGGGGTAGCAACAAAACATCTATAAAACCGATTTTCAGTGTCAGTCTGAAGAATAACAGTTGCTTCAGGATTCTTTAAGGCAAAGGCCTGCATCCAGGTTGAGTGGGTGCATGATTGTTGATTGGGTAAAGATTTGAGCATGTATTCAAAACACGCATTTCGAGATCGACGTAGCATCTTTTTAACCTGCCTCGGTTTGGAAGTGGAAGTGAGACCAGATACTAGAAACCAATTATACAGACTTTTTTGGGAAGTGTCATCGGGAGATGGGCTATTCATCATACATTCGGACATAAATTGCTGGAATGGAGGGAAATGAGTTAAATATATTTGTTCCTTTATCGAGGGTAACGTCTGATGGAGACAACAATGTTGATCGAAAGATGGGAAAAGAGTTTTGTCCAACCACCAAAAAGTAGTATCGGAATCCGTCCGGTTCTTCCGAGTCTGGAAAGGTGCATCATGGCTTGAACAGACAACTCTGATCACAAGATCGCAACACACGCACTTAAAAGAACGATTGGTACGGTGGGAGCGGTAGTTTGTTCTATGAAAGGTGGTGATCTTAAATCCCCACCGATTGAAGCAGTATGCTCCGAGAGAGTCGAGCAAATTGTCTGTGGAGGAGGAAAAAACAGGAGGCCGATTGCGGAATTGCTGTAATGACATGGGCGACCATGACTTAACGGGTTTATGATCGGAAGTCGACAAATTGATCATCGGAAACTTTGCTCAATGCAGAAAAGGATAGGTCGGGAAATAGAATGAGTAATAACCGATGTAAAATGAATGAATGATAGGATGTGAATCGGGGAAAAAGTACGGTACAAAGTACAGAAAAATAACGGAGCGACGATGAAGGGGGGGGGGGGTGTGAGAAATATAGACTAAAAAAATTTACCGGCTAAAACAGACATTTGACCGAAATTAATGATAGCGATAAAACGTTACAAAAATAAAATACATGGGTGGAACGAATATAAGCCAGAAAAAATTACGCGTGGAAAAGGAGAAAGGGGAACCTATCACCAGGCTCAAAGGTGAGGATACTACTTTTAAAAACCGACACTGAGGTCCAGCAGAACATAAACAGCAGGTGAAATACCTACGGTCAGGCCCAGTAGCAATAATCGCCAAATTTTTGACAGGGGACGAGGCCGACGCAAATTTTAAAAACCTATTCTCAGGCTCTTGCCCCAATGGAATTAAAAAACATGGGAATCGTTACTACCTACTGTATATGCTATTAGTGTGTTCACTCCTCCTCCCAACGCGTTGGAGTGAATAAGCTACAACTACATCGATGAAGAGCCCTTGTTCATGTGGGAATTCATTTGCCTATGCTACCAACTTTTACTGACCCTTAGTTAATGAGATACAATAGCAGGGACAGGCGCTTGTATGGCAGTTTTTAGCCTTGTGACGACATTAACCTCTAAACCTACACTCGTACTCCCAGTCTGTTCGGATCTCTAGTGATCAGAGCAGTATTATTCGATTCACAATCTGCCTGGCATAATCAAACGAAACGCATTACTAAGCTCAGTATCATTGGGCGCTTTGTCAAGTATTAGTATTATTACGGGGTATTTAATTGGTGCGGCATCTCACGAATAATAGATAGTTAGGGTTTCCTGAATCCACCAATCCCGCTCTGATACGGCGCTTCATGTTGAAATCAGCGTACAACACTTAATGCAGCTGATAGGTGTCATTATCATTGCAGATGTTTTCGAATATCGACCAGCATTTTACCTTCTTTATTGAAATAATATGTCACTATTTTGTATCATGAGCGATCGTTCCAACTTTCTACTTTGCCTTCAACACGGATTGTAGTGAGGGTTCGTACAATTCGACACGGATCGTTGCTTTGTACCCGTTTTCTTTGAGTAACTCTTGTGTATTTGCCATAGCCGTATCTATAACATGTTGAGTCCGCTCTGGTTTTGCTTTTGCCCTCACGTCAATATACACGGAGTTATCGTCGTCGTTATCAGCTTTTCCCGACTGATCGTATGTTGGTAACACCAATACCTTCAACACATCTTCGGGGACCTTCCATATGATAGCTAGACGTTTGTGGAGGGAGTTGGCACTCACAGTGAGTGCTTTCTCCGAGAAGATTTTAAGTAAAGGCATTTATTTATTGATAAGTTCCACTACTGTACGTATTTTCTGATCGATTGATTGAATGAAAACTGGCACGGTAAGATTACGGATAAGATCTTTCTTACCCGGTATCGAGTTATGGCACAGCGACAATTACCGTACATTATCGGTCTCTCGGTAGCGGCAAAGCGCCATCATGCGCCAGATATTGAAAAATGTACGAGTACGGTGAGTGTACAAGATAAAAATGCCACAATAAATACCCAGTACCAAAACCATGTACAAGTCTACAGTAAATAAACATATGTGTGCTCCACACACTGAAGTCCCTTCAAAAATAGAACAAGACAAAAGACCCTGAAAACACACCAAAAAACTCAGTAAGACAATTTTTTTTAATGGGAAGTCCGATCATCGAAATCACCGATGTCATTCATTAATTTCCATTTTCGCGACCCTCCAACGACCCTTCTGTTTCTCCTTCCATAGAACAGACCATGAAGGTTCATCACCGTACAAATAGTACAAAATGACACCAACTCAAATACCTACACATTCCGCTACTTGGTTTTCGATCCGGAAGGGTATTCGAACGGCAATTCTACTGCAAATAACACGAGACGACGAGACAAAAAAATCGAGCCGGCGACGGCCCTTCACTGACCCATCTGTTTCCCCTCCAATAGAAGGGAAGATGAGGGTGGACATGTACAAATACTACCACATTCGAATGCCAGCATGATACTCTACTAATTTTTTGACTTGGAATGGTAATCGAACGGCTATCGGATGGCTATTTGGATGGCAAATCACGAAGATACGAACACCATTCTTTGACGACCATTCTGTTTCACCTTCGATAGAACAGACCATGAAGGTTTGCCACTGTACAAATAGTACAAAATAAAACCAGCCCAAATACATACACGCTACTCTACTTCGTTTTTGATTGGGAATCGTATTCAAATGGCAATCAAGCGGCGTTTTGGAGCGGCGTTTTGAGTGGCGTTTCGAGCAGCATTTTGAGCAGCAGGAAGCCAGCAGCAGGCAGCAAGCAGCGGCGTTTGGAGCGGCGTTTTGGAGCAGCAGGAAGCCAGCAGCAAGCAGCAGCGTTTTGGAGCAACAGGATGTTTGAAGGGCCCTGAACGATGCAGGAGAAGATTGGCGTTTTGGCTATTGAATTGGTTGTTTGTTTATTACATTGAGTTATTCTGTTACTAAGATTGTGAGCAGAAATTTGCTCTTTCACTAAAATCACCATGTTGGTGCATCGGCCCGCTAATACTCCAATGCACACACTAAAATCACTAATATTGCACCGGCCTGCTAATACTCCGGTGTGTTGCACGTGCCCTTGTACCAATGGGCTGTAGGGGTTTACCTTGCGCCCTGTAGATTTGGTACATAAGGCCCTATTTTTAGTAAGAAGGAGAACCGGAATCGGTAAGTGGTAAACTCTCATTCCCGCTTCCATTCCCATCTTCCATTCATGTTGGTCAATTCCTGCAGAAGCAAGACTCATCGTACGATCGATCACGAGACTCATTCATTCTTTCATTCGCGTCTCATTCATTCACTCGTGTCTCATTCATTTGCTCGTGTCTCATTCTACTTCATTCGTGTCTCATTCGTTTGTTCGTGTCTCATTCATTCATTCATTCGTGCGAGAAGATTCCTGTAGAAGCAAGATGACTAGTACGATCGAAACCCTCGTTCGATCGACCTCAAACACAGGAAGCCAGCAGCGCGGCGTTTCGAGCGGTGTTGTAGGCAGAAGGAAGCCAGCAGCCAGCAGCGACATTTCAAGCAGCGTTTTGGAGTGGCGTTTTGGAGGAGCAGCAGGAAGCCAGCAGCAGCGTTTCAAGCGGCGTTTCGAGCAGTACACTAGGAAGCCAGCAGCGAGCAGTGGTGGCGTTTCAAGCGGCGTTTTGGAGCAGCGATCGAAATGAACGTTACGATCGAAATGAACATTACAATCGAACGTTACAATTGATCGAACATTACGGTTGATTGAACGTTGTTGCCACCAAGGTAGATACATAGATTACATTTAAGTACAGTACCAAAATATGATATAGTGCACTAGTAGTAGCTTACTCAGAGGAGGGGACCGATTTAGCAGCAATAATAGGAGGGATTGGTGATTATTCGTCGTGTCGTGTTGTATTATTGGCGTTTTTGAAAAAGTGAGCAAAAAAGTGTGTCATGAAACAAGCACCTCCAGGGAGATTTCTTAGAAAGAAAAGACTAAAGAACAACAGTCATCTAAAGTACTTGTGGTATTTGTAGGTATTTCCTTAAGAGTTACACGGAGTCTTATACCACTAAAAATGCAACAATACTGTGTATGGAAATTCACCCCGTACATATGTTTTTTGAGGGGTACCACATGATTTCTACAGAGAAAAACAGTAGAAATAGTCATTAGAGGTATGTATCATTAAGCGTACTGGTTTCTACTTACGTGCCACAGTAGTGCCAGGGTAAATACCACAATTGTGGTATTTCCGATGTATGGTAAGAGAACAGTGCTCAAAATACGACTGGAAATTGCACAGTACATTCTACTGGAAATCACGTAGAAAGTAGTACCAGAATAAAGTGTGGTACCGGAGTACCACTTTTGGTACCAGAGTACCACCATCTGCTACCGGAGTACCACTCGCCCGTTGAGCCTGTTTCAAACCCTCATTTTTCTTGGTACTTAGAGAGCGAGAGTCATGTGCTCGTCCGCCGAAGCCATAGGGATTACCGAAGTAATTTTTGAAAGTAATAATACGTACCGTACTTCGTACTTCGTCAGCATGAATAATATGGAAGATTTTCTTCGCACGTGCCATACAAAAATACAAAATACTGTTACTACGTTACTGTAGAATAAGTAGTACGGAGTAGTACTTCGTAGAAAAAGAGCGAGGACCGCACATAGACGAATTTTCGCCGCCGGGTGAACATGTAGGTACCTCATATCATCGCTAAATCTGTGATTGCCTAAACAATTCTCGTCACTGTATCACACATACTTAAATAAATTTATCGCAAACGCATGTAAGAGTCGTCGCCGATCGGTCCTTGATTTTGTTCGTCGCATGCTACTACGAGTACGAGTAGTCCGTCCCACTTCTTCCGTCCACACTTTTTCACCTTTGAAGCGGAATTATCGAAAGAAGTTGCATCAGTTATATTTCCGTTGCGGTGGAAGAAGTACTCGTACTCGTACCAGCTTTCGGAAATTCCGAAAATTCGACAAATTGAATCAAATAGTGACGATAGACTGGAATTACATTGAGATTCATCAATTAGCTTAGCACGCCATTGTCAGGAAAATGAAGGTTGCTCCTACTTGTGCGTTCTCTGCCGTTGTAGCCTGTGTCTTGGCACAGGCACAGGCACAGGCACAGGGTCACGGCGCTTACGCATCTTCGTCGCTACGATCCACGGCCAACAAAAAGAAGGAACGAAAGCTCAATGGTCATCAGTATGGCTACAACCAGGATCCATACTACCAGGATCCATACTACCAGGATCCATACCCCAAGGATCCATACTACCAAGACCCTTATCACAGTTATGATTACCCCGCATATCCAGAGCCTAGTCCGACGGAAAGACCCACGCCAAGGCCAACTCCAATTCCTACGAATCGGCCTACGCCTCAACCGACGCCAATGCCTTCGCCCAGACCGTCACCCCGACCTACGCCGGATCCTACACCATTGCCTACACCCCAGCCAACTTATAAACCCACGCCTTCTCCAACCACAGGCCCAACACACCTCCCTACTCCTCGACCCACGGAACACCCGTCGGCAAGTCCTACTGATCATCCATCGGACTATCCAACGCGAGCACCCAGCCCAACTCCGTCAGCATCACCAACTCGTGAACCGTCCCCACAACCTACCGCAGCACCAAGTCCAGAACCTTCTCCGGAGCCTTCCGAAAGTCGCGAGCCCTCAGAGAACCCTACGAACTCGGAGGAACCATCGGAGAACCCCACAATGTCAAATGAACCCTCTGAGAGTCCTTCTGTTTCAATACAACCATCCACTGAACCCTCTGCTTCAGCACGGACAATTGGTGAGTAATGGGGATGGAGTTTATGAGCTTATTATTATTTGCTAATTTTTGGAACTTTATCAATCCAAGCATGCCACCTCACGTTTGTATGTTTCTGTTTTCTATCAAAAGAGGAAGAAATCTGTGCACGAAATGAGTTTACAACATTTTGTGCACTCATTCGACTAACCGGTCTGAATGGGGTCTTGGACAACGGACGTCGCCGTGCGTTACAAAGCTCACGAAACGATGACGTTTTTACCGTATTTGCTCCCACCAACGACGCTTTTACGTCAATTGTTGCGCCTGGTAACTTGACGGCGCGGGGCGTTTTGAAGAATCTTGTCGAACTTCATATCATCAACGACAGTGAAATCAGATACGCCCAACTATCATGTGGAACAAAATACCGGATGAGAAATCAACTGTATAGCCGAACGGAATGTTCTGCGTTTCGCAAGTACCAAGTTGGAAATGGCAACAAAAAAGAAAATTATCCCGAGATTATTGATCGTAACATAAAAGCATCGAATGGAATCATTCACGCTGTGAATCATGTCCTTCGTATGGGTAACTTCACCATCGGAGACGACGACAGCAAAATCTTCTTTTATTTTTAGCTCATCAATCAACCTGGAGACTAAAGAAGTCGTCATTTTGCTAGCGTTGGGCAAGCAATTGTTTCAACATAGGGTGTTGGGGAAACAGGACTCTCGGCCAGAATCTCACAAGCCAATAATGCAGTCCATTACAATGGAATGATACCAACTTTCTTTCAGTGAATGACGCAACGAAGGAATCTTCACGACACATGTGGTCGTACGGTCTCAGTATCTAGTAATTTGTCGATTCACGAAGTGAGATGGGAGGGAGTGTGTCTATTATTAGGTCCCGTGTCAGCCTCGTCGTTGCGATTAAAGAATTTTATGTGTAAAGTTGAATATGTGTACTACGAGCACAAGCTCAATACGAATATTAGAATATCAGTTCAAATTACAACGTTGTTGGATGTGTCTTGCTCACATGACAAATCAGTTTGAGATTGCCACGAGTTTTTACATTATTTAAGATCACGCATCGTAGAAGAACTGAATTATAATCAGGCAGCCTCTTCTTACTGTACACCGTACTCGATCCTTCTGTTTCTAAAGGATATCAATCGTGACTCCATGTGGTCACAGACCGCTACATCGTACAACCCGCATCAGCAAGAGGCTACAACTACATCTTCCTACGCTACAACTTTGGTTCTTGGGTGTCTAGTACAAGCAACTGATAGCTACTAACCACTGAACCGAGTGAGCTCAAGAGGAATCAACATGTGCTATCACCTTCGCTTCCGTGGAATGGTCTCTCTATGCTGGTGGGGACTATGAAGACATGGAAAGATCAACTGCATCCCCCAACTATTTACCTCGCTCAATCATGGGAGAGTTGCAGTAGCAAAGCTAATAGCAATGCTACATGGAACAGTCAAAGCCACGAGCATCCTAGGTTTGTGCATCCCCCCCTAAGGACGCGGACAAGATCGTTACATTCGAATCTGAATCTGATTCCGAATCTGAATCCGATGTGTCGTCTTCCAATTGATGGATTAGTCACCCTTTTGATGGAATAGCAAGCCAATAGATCTAGTAGTACTATTCTCATGAAGGATTGATTCAACAATACATCAGCTACAACGAAAGGCCCACTTTGATCTGTAACAGGAGCTGTGGTTACAGTGGAGAAAATAACGGAACACAACTAAACCTGATTTTCTGGGACACCATGTCTTTCTGGAAATCCAAAAAACGCTGACACTCTTGACAGCTCCGAATCAAAGCTATCAAAGATAATCTGGATGGAACCTCCTACACATGCAACACGTAAAATGTAGCACATGTTTTGTAACATGTAAAGTTTTCTAACTGAATAATAACCTTCTGAACACTTCTAAACATTTGCCACAGGAAAACAATTAAACCTAGATTCCATCTTGTTTGAGGGAGACACTGTATTCAGTGCTCCTTGTAAGATAGGAGCTTCTGCAAGTTGAAACAGCATGTGATACATGTAAGCTTCATTCAACGCTTGTTCAGTGGGTAACCATGGCTTTCACTGACTCCCAGGCTTATTATCAGTCCTCACTCTAGTCGTGTGATCTCCTTTACCCAATCCAAAGTATGTGTAACAATAGAATTGAGAAAAAACTTCCTTTTGCTAGGTCAACATGATTGTCCCCAATCTTACAACAGAAACACACACTATAACACCTCTTCCCAAGCATGTAGCAAGACCTTCCACTTCTTCACTTTGTTGTGCTACAGACAGCTCCAAGGTGTTTGTCATACTATGCAGTACCAAACTCGATACATACTCTCTGTTCTAGTTTAGCTTCAATAACAGTTTCCAAACAGTGGTAGTTCCTGCAGCTCATGACCCGGCCATTTGGACTGACACAAGAACAAGGTCTCATCCTTCCAGTCCTGATCCTATGTGTTGTCCTTAGGACACTTTCTCACTTTCACACTCTACATTCATACATACAATATATACATACATATTATATGTACCATCAACATGATAGGTTCCTTCTCACTGGATCACTTTGTTTCTCAATGGAACACTTCATTCCTCGATGAAACACATTTAGCTTCGTTCAATGGACATAAATAAGATGATCCATCCTCTCATTTTTTAAAACATGAGATTACATCATAGAGTCACTCCCACACTACTACTACATTGGGTTATTGAAGATTGAGTAGCTTTACAGAACAGACAAGCTTATCCACTGGATAAATTGCATTCCTTGGGTCATGGCCAATAATCATTTGCTCAGCAACTCTCGGCCTAAATCTCCAATAATTGACTCGTTGTTGTTTTGTTGGTAACAACCAAGCAACACAATGCGTTCCATCAACAAGCTCTTTGTTGAAATGAAAGGCAGTCGCAATAGTCAAGGCTTTACTATGATAAATGGGAGAGTGATAGTACTACTTCCAAGACCTGTACCCTATGTTTGAACGTGAGATACTACTGTTAATTTGATCCAACTTGCCATAAGTTCTGATCCAACTTGCCGTAAGTTCTGAGATCAAGCTTGCATGAATGGTTCATTTCAATGCCCCGCTTCCTCTTTGAATTGCCCCTTCCTCTTTCACTGATCCAAGATTACATGACCCAATGGACTTTCTTGACCCTTCTACGCTCAGTTTTTGCAGGCATCTCTTTGGCCATGGTTACAGGGCTGCATAACCAAGAAACGCAAGCACACCTCTTCCCAGCCTGTGAAGTAACATCCTTGTCCTTGTGGAAGTATCTGTCCTCAATACCCTTTGGTAGCTTGCTTCTCCCCACAATTCCCATCGTTCCAAGACCATGCTCTCCCATCTAGTCCAGAATACTAGAGTCTCAATTGAAAAGTTAGCAGCTGTGAGGTGGGGTGGTGATGGCCAGAGCTTTCCAACTCCAATCTCTGGACACACGTGCTATGTGATGTTATCGCAGATCTTAGAACAACCTGTGTAGGTGCGAGGGGGAGTCTTCTTTCAGTGTTTGTGCCTGTGAAGCCATTCTCTTTGCCTTAAGCGATCAACATCAGTTAGGATCACTGTTTGTCCACCTCTGGCAAAAGTCTTGTTCCGCAAATAGACAACCATGGGACCACCAAAAACATGATAGGACCAGCTGGACTAATTGATACACACCCTCCCGTCAAGAGCTCCATGAAAAAAGACTATTCCATCAAAATGAACCACATTGGCAAGCTTGATCCTGTTGACATTATCCCCTTTTTCATCGTTGACATCATTTGCATAGCAATTGTTCCAGTGCAATACTTCAAAGTAGGAATGTTTCCTCCTGATTGATTTTGACTGAATCAGTGTGCAAAGGGAGGAGCAGCTGGTAGAAGAAGAAAACATTCCCAGCAACTACTCTGTCCAAGGTAAGCCATGGGCCTTGAGCTTTGCCATATCAAGCTCAATTCACTATCATGAAACAGGAAGGATCCTGAGGAGAAATGGTTTGAATGGTGTGTCCATCATCCATTTTAAGTGATTCAATGCTGTGCTTACACATGGAATCTGTGTTGCCATGCATCAGTTCAGTCCCTATGAACAATTTGGACAATCTATCCTTTATCCGCTTTACAAGGAGACTCAAAAACTCCAGTCCTTACTTAGTTTTACAAGTAATTCTTAACTGTTTGAAGTATTGTTTTTCTTCTTCTCTTTTTTCTACTCTTTCAACTACAGACTGTACTAGGTTAAAGTAAACATTCCTTGCAGGTTGTTTGGCACAATTGATTTTGGTTACTTGTGAGATTTCTTCTTTCCCTTCTTGTAGCTGTCCTTCAGACGTTAGTTTTTGTCACAAGTGTTGCTGTTCAAAGCTTTGATCCTTAAAGTTGAACAATAATTGGTCTGGGGATTACTAGCAACTACTTGCATAGGGCGATAAGTATCTTGACTGCACCTGTGCCCAGTGCTGGGCAGGGGAGGGATCATTATACTGGACAAGGTAGACAAGGAGCATTGATATTACAACTAATCAGAAGTCACGCCGAGAGTTTGTAGTTGCAGGCTACACCAACTCCTGCAGAAGGGCCGTGGAACATCTGAACTGGTGATTATTGTCTATCAACCCACTGAGAATGCAGTTAAAGCAAGCAAAATAACTACCTGTACAGCACTATGAGTTCATCTGTTCTGTATTTGAGAGCTAATTTGCCACTTGTTGAAGTCAAATCTAAACACGAATACATAAACACGTGTGCAAAACTCACACAAAAAATCTGCAACGATGGAGTCTACTCAACAATATCAATCACCATTCCATTCCAAAAAAAAACATGCCCAAAGATTTCAAGAAAGCCAGGAGGCTCCAAAACTCAAGTTATAGCCAAATGCATCTGTAACTGGGGGACGTCCTCTGCTGATGGAGAAATATTTGAATGTGAGTTCATGCATACCAGGTCCCAGAAGCATTTACAAGATATTCATCCTTGGAAAGGAGAAGTATTTCATTTGAAAGGAGGGAGTACTTCTGAAAAAGCAACGGCGTCCAGGCAAGCAGTATTTGGTGTTTCGTCCAATCAAAAATCATTCGGACTGGCTCGGCATTATTTTTCACCTGTTTTGCTGGCATTACAATCTGGTCATCATACGAAGCATTTGACTTATCAGGAAGTCAATGCCGTGGACAAGGACCTCAATATTTCTGAAAGGGGATTCAGAGCTTTTTAAGTTCATAGCTTATTCTCTTTTGAGGAACAACCCAGCAGTTACTTTCACCAAAACAAAGGGAGACAAACTGAAGAAATACTCTGCTGATGCTCTACTTGCTGCAAAGGAATGTCGGGTTTTCAATCAAGAAAACTCATTCACGACTATTTGTGGCTCTGCTTCTACAAATGATTTGGACTTTGTCACTCCAAAAAAAGGGAGCATCTGCTTTTGGGCATCTTTGATTTGTTGAGCTTCTTGACAAGAGTAAGCAAGATGATCAAATACAATGCCCTGAACGCAACTCCAACAAAAGTGTCCAACACTCCTCCATTCACAAAGGTTTGATTTCATAATATATGAAAGCATCTTTTATTGATGAGTTCAAATCTTGTGAGTTTGGTCAATGAGCTGCCAACCATAGCATTCCAGGCTAGTGAAGCAATGACTATCTAATTGCTTTTGAGTTGCACAAAGGTGCCATGTTTCACACATATGTCTTGTTGCTCAACAAATATGAAAAATTGCAAGCTTTTCAAAACTATGGCAAGGTAGATACACAACAACCAAGTGTGATTCTTGTGCAACTTCGGATCAAAATGACAGAAGGTGAGGGGAAAGGAATCAAATTGATGTAGGTGAAAGAATTGCCACAGATTTACAAGTTTGGCTACGATATTCTTGTTCTCCCAACTCCATACAGTATTGGAATACGTCGAAGGTCGTTCTCTCCAAAGAAAAGTCCTCAACTTTCAAGTGAAACAATTGAAAATGAAAACTCTAGATGCAACATCAACAAAACTTGTTGTAATCAGTAGTAACGAGGCACAAAGTGTTTTGAAAGAAGAATTTTAATATGCAACAAGCACAGATCGAAGATCTAAGTTGAAGCAAGGTAGAATCAACATTTTGCTAAAAACTGAGCTAAATGAGGAAAACGGGGTGACGCAAAACGAAGTAGATGCATTTGCAACAAGAGTCTTTTCAGTAGTTGATACAGAATCAAGGAAGTTGTCTGGACATGACAAGCAAGTGCAATTTGACTACAGGATGAACCGTCTTGCTCTTCCCTACTTCTTACTTCTCGTCACACAAACAAGATTCGGGGTTCTTTTGGAATCACGCGCATATTTGGGCCAAACTCCACTGGTCCCCCTTTGTAATTTCACCCTATTTATTAAATTAATGTCGAACTCATAATATTTTGATGCACATTGCATTTTCCTACCCCACTGGCATCTGTTTCCAAATTAGTGGCATGTTACTGAATTTTATGCCTGAAACAAACAGTGCATGGTCGCAATTTCTCAATCTCAATTGTTTCCTCATTTGTATTGTTATTACTGGCTATTGTACTAACAATGGGGACGACACCTAAATATCAGGTTTATTGTGTACGTTGCTACCGGGACTCTCCTCTGATCACTACAGGTAGGGGAAAGAAGAATGTTACCAAGAAGCAGAAACCCTCCTTGTTTACAGCACAACTTAGAAAGAAAATGGGAGTAGTTGTTTCTCCCAGTCTTCTGGACCATATTTTGAATGACGCATCATGCTATTCTTATTTCAAGCAATCTTTGGGGCTAGTAGATTTTGCATCTTGCGTATTCATTAGAAAATCGAAGAAGCTTGAGGATGCTACTCAACAATTAGGTCTAACGAACACCCATAATGGTCCACAGAGTAGTGGCGGCGCATTACCAGAGGTGCTCGACAATTAAGTTATGTACGGCCCTTCTGTTGAACCGATTGGGCGTGCCTTGATTGATTGGGAATTAACAAACATTGAGGATGACCATGAATTCTGTTTCCGATGACAATTTGTTCTTTCCTAATGATGACGATGAGGAAGAAGGAAGTGAGAGCACAGAGGCCCCCCACTTGTTGAGTGTCAATGATGAAGAAGGCAACAACATTGATGCTTGACAATTCCCATTGTGATTCAAACACGGCAATTACAACACCCAATGTAGGAAGGAACATATCTGACAAACTAAAGGTCAAGATCAAGTTAATGAAAATCATGCGGAATCATAGCATACCATTAGTTGCAGAGAAGGAATTGTATGAATGGGCTATTGAATCCGAGCGGCTTCATTTATTTTCATGGACTAAAGGCAATCTCATAAAGACCAGGGCAAGTGTCATGAAGGAGATTTCCACAATTGTGCCTGAAATAAAAGGTGATGGGTTTGAACCTCATCTTATTGACTGGTGTTCTAAGAAATCAAAGAGTGCTAAGGTTTCTGGTCGTAAACAAATCTACGTCCGGTCGTTCCAAAAAGCACTTCATTCCCTGTTAACGAATGTGACTTTGGTGAAGGAAGACTATCTATCTTTCCCCCAAGCTGAAGACCCAACCTTACCAGTCCTTTATCCAGAACTTCAAGGTAATATTGATATTGACAAACTCCATCACAGTGGATCAACACTTGGGAGAAGAGATGCAAATCCAAATCCAATGAAATTCTGGTTCCTATTATTCTCTACATGGATGGAATCGCAATTGACAATAGTGGTCAAACCGCTCTTACCCCACTGAACATGACTCTTGGCATATTCAACACCCTAACTCGAAACTCCCAGCCGGATGCCTGGGAGGCTATATATTATCACCCAATATGTCCAGGTGACAAAGGTGCCAAATCAATTGACAATGTGAACAATCTTCACTCTGGCCTTCGTTTGGCTCTTTCATCTTTGAAAGATGCCTGCAACCAAACAGATGGTATTGAATGGTCTAATTTGCTGTGGAACAAGAAGAAATGGTCTGTTCGAATGAAATTTGTGGTTGCTTATTTCATAGGTGATACTCCCCAGCACGACCAACGTCCGAGAACTGTTTCGCGGGGTTCGAATTCACTTCTCGCGCACAAATTTTGTGCGTGAATTTAACACGGCAATTTTTCTGTACACCCTGAAATTTGCGACGATCGTATAAGGGGTATGCGTAACCCCAGCACTATTTCTGTGCGCGTGATGCACATTACTCTACTCTCGAATAAAAATAATTTATTTCAGTCTCTAGCAGAACCCAATTATTATTCCGTACCAACAACACTTACTTCTATTCACGAATAAAAAAAAGAAATCTTTACTCAGTGTTAATTTCCTTTTGAAACTGGCTGTTGAGCTGATTCATCCAAAGGCAAAGAAGAACAACAGGGACTGTAGCTACAGGCCGGTTGAGGTGCCGGTCTGTTGTGATCTAATATTTCTCTGATATCCACTACGATTGAACGCTAGTCCAATCAGATCTATTCTAACTACCGGCAGGCTCAGTCAGTTAGATCTTAGGCTTGTAGTTCTACAGTAGGACGCAAGGGCGTCCAGTGCAAGGTTTAAGGTTGAATAATCAAATAATCTAAAAGTATGCGCTTTATCTTGCTGGGGAGCAAGATAGCACTTTAAAGATCGATCGTGCTGCCGCTAATACAGCACGATATGGATACGAGTATTTTATACAGTGAAATACCGTGTCGAAGTAAAATATCGCGTTACCGCTAATACAACACGTATTTTTGTGCAGCAGACAAACAAGTTCGTGAGCAAGCGTCCGAAACCTCTGCTGTCTTTTCTTGAAAACAGAACACTTAACAGAAGATAGCAGATGCTAGTATCTGGCATGTGTTCTTTCTTCGATCTCTAAGTATTGAATATTTCGATCGTACGAGTGACGATCATTTTGGCTCACAAGATTGAGCCATTTGGTCAATAATGAGATACTTAGCTCACAAGATCGAGCCATTTGGTCAATAATGAGATACTTAGCTCACCAGATTGAGCCACTTGGTCCATAATGTTAAACAGTATGATTCGCGTGCAACCAAACTGGACGCGTGCAAGTAAAGAGGCCGCGCGCGTCTGAAAGAATGAGATACCATCGTACCATTGTTACGTATTGCTACGCCGGACATGAAAGGAATTTAATACTCAGTATTAATTCCAAAATATTAATCTCTCAAATAACAATTCGATTCTGCTCTCCTAATTGTGAATTCTATTTCTCGACTACAATATTCCCTTTTTAAAATGTAGATTCTATTATGCTTGATTTATTCCTATTGCAACGTATTACAAATCCTCCATTATTTCTAATATTCTCAATATTAAGTTCATGATTAGTAGTATTTTTGTATTATATATGTACTGTTATTTTCTACATTAGTTCACCAATAGATAAACTTTCATTCATCGATGCTGTTATTTCCGGATCAATATAGAACTTCCTTTTCTTTTTCTTTTTTGGTCCACTACAACTAGTGGAGCTGCTACTAGTAATATTTGCATCGCCATGCTTATTTTTCTTGATGTAATTTGTCGAACTTTTGTTCCTAAATCTCTCCCTCATCATTTCTTCCAATTCCCTTCCTGTTTCTGGTTGTTTTCGCATCTCGCCAATTTCGTTGCACAAATCACTGAATAACTCTCGTCCTTCCTCCATCCATCCATTTCTGCTTCCACTGTCTGAATCGCAGAATTTTTTTTGTCACGGTGTCGTAGCATCACTCTTTTGTTGCTGCTGGTTCACCCAAACATGATGCTCATTGTTTATCACTATCAATGTAAATGCTTCATCCGCTACAGAAAATATATCACTCAGCAAGTGCTTCTCCTTCCGTTGTTTGAAATTGGATTTTGTCGGATTGATTGCCGACATGATTCTTGTAACCAAATAATAAAAATCTTCATTTTCCGCCTTGTTGTATTTCCTGTGTTGAGGGTTTAAAATACCTGTGTCCTCATTTTCTGTGTCTTGAATAACTGCAACAGTACCAGGGAAGGTGATAGGGACTCGACCTTTGCTGTAATCGGCTGTACGGAAGTATCATCAGTATCAACGGGCAGCATGTTAGTGTTATCGGACCAAAAATAGGTTCCAAAATTCCTACCTTCAACAACCAATTCCCCAACCTGTATTTACCTATCCAGTTTTTTCTCGCTAATGTTTGTGAGTTGTGCCTCAATGCAGTCAGTACTGTCCCTACTCGTTTCCTATAAAAGAAAGAGAATGACGCCATTGGAATATTTGGTGGCACCATAACCGCATTTGATTTAACAGCCTTTTGTATTACATGCGCCATTACGGCATCACCCATAGGGAACTTCATGTTATGGTACCAATGTTTTTTGATGTAATCTCTTAGCTGCTTGTCCAGTGTTTCAGTCATGTTACTCAAAGCCTTAAGCATATCGTTGTCTGTCATATGCCCATATTTGTCTGTAATTGTACTTACTGCTCGTTCTCTTGTGTCGTCGGCATTATAAGTCCCCTCTCCCTGCATGGTTGCCTCCGTTTGTTTATGTACCATTACTACCTTTCCCACCCCTATATGTGGTTCCCTCTCTATTTGCCGTAAGTGTTTTGCCACTTCCTGTTCCACTATGTCAGTGATTTTTTTCATGACACGGTTCACAACATCCTCTGTATTGAAGCATTCTCCGTTGGAAGTTTTCTCTACCACATTGGTTTTTGTTCCTTCTTTCTGTTGGTTCATTACTGTAGTGGTGGTTTTGTTGGTTATGCTCAGTGCTGCTTTGTTACTCTGGTTGATGGTGTTGTGTTCTTCCATGTTTGTAGTAGTAGAAATTGTGTTGTCGCTACCATTTTTTTCACTGTTGCCCTTTGTTTCGTTCATAGTTGTGGTATTACTGTTACACACTTTGTTAGTAATTGCCGTGTTTGTTTTAACTCTTCTTTTTTTCTTACCGTTGTTGTCCCCTGTAGTTTGATGATCACCGTGCCGGATGGTTTTGTTGTTTCGAAGTGTCCTTCCCTCAGATTTTTTGCTTCGTCGTGTCTTTCTGATAGCATTCATATTTTTTATTTTTATTTTCTGAATACGGTGTCGATCAAGAATCATGTGTTTCTTTTTGTGTGGTTTTGTGTGTGTACTAATAATTTTTTCAGGTTCTTTCTTGTGCGTGTACAGTGTTTCCTGTGTTTACGGTTTTTAAAATTTTCATGTGTGTGTGTGTGTGTGTGTGTGTGTACGGTGTTTTGTGTTTCGTCTGTGTGTGTGTGTGTGTGTGTGTGTGTGTGTGTACGGTGTTTCGTGTAGTATGTGTACGATGTTTTGTGTGTAGAGTTTTTCCGTTGGTTCTGTACTATGATGTTTGCCCTAACTTCTTCTGTGTGTTGTTTGGCTTGGGTGCACCCTTATATATTTGTAGAAGGAGATCACGTACCTGTGCAAGCCATCCCTCCCGCGCCATAATTTTTTCAAAAGGGAAACTTTTGATAACACTAAGGTTATGTATTTCAATCCTCTAGTCACATGTAGAATCTCGTAGACTGCACCTAACATACCGTACTGTCTTGTGTGCCATTTGTATCTACAAACCACAACATTTTCTGTACTGTGTGTGGCAAAGTTGTTCCCAATATGCATTTGAAAGTTGTTCCCAACATGCATTTGATGAGTCATGTGATATGCATTCATGGCCTGGTACGCAAGCTTTGGTAGTCATTACCAAATGAGACTGTTTGTGCCCTGTATTTTCACCAAAAACACCCTCATGTTTGCCATTTGGAGTGTGAAACCCCAACATTTCCAGCATTCTGTGTGACAAAGTTGTTCCCAATATGCATTTGATGAGTCATGATAAATGTATTCATGGCTTTGACCGGATACTTTTTGAGTCATTACCCAATAAGTTAGTTTGTGAACTGGAATTCAACCCAAAATACCATCATGTTTGCTATTTGGAGAGTGAAACCACAACATTTCCAGGATTCTGTGTGACAAAGTTGTTCCCAATATGCATTTGATGAGCCATGATAAATGTATTCATGGCTTGGACCGGATATTTTTGAAGTCATTATCCAATAAGTTAGTTTGTGCCCTGGAATTGCAACCAAAATACCCTCATGTTTGCCATTTGGAGAGTCAAACCTCAACATTTTTGGCATTCTGTGGGGCAAAGTTGTTCCCAATATGCATTTGATGAGTCATGATAAAAGTATTCATGGCTTGGACCGGATACTTTTGGAGTCATTACCCAATAACTCAGTTTGTGCCCTGGAATTTGACCAAAAAATATCCTCATTTCTGCCATTTGGAGAGTGAAACCACAACATTTCCGGGATTCTGTGTGACAAAGTTGTTCCTACTATTCATTTGATGAGTCATGATAAATGTATTCAGTGGTTTGGACTGTATATTTTTGGAGTCATTACCCAATAATTCAGTTTGTGTCCTGGAATTTTTGCACCCAAAATACCCTCATGTTTGCCATTTGGAGAGTCAAACCACAACATTTTGGGCATGATTCTGTGTGGCAAAGTTGTTCCCAATATGCATTTGATGAGTCATGATAAATGTATTCCTCGCTTCTACTGGATACTCTGGGAGTCATTACCCAATAAGTCAGTTTGTGTCCTGGAATTCAACCCAAAATACCCTCATGTTTGCCATTTGGAGAGTCAAACCACAACATTTTGGGTATTCTGTGGGGCAAAGTTGTTCCCAATATGCATTTGATGAGTCATGATAAATGTATTCCTGGCTCTGACCGGATACTACTTTGGGAGTCATTACCCAATAATTCAGTTTGTGCCCAGGAATTGAACCAAAAATACCCTCATGTTTGCTATTTGGAGAGTCAAACCACAACATTTTGGGCATTCTGTGGGGCAAAGTTGCTATCACGCGCTACGTTTGTGATAGCTTCAGTAGCTAACCTACTTGTAGTAATGGATGTGAAATGCTTGTAGTTCATTGGTGGGTTGGTGGGTTAAGCAGGGCTAGAGGGGGATCCGGAACTCTGGTGGTATTGTCCAGAGGCCGGTCCCTTAGTTTGCTTTGCCCACACACACCGGCGTACAGTCGGGCTTAACAGCTTGGGCGGTTAAGCCTCTGGCTGTTAAGCCTTTTCTGCGGGCGGGCGTGGCGGGCTATTTAATTCTACTACTAATCGGTTTAGGAGCAAAAGAGTGAGCTGTGGGCTTGTATTCTGCTAGGGGAATCCTCTACACGCTTGTTAGCGCTAGCCTGTAATTTGCAGAGATTTTGCTTGCAGAATTCGCTTGCAGAATTCGATGCTTGCAGAATTCGATGCTTGCAGAATTCGATGCTTACAGAATTCCCTGTAAGATTTGTACTGGTGTACCTACAGGGAATGTTCGTACGCACCGATGTTGCTGATTGCTGATACAGTGAGATCTTTCTCGAAGTACGTGCGCTGTATACTCAAGGTGGTTCCCTGTATACTCAAGGTGGTTCCCCGGCTGGTCTGTACTTCACTACCATTCCCCTCATTCGGTTTGCTACATCAACTATCACGCGCTACGTTTGTGATAGCTTCAGTAGCTAACCTACTTGTAGTAATGGATGTGAAATGCTTGTAGTTCATTGGTGGGTTGGTGGGTTAAGCAGGGCTAGAGGGGGATCCGGAACTCTGGTGGTATTGTCCAGAGGCCGGTCCCTTAGTTTGCTTTGCCCACACACACCGGCGTACAGTCGGGCTTAACAGCTTGGGCGGTTAAGCCTCTGGCTGTTAAGCCTTTTCTGCCAATGGGCCATAAGCCACCGGGTGGGAACGGCGTGGAGAGCGTGCGCGCGAGCGTGAGCGCGCGCGTAAGCTTGGAGCAGAGTGAGGGCGGGAAGAGGCGCCAGGGTGCCTCAAAGAGAGCTGCCAGCAGGAGTGGGGTCCGCAGCCGGAACCCATTCCTCGGGCAGGAAGGAGTATGTTCCATTGTTGAACATGACAGAGGCAAGATTCTTGAAGATGGGGAGGGATTGCTGATGTAAGTAGCGCATCATGCAGTCACTGTGCCATCTGGCAAGGAGCTTGATGACATTAGAGTCGCATTTGCCCTGGAGCAGGGCCATTGCCCCACCCGCGCGAAGGGAGCGAGCAGAGATGGCTGCCGGGGCAATGCCAGTGGTAGGGTAGAGGGTCTGGGCATAGACTCTCAGGGAGGAAGTGACAGTTGCTGCGCGAACAAGGGTAAGGGCCCCATTGTCGAAGTAACTGGCAAGCGTGAGGGAGGGACCGAAGGGAGCGCTGGGAGAGCAACAGCTTCGGAGGTGAAGGACTTGGCGCGCACAGGCGGCAACGGGGCAGCATAGTGAGTCACCACTCCTGGCATGCGCCACTACTTCCCCTTTGTCGCCATTCTTCTGGGTGGTGAAGGTGAGCGTGACCGAGGTAGCAGCTTTGAGCTCATGCGCAGGGCCATCGTGGTGGACGATGCGGGAGTCAAGGTAGAAGGAGACGTCCTGGAGGTGGAAGGCTTGGTCATCCGTGGTAGTACCAGTGTACTCACCAGGGCGGAGACAGAAAAAGAAGGCGATGCAGATCATGTTTGCAATGGCCTGTCGGGTTGGGGAAGGGGACTCGTGGTATGCAAAGTGGAGGGCATGCATCACGAGGGTGATGGGGACCGGTTTGACCCGCGAGGGGGCCGGGTCCAGCTTGGCATATGCCTTGAACTGGGCAGTTAGCCGGAAGTCAAGACTGCCTGTGGAGTCGGTTCGAGGGTCTTTGGACCCCAGGCGGGCGAGCGTCTGGCCCACTGACCGGATGGTGTCCGATACTGTGCGAGATCGGATGGGCCTGTGGCTACGTGAGAGGTTGCCATCATGGAGTCGTTTGGCAAAGACTTGGAGGATGGGGATTGGATCCTGAATGGACTGGAGGCGCGGGTCAAAGCCTTGAGACAAACAGAATTGAACCCATTGGTTCCAATGGGCATCCTTGCGCTTGGCATAGAGCTCAGTGACTGAGGCGCGCATGGTCTTCTGGACAGCGCTAAGGTCAGCGCGGAATGCATGGGCGGCCGAAGGTGGCATAAGGTCCAGGGCAAGTCCTGTGGGTAGGTGGTGTTGAAGTGATGGAGCAAGGCAGTGTCAGAGAGTTCAGATCGAGAGAGGAGGTCCGCCAGGTGGTTAGCGGGGCCCGGGATGTAATCCCGAAGGGGGACATAGTGAAAGAGGCGCTGGTGCAGAGACTGGAGCCGGAGGAGGTAGGCTGCAGGGCCTGTGGTGGTAGTGGCGCCTTTGCGTTGCCAATAGACAGCAGGCGGTGTTGTCATAGGAGTTGTGGGTGGTGCGGGCGTGGACACAAGCAGCCTGAGCCAGAATATCATTGTGGGCGACTGGAACCAGCGAGCTCAAGGTCACTGTTGGTGATGGAGCCCTCCGGATTGTCAAAGGAGACGAGCTGGGCTGAGATCCACGGGGGGAACGCATGCCGCCACATGACGGGCTGCACGGCGCCCGTGGGAAGGGGGACAAAATGGACGCCCCCCATACCCAAACCCGAAGCATCGCAGGCGCCCAAGGTGGCAGGGAAGGGATCCGGCACGAGTTCGGCAATGGAGGTAGGCCGGTTGGAGAGATCATTGGCAAGCCATTGGAAGTCGCGAAGGAAGCTGTGGACGCGCTTGGTGAGCCGGAGGCGCTGCCTGCCTGGTTCTTGGTGGCGGAAGGCTTCTTGGAGAATGGAGAAGAGGCCAATGGAGCCCGGAATGGCCAGTGCCATTGACCGGAGCTCCCCCAGGACTTGGTGCCATTGCTTGATGGGGACGTGGCGCTGGGTGGGTGAGATGGAGTGGAGAATCTCCTGTAGGCGGGCCACCCGATGGGGAGGAAGGCTGATGGTTTTGTTGACGGAATCGATGAGCCAGCCGAGGATGACTTTCTTGGTGGTCCAAGTGGCGTCCCCTTGGAGCATTTTCTTGAGGGAAGCCGGTTCCTGCCGGAAGGGAGTGTCAGAGGCATCGAGGGGCCGGAAGACTGTGTCAAGGGATTGGAAGAGAACGCGCTTGATGGCGCGGCGTGTCCATTGGTTGCCCTGGGCAAGGCCACAGAAGTCATCCACATAGACATCCCAGTAGCGAACCGGCAACTTGCTGGGAGTGGTGCTACTAGGGGGGATGAGGGGCGGCGGGGAGGCCGTAGGGGGAGGAGGAGGTGGCGCCTGGGGGGGTGGAGCGGATGGCTCAATGGGAGGCGCGCTGGGGGTGGTTTCAGAGGGGAGATCCAACCGATGGGGGGTGAGCCGGGCCTCGGCAAGCCCGGTGGCAAGAGTGGCATTGGCCAAGTCCGCAACGGTTTCAGTGAAGGCACAGAAGTTGGGAGGACTGGACTTCCACCCCATAGGATTGGTGAGTGGGATGCCAATGAGTGGAGCTTCCCCAGGGCGAGAGGGGAACAGGACGCCGAGCTTCATGGTGTCGTCTGGGTGCAATCGGATGCGGTAGAAGCCATCGGCAAGGTCAATCTTAGACATATATACTGGACCAAATCGGTGGTTGGCGCGGTGCAGTTTGGTGAGGAGGCGCGGGAGTGTCCGGCCAAACTGCATGGCGTCCGCAGGGGCAAGAGGGACGGTGTCTTGGTTGACGTCCGAGTAGGTGTAATCGGATATCATGCGTGGGCGTCGGCCTCGTTGGGGGACCAAGCCAAGGGGGCTCAGGCGGAGTCCGGGGAGGTCCTGGATGAGGCTGGCGGGGAGAACAGTCCATTGTTGCTTGTCCATCATGTCGGCATACTCCTCTCGAAGGAAGTCAATGCCCTGGTGGGAGGATTGGTGCGGTCCCCGGTGGAGGGCAGCGGCAATGCGAGGTGGATCCCAAGAGGGTCCAGACATTTGGGCGGGGGTGCCCTCCTTGCCATAGCGGGCAAGGAGGCTCCCCGCGGGGTGGGGGATGGAGGCGACGTCAGGATGGATGTCACCCCGTCCTCGGATGGTCCGAATGAAGTCCCCCCAGCTGGTGCTGTCGCTGTAGACAGTGACAGCCCGGTTGATGTGCACGTCGAGGCGGTCGACGGGGTAGAGGGAGGTAGTGATGAGGGGAACGGAGAGTGCCGGATGGAGGGTCTCTGGCGTAGGCGTCGGCGTCGGCGGGGGGGTGGGCCTAAGCAATGGGTCGATGGGGTTGACGAGGAGCTCGGGCCTAGGCAACGGGGGGGCAGTGACGAGGAGCTCTGTCCTAGGCAACGGGTGGGTGGGGAGGACTAGGCGCTTGGGCCTAGGCAACTTGGCAGTGACGAGGAGCTCGGGCCTAGGCAAGGACAAGGTGGGCGGGGAGGAAGGGAGAGGGGATGCCGAAGCCGTAGGAGGGACTAGGGAGGCGGGAGTAGATGGGGGGGAGGTCGTTGAACCTGTAGAACGTTTGGGAGGCACATACACGGCGAGAGGGGTACATGCGCGCGCGCGCGGGTTGTGCTTACCTAATTCCGGTGTGATTCGTAAGGGCGGAGAGGGAGGCATAGGGAGTCGTCGGGAGGAAGGCAGAGCCCCCCTCGGTGAGGTAGAGGGCAGGGTCAACGCGCCAAAGGGGCGCTTGCCATTCGGTCAGACATTAAAAGCGGCTTGGCACCAAGCCCAGACTTGGTCCTGTTCACTGCTAGTGATGGCGCCATGGTCCTGGATGTTCCTGCAGTTGGTGAAGCAGGTTCCTCGAAGGTGATAGGAATGGCAGCGCTCGTTGCCATCCGGACGAGACAAGGGAATGGTACCTTTTTCTTTCATGGTAGCCATGACTTCCCTCAGTCGGGCACGTAGGACTTTGTTGGCTACCCCCGCCGTTTGTAGCCGGGGATCCAGGTTGGGGTTGGAGACGCGGGCACCTCCGGCTGAGCCTTGGTTGGGGCTGGGGGTAGTCTTGCCGGGCGTGGAGTTGCCTGGGGTTGCAGCAGGGGCAGCCACGGCGGCTGCGCGACGTAGGTGCCTCAGAGCCGGCACATTGGTGACATTGGGGAGCCAGTAGAGGTTCTGGGTGATACGGAAGGCTTGGAAGTCCTTCCCAAAGTCGGGGGAGGGGACAGTGAAAGTTGATCCCCATTGTTCCTCGAGCCAACCCCGCACCCGGATTTGGAAGTAGTATACCACAATGGAGGGAGTGATGAGCTCCCCTAGTTCATCGGCAATTGCTCGGCGGAGGGGCATTTGCTGGAGCTTGAGCTTGGCGAGTCCATTCTGGTAGCCCTGCACGACAGGGTGATGCATGCCTAGAATGGTGGCCAGGACGGCGAGATAGCTTTCCAGTTGGGTGGTAGCTTCAGTCCAGTCGATGGGTAGGTAGGCCTTGGTCTTCTGGAGTTCGAGGGAGTCCTTCAAGGTGAGGGAGTTGCCTTCGGTGGAGATCATGGTGTCGTAGGCCGCCACAGTGGCTGCAGCTTCCTGTTCCCGCTTCAAGGAGGCGGCAGATCCACCGGGGGGAGTGAAAGCTAAAGGGAGTATGCCGTCCGCCACGTCAAAGGGGTCAGTCCCATGAAAGTTGCCATCTTGGAACTTCTTGAGTGCCGCCGTGGTGACCAAGGGTGCCTGGATGAGGAACTCGGCGGCGCATGTGGCGACCTGGCTCTGGAAGATCATATGGGTCTTCTCGTGTTTGCCTTTCTGTGCCCAGGCTTGGTATATGGGGGGTAGGTCGGCTTCTTCAAGCTTGCCACACAGCAGCAGCAAGCGCTGGGTGTACAAGGGGCCCCAGGTGTTCTTGACTGTGGCAGGGGGGCGACGTTGGTCTAGGCCCTCACTGAGCTTAAGCTGTTGGTTGGCGAGGGCGGTGAGGGTAGCTGCTAGCGTGGGATCTACTCCGGCTGGTTGGCCGGGTGCCGGCGGCTGCCCCGGATGGGAGGGTTTCTTCAAGCCCGGGAGGTCCCGGTATAGTACCTGATTGCGCATGTACAAGGTCAGGCCGGGCTCCCCTCGAAAGGGGGTGCCGGGTGTGGCAAAGTGGACACCTCCATCAGCAATGGTGGGGTCGGTACCAGCAGCTCGGAGGGTATTCAGTAGAGGGGGCGCAAGTGAGTGCCAGGTTGAGTGTGTCAAGGTAGGGGTAGATGATGTTCAAGGCGTTGATTGGACTCAGGCCCTTGCCTAGGAGTAAGGGCACCAATTGGAAGGGGATGAAGCAGGCCTTGAAGGGGGTGATGACTTCCATGTGAGGATCATCGCCTAGCACCATGGGGATCATGTGGGAATGGTGAGCATGCTTGATGACGTCAAGGTGGCGATCGAGGGACAGCACCAAGGTCTCGGGCGCCTGCTCGAGGAGGGCAGCATCCACTAGCACTAGCTCTCCTGCATCGCCTTCGATGTCGTCCAGGTAACCAAAGGCCTTGCCCTTGTTGGTACTTGGCGCGGTCAAGGGCCCCGGGTACTTCCGAAGGCCATGCACCAATCGGAGGCGCGCCTTTCCAAAGGTGTCGGTCAGGAATATCCCTAGGGCCCCCACAGGTTCTGGTTCGAAGAGGTCCAAGAGCCGGCCCAGGAGAATGGGGGTGGCTGTTTCCTCAGCAAAGTAGTCATAGATGGTTTGGTAGGCCAGGTCCCGGGTGGGTCCCACTCCAAGGGGACTGGGGGTGCTCTGGTAATACTCAGTGTAGGTCAGCATGGTGCGGCTGATTCTAAGTCTATGCTTGGAGGTGCAGATGGTGCGGATACGTCGAGTAGCGCGTGGGCCGTTTGATTGACTGGAGGTGCAGACCGGTGACCAAATCGATTCACGGACGCGTGGAGGTGCGGACTATCGGAGGATTCGCTGACGCTTGGAGGTGCGGACTATCGGAGAATTCGGTACCTTGGTGTCACAAGAAATCAGACCTGTGACCCGATCGATTCGTGGATGCTTGGAGGAGGAGGTGCGGAGTATCGGTGAATTCGGTACCTTGGTGTCACACAAAATCAAACCGGTGACCCGATCGATTCGCGGACGCTTGGAGGTGCGGACCACGGAGAAGTCGGTATCTTGGTGTCCCAAGAAATCAACTGGAGGTGCGAGGAGGTGCAGATCTGTCCGTCGCCTGAGAGGAGCGTGTTGGCCGAGTCAATCAGCTGGTAATCGATTCGCAGACGCTTGGAGGCTTGGGTACTCAAGGCCGTTTGGAGGTGCTGTATCTATCAAGGCCGGGTCTGCTGTAATGATGATGGGGAGTCGTTGATGTGTGAGTGTGTTAGGAGACCGACTGCTGTACGGGTACACTAGGCAAAACTAGGGGACCACCAGGTAGACTGCTGTACGGGTACACTAGGCAAGGGGCTAGGGGACCAGGACAGATAGGCTTGTCGTACGGGTACAATAGGAGGAGGACTATTGGACCAGGACGCGTTACCTATTTAATTCTACTACTAATCGGTTTAGGAGCAAAAGAGTGAGCTGTGGGCTTGTATTCTGCTAGGGGAATCCTCTACACGCTTGTTAGCGCTAGCCTGTAATTTGCAGAGATTTTGCTTGCAGAATTCGCTTGCAGAATTCGATGCTTGCAGAATTCGATGCTTGCAGAATTCGATGCTTACAGAATTCCCTGTAAGATTTGTACTGGTGTACCTACAGGGAATGTTCGTACGCACCGATGTTGCTGATTGCTGATACAGTGAGATCTTTCTCGAAGTACGTGCGCTGTATACTCAAGGTGGTTCCCTGTATACTCAAGGTGGTTCCCCGGCTGGTCTGTACTTCACTACCATTCCCCTCATTCGGTTTGCTACATCAATTCCCAATATGCATTTGATGAGTCATGATAAATGTATTCCTGGCTCGGACCCGATACTTTTGGGGTCATTACCCAATAATTCATTTTGTGCCCAGGAATTCAACCAAAAATACCCTCATGTTTGCCATTTGGAGAGTCAAACCACAACATTTCAGGTATTCTGTGTGACAAAGTTGTTCCCAATATTCATTTGATGAGTCATGATAAATGTATTCATGTCTTGGACCGGAAACTTTTGGAGTCATTACCCAATAAGTTAGTTTGTGCCCAGTAATTGCACCCAAAATACCCTCATTTGTGCCATTTGGAGAGACAAACCCCAACATTTCCTTCGTTTTGTGTGGCAAAGTTGTTCCCAATATGCAATTGATGAGTCATGATAAATATATTCATGGTTTGTACCGGATACTTTTGCAGTCATTACCCAATAAGTTAGTTTTTGCCCAGGAATTGCACCCGAAATACCCTCATTTGTGCCATTTGGAAAGTCAAACCACAACATTTTGGGAATTCTGTGTGGCAAAGTTGTTCCCAATATTCAATTGATGATTCATGATAAATGTACTATTCATGTTTTGGACCGGATATTTTTGGGGTTATTACCCAATAAATAAGTTTGTGCCCTGGCATTGCACAAAAAATACCATCATTTGTGCCATTTGGAGAGTGAAACCACAACATTTCCGGGATTCTGTGTGGCAAAGAAGTTGTTCCCAATATTCAATTGATGAGTCATGATAAATGTATTCATGGCTTGGACCGTATATTTTTGGAGTCATTACCCAATAACTCAGTTTGTGCCCTGGAATTGTACCAAAAATACCCTCCTCATTTGTGCCATTTGGAAAGTCAAACCACAACATTGGGGGCATTCTGTGTGGGAAAGTTGTTCCCAATATTCAATTGATGAGTCATGATAAATGTATTCATGGTTTTGACTGGATATTTTTGGGGTTATTACCCAATAATTCAGTTTGTGCCCTGGCATTGCACAAAAAATACCATCATTTGTGCCATTTGGAGAGTGAAACCACAACATTTCCGGGATTCTGTGTGGCAAAGTTGTTCACAATATTCAATTGATGAGTCTAAATGTATTCATGGCTTGGACCGGGTATTTTTCTACACATTACCCCTTAAGTAAGTTTGTGACATGTAATGTAACCAAAAATACCCCCATGCTTGCCATTTGGATAGTCAAATCACAACATTTCCAACATTCTGGTGTGTGACAAAGTTGTTCACAATATTCATCTGATGAGTGATGACCAATGTCGCGTAGAAACCTACTCTGATTCAATACTAGTATGTATTTAGTACAAAAAGAGTGTAGTAATCTACTCGCGTAGAAACCTACGCCGTTTCAATACTAGTATGTATCTAGTACAACAAGCGTGTACAAATCTACAGCTGTAGTAACCTACGCGGATTCAATACCGGGAATTATCTAGTACAACAAGCGTGTAGTAATATACTCGCGTAGAAACCTACGGGGATTCAATACTAGTATTTATCTAGTACAACAAGCGACTAGTAGCAATCTAGTCGCGTAGAAACCTACGCGGATTCAATACTAGTATGTATCTAGTATAAAAAGAGTGTATTAATCTACTCGCGTAGAAACCTACGCCGTTTCAATACTAGTATGTATCTAGTACAACAAGCGTGTACAAATCTACAGGCGTAGATACCTACGCGGATTCAATACTGGGAATTATCTAGTACAACAAGCGTGTAGTAATATACTCGCATAGAAACCTACGTGGATTCAATACTAGTATCTATGTATTACAAAAATCAGTGTAGGAATCTATTGGTGTAGAAACCTAATCGGATTCAATACTAGTGTGTATCTAGTACAAAAATCGTGTAGTAATATACTCACGTAGAAACCTATGCTGATTCAATACTAGTATGTATCTAGTACAAAAAGTATGTAGAAATCTACGCGTGTAGAAACCTACGAGGATTCAGTACCGGAAATTTTGTTGTACAAAAAATGTGTAGAAATCTACTACCGTAGAAACGTACGCGGATTCAATACCCGAAAATATCTAGTAGAAAAAACGTGTAAAAATCTACTCATGTAGAAACCTACGCGGATTCAATACCGTAAATTATCTAGTACTAAAAATGTGTAGAAATCTACTCGCATAGAAACATACGCGGATTCAATCTGATTTCTACTTCGTGTCGTTAGATTGCAGTAGGAAGATTGCAGTAATATTGATTAGATTCTAAAATTGTGAGCATTAGGATTAAGTTATATCCGGACCGCACTGCACCTCTGTCGGTCCCTCTTTATGGGTCGTATATGCGTTGAAATGAATCGTATAAACAGTTATTTGCTTTGGCGGCTATCACGAGTAACTGGTTTAGTCTGTCTGTATGTCCTTAACCGCGTGATTTCTAGAGTCCCCGTGTCTTCGTGGTAGTATAGGACTAGTAGAAGATACCTATCCCGCGGGCCTCATTTTTTCATCAACCCCATCTCGCCACATACACCTCATTGCTAGTTCAATTAGCCTGGTCCCACTCATTAGTTTAGTGAGTAAGTCCGCGATATTTGACTCGCCTGGCTCCTTTGCAATCCGGATAGTTCCTGCTGCTATGCACTCCCGTGCTTTGTGATAAGCAACACTGTTATGCTTCTTCTTACAAGGGCTCTCTGGTCAGTGTAGTGTTCTTCACGACCGACTCATTGTCACAATAGATATTGGTAGGTCCTTCTATAGGTATGCCCATCATTCGTAGTTTATACCTTAGCCCCTCTACCATCTCGATTGCTATCCTGAGTGCAACTATCTCTGAGCCAAATGTAGATGTCTCAACGGTCGTTTGCCTCTTAGAGAACCACAAAATAGGTGCTCTGTTAACAAAGATGATGACTCCTGTATGAGATCTTCTGGTAGCCTTGCAACCTGCGTGATCCGCATCTACGAAGCACGTAGTAATAACAGCCTTTCCTTTTCGGTTCAGGCATATCTGGTGGCAATAGCTCTTTGGCCTCTGGATAGAACTCACTCCAGTCGCACGACTGAAAATTTGACTCATCTACCTCGGGCATAGATGCATTGAACACTAACTTAGACTTGCTGTAATTTGTTAAGTATGCAAACAGATGGAACAACTGGTTGAGATGACCTTCCCTGGCTTGCGCAAGATATCGAGACATAAGTGACACGGGCATAATGATATCCAATCGGCCGAGTTCACATATCCACCGGAGTATCCCAACCAAACCTTGATAGTAGTTTTGTTTCTCCGGATCGAGTTCTGGCAATGCGTCTATCTCAGGCCTATACTCAGCGCTCAAAGGAGATCTCGCTGTCTTGGGTAGTACCTTAAACGCATACTTTCCGGTTAGTAGTTCTTCTTCAACCAATTTGATGGCTTTTGCAGTATACTTAGATGAAGCCATGGACCAATATGGGTTACCATCTATGTAGGTCTTTCCTATATCAGCTCCCAAGTAGAAAGAAGGTTCTTCAACTGTGCCATTCTTCAACTTGAATCTGCCTTTCTATCGCATCCATTTGGAACTTTGGATCCATTCCACATACAAGAATATCATCAACGTAGGCCACACAGTACTTGTAATAGGCTGTACCATCTGGTTTGAATGCAGATCGGAGGTGCACGTCAGGATCTGCTTTACAAGATACGTAACCAAGCTCCCTTAAGTGACTAGCCAAGTGTGATCGAAAAGATGCCCCCGCAACTGGGAGTCCATATAAAGCCCTTACAATCTTGCAGGGCCTTCCACATAGCTCTGGCGCGAATCCTTGGGCCTCTGTAGCTATTGTGAAGTACTTCTCTTTGATGGGTGCTGTTAAGTAAGCGTTCTGTATATCTGCACTGAGTACGTCGAGGTTGTTAAGTGCTGCCACTAGGAAGAACAATCGAACCGAATCCCTACTGGGTACACTGGAATAAGTATATTCCTTGGAGATTTCTGGGACTTTGTGGCCATCTCCGACTAATCGGGCCTTCCGAGTTAAGTCAATCTTGACATCGAAGACCATGTGCATGGTTATTTTGGTATGCCCCACTGGTATCTTGTCTTCCTTGTTAAATTCGAAGGCAATAGAGCTGTTCCTCATTTCTTTTGCAATGGCCTGAGCCCAATGATCGGTCCCCATTTCTCTATCAATTGCCTTTGCCTCTGCAATAGATTTAGGGAGCCGAACCCCGTACTTATGGGACTTAGTCCAGTACTTGGTTTTAGCGCCAGATAGGATTCGATCTTTTCTCCGAAGTACTTTATAAGCCCACCATTTAAACGCTGGCTCATTTATGATGCCTTCTTCTCGGGCGTATATTGCTGTTTCAATCAGGAAGCTTTCCTTCATATCACTTAACTTTGCCCAGGATGTAGTGCCATCCTTCCATCTAACAAGGAACCTCCATCCTTTGGTTGTTGGCTTTGTTCTAGTTTGTCCGGACTTTGTTGTATAAGTAGCCTGTTCGATAGTTTAGGCCTCTGAATCCCTTTCGAAATCGATAATCTCATCCATCAGGCAATACATGCGCCCTTCATCATCAACGGAAGAATAGATACTCTCTGAAAGTGTATTGGCTGTATAGATTTCAATAGATCCATCTGGCATAGCGACCTCGTAAGACCTCGTGTCTAAGAGGGGATTGTTGTTCTTTTCACCAATCAGCACACCATCTTTATCCCTGCAACGGCTCTTGACTAGCCCCCGGATATGTTGGTCCCCTATCTGGAGTAATACTTCAGTCCCAAGATACTCATCAAGGTCCTTATCAGATAGGTCATCAACATCCGGGGAAGAAGCCTCAGCTTCTGCCATGAGCACTTCATCCTCTCCCTCATATTCGCCATCAAATAGGCTCAGAGGTGGTTCTCCAAGTTCATTTTCAAGATAAGTATCAGAAGGTTTAACCTCATCGCCTACCTTTGTGTTGATTGCTTTGTTGTGTGCTTCCAACTGTGATAGGATATCTGGGTGCCTCCATTCTTCTTCGGATATAGCCCGGGTGCTGTTTGTTATGTGAACTTTTCCGGTCTTAAATAAGACATAGTGACAATCTCCACCACCAAAAGTATCCCCACATGGGCCCAGCCACCGACCAAGCCTATTCGTCTTTCCATTTAAGTCGTACCACCAAATAAAGTCATACCAGTCATGGATCATATACAGGGTGATATCCGGAGTATACCCATGCACCAATTCAAAGCTAGTCCTCCCCATTGAAGAAGGATCGCTCGATGCCATGAGATTCATCCGGCCGGCTGCTAACATTCCACAGAAGGCCCAACACCTCCTGGGACTGCCCTTCTTAGAAGTCATCCAACGGATCGACCTTCTTAGGTCCCCCGCACTGTGTTCTGCTGTATTTTGCCAAGAGCAGTGAGGCTATATATATGTTTGTCGAATGCGGTACTCCGACCTGAGCTTGTTCCAACCGGTGTTGTGTGTCTCATGATCCCCCTGAGCCTTTGCCCCATCAGTAACAAGGTGTTCTGGGATTCCCACTTCATTGATAAAGCAAGATAAGCCATCATGACATCGTACCTCTCCCCTGACAGGGTAGAAGGCCACATAGCCCTTTCCATTTGCAAAGATCTGGGCTGCTGTATCATTGCAAATGATGCTGGGAACCTTGAACTTCATAGTGTCAGCATACCATCGGCCTTTGAGCATCCTCCTATTCCTCCACTTCTGTGTCTTCAGTCTCTTTGTAATAGGCTGGGACAGTTGACGAATGCCATCCTGGGTAGTGACTTCAATAGTAGCCTTGGCCCGCTTCTCACTGATGTTCCACATCTTAGCAATGGCCTTGGCATCATACCTGTCAACTTTGTCGGGGATCCGTATTGGAGGTCCCCATTGTCCTCGTCGTATGAAAGACTTCTTGTCGAGAGACATTTCTTGGTCTAGGACATCTTGTTGCCGCCTTAGTAGCTTCCTCTCCTTGGTTCGAGCCTTGGCTTCCTGTTGAATGGCAAGCTCAGCTTCAGATAATGAGGAGAGACCGACTGATGAAGACTTGGTGGAAACATCAGAAATCATAGAATTTGCTGAATTTTGAAGATTTTCTTGGTCCTCCCCGGTGGTTCCAGCAAGGGCTGAAATCAATCGGGTGGAAACGTCAGGTTGGGGTATAGCCGGTGCATTGGGAAGGAACTCTATTAGTACAGACAGAAGCCAAATAGAGCAACCGGTTTGTGTCGTACCCTGTGCCGAGTGGTTCAGGATGGATTGTGGATGAATATTTGACTGGGGTCCCACAAGCCGGCAGGCACCCTGAGAGAGTAGCAACGACTCGCGGGAAAGAGGCATTGATGGCTTCTTCCTCCTCTGCAAAGTGAGCGGAGTAGGGGTCCCAGGTGTGGGTATCTGTGGCCAGTATGTGTTCACAGTTTGCCAGTTCCTTCTTTGTAGGTTTTCGGGAATCAAAATAGGATATGACTCCTTCTACTTTGAGAGGGATGAAGAGTTCAGTGTCTTCTGATCGAAATGTAATCCCATGTGTAGAATTGGAGTCGTATCGCCTTGGGGTATCCTCTACCTTGTTGAAGTTGCAATCCCGGACTTGATTGGGACATACCAAGCTGTGTTGCAACTTGGTGCCAAAAAACAAAGCCTGCCCAAAGACCAAGATGTAAGTAATCCCATCGGTTGGGTCGGTCCAAGCTGTGGCGCAACGGGCAATGGGGACATTCGAGTATTTATCAGGAAAATGGTGCAACATCCACATATGTCAAGATAGAATCCAATGAATCCAATAATACCATATTTGATCCCGCGGCTGTTGTATCAGCATGGCTGTCCAACTCGCATCGACCAATTTCTTGAGACGGTGAGCCAAAACTCTTGATATGGACTATCGGCCGGCCTACCCGGGATACAATCGACAGGCCCCGGCCGGCAAATCAATCTTGGTTCTTCTTCTTGTGAGTATGGCTACCGAATTGATTGCCGGCCGGCCCTTTTGCTGTTGTGTTGTCCCCTTTGGATTCAACAAGAGAAACCTGTGCAGATTTTGAATTTGAGTTGAGAGTGGGGCGGAGGGCCCGGACTTGGTTCTTCTGGGCCGCAGACATAGTGACCCAGATTTCTTTTGGATAGATTTTACCCTCGAGAGGTCCATCATATGTACCTGAAGTCTTCTGTTTCTTGTTGCCAGATTTCTTGTTGGAGGAGGAGTTGCTGTCATTGTTGCGTTTGTTGCCCCTTTTTCCCTTGAAGGAGGAGACGTTTCTGCGACTGCCTTTTCGACTGGCTTGCATTTTCTTGATACCAAGCGCTTGAGTGAAGTGGGCGGCAGCCTTGTCAAAGTTGTCGTACATGCCACCCGCTTCATTAAGGACCAATTGGACTGCCATTTCGAGTCTTGGATCCGAAATAGAGTGGCAGAAGTCAGTAACAAACTGATCTTCCGGTGGGAAAGCCTTATGCCGCAACAGGAACTCCTTTGCATCATACCAACGCCTTTTGTGCTTGTCGAAACTGTAGTTCTTGGTGTCCCCGGAGTAGGTAGAATTCTGTAGGAAGGCCCTCTTTTCTTCTATGAGAAGTCTTATATCCGTTGATTCGTATGCTTGAGAATAGAGGGTGAAATATGCCTTTCTCCCATCCCCTTCTGAGCCAAGACCTTGGATGTAGGACCAACCGGGGCCCGCTCCTACCAATTTGAAAAGGATTCCCCATAGTGTATTGTTGTCTTTTGTCCAGTGGGATCCTGAATGGACAGTGCATCGTATAGAGTATTCATTCCAGTTGGCATACATATCTGTTGGGGCAGATCCAACGCCCCCCCCCCCCTCTCAGCATCGCCGGACCATCGAGTCCTTCCGAATTGTGTAGAGTAGAGATGTTTTGGTGACACCCCTTTTGTGCCTAAGATACTCCCTGAACCGTTCATCAAACTCCTTGAATTTCGACATTGCAGTGAGTGGTTCTGGGAGAGTAAGGTCCCCGGCCGCTGGGTTAGCGGCGGCAGCCGCTGGATTAGCGGTTGCGTTGTTGTTATTGTGTTGGTTCTGACGAGCTGGTCTTCCTCTCGCCATGGTGGGTATTTTGCTTCTGGAGTGGTTGTTTGCTTGTTCTGTAAGTGATATATGAACGATTTTCTGAAGAGATTCTGGATTTCTCAAATAATCACTCTCTTCGCGATATCACTAGTAGTGGATATTTTCTAGTGGTTTCTCCTTGCAAAACTCTACAAACGTTTCTATTCCGAATGCAAATCCCTCAGTTGCCCCATACTTAAGCAAACTGTTCGGGTTCCGATTTTGAATCTGGGCCGTTGATTTGGCTTATGAACGTCTCTGCCGGCCGTTGGGTTTACTCGTGCGGGAATCTAGTGGCCGTTAGATCCGGCCCGCTACTTGTTCCCGCAGGAATTTGGGACCGTTGAATTGTTTCCACGGGAATTGGGGCCGTTGGTTTGTTTTCCCGTTATTTTACGGTTACAAGTCCCCCGGATTCCCCTATTTGGCGGGAGTTGAAATTACTCTAGAAAATTACTCTAGAATAATTCAACTGCCCTCTCCGTGTAGAGGCTTAGAACAGCTTAGTGCACACGTCTGTGCGCTGTCCCACCTCGTCTTATTTTACTCGTATGAAGGACATTCGTCCCCAGTACTTGGCCAGTCCTTTGGCTGTCTTTCCAGCTAGTACGGTGCTGTCGTAAACCTTGTACTGCTGGCCCGGGCCAGTAGCTTGTTGTCGTTTCTATGCACACCTAGGTGTGTTGCCAGTACTCATCGTGTTGTTTGAGGCGCCATGTGGACCTCTCCATGCTTGAATTGGAACACGTTTACGTTTGAATGTAAAGACTGCGACTGCTTCGGCCCGGGATTCGATACCTTGTATCGATGGCATTTGCTCCTCCCCCTAGGCCGTTATGTCGTTTGAGAGAAGCGAGAGGTTTTAGCTCACGCCCGGCTGCACTAGTGCCACTACCCATCTAAGTGCTCAAACATGGACATAGCCTTCCGGGGTCTTTGATTAACCGGTGATCAGTCGGTAATCGGTCTCGCTCCTTCTATTGTCGTGTGAATCGCTAAATCACCCATCGTCTAATAGAAACGGTAGCCGAACAGATTGTTGACTGGACCCCAGCTCTGGTGAGTCGGTGGGTCTGATAAACTCTGATTTCTAGTACTTCGTGTCGTTAGATTGCAGTAGGAAGATTGCAGTAATATTGATTAGATTCTAAAATTGTGAGCATTAGGATTAAGTTATATCCGGACCGCACTGCACCTCTGTCGGTCCCTCTTTACGGGTCGTATATGCGTTGAAATGAATCGTATAAACAGTTATTTGCTTTGGCGGCTATCACGAGTAACTGGTTTAGTCTGTCTGTATGTCCTTAACCGCGTGATTTCTAGATCAATACCCGAAAATATCTAGTAGAAAAAACGTGTAAAAACTACTCATGTAGAAACCTATGCGGATTCAATACCGTAAATTATCTAGTACTAAAAACGTGTAGAAATCTACTTGCGTAGAAACATACGCGGATTCAATACCCGAAAATATCTAGTAGAAAAAACGTGTAAAAATCTACTTGTGTAGAAACCTACGCGGATTCAATACCATAAATTATCTAGTACTAAAAACGTGTAGAAATCTACTCGCGTAGAAACACACGCGGATTCAATGCCGAAAATTATCTAGTACAAAAAATGTGTAAAAATCTACTCGTGTAGAAACCTACGCGGATTCAATACCGAAAATTATCTAATACAAAAAACCTGTAGAATTCTACAGAAGTTGAAGTATCCTCTACTTCGATTGATTGATGATTTTTTTTTTCTACCTCGCGACAAACAAAAAAACTCTCTCCCACACAAACAGTAATAATCTTTTCTTACCTCGCGACAAACAAAAAAAATCACTTTTTCTACCTCGCGACAAAAAAAAAACAATCACTTCATAATCTGCCTTCTTACATCCAACTTATTTGACTAGGGTGTTGGTTCTCGCAATCAACACTCCGTCCGAGAATGTTTGATCCAAAACCTCTTTAACAGAGCCGGAGGATCTGTTGTCAGATATTTTAGTCTGAAATAACAGCCTTGTACTGGAAAAGAAGTAGTTAGCATTGGTCGAGAAGGGGAATTGCTGGATAGATATTGTTGTTCGGATTTGCGACTCAAACATAGATGTCTTGAAAGAAGCAATGAACCGGCATCGTCCCTTGCCTCTATATCAACAGGAACAAGATACTGTTTTTTGTGACGTAGGAGTAAGAAGTAATCTACGGCAGCAGCAGCAACAACAATTTCATCGGGATCTACGGCAGCAGCAACAACAACTTCATCGGGACGATTGCCGGAACGTCGGAACAAGCAAAGGTAAGAATGAGAGAGATAGGCATCAGCAATGACAACGGCAACGGCAATTGATTGGTCTTCCACTCCACCGGCATTACTGATAATGTATTTCTTCTCTGTTTTTCTTATTTTCATAGGACCGGATCGGAAGCAACGGATTGGAAACGTCGGCATCAACGAATCACACTGAAGGTGCGGCGTCGGATCGGAAGCAGCGGATTGGAAACGTGGGCATCAACGAATCACACTGAAGGTGCGGTGTCGATGGAATCAATGTCAGCATCGAATCAATTGGCATGTAAATTATATTATTCTGTTTTTATTACTTACTCTATGTACTACATCAATAGATACTCACCCATTTTGTTGAATTATTACATATTGTTATAGATCCGCACAACCAACAACGACCGGTGTTGTTGGAGGAGGCGAATCGTTCTTGTTGATGGAGGAGGAGACGAATCGCCGTTGTTGTTGTTGTTGTTGGAGGAGGAGGAGACAAATCCCCGTTGTTGCTGTTGGAGAAGACGAATCTCCATTGTTGTTGTTGTTGTTGTTGTTGTTGTTGGAGGAGGAGGAGGAGACGAATCGCTGCTCTGTTGGATGAGGGGAGCGGATTTGGATTCGCTGCTGGATGGAGGAGACGAATTGCCGTTGTTGGAGGAGACGAATCCCCGTTGTTGTTGTTGGAGGAGGAGACGAATTGCCGTTGTTGTTGTTGGAGGATGAGACGAATCCCCGTTGTTGTTGTTGGAGGATGAGACAAATCGCTGCTCTGTTGGATGAGGGGAGCGGATTCGCTGCTGGATGGAGGAGACGAATCGCTATTGTTGTTGGAGGAGGAGACGAATTGCTGTTGTTGTTGTTGGAGGAGGAGACAAATTGCCGTTGTTGTTGTTGGAGGATGCGACGAATCCCCGTTGTTATTGTTGGAGGAGGAGGAGACGAATCCCCGTTGTTGTTGTTGGAGGAGGAGACGAATCCCTGTTGTTGTTGTTGTTGTTGTTGTTGTTGGAGGAGGAGGAGACGAATCGCTGCTCTGTTGGATGAGGGGAGCGGATTTGGATTCACTGCTGGATGGAGGAGATGAATCGCTGTTGTTGTTGGAGGAGGAGACGAATTGCCGTTGTTGTTGTTGGAGGAGGAGACGAATCCCCGTTGTTGTTGTTGGAGGAGGAGGAGACGAATCCCCGTTGTTGTTGTTGGAGGAGGAGACGAATCCCTGTTGTTGTTGTTGTTGTTGTTGTTGTTGTTGGAGGAGGAGACGAATCCCCTATGTTGTTGTTGTTGTTGTTGTTGTTGTTGAAGGATGAGATGAATCGCTGCTCTGTTGGATGAGGGGAGCGGATTCAGATTCGCTGTTGCTCTCGCTAGTTGCTGGTGTTGCTCTCGCTAGTTGCTCTCGCTAGTTGCTCTCGCTAGTTGCTCTCGCTAGTTGCTCTCGCTAGTCGCTCTCGCTAGTTGCTCTCGCTATTCGCTCTCGCTAGTCGCTCTCGCTAGTCGCTCTCGCTATTGCTATTGCTGTTGCTTTCGCCAGTCGCTAGTTGCTAGTCGCTATTGCTGTTGCTGTTGCTGTTGCTCTCGCTAGTCGCTGGTCGCTGGTCGCTGGTCGCTGGTCGCTGGTCGCTGGTCGCTGGTTGCTGTTGCTGTTGCTGTTGCTCTCGCTGGTCGCTGTTGCTGTTGCTCTCGCTAGCCGCTGCCGCTGTTGCTGCCGCTGTTGCTGCCGCTGTTGCTGCCGCTGTTGCTGCCGCTGTTGCTGCCGCTGTTGCTGCCGCTGTTGCTGTTGCTCTCACTAGTTGTTGTTGCTGTTGCTTTTGCTATTCGCTGTTGCTGTTGCTCTCGCTAGTCGCTACTATTGCTATTGCTGTTGCTGTTGCCCTCGCTAGTTGCTGTTGCTGCCGCTCTCGCTGTTGATAATGGTGTCACTTGCTTTCTGATCTGTTTGCTGTTGTTCCTCCTATCCCTGCTTGCTGTTCCTCTCACCGCTCTTGCTGTTACTCTTCCTGTCGCCGCTCGCCGCTCACCGCTTGCTGTTGTAGTAGGGCGCATCGTTGTTGTATGCTCATTTTTTTGTATCTTTGTCTTTTCGTTTGAATATCGGTACCCTTCCCGATCGGAAACAAAGTAGAGTAACATGTAGGTATTTGAGTTGGTATCATTTTGTACTATTTGTATGGTGGTGAACCTCCATGGTGGTCTGTTCTATGGAAGGAGAAACAGAATGGTCGTCAAAATGGAAATGGTGTTTGTATCTTTGTAATTTGCCTTTTTGCTCCAAAAGGCCGCTGCTCGCTGCTGGCTTCCTGCTGCTCCAAAACGCCGCTTGAAACGCCGCTGCTGGCTTTGTGCTGGCTTCGTGCTGCTCCAAAATGCCACTCCAAAACGCTGCTGCTGGCTGCTGGCTTCCTGCTGCTCCAAAACGCCACTTGAAACGCCGCTGCTGGCTTCCTGCTGGCTTCCTGCTGCTCCAAAACGCCGCTCCAAAATGCCGCTGCTGGCTGCTGGCTTCCTGCTGCTCGAAACAGCGCTCCAAAACGCCGCTTGATTGTCATTTGAATACCCTTCCCAATCAAAAACCAAGTAGAGTAACGTGCAGGTATTTGAGCTGGTGTCATTTTGTAGTATTTGTACGGTGGTGAGCCTTCATGGTCTGTTCTAGTGAAGGAGAAACAGAAGGGTCGTTGCAGGGTCGTCAAAATGGAAGTTAATGACATTGGTGATTTCGATGATTGGAATTCCTATCAAAATAAATCATGTCTTTGAGGTTTTTTTCTGTGTTTGCAGGGTCTTTTCACTTGTTCTTTTTTTGAAGAGATTTCAGTGTACGGAGCACACACATGTTCATTACTACTCGTAGACTTGTACATGGTTTTTGTACTGTGTATTTATTGTGGTATTTTGCACACAGTGTGTTACTAAGTGCAGTTAACAGCATGTTTCAAAGATGAGAGAAAATCATTTGTGCGTAAGAAGTTTGACACAAAATATTGTCCATCACGGCAACTTTATGATATCCCTAACCCTGAAAATGTTATTTAATTGATTATTTTTATTCCACCAAGTCAAGAGTGAGTTTTAGGTGATGATCCAGATAGGGATCGATGAGATATTGTCTGGAAAGGAGAAGCGCGCGACACGCGAGGTATTTTAGTAGACACGCGACCCAAAAAGATAGGAAATTTTAAAAATAGGGTGGAGAATTTTAAAAATACCGCGCGAGAGCCCGCGGGGGGTAGAGAAACAGTTCTCGGACGAACTTTGTGGACATTATCAAACATCAAATTCAAAGATGATCTGTAGGCATTGCAATTGTCCAAGAGCACTTGGTATTAACGCTCGTGTGAATGTTTTGAAGGTTCCTGTTTCAGTTAAAAGTGGTAACATGCAGGTGTCTAATCACCAAAATGGGGACGAGTATCAATCCATTCGGCTCTGGAATATATCTGATTTTACTGCTCCAAGAACGGTTGACGAAGGAGTGAATGTTGAACAGTATTTCAAAAACATCTCTCACCACGGTGTACATAACGGCAACGCTTTTTATGATCTTGATTTTGGGGAAAACCCACATAATATTCATCTAGCGTCACCGGGAGAGAGACTCCATATTCACCAACTTGGTTGTGCAAAGCGTGCAGCAGAGACGTACCGCGAGGATTTTTTAGGCAATGTGTTGTCGGCGAAAAAATACGGACTTTGTCGGCATCAAATTTGATTGGAAAAGCCGACAAAACAAAACGACTACCGAGGTGCGGAATACGAGATACGAATACTCCGATGATCAAGTATTAGAATCAAACGCACCTCCACTACTTGGAATCCTTAAGTGGTAGAAACAATATCACCTAAGGCTACAAACAAAAGAAGATAATCGGTTAGAAACAAGAAATATCCAAAACCTGAACGATAAGTAAACACTTGGATTCCATAAGTGCATTCAAAAGAATATACTTGATATCCCGTGAGGAAATTACTTATTACAATCAAGAAAATCAATACCGATTCTGGATGGGCCTCATTTATCTACCCACTCTACGAACAAGCATATGCCCCACCGGATAAGAAACACTTAACCTCGTAAAAGACCAATACCATCGAATGACCAATACAGTATAGAAAAAGTGTGTCGTAACAAGCAAACGCAAACGCAATCGGTCTTATGAACGATTGATTTAGTGAGTAAGATCTTTGTTACAGTTCAATCGGCAAAGACGATCGACAGGTTAATTACCCGTCGTCATCGTGTAACTTCTAGCATACAAAACACACGTAATTAAGACACGAAGCACACGCAAAACCATCTTCGATCGGTCTTTTGTTTTACCGTATTATCAGGTAATTCACCGTGATATTCCCATTGAAATATCACATGTGAATGTACCTTATCATGTAGAATTAGTACTAGGTTGTACATAGATTTTAGGGCATGATAGTGTTTTAGAGTTGTTAATTCTTCGAAGAGTGAGCTGATGGGGAATCCGGTAAAGAGACAATCCACATGATCGAATCGCCGACGATTATTCACTCAGGTTAAATAACCTTACGAATAAGGTTATTTGCCTTCGTGACTCTTCGTACGTACGAGTACGCGTTACACGGTGAATTCTTTTCAGTCCCCTTCAGTCGTAAATCCTCCAACCATTAAGCGGCTGGATTCAATGACTTAATCTATTCATCGTGAGTCATTGTCATGTGTTGAATACCAAACTGTATCCAGTCTACCATCAGAGGCCCTATCAAAAGAAATGGGGAGGCATTTTGCCATTCATTCTGGCTTGTATCATGGCATTTTGCCCTGATCCTTGCCTGTTTGATATATTGTATCCATGGATCAAATTATCCATTTTCAAAATGCTCATTGCAGATCGATTCGTCTCCATGATCCAACATAAATCAACTTGTTGCTTCGGTCGAACGATCGATCGAACATTCCACTGAATGATTGATTTGTTTCTTATTTACTTACCGCATGCAAAACAAAACAAAACAAGCTTACCACATGCATCGGGAACAATGTTCTCAAAAGACAGCGCCACTCATTAGCTTGGTAAACAAGTCAGCAATATTTGTTGAACCTGGTTCTTTTGCAATTCTGATAATTCCTGCTGCAATAGATTCACGCGTATTCTGGTATGCAATGCTGTTGTGCTTCTTCTTGCATGGGCTTTCTGGCCGTGTAACATTTGTGACAACTGAATCATTATCACAATACACATTGGTGCTTCCATCAATTGGAACACCCATCATTCTCAACTTGTACCTAAGACCTTCAACCAATTCTATTGCAATTTTCAATGCAATGATTTCAGATCCAAAAGTTGAGGTTTCGACTGTTGTCTGTCTTTTGGAAAACCATATGATCGGTGCATTATTAATGAATATAATAACACCAGTATGAGATCTTCTTGTTGCTTTGCATCCAGCATGGTCGGCGTCAACAAAACAACTCATTGTTACATGTTTTCCCAAAGCTTCAGGCATGTCTGCTGGTATGACTTAAGCAGCACCAGGATAAAATTCAGACCAGTCACATTTTTGAAATTTACTCTGATCAATGCTTGGTACTGAATCATCAAAAACCAATTTCGACCTGTTGTATTTTTTCAAATATGCAAATACATGAAATAACTGGTTCAGATGTCCCTTTCTTGCTTGAGCCAAATACCTTGACATCAACGAGACTGGCATTACAATGTCAAGCCTTCCTAATTCACAAATCCATCTGAGAACTCCAATCAAACCTTGATAGTAATTTTGCAATTCAGGATTCAATTCCTCTGATATATCAATTTCCGGTCTGTAATCATGTGACAGTGGACTGGATGCTGATTTTGGTAGATACTTGTAGCCATATTTTTCAGTTCCTAGCTCTTGTTCGACTGCTGCAACAGCTTTTGCCGTATATTTGGTGCTTGATAGTGACCATCTTGGCTTTGAATCACCTTCAAAGTAAAACTTTCCAATATCAGCTCCCAGATCCAGAGTTGGCTCTTCAATAGTATCGTCCTTCAATTTGAACTTTCGCTCAATGTTTTCTAGCTGGAACTTTGGATCTTCACCAGAACATAAGATATCATCTACATAGGCAATGAGCATTGCCCAATATCTGGATCCATCTTTCCTGGTTTCAATTCGTAAGTGCACATCTGGATCTGCTTTGCATGGGAAATATCCAAGATCCCTCAAATGCTGTGTGAGATATGATCTGAAAGATGCGCCGGCAACTGGCAATCCATACAATGCGCGAACTATCTTGCAAGGCCTTCCTGCAAGATCTGGGGGGAATCCATCTTCAGCTCTCGCTTTTAGAAAGTATTTTTCTTTAATCGGGGCTGTCAAATATGCATTCTGAATATCTGCTGAGAGAACTTTCAAATCGTTTAGTGCTGCTAGCAAGAAGAATATTCTTACTGAGTCGCGACTGGGGACAGATGAATATGTATTCTCTTTTGCTATGGCAGGAACCTTGTGACCATCTCCTACCAATCTAGCCTTCCTTGTTAGGGATCCAAGCTTGATATCAAATATCATGTGGGTTGTTATTTCCTTGTGACCGACTGGAATAACATCATCATTAGAAAATTCAAACGCAGCCATATTGTTGGTCATTTCTTTATGAATTGCTCTTTCCCAGTGATCAGTGCCTGTTTTCTTATCAATTGCCAGCGCTTGTGTGATTGAATGTGGCAATTTGACACCATATTTGTGAGTCTTCAACCAATACTTGGCTGTTTTGGCTGCCTTAAGGATTCGATCCTTTCTTCTCAAAATTTTGTGCACCCACCATCTGAATGCTGGTGACTTTTCAAGATTGTTGTTGACTGCATACTCGGCTAGTTGCACTGGGAATGATTCTTTGACGTCGCTTAGTTTACACCAAGATTCTGATCCATCTTTCCAGCTGGCAAGAATCCTCCAACCCCTAGTCGTCGGCTTATGGCTTTGACGGCCATTTTTTCCTATAGTTGTGGCTTCCTCATCAGTTAGAGCAGTGTTGTCGCATTCATGGTCAATTAGCTCATCTAACATTGTGAACATTTGTCCATCATCATCAACAGAACTGTACAGACTCTCTGCAACAATATTTGCTGTGTATTCCTCAATGGTGCCATCAGGTAGTTGCAATTTGTACAGCCTCGTGTCTAGTATGGGATTCTCATTCCTTACTCCAATTGGCCTGTTTTGCAAATCTCGCACCCTATCCTTGACAATGCACCGGAGCCTTTCATCATTTCTTTCAATGATTACTTCATTCCCCAGATACTCATCTGGTTCATCAATATCTTCTACTGACGCCTCTGGCTCAGCCATTTCAAGTTTCAGATCAGATGATTTCACTGGTTGTTGTTCCTCAAATAGCTCTATTTGGGGTTCCGGGTAGTTTTCCTGGAAGAAGGACACACTGTCTTTCACTTCATCTCCAATCTTGGATTCAATTGATTTGTCGATTGCTTCCATTCTTCTGAGGATATCTCTATCCCTCCATTCATATTCCTTGACAGGCCTTATTGAATTTGTAGATATTGGTATTGCTGATCCAGTCAGGATCCAAAAACAATCACCTCCACCTATCTTATTGCCACAAGGGCCCAACCATCGACCCAATCTTTCAACTGCCCGGGAGGAAGAATCACCTTTATCAAAGTAAAATACAAAATCATACCATTCTGATGATGTGTATAATGCAATATTGGGCCTATAGCCATGAACCAATTCAAATGGAGTTCTCCCCATTGAAGAAGGATTGCTTGATGCAGTTCTCTGCCTGATATTAGCACATAGTTCACCACAAAATGACCATAATCTCCTCCTTGGTGACTTCTTCTTCGCTGCCTTGGTTGTGATTGCACCCCCAAGATGACCAATTGCTTGCTCAGCTCGATTTTGAAATGGGCAATGTGGTTGTATGAATGTCTGATGAATATGGTTGCGCTTCACAATTGAATTCCAGTGGGTCTTGTAGGTTCTTGGGGATCCTTGTTCTGGCGCGCCATCAGAGATCAAATGCTCAGGGATTCCAACTTCATGAATGAATATTTTCAACCCTTGATGCGCCTGTGATTTGTCCTGTATCGCTATAAATACCTCAAAACCATTCCCATTTGTAAAGATTTGTGCACATTTTTCTTGCCTCATAATACTGGTGGATTCTAGCATGCCATGTGTCAGTATACCAGGTTCCTTGTGCAATTCTCTTGTTTCTAAAGCGCTGTGTAGGCAGCCTCTTCATCAATGGTAGTTGCAAATTCCTCAGTGCCTTCTGAGTCGTGACTTTCAGTGTCTGTTCAGCCTTTTTGAAACTAATATTCCAAGTCTTGGCTAATCGTTCACAATCAACTTGTTTGGACCTTCAATAGTTATCACTGATGGCCCCCATTGATTTCTTCTATCGAGAGACCTCCTCTCAAGTGTATTGTCAATTCCTTGCAAGCTAGGGGCTTGTTTTGATTCATCTTCAGGAGCTTCCATGAAGTCAAATTCTGTGTCATCAAACAAAAACTGGTCTACCCTTCGCGCGCTTGAAATATTTGTTACTGAAGAAATCCGATGAGAAATATTGCCATCTGTTGCAATTTGACATTCAGTTAGCATTCTTCTGGTTGATACCTGATGCAATCTCATCAGTTTGCATTGCTGTATGAGATTTGGATGCCTGTTCTCTAAGCTAGTCTTGGAGAGCATATCTGTAACATTACTTGTAGGTTCCGTCACAATTGAGCTTGCATCCTCAGTCGACATGGCTTGATCATTTTTGGTTGACATGGCTTGAATGCTAAACTGGTCCCCTGAAATTGGATCTCCATTGTCGATTGCTAACTCAGCCATCCTGAACTTCAGTGAATGTGGGTCCCATGGGGTGTCATTTGTTGCAATCAAATGTTGGCATTCATCAAGCTCCAATCTTGTTGGCTTCCTTGTGGGGAAATATGAAATCACATTTCTCATACTCAGTTTTATGAAAACTTTCCTGGGGTCAGTCATCTTCCATTGGCGTTTGGATTGTAATTCCATGCTTGGATCTGGGGTCAAACTGACGGGGTGTTTCTTCAACAGAGTTGAAATTGCAATCCCTCACTTGATTTGGGCATATCAAGCTGTTCTTCAATTTATTCCCAAAGTACAGCGCTTGGTGGAACACTATGATGTAGACTTGACCTGATGTTGGATTTGTCCAAGCAGTTGCACAACTTCCAATTGGGATTTTCTTGATTGGCTTGTATTCTTCAGAAAAGGGCGCAACATCAACATGTGTTGTGATCTGATCAGGATTTAGCAATATCATGTTGCTTCCAGCCGCAGTTGTGTCTGCATGTGAGTCTAACTCACAGTATCCTTCTTCATTTTCTCCATCATCAAAATCTAGAGGGATATTCATCTTGTATAATGACCGGCTCACCATTTTTAACAATTTGTTTTCTAGTGTCCGGTTATGATGTCATTTCTTAGATTTTGATCCAAAGCTATCACCTGCTCCTTCTTTTTCAGCATCTTTTGCCTTTTTGGTCTCAGCAGCCTAGAGATTTCGTTTCTTCTTTGCCTGTCTCATCTGGTAAAGCTCCTGACGCTGTTCTTTTGACATTGTTTTATAAACGCTTGTTGGATAGGGCTTGCACTCAACTTTTCCTGTAAACGTTCCAGTTGTTTTTTGCTTCTTATTGCTTGTCGTGCCCATAGAATACACACTTCTGGAACCTCTTTTATGCTTCCCATTTGCAAGCTTCTTCAATCCAAGCCAATTGGTGAATAGAATCAAACATTCATTGAAGTTGTCACGATAGTCTTTGCTCTCATCAATTGCATCGGCTTTTGCAGCATCAAGCCACTCATCACCGATTGAATTGATAAAGTCCCAAACAAATCTTCTTTCATTGTGGTTCTTTTCAAATCTCAGGATTGTTCCATGGAAAGCAGTCCAGTTCCTCTTGTGTTTGTTCCAATCATAATTCTTAGCATCGCCAGTGTAATGTGATTCTTTCATTTCCTGGTAGGTTTTGTTCAGAACCATAGTGATATTGGTATCAGTGTAAGCATGCTGCATCAATGAAATGAAGTGCATTTCTAGCATTTCCTGAGTTCAGTTCAGTATTTTGGAAATGTGCCACGTATTCCCAACCAGGACCTTTTCTTGTTGCATCACATAACAACCTCCAGACGACGTTGTTATCTTCATCATACTGGTGGCCTGACAAAACACCACACCTTTCATTGTAGTCACTCCAAGTTGGATAGGTATCTGTTGGACTTTGCCTGACCGTTCCAGACCTGGCTTCATCAGTAACATCTTCCTTCTCTTGGGGTCTTATGACATACAGGATTGGGAACCCTTCAGAGTTGAATCTGTATCTCAAGTTTTGGCAAAAGCCTTCTTCCCATTCTCTGAACCTTGTAAGATCCTTTAATTCAGGTGGGGTTGACTTTTCCTGTGATTTCACGCTCAACTCCATCATCTTGATTCTGAATTGCTGCAATTCCAGATTGTTTGGGTTCGCGTTCCAGTCAATTGCTCTTGGTTTGACTCCAATTAATGGTTGATACCGATCCCAGTTCGCCCATGTGAGAAGCCTCGATGATAGCCTGTTACCATAGTGGATACTTTTTGGATTAGGACAGTCTGGACTGATTGATTTCAATCCATGCATGAATGACTTTATGCTTTCCTTGTTGAGGTCTGTAATTTCACGAATATTAGACATTCCTCCCCTCATAATTTCTTCAGCTGATTCATAGTTGATACCAAAATCCATCAAGCTGCTTCTGAAAGCGAGCTGTTCTGGATTCAGAAATCTCCCATTGTTGAATCCCCTGATTTTTATTCTGGGTTGGGACGACCTCCTTGCGAGTCGGTCAGCCCTTGCGTCGGCATCTTGTTGGTTCTCATCACCATCATCATCGTCACTGGTGTCACTTTTATTGACATCATCTGGATTTCTGTGTTGCTCCACCGCATCTTGTATGGCTCTGATCCTTTTCTTTACTTCCTTGTCGATGACTCTTTTCCAAGTTGAGTTCATTTCTGGATCAGTCACAGCCTTTTCCATTACACGCATGATTGTTTTCTCATTCAATCTGCCTTCATCCGTACTTTCCTCATCACTCTTACCATCCATGGTGATTCCTGGTAGATCTTGATCCACGTCCATTTTTGTTTCCTCCTCACTGCTGGAGTCATAGTCATCATCGTCCTTTGGCTTTGCTTTTGATCTTGTTTGTCTTCTTGCTGTAGCCATGATGAAGACGAGATTTCAATTGATCGTTTTGGAGTATGGACCCGTTTCGATGTATTCGTTTCGAAAATATTCGGAGAATGGTATTCGATGTAAGTTTCGAATATTTGGAGGATGGTATTCGATGTAAGTTTCGGATATTCGATCAAAGGTGGTATGTGAATAAAGAGAGTGTTATTTAATCGAAGGATTGGATGTGAGATGGTTGTTAATCGTTTGTAACTGTCGAGTGTGATTTGCTTATCTATTTGTATTCGTATTTTTGTATCCGGATCGAATTTTCGTTCCGGTTAGTTTTGTGTGAGCTTTTGCTTTTGTCGCAATTTTAAGATTGTGAGCTTTCCTATCCTTTCTTGGGATTTGCTCATTCTGTATTTCTGTAGTGAAAGATTGTTTCCTGAGAATTTTAGTGTTCTCTTTTCCCTTTTGGATCTTTGAGATCGTCCGATCTTCGAGATTTGGTGTTCTCGGTTCGAGATTTGGTGTTCTCGGTTCTATATCTTTGGGTTCTCTTGCGAGCAGATGTTCTTCGCAATCTGTTCCTTTGCAAGCAGATGTTCTTGGCAATCTGTTTCACCACAGAATACTTGAGGCTCAATCTTCTGGCTCACGTCATTCTTGTTTTCAGTGAAAGATCAGTGTTCTTGGATTGGATATTGATTCCTTTCAACTGATGCCAACCTGGGCGATTCGTTCAGCTGAATCGTCCAGTGTCTTTTCCCTTGCTTGTTTTGCTGGATCATGAAACCAGATGGAGCCTACCATCTCGGTTCAGGTCTTTGGTCTCTTCTTTCAGGGAGACCGCCCTGGTGTTGGTCTATTCCAGGGCTCCACAAGCAACTGCCCCTTTTACATCCTTGAGGGTTGATGCTGGTAGCTGATCAGGCTCATCCGGATTCGTTATGGTCTTCGAGCTCAACTGCGTTTCTCGGGAAACGCCATTCGGTCCTCCACAGCTCGTAGAGTGCTGTGGGTCTGATAAACTAGAAAAAGTGTGTCGTAACAAGCAAACGCAAACGCAATCGGTCTTATGAACGATTGATTTAGTGAGTAAGATCTTTGTTACAGTTCGATCGGCAAAGACGATCGACAGGTTAATTACCCGTCGTCATCGTGTAACTTCTAGCATACAAAACACACGTAATTAAGACACGAAGCACACGCAAAACCATCTTCGATCGGTCTTTTGTTTTACCGTATTATCAGGGTAATTCACCGTGATATTCCCATTGAAATATCACATGTGAATGTACCTTATCATGTAGAATTAGTACTAGGTTGTACATAGATTTTAGGGCATGATAGTGTTTTAGAGTTGTTAATTCTTCGCAGAGTGAGCTGATGGGGAATCCGGTAAAGAGACAATCCACATGATCGAATCGCCGACGATTATTCACTCAGGTTAAATAACCTTACGAATAAGGTTATTTGCCTTCGTGACTCTTCGTACGTACGAGTACGCGTTACACGGTGAATTCTTTTCAAGTAAGACCGACACGACGCTAATACAGCAACAGCAACAACAGTATTGGTACGAGAATGGTACTAACAAATAACCGGGGAAGATCTCTACTAGGTAAAATACAGAGAGCCCCGACATGTAAAAATGCAGTAAATATAAGAGCGTCTCCATGAGCTCACATCTCTTTAAATTTCAATTATCCTATACCTTTTGGTCGATTTTTAGAGTTACAACAGAACAACAAGTGGTTAAACTTCAAGACTCTTTTAGGGAATGTTCACGACAAAATAGGTGGGGGTGATACTACATCTTCTCTGTATGGGCACAACGTGGTGAACTACGCAACAATTAAGAAGTACATGATAATGTACCGTGAGATCTTGGTTTGGTGCATGAAGAATGTACAATATCCACCAGGGCCAGACAATACGTCTGACGGTTTGTGGTTCCATACCAAATGCCAGAAGGGTTCTCCACATGACTCATAACAATACTTTAATGTCATGAAAAACTTCTTGGACTGCCTTATGGCAAATTCCTCACTCTGTGTTTCAATGAGTCATACATACAATCAGGTTGACTTAGACAAACATTTTAAGTTGCAGCGTATTGAATGCTTAAAATCCTTACCCACACACAGGCTACAGTTGGTAGGTCCAATCCAATCTGAGCATTACGTGTGTAACAAAACGATGATGAATATAACGGAATGAAGAAAAGCATTTCATGAGGCCCTTCATAATGTTTGGGTTCACTTTCAAGGACAGTCAAAAAGATTTTTTACAACCATATCTCTTTGTCACCTCGACATAAAACTTTTGACACACAAAGATTTCTATCAATACTTCTTACCCAAATTATTTCAGAATTCCTTTGTCTTGGGAACCACGGTACTTTCGGGGGAGAAGTTGGTGCCAGTAGGATTTCATCAACAAGGGGACATGAACATTCTGAAAACCGGTAAAGTGCTATTACCACTCCATTCTCCCTTGGTATTCCACTACGTCCTCAACTACAAGGACACGGTTTCCAACTGTTATAACATTCATTTCGAATTTGATGACAATTGTGTAACCCTATCACCATGCAAACTTGGCACCGGAAAGATAGATCTGGCACATTTCACCGTTACCAAAGGAATCATATATTTGGTGAAAGAATGGTTGATTAGGAAATTTGTCGATCCCGGCAAAAATCTTGGGGCGAACGTGGTCCTTTCTTTGGAAACGGCATATAATCTGTTCATTTCTCAAGTATTATGTGCATCAATGATTCTAGTTGGCGGGGTTGACTTCTCCTTTGATTGTTCAATTGACAATGTTTGTAAGGAAATTTTGCCTAAAGTCTTAGAAGCCCCTGACAATGGGTGTTTTGGTTACGAACATGTGATGGAAACAATTGAAGATTTGGTATTGACCAAAAGGAGTTTTCTTGGAGGAGCAATGCTTCCCAAATTGAGCAAGGAAGATCTTGCATATTGTCAAAGGAATGATCAATTGTACATTTATGCTCCGGCCGGGGGTTTGAGTAAGACACAGTTTGCCCATGTCAAATTTGAACATACACTGGAACAACTTGTAACTGGCATTTTGGAACTGTTGGGTTTGGAAGCAAAACATAATAATCAAACTTGTGTTATACGGTTCCTTCAATACGGTGTTCACTGACAACAAGAGGTGCACCAACGCATTTTTATGGAACACATTCCATACATTTTCCGTGAGATATTTGTAATTGACCCACAAGTTGTCAAAAACTTATACTTGGGTTCAAGAACTGATTCTCTACAGCTACCTTCCAGAAATGGGTACCATATTTACACCATTGATAGAAAAACTTGCCGGATATTTGTTGGAAAAGTCAAATGATCTATTGTCAGCAAACCTTCTAGTTGAATTTCTGGACAATAACGTGGTCAACAATTATGGAAAGGGAACGGGAAGATTTAATCCTGTGTTCAAACACCTCCAGGGTTGTGACTTTGTTTTTCACAAACTGTCAGACTTCGAAACTTGGGATTGCTTCAAAACATCAAAGGGTGATACAAAAAAGTTCAATGAACCACAAAACAGTTATCTGGTAGGATGGGTTGTGTTCACTTTGAATACTACAAATCGTTCCAAGTGTGGATTCATCCCACCATGGGTGGTTCAAGATGATGGTGACAATGCTGCCAAGAGGAACCATCTCAGCAAGGGGGGAAATAATGAACGTGGATCACCAGATACCAGCGAGAGTTCAAAAAAAAGGCCAATTAATCTAAACAATCTGGAATTGACACAACTAAGGGTAATTCAAAGGATGCTGGTTTGACCACCAAAAGGAGTGAAATGGGTGAAAAAGATCGCACAAATGAAAGGGAAGAAAAGGCTAGACATTGAGCGGAACCTCATATGAACGTCCTAGTAACCCTGCCAAAAATCCTTTGAGAATTGCAGGTCCCCAAGAATCTTTCGACTATAAGTGTGGTGTTGAAAGAACCGGATCCAGAGATATTGTATCCCATTTACGAAATCAATGAACAAGTTTGTTACGCTGCTGCTGGACAAGTCCCAGTTCAAATTGGAGAGGTTAGTAGGTTCCTTTTCAATGTATACAAGCACTATGATTCATTTCTGGGTTACTATCTTGTGTTCGGAAAGGGTAAGGTGGGGGAGCAATACCTCTAGTGCCCATACTTTCATGTTTCACATCTGAAAGAAACCAATCCTCCCATTAAAAGAGATTTTGATTTACTACAATGTTACAGCAAGGAACGTGGGAATTGTGAGCTGCAGGAGGGAAGTGGTGATGAATCCGAGTCATCTTCTAATAGAACCAAACCGGTATCAGAGTTTAGTTCCGCTACCTCCTCCTGAATAGACTAATGAGGCTTAAGCTCCAGCAAATGCAAGTATCAGCTTGTCACTTGTCCAGTTTCTTTCATAGTCTATCCCATCCATAGTATGAGAAATATTCATCCTGAAATTGCAGCCTATGACACACATTTGCACTCAAAAACTCACTAGGACTAACTAATTTTGTCCAGGCATGTCCAGCGACAACAAGTAATCCCAAATTCATAATATCTTAAGTATCATATTGTTTCTCGTCCAATTTTATTCATAGTCTACCCCATCCATAGTATGAGCAACATTCATCCTGAAATTTCAATCAATGACACACATCTGCACTCAAAAACTGACTAGGACTCACTATTTTGGTACATGCATGTCCAGGGACAAACATTATTATAAAATTCATACTGACTCAAGTATCAGCCTGTGACTTGTCAATATTGTTTCATAGTCTACCGCATCCATAGTATGATCAATATTCATCCTAAAATTGCAGCCAATGCCACACATTTGCACTCAAAAACTGACTAGGACTCACTATTTTATTACATGCATGTCCAGGGACAAACATTATTATAAAATTCATACTGACTAAAGTATCAGCCTGTTTCTTGTCAATATTGTTTCATAGTTTAGTACCCCATCCATAGTATGAGCAATATTCATCCTGAAATTGCAGCCAATGAGACACTTTTGCACTCAAAAAGTGACTACAAAACACTATTTTAGTACATGCATGGCCAGGGACAAACATTATTCTAAAATTCATATCCGACAAAACTACTACCTTCACAACCTAGGCAGTGGTAGAAATGACCAGCGCCTGATCACTAGAAGTGGTAATTGCTTTGATCTAACCAGAGCCTCTGACAAATCGAAGGAAGCAGCTAGGGACAAATTGTTTCTCTCTGGCTTCCCACAACTAAAGGATTCAACGCATCCGTCAAGTTAGAAAATGGTACAGAGAGATCACAGCACATGCACAACAACAACACATCTACATCTATCCATATTACCTCTACAGGCGCGAAGCCAATCACCTCAGAGGATTTACCATTGGGAATACCCTCCCACATGACCTACCTACACGATATGAATTGGCCATCAATGAATGGGGAAACCTCATCTACACTGCACTCAGAACTGATAAAATCATCCCTGATTCATGTGGAAGTATGAAGGCCACCATTCAAAGCTTCGAGGGAGGACAGGGATATGAGGCTCTCTACACAGTAATTGCACAAACACATCCCAACTCCAAAAGGCCATCCAATGCAGGACGAATGGTCAGGAACCCTACAAATCAATAGGCAAATTAATCACTTGAAGAATACTACTTCCGCTCCAAGGATTATCTGAGACTTAGAGTCTTCCTCCACAACCAACCCAGCACAATCAGTTCAACAGAAGAAGTCAGCAACCTTATTGAAGGAACCACTCTCTCACAGGAACTCTTCAAGAAAACAGAAGATGAACGCGAGTCAGATGACCAATTCAAATGAGACAAATACAAAGCAGGCCGACTTCTACAAACCCTGCAAACATATGAGCTTTCAACCCGTCTGTTCAACAGAATGGCAACCTCACTATTATTTGTCATCACAAACATAGCACTGCTAAAAGCATAGTCCTCCATGGAGCCATCATTGATGGCCAGTGTTTCACACACCCAGTATTGATACCAGATGTTGATTTGGCATCCCCATATGCCAATTGCGCAACTTCCTCAGCGTAGTACGCTTTAGCCACTGATATGGAGTTCAAGCAAGCTTGCGAACTAGCCTCCAAAGAAGCCATTAGCAACTACAGGTATGATATCTACACAAATCTTGTGACACTACAAAAATGCACTGAAGCTGCCAGAGCTCAGCCTGATACCAGCAGCACACCACGGTTTGATGCAAAATTGTTTTTCACCAAGATTGTTGACAAACATATCCCTATTCAAGTCATCAAAGCCAAAACATCCAAACTTCTCTGGCATCAGAGACTGGGACACCCATGTGATGACTTCCTATACCAAGCGCATAAGCACATTCTTGGAGTACCAAAGTTCAAGCGCCAAACAAGTATACTTGATCAATGTCCAACTTGTATCCAATGTAAGCAAACCAAGACCCCTGCTAGCTCCCATTCTGCAAGGAAGGCTACACAGCCTTTTCAGGGCTTGTCTATTGACTTTGCATTCTCAGGCGCTAAGTACTCTATTAAATTACTTTCGTGCCCAGAAGTACCAAAGCTACCAGATGGTAGATATTCTATTTTGTACAAATCAATGAGTCCCGTATCAAACAAAGTAATCGATTCCCACGGCATATCGATTCCCACAGGTGCATCAATTCCCATCGCGCATTGACGGTGAGCAATCTCTGTTTTATAGTATTGCCATTGTTCTTCGGTGAGCAAACTCTGATTTCATAAAATATCACACGAGCTACGGGAGCAATTCCTGATCTTAATGATAAACATACCATGAAATCTTCCTAACGGAACAAGAGAAGAAAACCGTTGGCGTGTGATTCTCACGCAATATATATACACATACAGATATATACAGTCAACAACCAATGCATGTACGGAAATAATCAGCGAGTAATCTCATCACTACGCAACAGCAGTTGCAACGTATTCATCTCAATAAAAGAGATATCTTGCACTTCGGCAAGATTTCACTTTATCTCATACTTTTAACATTCAACTGATTTATATCCCAAAATTCACACTAGTTGCTATCAACTACCTGTAATCTACATTACTAAGGTCTGTCTCGCTGTATCTGAATAAGTTCACAGTAAGAAGAGATCTGGCGTTTCCATAGTCTCGCCTGTAGTCCGATTATCCGTTGCCGAAAGTATCCAACCACAATTGTTATGCATAGAGTACAATCGTTCGTCTACTAACACACTAACGCAGCATTGCTGTTCTTCAGAAGCCTTTGAATCAGACTCTCAACGGATCAGATTCAGAAGGAAAATAATAGATTAACAGTCGCAAGCTCCAAGGTGGCTTGCACACAAAAGGAACAGAAACAGAATTGAATACAATCCCTACGCTGGCATATGCCAATCGCACATTGTCTACGAAGCAGTTCCCATTCACCGCGCGATTTCTCCGACGGATCAGGATCATCACAAAGGCTGAACATGCCCGCCAATCTATTCGGAGGCGGGAACAGCACGGGTGATGCCGAAGCCGCTGCTGTCAACCATTTCCCTAGTTTTGATTCTGATATGAAGCTGATACTTCTATCCCTATTTCGCCTAACAAGAGAAGCAGATAACACCCTGTGTTTAGCCCTCAAGGAAGGAGGATTATGCGAATGGACGGCTTTTCTCGACGCACTAATCGAACCGGATTTTGCCCGTGAGATTACCTACACTCAAGGAGGACTACCGACCCATCTCCATCGTTCCATCCAACAAATCATGGAAGCACTTGCGGAGTTCTCAATCGACCTGTGCAAGGAAGGGAAGAATTGGAAGGATGTAAGGTCATATCCGTATGAAGACTTCAGAACCTTTTGCTTGGAACGTGCCATACGCCTCCAGACCGAATCTGCTCTGAACCCTCCACCTCCTCCACCGGGAACTAATAAAAAGACACCTCAGCAGGTGAAGTACTGAATCTTGGTGTCGAAAAGCACTGAGATGAAAAGTCTTTCACACCCCTCACAAATGCACTCAAGATTCGAACATTGGCTCGTGGGTTTCAAGGCTAAACTCGAGGCATACGACATTGACACCGAAACATTCCTTGATGAGACCTGGCCTCCAGCTGCACTACAAGGCTATACACGTGACCTCTTCGTCAAACAGTGTGCTTTCTTCTGGGTCCTAATGTTGGAAGTCTTCAAAAGTGATTTCTCCACGTCATGCGTACACAGCCATTCCACCACACGTAATGGACGTCAAGCATACTTTGATTTCGTAAATCTTCACAGCGAATCGAAAGCCAAGGTATATGACAACTCGACTCAATTACAGGCATTGCTAAAGTTGAATCTCAACAACTGGAAAGAATCCAAAGTGAAATTCATCACACATTGGTTTGAGGAATTAAACCACCTCAACAAGCTTCATCCTCCTAACAAACCCCTTGAATACCATACTGCAAAATCAGCATTATGTCAGGCATGCTATTCCAGCTTTCAGCTAAGCGAACAGTTTGTCAAAGTCAAGGATCCAGGAGGCACGAATAGCACCGTGACAAATGCAGTCGCTGAGGCAGCCGCTATTCACAAACTCAAAATCACGCTCCTACTCGAAGCAACTCAACTCGATTCCCAGTCCGCGATGTCGGCTCCTAAGTCAACAGTACGTGCACATGTTCACGACTTCTCACCTGGACAAGGCCAAAACCATGATGACTATGCTCTCCCTATCGAATTCGAAGGTGACTACCAAGACTATGCAGTATTCAAGGCTGGAAGTGCACCTGACCCTACCACGCGCCTGCCCACAGGCATATGGAAGGCCCTATCACGTCAAGACATGAAGAGTTGGCTAAATTTTTCTCCGGAAGGCAAGAAAATAGTGGTCACATCATTACGACACGATTTGCTCCCAAATGATCAGCCTGACCCTAACAATGTCAAACCCATCACCCGGAAAGCATACCAACATGGACATTCTGTCTCATTCCTAGACGATGATACCTCAAACAAAGATGAACATATGGATTCCTCAGCAGACCTACATCCCTGCCGTAGAAAACAACCGTAGAGGTGTTTTCCATGCATCACTTGGTGTATACAAGTCTCAGACTTCTTCCTCCAAGGACCAAAGACCCCTCAAGTCTTCCATGTTGCCTGTGCATGCCGCACGATTCCTCTCCAAGAACCCTGACATTTGGTACAAAAAGGACGGTGATACCCAAATACCTGTGGGAACATCCTCTTATTCCGTCAATTTTCATCAATGGTATAACCCCGACGATGATCTGACTTTTCCTAACGATAGTCCATGTAACAGTCGTACACATATCGTGCTCACAAAGCTACGATCACCAATCCCGGCTTCGCCATGGTCGATCGCGGTGCAAATGGTTGCATCATCGGCAATGATGCATGCCTCATCTCCAAGGATATCCCACCACGATATGTCAATGTCACAGGCATTAACAATCACCAGGTACAAAATATTCCCATTGCTACATGCTGGAGCTTATTCTATATCAAATAGAGGTCCCGTCATCCTCGTTTTCAATGAATGTGCATATATGGGCCGACACCCTTCTATCTTGTCCTCCGGCCAGATGGAAGCATATTTCTCCACTGTTGATGACACATCCATCAAAGCAGGCGGTGGACAGGTAATCACCACCTCCGATGGATATGCACTGCCTCTTAGCATCCGGCATGGTTTACCATACCTTGCCATGCGAAAAGTACACGACTATTGAGTTCAACACGCTCCCACATGTTATCATGACATCCGATAAGCACTGGGACCCATCCGTTCTCGATACCACAATCAGTGCTAAAGATGAACAATTTTTACAGAAATATCCTCCTCAGCCGCAACAACTTCCATATACCGAATACGACGAATACAGAAACCCACGTTGCCTTGAAGGGTTAGATATCTCTGTGTCTCCTGGCTCTTCCACGGTCACGTCTCTCAGCTCGTATTCCAGCCACTCCACTAGGTCTCCCTTCCTCCCTATTGATAATCATGGAACCAGCAATCGCTCATTCTGGCTTACTCCTACCAACTACGTTCACCAGGAACGCCTCGCATGCTGTACTTCCCCTCCAATCTATGGGACAGTCACTGCGTTTCCAACGGACTGTACTGCTAGTGATACTACACGTATTGCAGCTATGCCCCGTGAGCGATATCCCAACGAACATGACTACTTATCACTGAAACCTTTCTTTTGTTGGGTTTCCACAGATCGCATCAAAGCTACGTTTGAAAACTCAACGCAATATGGTTCGTTAGCGATCAGCCCTCATGGGAACATTTTCAAACGTTTCCATTCCCCCCAACCGGCTATGAACGTCCGACCCTTCAATGACGACGTCCTATCTGATGCTGTCTATTCAGATGTCCCGGCAATTGATGGAGGCTCCAAACTTGCTCAGATATTCTTTGGCCGAAAGTCACATATCATACATGTTGAGGAAATGCGTACCACCGGTGACTTTCTATCATGCTTCCAGAACTTCGTTCGAAAATGGGGCAGGCCCCTTTGCCTCCTATGCGACCACCGTAACTACCAATCTAGTAAGAAAGTCACTGACTGTCTGAAAATGTTATAAATTGGACTCTGGCAAAGTGAACCTTACCACCAACACCAGAATCAATTTGAACGGCGATATCAAACGTTTAAACGCATTGTCAATCGCATCATAGATCGTACAGGCACACCACCACATCTATGGCTGCTGTGCGTGACATACGTTGCCGGACTCCTCAATGTTATCTCTGATCCTACTCTGTCAGACAAACAACCGGTCTTCATTGCTACCAGTACACTCGGCGACATCAGCGCATATACCAGTTTCTTCTGGTTCGAACCTGTTTACTTCAAGACCAATGACTCCCCTTTCGGTACCCAGTCTACCGAACGTCTCGGTCGCTTCATCGGCATTGCTGAACATGTTGGCAATGGACTTTGTTTCCAAATCTGGGATCCAGTCACCAACAAATTGCTCGACCGGTCTGGTGTACTGCTCTGCTCTTACGCCCGAGTCTCGCAACAAACGCGCGGGTCTCTTTACTGATGATGGCTTCATCAAATGGCGTAAGGCCAAGGATTCCTTGCCCCGACTATACACCACTGGTGACGCTCCACCATTCAAACATGGGGAGCATACCACTACGAATAACCCCATTAAGGATTCTACAACACAAGGCATCTCGGTTACTCCACCTCCTGACGTCTCACCTACTGATTCCGACACCGCTACTCCAGCGGAACATGACGACAACACGCCATCCGTACCTACCGAGCAACCAGATACAACACCTCCCGCATCTGGTAATCAAGCTATTCTTCAACCACCCGCCCACCCCTCGTTACCGAGCTTTCTTTATAAGAAGGTCAATGACAGCCCAAGCTGGTCCCCTTCTCCACTCCCTAACAACTATGGGGAGAGTTTTGATGGTCCTCCTATGACACACATCTTCAGCAAGACCACCGATGGCCTTCTCCTTACCAAAGATGATTTTGATCCACCGGAGCTAGCATACTTTGATGTTAGTGACGTCACAACTCCACACACCAACCCCGCTACTCCTTCAGTAGACCCATCACAGGTAGTTGTTACCGACAAAGAAGACAACGCACAATTTGACGATGATGGTAAACCAATTACCATTCCTACGGTCCCAATTGTCGATCTACAAGGACGATCCTTCCTTGTAACCAACCCCAATGGCACTCGGAAGCGTCTTACCATCGTCAATGTAGAAGACAGTCTTGAACGCAACAAAGACTTCATCAAGTTCAAGTGCAAACACTCTGATGACAAACTTAACGATATCATTGCATACAATGATGTAATGAATTACATCCATTGTGATTCAACCCAAGAAGACGGCAAACTTTGGTCGTTTCGCCACATCCTAGGACACCAAGGTCCGCTGGATAACAAGCATCCTCAATACAAAGGTTCCAAGTATAACCTTTGGATTGAATGGGAAAATATGGAACGAACATATGAACCTCTAGCCAACATTGCGGCTGATGACCCTGTCACCGTTGCAAAATATGGGAAAGATAACAACTTGCTTGCCCTCCCGGGATGGAAACGCCTCAAGCAAATCACCAATTTAGCACGACAAACCAAGAAACTTGATCAAGTCGTGCATCAAGCCAAACTTCGTTCTTTCCGTACCACCCCACAGTACCAATATGGATTCAAGGTACCTCGTAACCACGAAGAAGCCCTCCAATTTGATCAAGCCAACGGAAACACCAAATGGGAAGATGCCACCACTCTGGAAATGGAACAGCTCAATGAATACAATACATTCATTGATAAAGGCGTGTACAAGACAAGCTCCATCCCACCCGGATTCCAACAAATCAAGGTACACATGATATATGCTGTCAAGCACGACGGTAGACACAAGGCTCGTCTCGTTGCAAACGGTAATCTCACTGAGGCCCCCATCCATAGTGTTTATGCCGGTGTCGTATCTCTCCGCGGTCTACGTATGTGTCTATTCCTAGCTGAACTGAACAGCTTAGAAGCATGGGGTACCGACATAGGTAATGCCTACCTAGAAGCAGTTACTTGCGAGAAGGTCTGCATCAAGGCAGGTTCCTAATTCGGATCGCTGGAAGGTCATCTATTGATCATCTACAAAGCCCTATCTGGCCTCAGATCTTCGGGCAAGTGTTTTGGCGATTTACTCGCTGCTTGCCTAATTGAACTCGGCTTCGAAAGATCCCGCGCGGAGCCGGAAATCTTCCTCAAGCCTGGAACGAACAAGCATGGGGAATGTGTATATGAACTCATATGCACATATGTCGATGATCTATGTCTTTGCATGGCAGATCCCAATTCCTTCTTGGAAATATTACAGTCGTTGCCATACAACTTCAAACTGAAGGGATCCGGACCTATGAACTTTCATCTAGGTTGTGGATTTGAGCACGACGCGCATGGTGTTCTCTGTATGAATCCCATCAAGTTCATCGAAAAGATGGAAGCGTCTTATGAGCAAATGTTTGGATGCAAACCTAGCACCAAGTTCCAGTCACCCATTGCAGAAAACGATCATCCCGAATTGGACTCCTCAGCCTTTCTCGAAGAAACTGGTATACAGAAATACCAAAGCATGATCGGTTCACTCCAATGGATCATTGCCATTGGACGTTTCGATGTCCAAACAGCCGTGATGACACTCTCAAGTTTCAGAGCCCAACCACGAGATGGGCACCTTGAACGTGCCAAACGTATCTACGGATATATCTCCAAGTTTAGACATTTTAAAATCAGATTCTGCGTGGAGCCCCCAGATTTTATATTGACTAAACCAGACACCATCGATTGGTCCAACACCGTCTATGGGGAGCATTCTGAAGAGCTACCCGGCGATGCTCCTGCACCACTTGGGAAGACAGTAGTGTTAACACACTTCTATGACGCCAACCTCATGCATGATATTCTCAGTGGTAAGGCTGTAACCGGCATCCTTCACTTTGCGAACAAGATTCCCATGATGTGGTTCTCAAAGAAACAATCTACTACGGAAACGGCCACCTTTGGAGCTGAATTCGTTGCAGGAAGAACTTGCATCAAACAGATCGTTGATCTACGCCACTCATTCCGATACCTCGGAACACGAGTCCATGATATCTCCTACTCTTGGGGTGACAACGAAAAGATGATTCAAACGTCAACCTTCCCTTACGCAAGGTTGCATAAGCGTCACAACATTCTATCGTTTCACTACGTACGGAGCATGATAGCGAGAGGCTTCATTTTAATGATGCACATCCCAGGTAAGGATAACTGTGCAGATATTCTCACCAAGCATTGGGGACACTCAGTTGTGTATCCACTGCTCAAGCCCATCTTCCACTTTTGCGGGAATACCAGCGACCTCCTCCAAGACAATGGAAGCATCATGTAGAGCATGATGACCTTTCACAAGGAGACATGGGGAGTATTAAATTCCTTTCGTGCCCAGAAGTACCAAAGCTACCAGATGGTAGATATTCTATTTTGTACAAATCAATGAGTCCCGTATCAAACAAAGTAATCGATTCCCACGGCATATCGATTCCCACGGTGCATCAATTCCCATCGCGCATTGATGGTGAGCAATCTCTGTTTTATAGTATTGCCATTGTTCTTCGGTGAGCAAACTCTGATTTCATAAAATATCACACGAGCTACGGGAGCAATTCCTGATCTTAATGATAAACATACCATGAAATCTTCCTAACGGAACAAGAGAAGAAAACCGTTGGCGTGTGATTCTCACGCAATATATATACACATACAGATATATACAGTCAACAACCAATGCATGTACGGAAATAATCAGCGAGTAATCTCATCACTACGCAACAGCAGTTGCAACGTATTCATCTCAATAAAAGAGATATCTTGCACTTCGGCAAGATTTCACTTTATCTCATACTTTTAACATTCAACTGATTTATATCCCAAAATTCACACTAGTTGCTATCAACTACCTGTAATCTACATTACTAAGGTCTGTCTCGCTGTATCTGAATAAGTTCACAGTAAGAAGAGATCTGGCGTTTCCATAGTCTCGCCTGTAGTCCGATTATCCGTTGCTGAAAGTATCCAACCACAATTGTCACACGTAGAGTACAATCATTTGTCTACTAACACACTAACGCAGCGTTGCTGTTCTTCAGAAGCCTTTGAATCAGACCCTCACCGGACCGGATTCAGAAGGAAAATAATATTCTGACACCCAAATTCGATACTTAGTGATCCCTCAGGAACTCCGGGCACCGCATTCACTACAGCCAGTTCTCTCCCTCTTCCTCCTTGTCCAAGAAATCAATGCGCCAGAGCCATTGTAAGCCCCCATCAGATATGGTGCAAGAGCAGAACCTGCCGCTTAATCTCTGCCATGTCTGTAATATTATGGTTCCTTGCTTGTCTCTACAACATGGTTATGAGTGGTACATATCTTTGCATAGATAGCGTTTTTCACTCCTATCCATGCCTGGCTTTTCCCTTGGCAATCTCTGCTTCATTTGCAGGGATCTGATCCAAGTACATAACCCATGCAAATTTGAACAAATCACTGGAGCCTTTTGAATATGATTACCCTCCTCCAACCAGCCCTCTAACAGCCCATACCAATTAAGGATCTGTTCCTTGAGCCCAGGGGATACCATATCAGTTGCAGAGGCATTGAAGCAAACCCAAAGCAAGGGCTTTGCAAAGATAGCCCCAACCGTATGACCAAACTTCACTCTGATTGCTGGAGCAACTGCACTGCAAAGTCAGTCATTTGTAACACTACTAGCATATTTCTCCTTCTATAAGCAGATAGCCTTGTAACAAAGCTTGCTGGCAGCATGAATATCCAGCCAATCCAATCGGAGGTACGCATAGCTATCTTGCATATCTCTAGTTTTCCATCTAGTAGCTCTGTAGTTCATATCATCTTTAGTAGCTCCTACTCTTTGCACCATAGTAGCGCCCTACTTTTTGACAGAGTGAGTGCCAAGCTTCCAATCAGTAATAGGTTCAAAGCTGGATTTTTGATGATAGCCTTGAGGTCCTTCTGATAGGCTGTCTTGCAGCTTTTGGCTTCCTTGTTTTGCAGATCAGCAGCTGAATCACATACTGTATCTCCCTCTGCAAACAGCTACTGGCTCAATTGGCCCACGCCACTACTCAGCCACACCTTCTGATAGATTGCAAGCCCAAGAAGTACACAGTACCAGTGATCCGTTGCTCCCATTAGCAGTTGAAGGGGACTGCCACCTTCCTTCTGGAAATTCTTTGATCATCTCATCTAAGTTGTAATGTAATTGGGATAGACAAGACTGGCTTCCAAGTTCACCTTCTTCATGTGGGATGTATTTTCCCCCCTAGCAATCATATGAGACTGGAACTTGAGCATTGCTTGGTGCCTAAGATGAATAATGCTGTGTCCCTTGCTTAGACATGTCAAGTACTTGCAGGAACTTGTCATGATGTGTGAAACAACAGTCTGCTCTAGTCTTGCGACCTAGTTGTCTTGTCTCTTTCTTCTTATCCCACAAATCTAGAAGGGATTGGACATTCCAGATTTCTTCAAAATTTCTGCCAGCAAGGGGGAAGGCTGCTTCAACTTCTGTAGTGTTGGCTGCAGTCCGCAGGCTCTAACTTCACGGGGATTGGCACTGAGTAGTTGGAGCATAGTAGTACGTTGCTTGCTTTGCTTGTTTGCTTGTTTTGCGTTTTGGTTGAATTTGGATTTTGGATCAAAATTGTGAGCAATTGTGAGCATTGAATCCAATGCAATTGGCAACGAGAGAAGAAATGAAGAGGAGTTTCACCAAAAAAGTCAAATCATGGCGGAATAATGAGCCAACACTCAAGGGTACGGGTTGGATAAGTTGCGCCTGTTAAAATACTGGAATAAAAATCAACCAAAAATGCAACTCCCTAAGGTTAAATATGCAACCCGCACCCTACTGCCCCCAGTACAAAAAAGTTTTTGCACCTCTGTTTTTGGAGGGTGCGAATTGGGGTATCAACTTCTACAGAACGTGCAGTAGGGGGTTGCAGGCGCCCAAGTTAAATGCAACCAGGGTTGCATTTTGGGTGTATCGTTAAGGTATTTTGCATTTCAGGAATGGCCCAATTAGTGCATTCGCGTGGCGGTCTGGGAGAGGAAAAATTTGTGGGTATTTGCAATTTGGAGCGAAAGGTCGATACTGTAGATAATTTGCAGTTTGAGTGTTCATGTTCTTCGTATTATGGATATTATTATCCTCCTGATCAATGTCCCCTCTATTCAATACCAGCTGTACCGTCTATTTACACCCTTCACCTTATTAATTTGGTTTGAGATGAATGCTTCTCAGCCCCCACCCAATCCAAGGTTCTCATGCTAGTTACATAATAGAAATAGATGTAAATGTCGTTCGTTCAGAGGATTACTGTTTCCTGTGCATAGCAATTTGAACGTGTTTTTCCAGATGCCAAAACATCATGTTCTAAAAATAATGAGTTCTCACCATATGGAAAACAAATACACATGTCCTAAACTAATGGAAAATGATGTTGGCAGTTGTGATGTCAGACATCCTAAGAAAACTAGCACCTCGTTACTTGTTATTGCTATTCACACGAACCAATACTAGTAACACACCAATTCATGAGACATTTTTACCTTGGAAGGTGAATGATGCTGTAAATTACAGCTCAAATCAGCCCTGGCGATACTCAAACACTTCTTCACTTAAGGATGCCGAATGGCTTTTGGATGGTTCAAGCGAAGCAGAGAGTGCCTATTACGTATTGCAACTACAATAAACATGGGACTGCCTGTACGTTGAATGCAGTAATGATTTTTTCATTTTTTTCTTCAAAAGATAGCGAATAGATCAGAACGCAAACGTAACGATTACGCTTCCTTGTTCTCCGGTCCTCTATCTACCGTTATTGGCATGCAACCTAATTTCACGGATCGAATCTAGAGGGATTATCGTTTTGAAGAATTCATTTCTTTCCTTTAAGACCCATACACGTACCGTACATGTGTGTAGTGCCATGATCACATGGCGACCAGCAATATCATCAATAGAGGTTTGGCTAAAAATGCATGCTGTGGTGTTAGTTGATCCTGCTGCTGTTGCATTGTCGATTTCATCGTTGGCAGGGTAAAATTGTTACTGTTGCTTGTTGACTCATCCAAGTTGACCGAAGCAGCCCCTGACACTTCTGTTTCGAGTTTGGCCTCACGCTCCGTGGCACGGGCAATGGCTACAAGCATACCTTCGTGATGGGCCATAGTATGGCGGTTCGAAAACTCAGTTGCAAGTCGCTCTATTGCCCGAATTGCCGAATCGCGAACGTCCGTAAGCTGCTTTTGTTTGTGGTGGTTGTTTTTGAAGGCTTGGATTTCTTCGTCCGTTACAGAGGCTCCCCGAACCAACGCATCCAAAACTGGTGGTGTGCACATGGTCACACGATTCTTCTGTTCGTTAGTCAGATGCATTAGTGCGCGGGTGGCATTGTCCCTGTCTTTGAGAACATCAATTGTATACGTGTGGTTATTATCGTCACCATTCCGATGCATATTGTTAGCTGTCCCGCTACTACCATTGCTCCGAACACCACGAATCATTCGATCTTGATCATCGTTCCTACCATCAATATCATTGTACAAACACATGTCGGCTAGGGTATCTAGAATTCCCGGATGTCGGGCCATCAGAAACCGGTTTTCGGGATCACGTGCCTTCACCCGCAAGACAGCAGAAACACTATTCGACACGGGACTAAGCGATGCAACAACCAATGCATCCAATAGGGTTGAATAAATTTTTTCCTCCTCACAGGAAGAGCTTTTCTCTTGCGAGCTAGTCTCTTCGTCGGCACTTGCTAAAGTTTGACTTTCCATCCTCAACGTAACACTCGCTGCCAACTTGGTCAGGGCCATCGCTGCGCGCGTTTGGACTTCCGGGGATTCGTCTTTGGTACTCACAATAGCCAAGCTTCGCAACAGCCCTCTGTGCTTTCCCATGAGCTCGGCACTTTCGTCACATGCCAGATTAGTAAGTGCCCCTGCGGCACGGCGCCTTGATTTTTCATTGAAGCCACTTCCATAGTTAGACAGCACCTTGACCAATGCCTCTAGAACAATCCCATGCTTAAAAGAAACCAGCAATATTCGGTTTTCCTTTGCGAATGCCAAATTTTGTAGTGCAGTAATGGCTGATTCTCGCGTTCCAGCATTCGTTTCGACCAGGATCATCTTAACGAGTGTTCCCAGGAGTCTTCCATTCTTGCCCATGATAATCTGATTCGACGGAGAACTTGCCAAGTCCATCAAAGCCAGTCCGGCGTATTCACGAGCCCGATCGTTCGGGTCCACGTGTGCCACCCGAAGGAGAGCGTTCAGCACCCCAATTCCTGTATGGGCGAAACTGTTATTGATTTGACAATTTTCTTCGAATAACCCATGGGTAAGTAAAAGTGGTTTGTTTTCCTCTTCGTTCACTAGATTTGCAATTATTCGAACCCTGGTCACTCGAGCTTCTCCATTGAGTGATTTACTGCTCGCCGAACCGGACTCTAAACCCTTTCCGCTATCATTGACGTAAACCTTGTTGTTTGCCACCCTACTAAGGGCATCTAATAAGGACAGATGTCGTGCTAGATGTATTCGTAAGTCTGGAACCCGCGACAAATACAACAAAACTTTGGTTGAATTGGCTAGGGTTACATCGGCGTTGTGCTGTTTCATTTGATACCCGCAACGTAATCCCTCAGCCCGCTCTAGAAGCCTCAGCATCAAAGGTAAGAGTCTTACTGGCGATGGTCTAATCATAGCTTCTTCGTATTTGGCAGTGCCTCCACATTTCTCGTAAGCGGAATGAACAAAGGTGGCTTGACCGCGAAAGACCATTTCCAATGCTGTCGCAATCATGCGGAGAGCATCATCATCGTTATCATCATGCTTGCTGTTATCTTCGCTCGCATTTTTGACGACATTTGCATGTGTGTTTGATTTCGCACTATGATCTTCGTTCTGCTTGGCATCATTTTCTTCAACTTTCTTTGCTTCGAAGCTTCCCTTACATTCTTTGCCAATAGTATCATCCTTACTACTTCGATTGCTAGAAATTGACTTTTGGTCGTCACCGTAGTCGCGGTCAACGTCATAGTCGTACCTACCATCTTGATTGTTGGCATCTGAATTGTCGAGGATCACTGCAAGGACCTTGCACAATACGAATGCTGCACCATTCTGGAGCTCTAGATTATGCCGTGAGTCATCAAGGTGATCAAATTCGGCACATGCATTGGTAAGGGCGATGATTCGTTTGTCGGTGGGATAGGAATCTTCTGCAGACTTCTTCAATTCTAAAAAATGCAAAAATTTGAGAAGAGACAGAACGAGTAACCTCAGAGAGTTCACCACGAATTATACCATTTCGACGAGGGATGATCGGAATATTCTCGATCGCATCTACTACATAGTTGAACATACCTTCAATGACCTTCTTAGTCGACTTGATAACATGTTTGTCGGTAGAAACACGCGGGGCCATAACATTGTTGTTAAACTCGGAAACTCCAGTTGTTCTAGCGCTGGTATTGTTGTAGCTCGTAGATCCCCTGCTATGATGACTACCGACGCTGGCGTTTCCGCCCTTGATGGGTGTCGGTTTAATCATCAGAGGTGATGATTGGTGCCGAACTGGCGTATGTAAGCCTGAATTGGATTGATGATTGTAATGATGGTGGTCAGCATTTTGGTATTGATGATATTGATTTCTTCGGGTATTTGTCGTTTCCCCGTAAGGATCTCTATGCTCGGTTGTACTGCTGTTGTGATAGTGGTGATGATGGTGAAGGTTTTTGTCGACAGGAACACTTCCGTGGGAAAGGCTGCTCGAATGCGGTCGCCGAGAATGGTTGCTGCCGTGATTCATGTTATTGGCAGTATAAGAATGACCTCCACTTCTTACATATCCGCCTGGATCACTGTTGGTAGATCGGCTGGTGACGGTGTGAAGGGAATGCACGCTACCAATATCACTACTTCCACTTGGTATCCGGTTGTGGTGCTGATTCTGTTGGTATTGTCGGCTGTTTGCGCTCGAAGACGATCGGCTGTGACCACTACTGCTGTTGTTGCTATTGGTTCTGCGATGCATGTTACCATTGCTGCTCTGCTTGCTATGCCCACTCTGCCGACTTCCCTGGCTGTTATTGCTATGATTATGCGGGATATTTCCGTGATAGTGATGTATCGAATGTTGTTGCTGGTGTTGCGCTTCCGGTGATAACTGATACTGTTGCTGTTGTTGCTGTTGTACGATTTGCTGATAGTGATGCGGAGCGTGTCTATTTCCATAAAGAGTTAGATGGGAACTATTGCTACCGGAAGGATTTTTTGATCGGGGTGGAGTATGTTTGGTACTTCCCTGCTGATAGTGCTGCTGTTGCTGTTGCTGTTGCTGTTGCCGTTGCTGTTGCCGTTGCTGTTGCTGTTGCTGTTGCTGTTGCTGTTGCTGTTGCTGTTGTTGCTGCTGCTGCTGTCTTTGCTGCTTATTTTTGGAGGACTTCCTTGAATGCCCATCGTGTAGGATACCGCTCATATTAAACCGCCCACTTTCGTTGTGCTTGATACTTTTGAAATTCAATGATTTGCTGCTGCTCCGGCTTCCGGAACCGGGAAGGCCGAAGGGCATCTTGAAATCGAATCGATGTATTCAATCGAAGATAGGTTTAATTTTTATCGAGAGAAGCCCCACTGGATCATACAGTCTATGGTCTGCCTGGGGTAGCGCAATGGGTGTCTATTCGAACACGCACTACGTACGGCGTATCGCTTCTTCACTTAAACAATTGTCTACAAGAGGGGATGTCAATGTCGACATGTATAAAACGGATGTGTTTTTCCAGGACTGTGCGTGACAGTTTGTACCTACAGCAATGAGCGTTCGTTCGAAGTCAAAAAGAGTAGTGGCGCCTAGTGATGAGAGAAGATCAAACTTCTTTCTGAGAGATATTTTCATGTTTCATGACCGTTATCTTTACCAATGGTTGATTGACGCCAACCACGACAACCTTAACAAAAGAATTGTCGGGTCGGGCAAAGGACTTAAAAACAGTTCATCATTAAATCCGTTGGGTAGGTCTTCTAATTTTACTACTCATTGTACCGATTTCAAATCGAGTTTTGTATGTCATGAAACGTCTATTCAACCGTTAACGACTGGAGCTCCTAGATAGTTTTTTAACGAGAATGTGCACGTTCACCAGATCTGGGCTATCAACGAACGCTTCAATGAAACCCACACACAAAACGAACGGAGACATTGTACCGGTACGATCGTAGCTTTGTACGAAGTACGAGTACTTATATCGTACCAATATCTTTGCTCGACCGTGTACGAGTACAAGTTGTGGAGGTTAAGTATTCCACGACTGGAAATCGATTTATCATTGAGTCAAACGAGTCAAGGAAAGTTTTGTCTCCCCTCCCGGTACGAGTTCGTACCAGCACTACGGTACTCGTACTCTTACGAGTACGAGCACGGTGCAAGTACTTTTTCAGGCCCAAGAAACCGATCATGAAATCACCGTCACCAACAATTTTTTCGATCAAAAAATCAAAAACTATTTTCCGCGAGCCATTGAAAAACGCGGCCATCAACTTTGTAGCGGTGTTACCAGAACTAATCAAAAGCGAGACTTGATACCCGATGCCCTAATTCCTACGGTTGCGACAGGTGAATAGTGTATCCTTGTATTACAATAGGAACGTCGTTACCTGCTACTAAAAAGCATAACACTTACCGACGCGGCTAGCAAAATCAAGGCGATATCAACAGGGTCGTCTCATCCTCATAAAAGATGTATTCGACGAGTGGAGGTCTTGAACATGTATTACGCCTCGCCGGAGATCATCTCCATTGTTACAGCAATGGCGGAGCCAACAATGGCGTTGATAAGAGCACCGGGAGTATGTCCCTCAAACAACTCGTCCCGGCGCACCAATCCCTGCTAGAAGTAGCTGCTTTTGCGTCGAAAGTAGTCGGAGAGGACGTCTCCATGAGTGATACCACTGCTATCGAAAGTGAGGAAAGATCTAGTTGGCTCGATAAATTTCTTCTGTTTTCCAACCAGGAAAACGGTGGCGAGAAAATGATCGATGATGGTGAAGTTGGCAACGACGAGAAAGACTTGGCACTTTGCAGAGAAATCTTGGGGATTGGAAAAAGTTCCATCTCAACTGCTAAGGATTCCCAAAAATTGTTGGTCTGGCAATATCTTCTCCAGAGAGCTCGTGTTGGTACATCATCCTCTACATCCATTTCGTCAATGGACTGGTGCAACTCGATTGTCTTCCACTACCTTTTGCCCATTCGGGAGAAGACCAGGATCGAAAAAAATGCCTCCCTAATGATTTCGGACGAATTGATAGAAGTCCTTCTTGAACTTACTCTGGAATGGATCTTTTCCGAACATGCTAACGACGAAACACATGACATAATAACGTGGACAAAACTTCGAGAGCATCTTCTGACAGAAACGAAGACCACGACTGCTCTCGAGGAGGACAACAAACAACAACGACAGCAACTTCAGCAGACCAATGTTGGTGTTGCGATGCCCCTATCGTCAAAAATTGCGGCGAAGATAGTCTTGCAGTATTTAGCGAACAAAGGCCGACAGTCACAAGAATCAATCAGCAACAATCTCCCTTTCTTCCTATCTCTTTACTACGAGCACCTTTGGTGTAATCTTGAATTTTGTTGCAACAATTTTTCCGTTACTCTACTTTCCGAGGTTTCTCAGAGCTTGCTCCTGCCGCTGCTGAATGAATTTCAGACAAAGTCTTCTATGACATTGGAAGAAACGAGAGCCCACTCCATCGAACTCGACAACATCCTGCGAGCGAAACTATTTCCCTTATTGAAAAAGGAAGGAGTTTTAGAAATTGGAGATCATTGTAACGATGAAAACATTCACCTGCAGCACTTGCTTTTGGTAGCCACTACAACGTTGTGTCCACTCTTGCCCTGGTTTTGGAAGCAACACCAGCATCAGCTGGGAGATCAGGAGCTTGATAAGTATGCCTGGAACTTGATTTATTCCTGCTTACAGCAGGGTCGTCGATCGGTAGTCTATCGCAAGGATTGTGAGCCTGGGAGAGGAAGGAGTAGCGGAGATGGTGCTTTTGGAGCTGGCGGGCTTACGTCTATGCTGCGGCGGCGAGCTCTATATTTGCTAGATGTCATAACACCTGCTACTCAAAACGTCAACGACGACCACGACTTGTCAGTTTGGAAGGATTATATTTTGTGCTCTGAAACCTTTGAGATGGAAGGTGAGCGGCACATAGTGGACCAGATCTGGCCAGTAATCGCCAAGCTCGTTAAGGAGGCTTGGAAGAACAAGAATCGCACTCTTGACACAATAGATGCAAGCACTGGATTCCCACTGATCACCCCCCCGTGGATTGAGTTGCTTCTTGGACGAATTTTGTCGACGGATCAATTGGCGGTTCGCAAACTTGGACTCCTTCGAGTTCTCCAGGGACTCGGACGACCCGTGACTGCCGCGTCACTTCAACGACATGCCGAAGAACAAGAAAAAGAGGAGGAAGAAAATAAAAATAGCGTTTCCGCATTGAAATCGAAGAAAACCACGAACGGAATGCCTATGTACCGCAATGACGCCAGTCTGCTAACGAACAAAAAGAGGGAGATAAAGTCACCAAAACAACACCAGCAGCCAAAGAAGAAGAAGAAAACTTCAATCAAGAGCACTTCCCTTGATGTCTTATCGACTGAGTTGTTGCTTCGATTTCTTTCCCCTCAAACCTTCCTTTGGGACGTTTTGGTTCCCTCATGGGACAGTCTAGGCAGATCCTCTGTCGGGTACACGATTCATCTGGTAGAAAACAAACACCGCAAGGGGAATGATAGTAGCGGTAGCCCTATGGAGAAATTCGCGAAGATTGATATGATCCCCTTGTTTTGTCAGACGATCCGAAACTACGCAATTCTTGCAGATGTTGCACTCTCGGAAAGTCCATCTTCCCTATTACCCCTGTCACCATCCACATTTTGGAAAGGGCTCTGGGATTGGACTCGTGTTGGTCGTCATTTGTCAGCAAAGACATATATCTCTATTTTCGGATCAGTGGCAGAATTACTGAAAAACGAACAAACTGAGGAATCAACTTCTTCGAGTATTAGTGCTGTTGCGTCATCGACCATACAGTTGGTTCCAATGGACGACAATGACCTCAAGGCCACCAGGCACACATATGTTCAGTTGTTACTGATAACTGTATTGAGTCATCGAAGACAACTTTTGCAGATGTTGTCTCTGATACTCTCAAAGGCAAAATCACTTCCCTCTTTAACTGACAACGGTCGTGATAATAAGAGAAGCAACTGGGCACCAGCTAGTGTTCTTTCACTATTGGGATTATTTTCACCATGCTATTTTCCCTCATTAGATTCGGAAGATGTCGTTGATTGGTCAATCGAAAAAGAAGATATGTTGATGAGAATTAAGGCCTTCGTCCAACAATTTGAATCACAAGCTGCTACAACAGATCAAGCTCAGCAACGAGTTCCCCATTCTATCACAGTTGGAGCGGCATTATCCACCGCTTTCGTCACGGGCCATGTTTGTCTTCCCAATATCACATCTGATTCACCAGCGTCTTCGAGCTGGAATCCGGTAGAAGGATCGTCGAAATCCGATGCAGAACTTGGTTGGGCGATTTCTCTATTTTGTTCTCTAGCAGTATCCGGAAAAATTCGTCACACTGCGGGCGAATTGCTGTGGCCAGCTATACACAAAGGGGTGTCTCATAGCGCTGTTGTAATATTATCCGAGGACCACTATCCAAAAGCCGAGATTGTGGCACGCGCCTTACTCTTGTTAGAAAATGGTTGCAGGCTGCGTCAATTATCAGGGCTTGGCAATGGTGACTTGGTTATCAACCCGAAGACGCAACAAATCATGCCACCGCCACCAAATCTCGAGCAGATGCTCCATCACAGTGTTGGTTTTATACAATGGCATATCAGACGGCTCCTTGCGACGGAAACTCACAGAGAAAAAACAGAGAAAGAATTGAAAAGCAAAAGATTCACTAGTTCTTTTGCTTGCTTGATATCTCAATTGAGGATCCTGCACCAATCTTATCCATCTAGCCAAGCTATTTCGGATTTGATGAACGATGTCCTGCAGAAAAGCACCGAGAATTTGGTGCAATTGCTAGAAAGTGATAACGCAACGAGTGGTGAAAGTGATGTAAAAAAAGTTCTACTTGTGGGGCTGATCTTTAGTGCCTGTTCTTGTGGTGCCGAACCCCAGAAGAAATCATATGCCGCTTTTTGTCGAATTCTCATGAGAACCGGCCTTTCGACGTCAGGTGAAGGGCAACCAGGAGCCTGGGTAAAATCCTCGCGGTCAATCATTCAATACGGTCGATGGGCTGCTATATCCTGCATTCTTCCTAGAGTACTGGAAATGGCTTCAGAGGAGCCTTCGAACGAGGTTCAACAAGAAATCAACCAATTAGTCGACGACTTGTTAAAAGAAGGAATGACTGCTTCATCAATAACGCCTTCCGATGCAATCAAACCATTATTCGATTGTATCATAATGACCTCGCGACAATGGATTTGTGCCTCTAGCAAGTATGATTCTCAGCATATCGAAGCCCTTTACATTGACAATCTCACCGGCATAATCAAAACTCTTCTTTCACTTATCAAGGTTTCCACTCGATCACGAGAATCTGCTTATATGCTGAATGAGTTTTGTGCCTTGATATTCCAGCCGAAGTTGTTACAAGAAGAATGCGAATGGATACAGAAAGGTCATTCAAAATACAGTGCGCCCATCCGCGATGCCTTTCGTCAGCTTATAAAGATGGCTGGACGTCAGCGACCACAAATCAGCCGTGCCGTTCTCTGTCGTATCACTGTCGGATGGCTAGGCGACGTAGAGCGTGGTTGCGTCGGGATGAGCGCAATTCCCTATCGAGACGATATAGTGCAACTTCTCCTTCACAAGGAAGTAAAACAAGAGGAATCCTCTACTAACCAAAGTAAAGGAGAAATGCCCACATCTGGAGTAACGGAGATTCCTGCAAACACCCATGAACTAAGCATAACTCGGGCATTTCTGCTCGTATTTTTCTCTCAACTACCAGATCCCGAAGCGGGATTAAATTCTACCGTGAAGACAGAGCTTCTGCATTACATAATTCTTCATTTGTTGAAACTCACAACGCCAGAGAAAGGAACTCACCCTTCACTCGTTATGAAAGGTACTCCTACTTATTGTACCAAAATGCGTGGATGGCAATCATTGTGCATCTTGAGCAGGTTTGTAACGCACGAAATTGCCGTGTCAGCTTGCAAGATGGTATTCCAAGCAATGGGTGAACTTCTTCACAGTCAAATCCGATATTTTTTGGAGAATTTCACAATCAAATGCGCTACAATGCATTGTGAGATTTTTGGTGAAGCTTTTCTTCACGACATTTCTCGGACCGATCTTTCTCTTCAACATATCTCATCTCTCATGATCATGGGGGGGAATTTTATCTTCGGAAAATACCAGTTGGACTATTTCGTACAAAACGATCAAGACAAGAGTCGTTCAAAACGAGTACTAGCTGGCGTGATCCCGTGGTTAAGTAGTACTCAAGGCTTCAGTCGCGCTATTGCACAACTCATGGTGTACCAATTGATTCCAAGAGTTATTTCATTCGAATCATTGACAGATGATAACGATTGGTTCCTTAAATCAACGTACAACTTTTTGGATCAGAACCGTGAGATGAAAAGGCTTCGGAACAAGCAAACAAAATTCTTCGAGCGGTACGATTGTGAGCTACTTTGTAAACCTGAAGGTGTCTTCAGCATTCGTGTCGACGAAACACACGAAGCGGACCCCATTCATATGATTGATGCGATGAAGGAAGCTTTGCGGAACGCGTACGACGATGCTCATGGATCTGATGTGCCGTCTTGGAAACAGTTGGAAGAATTGATGGCGGATGATAATGGAGATGGCGACAATGAGCACTCTGATGACAATATGGCCTCGACAGTACAGCGAAAGATTATCCCTCTCGATTCGTTGAATTTGGCATTGGAAAATTTGAAGGAGCAGCGCTTGTCGAACGCTAAGGGTACCCATAAACAAGAATTGATCGTTTGCGCTAGTTTGGTGGATAAGGTCCCAAATTTAGCCGGGTTAGCACGAACTTGTGAAATCTTTGCGGCACAGTCCCTAGTGATTCCCGATATATCTGTTGCGAAAATGGATCACTTCCAATCGATAAGTGTCGGTGCAGGCGATTGGATAGACATGGACGAAGTGAAGGAAGAGGTATGTGAAGACTTTACGATGCAAACCTCGAAGATCCTCAACTCTGAAGGCAAGCCAAGGACCCACGCGATTTCTAGTCGTTAAACCAAGATCTGTGCTGAACACTTTCTGACGATACCGACCCAATTGTTTGTCCTCATTTGGCATTATCATTGTGAACTAACACGTCCGCTCTATGTCTGAATTCTTCTCAATCCACAAATAATTGGAAAAAGGCTTTGCTTACGTGGCTGCTGCAGAAAAAGGCGGAAGGCTTTTGGATTGTTGGATTAGAGCAAACTTCCTCGTCTTCACCTCTGCACCAAGTGGAAATACCAAATTTCGCTGCTGCTAACAACAAGACCGTCCTGCTGCTCGGAAAAGAGAAGGAAGGCATACCGGTACAGTATTTGCAAGCAGTAGATAAATGCGTCGAAATCCCACAATTCGGCATGATCCGTTCTCTTAACGTACATGTATCTGGGGCCATTACAATTTGGGAGTTGACGCGGCGAACGCGGCTCTTGCAGTTGGGAAAACATGAAATACAGCAGTAACTACGAGTACAGGGTGCAACCTTCTGGTTGAACGTACGTTCTCCTCTGTTTTGACTTCTCTCTACGATATAGTCATATTATGCTAAGTACTTTTTTCAATTTTCCAAGAGCCATTCGTTCTTTTTCACCATAATCTGGTGTCGGCTCGAACTTTTTCAAGAGCCATTCGTTCTTTTTCACCATAATCTGGTGTCGGCTCGAACAAATAAAATCCTATAAAACCATCATGTGGGCTACAACTTGACACACTCCACAGTAATGAACATTTTCGCCCCAGTGCCACGGACTACACCACCGCCTCCACTAATACCCATGCCGCTCATCATTTTCTTCATTGTTTTTGTTCCTTTGCTGCTTTTGTCGTTCTTGACTTCCACATCGAGTCTGCCGCCATTCATCAAAACTTTACCAACCGATGTTCGGGCGTTGCCGTAGTAGTCGTCGGCGTTCCGGTTTGCATCCCTGTGATGCAGTGAGAGCAAGTGGTAGTTTTTGTTTGGCACGAAGTAATGAAAGTTGTTACAATCGACGAAATTAGTGTTCGAATGACAAAACTGAACAATTTGTCCCCTATTTTTCTGGATCTAAAGACTCACCATACATCTATTGAGATGACTTGATTGGCACTTTCCATGACATAATCGTGCGTTTCGTTCAACCATTTTGGATTTTCACTATCCTTGATGGTTTCAGTTCTCCAAGTGCTTGGGCTCGATCCGAACTTGACCTTACAGTAGACATCGGGAATATCTGCCTTTCGGAATCGAGCTTTTTGCTCACTTTCAAAGCCGTATCCTTCCACTATTCTAACCCGAATCTTGTTTTCGGCGACTTTACTCAGAGCATCTAACATCCCCGAATCATCGGATTCGCTAGTTTCTTCCTCCAAGGACGAAAGCCGGCTTTTTTGCAATGATTCAGATACACCAGAAACGGAGATCGAAAATGCCAGCTTGGTGTTGTTATTTTCCCCGATCGATCGAGATTCGCGGAGCGAGAATTCTTCGTGGTCGAATTCCTGGTTGTCAATGACTATCTCACCCAGTGACTTTGGTTTCCCACCCGATGGATCTTGCTGGAACATTTCCATAGTGAAATTTCCGAGGCTATTGTTTGCGGTAGCTTTGGCCACACCGGACACCGTCAATGGAATACTAAAGGGAGTTTGGTAGGCAGGATTCAATGAACTAGGAACTGTAGGTGTGACGCCAATTTCAACTCGATCGGGGCCTGTTCCTGACCAAAGCTTCACAAAAGTATTTGCATCTTCTTCCTTGGCAAATGGCAAGTCGGTAGCATGCGAAATTAGTACTCTAGTCAAACCAATTACCCGTTTCCCATCCTTCGATTCTTTCCCTTCTTTTTCGGGTTTCACATCCGCATTCTCAACTCTCAGACTCGATAAGTTTTTGGTTGTAAATGACAATGTTTCCAATGAGATCGTAATATATTGCTCGGTAGGAGTATCGTTCTTGCCAGATTTCTTGGCTCGGTCCATCAATTGGACTTCGAATTTGCCGTTTCGATCACTCCCCAACATGACTTCTCCGATCGTCGTATATGCAACACCTAACAGATCGTCACTATCCAACGGTCCACTATCGCTATCCCACGCCTGCATTTCAAGGATCTGATCGCGGCAACAGTAAAGGAAATCATGAACTTCCACGTCGGGATCCCATTCTGGGTTACAATTATCCTTAACTACGTTAGACTCGAAGAATTCTTCCGCGCCCAACCGAATCATAAGGTATACGTCGGGAATATCATCCTTTCCAAAGCGTGTGGAAGCCTTTTGGATCTCGAATCCTCGTCCCGAATGCAATCTTAGGCGCGCCAATCCTCTGAATGCTGGGCAAAATATATCGCGGTAGTCAACCTTGTCAACGAGCGGGGCCACGGTTCTTTTCGGCAAGACAAGAGATTGGGCAAGGGCGTTGTCCACTATTTTACGAACCTTCCCTTTGATACCTTTCAAGTCTGCCACGTTTGCCAAACCCGTGAAATCTAATTCAACCTCCGGAGGGTTGACAAAAGCAAACTGAACGGCGTCAATACATGGTAGGACCCCGCTGAGAGGCGTTGCAATCACCTGGAGACGGCCGGAGAGGGTAATTCCTTTCACGCCAAAAGAAATTCCAAATGTATCGGTCGCCAACTGAATGTCACATGTCGAATTCCAAGTAACATCCCATTCGAACTGGATGTAATCGCGATTTTTCCCGGACGCCATTCCGTCTTCTGACGTTCGGAGTTCTCGCACAAGAATATTGTCCAAAACCAATGGTACATTTCCCAGATCAAGCTTTCTAAATCGGAGCGTAGAAAGTGGACCGGGAAGTGTTTCTTTGAAAGTGGGCTCAATCATTTCACGAACCATGGTGGTTCCCGCTTCATTGAGGTAGGGCCACAATCGGGCCACTATGTCGCTCAGAAAGTTGATGTGACGGACATCGGTAGTATCGGCGTACTCGTTGTAGGCAATACTATTGACGGAGCCTTGTTTGAGTATGGATGTTCTGGAACTAGTTCTATTGCGACCTCCAGGACCCAGCAACGAACTGCGTGGGTCATCTTTGCTCAAATCCGTGTCCGAAGAACTTTTTTCGTTGTAGTACTTCATTGCGAAGGCACCCGCCACGCAGCCTACAAGAAAATACAACATGGTAACTATGACACAACCAGCTTCAAAAGATGTTGAGTTATTCTCTGTTTCTATCTACTTCGTATGATGCAAACTGTGGGATAGGAATATATTGTTGAACCGACTCCTTCAGCTTCCGTTCGTCATGTAATGAAAAAATCACGAAGTAAACTAAAAGATTCAGCGATACTACCGTACCGGTAGTTACTGTATTACAGCAGTATTACTTGTACTGTAGTCCTACCGTATGATGTAAGATTACGAGTAATTCCCGATCTGCCGGTAAGAGATCTTACGGTACGTACCGTACTCGTTCGTAAGATACCCGGTATTCTTGAAAACTCTGGCTGTGGATTCCCAAAAAAAAGTATGTACATGACTGGTCAAGTAAAATTGGGTCATTCCCGAAATACTTTTATGTACTACATAAACCGGGAATTGTTTACTTGACCAGTCATGTACATTCTATTCACTTGCGAATACTTTTTATTAACTTTTCATTCTATGCACTTTCCTTAGGTGGGAAATCACTCAATATAATGTCATAACTTTTACTTTTAATACATCAATGAATACTTTTATGATGCTGTGTAAGCAATTTGTGTTTCATTTTGGTTGCAAAAAGCATCAGGATCAGTCTCAATTGTTGTCGGATTCGTAGTAATGATTTTTTAAGCTAATCTGGTCGCACAGCGCTGTGTATCAACTATCGGTACGTTTTTAGAAAAATGATAAAATGAATACTACAAATCCGACAACAATTTAGACTGACGCTTTTTGCAACGAAGTTGTAACCAATTACATCTAATTAACATCAAAACAGTGGAAAAATTGTTAGTACTGCTTGTACGCAATGAAACCAATTTACATCCAATTAACATTGAAAAAGATTTTTGTAGGAATAACCCAAAATTGGAGTACCGTACCGTATTTCTAAAGAGTTCTGCACTCGTAGGAATAACTTTATTTAGTACGGAGCAACAATTTTTTTTACAGACTGGATGTAAACTCGATGTAAATTGGTTACAACTCCATTGCAAAAAGCGTCAGTCTCAATTGTTGTCCGGGTCGTACTGGTAGTATTACAAATGTAAATGTAAGGTGGTCTCATGTCAAGATGTCAAGATGTCAAAAAAGAAGAATCCTTCTTCCAGTCACAAAGAATTTCCCTCAGTCATTAAGAATCTTCTCTTGGTCATCGAGACTTCAATCTCACGATTAGATCGGTCAGTCACGAGGATTATTGTTACACGCTGAAAGGTAGGTTACTATTTTTTCTAGACGTACGTACAATGTGTACTAGATGGTACTGTGAAATAATCAGGCATATGCGCACCAGGCTGCGACATCTCAGATCTATAACCGGGCTACCGTACGAGTACGGTAGGAGTACATACGAGTACCGGTATTTCAAGTCAAAATTATTAATCGTCATCGATGTGTAACAACGAAGCTATCACGCACTACGTTTGTGATGGCTTCAGTACCCAACCTACTTGTAGTACTGGATGTGAAATGCTTGTAGTTCATTGGTGTGTTGGTGGGTTAAGCAGTGCTAGAGGGGGATCCGGAACTCTGGTTGTATTGCCCAAAGGTTGGTCCCTTAGTTTGCTGTGCCCACACACACCGGCGTACAGTCGGACTTAACAGCTTAGGCTGTTAAGCCTCTGGCTGTTAAGCCTTTTCTTCCATTGGGCCAGAAGCCACCGGGTGGGAACCGCGTGGAGAGCTTGAGCTGTTAGCGAGGGGCAGAGCTTGAGCTAGGGGCAGAGTGAGGGAGGGGAGAGGCGTCAGGGATGCCTCAAAGAGAGCTGCCAGCAGGGGTGGGGTCCGCAGCCGGCACCCATTCCTCTGGCAGGAAGGAGTATGTTCCATTGTTGAACATGACAGAGGCAAGATTCTTGAAGATGGGGAGGGATTGCTGATGTAAGTAGCGCATCATGCAGTCACTGTGCCATCTGGCAAGGAGCTTGATGACATTAGAGTTGCATTTGCCCTGTAGTAGGACCATAGCCCCGCCCGCTCAAAGGGAGCAAGCAGAGATTGCTGCAGGGGCAATGCCAGTGGTAGGGTAGAGGGTCTGGGCATAGACTCTCATGGAGGAAGTGACAGTTGCTGCGCTAACAAGGGTGAGGACCAGCGCATTGTGCAGTCACTGTGCCATCTCGCAAGGAGCTTGATGACATTAGAGTCGCATTTGCCCTGTAGCAGGGCCATACTAGCCCCACCCGCCCGAAGGGAGCAAGCAGAGATTGCTGCAGGGGAGATGCCAGTGGTAGGATAGAGGGTCTGGGCATAGACTCTCATGGAGGAAGTGACAGTTGCTGCTTGAACAAGGGTGAGGACCCCATTGTCAAAGTAACTGGCAAGCTTGAGGGAGGGACCAAAGGGGGAGCTGGGAGAGCAGCTGCGTCAGAGATGAAGGACTTGGCGCGCACAGGCTGCAACCAGGCAGCAGAGTGCGTTGCCACTCCTGGCATGAGCCACCACTTCCCCTTTATCCCCATTCTGTGTGGTGAAGAAGGTGAGGGTGACAGAGGTAGCAGCTTGGAGCTCATGAGCAGGGCCATTGTGTTGGAGGAATTTGGAGCCAAGATAGAAGGAGATGTCGTGGAGAAGGAAGGCTTGGTCGTCCCTGGTAGTACCGGTGTACTCGCCATGGCGGAGACAAAAACAGAAGGTGATGCAGATCATGTTGGCAATGGCCTGTCTGGTGGGGGGAGGGTTTTCATGGTATGCAAAGTGAAGGGTGTGCATGACCAGGGTGATGGGAACCAGCTTGACCCTGGAGGGGGCCGGGTCCAGCTTGGCATAGGCCTTGAACTGGGCTGTTAGCCGGAAGTCAAGACTGCCTGTGGAGCCGGTTTGAGGGTCTTTGGCCCCCAAGCAGGCAAGCGTCAGTCCCACTGACCTGATGGTGTCCGATACTGTGCAAGATCGGATGGACTTGTGGCTACAGGACAGCCGGCCATCATGGAGTTGTTTGGCAAAGACCTGGAGGATGGGGATGGGATCCTGAACGGACTGGAGGCGTGGATTAAAGCCTTGAGACAAACAGAATTGAACCCATTGGTCCCAATGGGCATCCTTGCGCTTGGCATAGAGCTCAGTGACTGAAGCTCGCATGGCCGCCTGGATAGTGCCAAGGTCAGCGCGGAATGCATGGGAGGCCTGAGGTGGCATAAGGTCCAGGGAACGTCCTGTGGATAGGTTGTGTTAAAGTGATGGAGCAAGGCAGTGTCAGAGAGGTCAGATCGAGAGAGGAGGTCAGCAAGATGATTGACCGGGCCTGGGATGTAATCTCTGGGGGGGGGGGGACATATTGGTAGAGCTTTTGGTGCAGTGCCTGGATGCGGAGGAGGTAGGCCGCAGGCCCCGTGGTGGTGGTGGCGCCTTTCCTTTGCCAATAGACAGCAGCCGTGTTATCGTAGCAGTTGTGAGTTGTTCTGGCTTGGACACAGGCCGCCTGGGCAAGGATGTCATTGTGGGCAATGGACCCAGCCAGCTCGAGGTCACTGTTGTTGATGGTGCCCTTAGGGTTGTCAAAGGTGACCAGTGGGGTGGAGACCCACGTGGGGAATGCATGCTGCCACATGAGGGGCTGCACGGTGCCATTGGGCAGGGGGACAAAATGGATGCCCCCCATGCCAAGACCAGAGGCATCACAGGCGCCCAGGGTGGCCGGGAAGGTATCTGGCACGAGTTTGGCGAGGGAAGTAGGCCAGTTGGAGATATCATCAGCCAGCCATTGGAAGTCTCGTAGGAAGCTGTGGACTCATTTGGTGAGCCGGAGGCGCTGCCGACCCGGGTTTTGGTTCCGGAAGGCTTCTTGGAGGATGGAGAAGAGGCCGATGGAGCCAGGGATGGCCAGTGCCATAGATCGAAGTTCCCCCAGGACTTGTTGCCATTGTCTGATGGGGATGTGGCGCTGTGTAGGTGCGATGGAGTGAAGGATCTCGTGGAGGGGCTCCACTCAATGGGGTGGACGGCTGATGGTTTTGGTGATGGAATCGACGAGCCAGCCAAGGATGACCTTCTGGGTTGTCCAAGTGGCGTCCCCTTTGAGCATCTTCTTAAGGGAAGCTGGCTCCTGGTGGAATGGGGTGTCAGAGGCATCCAGGGGCCAGAAGACTTTGTCCAGAGAGTGGAAGAGCACCCACTTGATGGTACGGCGTGTCCATTGGTTGCCTTGCGCAAGGTCACAGAAATCATCCACATAGACATCCCAGTATCAAACTGGCAGTTTGCTGGGAGTGGTACTAATAGGGAGCGGAGTGCTGGGAGTGGTACTATTAGGGAGCAGAGGTGTGGGCAGGGAGGAAGGGGGGGGTGGAGGCGCGCTGGGGGTGGCAGGCGCGTCTGGTGTGGCTTCGGACAGGAGATCGAGTTGATGGGGGGTGCGCCTGGCCTCTGTCAGCCCGGTGGAGAGGGTGGCATTGGCCATGTCTGCAATGGTTTTGGTAAAAGCACAGAAGTTGGGTGGGCTGGACTTCCACCCCATGGGGTTGGTGAAGGGGGATGCCAATAAGAGGGGCGGACGGGGCTTGCCCTTCCGGGAGGGGAACAGCACTCCGAGCGTCATGGTGTCCTCTGGTTTCATCTGGATTCAATAGAAGCCATCCGTGAGGTCAATCTTGGACATATACACTGGACCAAATCTGTTGTTGGCGCGGTGCAACTTGGTGAGGAGGCGGGGAAGCGTGTGGCCAAATTGCATTGCTTTGGCTGGGGCTAGAGGGATGGTGTCTTGGTTAACCTCAGAGTAGGTGTAATCGGAGATCATTCGGGGGCGCCAGCCTTGTTGGGGTACTAGGCCAAGGGGGCTAAGATGGAGGCCGGGAAGGTCACAGATGAGGCTGGCTGGGAGGACAGTCCATTGTTGCTTGTCCATCATGTCGGCATACTCCTCGCGAAGGAAGTCAATGCCAAGGTGGGAGGACTGGTGGGGACCCCGGGCTAGGGCAGCGGCAATCCTGGCCTGGTCCCAAGGGGGTGCCGACATGGACGCGGGGGTGCCTTCCTTGCCAAACTGATCAAAAAGGCCACCTGCTGGATGGGGGAGAGTACCTACATCTGGGTGGATGTCGCCGGGGCCCCGGATGGTCCGGATGAATCGCCTCAGCTAGTGCTGTTGGTGTAGACAGTGATGGGGGAGGCGATGTGCGCATCCAGCCTGTCGCGGGGGTAAAGGTAAGGGGAGGGGACTCGGGGCGCGGACCGAGGCCTTGTGGTAGAGGTTTGGGTAGGGACGCGGGGCTTGGACCGAGGCCTGGTGGGAGGGGGTGGGGGAGGGATGCAGGGCTCGGACCAAGGCCTCCTTCCTGAGGGGGTAGGGACGCAGGGCTCAGACCGAGGCCTCATGGGGGTAGAAGGGGATGGGGAAGGAGCTCGGGGTTTGGACCGAGGCCTTGTGGTAGGGGAAGGGGAAGGAACTCGGGGCTGGGACCGAGGCCTTGTGGTAGGGGAAAGGAAAGGAACTTGGGGCTCGGACATAGAGGGAAAATCGAAACGCACGCGTTTGGGGAGCTTACCTAACTCAGGGGTGATTTGTAATGGTGATGGATTAGAGGAGTGATTAGGTGAGGGAGTAGATAGTCGGCGTGTAGGCAGGGCCCCCCTTGGGGGTGCAGAGGGTAGGTACGTCAAGGCGCCAAGGGGGCGCTTGCCATGCTGTCAGACTCCATAGGCTTCTTGGCACCATGTCCAGACTTGGTTCTGCTCACTGCTGGCAATAGCCCCATGGTCGTGGATGTTTCTGCAGTTGGAGAAGCAACTACCCCAGATGTGCCAGGCGTGGCACCTCTCACCGCCATCTGGGCGAGACAAGGGATTGGTACCTTTGTCTCTCATGGCAGCTATGACCCCCCTCAGCCGGGAGTGTTTCACTTTGTTGGCGGCACCGGCGGCCTGTAGCCGGGGATCCAGGCTTGGGTTGGACACCCGGGTCCCCCCGGAGGAGCCTTGGTTGGAGCCAGGGGTAGTTTTGCCCGGCTTGGTGGGGCCTGCTGCGGGGGGAGTAGGGCTTGCGGCAGGGGCAGCCACTGCAGCTGCGCATTGGAGGTGCCTCAGGGCCGCCACATTGGTGACATTGGGGAGCCAGTAGAGGTTCTGGGTGATTCGGAAGGCTTGGAAGTCCTTCCCAAAGTTGGCGAAAGGAGCGGTGAAGGTTGATCCCCATTGTTCCTCTAGCCATCCACGCACCCTGATCTGGAAGTAGTATACAACAATGGATGGGGTGATGAGCTCTCCCAATTCATCGGCAATTCCTCTGCGGAGGGGCATTTGCTGCAGCTTGAGCTTCGCGAGTCCATTCTGGTAGCCCTGCATAACTGGGTGGTGCATGCCCAGAATGGTGGCCAGGACAGCCAGATAGCTTTCCAGTTGGGTGATAGCTTTGGTCCAGTCGACAGGTATGTAGGCCTTGGTCTTCTGGAGCTCAAGGGAGTCTTTCAAGGTGAGGGAGTTGCCTTCAGTAGAGATCATGGTGTCGTAGGCCGCTACGGTGGCTGCCGCCTCTTGTTCCCTCTTCAAGGAGGCTGCTGATCTGCCGGGTGAAGTGAAGGCCAAAGGAAGGATCCCATCTGCAACATTGAAGGGGTCGGTGCCATGGAAGTTGCCATCATGGAATTTCTTGAGTGCACCTGTGGTGACCAATGGTGCTTGGATGTGGAACTCTGCAGCGCAGGTGGCCACTTGGCTCTGGAAGATCATGTGGGTCTTTTTGTGCTTGCCTTTCTGGGCCCCGGCTTGGTAGATGGGGGGCAGGGCGGCTTCCTCAAGCTTGCCACAGAGCAGCAGCAAGCGCTGGGTGTACAAGGGGCCCCAGGTGTTCTTGACAGTGGCTGGTGGGCGTTGTAGGTCTAGGCCCTCGTTGAGCTTAAGCTGCTGGTTGGCCAGAGCAGTAAGGGTAGCTGGAAGCATTGGATCTATCCCTGGCGCTGGCGGCTGCCCTGGTGGCTGCCCGGGTGCCGGCTGCTGCCCCGGATGGCCTGCTGTACGGGTACAATAGGCAAGGCTATGGGACCAGGACAGATAGGCTTGTCATACGGGTACAATAGGATGACTATTGGACCAGGATGTGTTACCTATTTATTTACTTATTCTACTACTAATTGTTTACGAGCAAAAGAGTGAGCTGTAGGCTTGGATTTTGCTGGAGGAATCTTTTACAGACTTGTTAGCGCTGGCCTGTAATCTCGACTGTAATTTTGACTGTAATTCGCTGCTTACAGAATTCGTCGCTGCTTACAGTAAGATTCGTACTGTACGTACGCGATGCTGATACAGTGAGATCTTTCTTGTCGTACGTGCGCTGTATACTCAAGGTTGTTCCCCGGTCCGTACTTCACTACCATTCCTCTCATCCGGTTCGCTACATCAATTCCGAAGTACCGGTAATAGTTACTTGTACGAAGTATCTGATGATCTATGTCCCTTCAGACCTTCTTCAAGGTCATTCCAGCTGGAATCCTGGCAATGGCTGTGATTGAAATGACCTGGGATTGATTACGAGTATACGGTAGGAGTAAATCGGGGCACCGTTTTTGAGACAGCTTCCCCCCCCCCCCCCCTCCCCCTCGATACAAGCATCCTTACGTCACACAAACGAGATTCTGGGTTCTGGGGGAATCATGCACATATGTGGAGAGCTCCACTGGTCCCCCCTTGTAATTTGATCAATTTTTTTAAATCAATGTCAAACTCATAATATTTTTATGCACAGCACATTGTCCTACCCCACTGGCAGCTGTTTCCGATCTGGTGGCCTGCAACTGAATTTGATGCCTGAAACAACAAATATTGCATAGTCACAATTTCTGAATTGGTTCCTCATATCTATTAGTACTACGTCACACTACTGTACTGCTAACAATGGTCCTGTACCGCACTCATAAATATCAGGTTCATTGTAAACATTGCTACCTGTATTCACCCCTGGTTACTACAGTTACCGGAAAGGAGAAGGTCACCGAGAAGGAGAAACCCCCATTGTTTACTGCAAGACAAAGAAAGAAGACAGGAGTAATTGTTTTGCCCGGTCTTTTGACGTCACAGAGCCATATTTCACATAAAAAGACATCATGCTATTCTTATTACTACCGGTGTTTGGGGTAGACAATTTTGCATCTTCCCTGTTTGCCAGGAGTATTAAGAAGAAGAAAAAGGATGCTAGTAAAAAAATGGTCTAACAAACACCCCTAACAGTATGTTGAGTAGTGGTTTCTTAGTACCATAGGTGCTCGGCAATCAATTTATGTATGACCCTTCTGTTGAACTGATGGAGCGTGTCTTGATTGGTCAGGAATTAAATGACAATGACAATGACTCTGTTTCTGATGATAATTGTTTTTCCCTAATGATGAAGATGACAAAGAAGGAATTGGCAGTGACGCCCCCCCCCCCCCCCCCTTTGAGTGTTGATAGAGAAGGCAACAACATGCCTGTTTATGTTTCCCCTCCTGATTTGAACACAAACACAGCAATGACAACTCCAATTGCTGGAAGGCATGTATCAGACAAACTGAAGGTGAAGATCAAGTTAATGAAAATCATGTGGAATCATAGCTTACCTTTAGTTGCACAATTTTGCGCCTCGCGCAACTTTGTCCAACGTTCCAAATTTCCAATGTTCCAGTACTAAAAACACGTAGATCTCTGCACAAATTTCCCCTGCCATATCTTGCTCACTTCTACACCACCACACATGGCACCAGGACCTACACATACTAACCAAGACCTGGCCTTTTTGATTTTGCTATCAGCTCAGTCTCTGGTTGCCTCTCTTGGTCTCTTTTTTTGTCTCCTTGTCACCATTGTTGGTCATCGGACGGTGGTCGTTGAGCTTGCAAACCGACACTACTTTCCTTCTACACTGAATCCAGTATTACTTCTACCTACGCTGAATCCTGTAGACGAGTACTAACCCCACAAAGCTACTTCTTCGATCTGTTTTTGCGAAGCGCTAACACTTCAATCTGTTTTCAAGCTTCTCCCCCAAGGCTCTTAAGTATCTTTACTTAGTAAGCTCTATCCTGTTACACTCAACGTTCTTCATTCCTCAAGGTTCTTTTGAACTGTTTCCAAGCCCCTTAAGTGCTTTTCACTTAACGTTTTTGGTGTCCTTAAGTCTGCTCAAGTTGAAGTTGCCAAACATACACATACCCCTCCCTTCTAGAAGGTTCCTACGTCCTGACCCTTAAGTATTTGCAAGTTGACGTTGCAGTATACTTTCTATCCTCTAGTTCTTCAAGTCTCTCTCTGCGAGATAAGAGAGCGTCCGATAACTGTCACGCGACCCAACGCGACCCCTCGCAAGCCCTAGTTTCATAAAATTGATCCCTGTCTTTGTTATGCGCAAGGGCAATTTTTAAATTCACAAGATTTTGTGGTAAAGAGTTTCAACTCCCCTCAGGTTGCGACAAAAACTCTCCCCGAGGACTCAAAATGTCCCTTGATCTCTCAATTTTCACTAAATTGATTCAAAAAATCTATTTCTCGCTACCAAACTTCCTAACCTTAACCCAAGATATGAAATAAAATTATTTTCAGAAGTGTTTGCTTGCTCCTTTGCCGCGTTCCACACTGTGTACAAAATGCCACAATAAATACGCAGTACAAAAACCATGTACAAGTCTACAGGTAATGAACATGTGCGTGCTCCTTACACTGAAATCTCTTCAAAAAAAGAACAAGTGAAAAGACCCTGCAAACACAGCAGAAAAACCCTCAAAGACATGATTTATTTTTGACAGGAATTCCGATCATCGAAATCACTGATGTCATTAACTTCCATTTTGACGACCCTGAAATGACCCTTCTGTTTCTCCTTCACTAGAACAGACCATGAAGGTTCACCACCATACAAATAGTACAAAATGACACCAACTTAAATACCTACACGTTACTCTACTTCATTTTTGATCCGGAAGGGTATTCAAACGGCAAGGACAACGACAACTATGGACCCTACTCTGACCCATCTCTTTCCCCTTGGATAAAGGAGAGAATGGAGGCAGACATGTACAAATCCTACCAGGTTTGAACACCAGCATGTTACTCTACTGATTTGCTGACCAGGAATGACAATCAAAGGGCAATTGAACGGCAAATTAGGAAGATCCAAACACCATTTCCATTTTGACGACCATTCTATCTCTCCTACTGTAGAACACACCATGAGGGCTCACCACCGTACAACTAGTACAAAATGACAACACCTCGAATACCTACACGTTACTCCTCTACTTCGATTTTGATTGGGAAGGGTATTCAAACGGCAATCAAGCGGCGTTTTGGAGCGGCGTTTTGAGCATCGTTTTGAGCAGCAGGAAGCCAGCAGCAAGCAGCAGCGTTTTGGAGCAGCAGGAAGCCAGCAGCGAGCAGCAACGTTTTGAAGCAGCCAGCAACCAGCAACCAGCAGCCAGCAGCCAGCAACCAGCAACCAGCAGCCAGCAGCCAGCAGCCAGCAGCCAGCAGCCAGCAGCCAGCAGCCAGCAGCCAGCAGCCAGCAGCCAGCAGCCAGCAGCCAGCAGCCAGCAGCCAGCAGCCAGCAGCCAGCAGCCAGCAGCCAGCAGCCAGCAGCCAGCAGCCAGCAGCCAGCAGCCAGCAGCCAGCAGCCAGCAGCCAGCAGCCAGCAGCCAGCAGCCAGCAGCCAGCAGCCAGCAGCCAGCAGCCAGCAGCCAGCAGCCAAAAGCCAGCAGCCAGCAGCCAGCAGCCAGCAGCCAAAAGCCAGCAGCCAAAAGCCAGTGGCTGCTGCGTTTCGACCAGCACGAAGCCAGCAGCGAGCAGTGGCGTTTGGAGCGGCGTTTTGGAGCAGCAGGAAGGAATCAGCCAGCAGTCAGCAGCAGCGTTTTGGACCAGCGTTTCGAACAGCAGGAAGCCAGCAGCAAGCAGCGGCGTTTTGAGTGGCGTTTTTGAGCAGCAGGAAGGAATCAGCCAGCAGTCAGCAGCGGCGTTTTGGACTGGCGTTTCAAACAGCAGGAAGCCAGCAGCAAGCAGCGGCGTTTGGAGGAGAGACAGCAACTAGCAACAGCAACTAGCAACAGCGGCTAGCAACAGCGAGGACTAGCAACAGCAAGAGCCACTAGCAATAGCAATAGCGGCTAGTAAGAGCAACAGCGACTGGGGAGAGCAACAGCAGTAGCAATAGCAACTACTAGCGAGAGCAACAGTGGCTAGTGAGGGCACCAGCAAAAGCAACAGCGGCTAGCGAGAGCATGGAAGGGCTATCCTTTGTGTACATCTATCTCTTTGGCGCCTTTCATCTTTGTCTTCCTTGTCCTCTAGCAGAGACAAGAAGCTAACAAGCCACTTGAGTAGCATAAAAATGGTTACGTTTTGAGCAGCAGGAGAAGCCAGCAATAAACAGCAAGCAGTGGCGTTTCAAGCTGCATTTTGGAGCGGCGTTTTGAGCAGCATTTTGAGCAGCAGGAAGCCAGCAGCAAGCAGCGACGTTTTGAGCGGCGTTTTGGAGCAGCAGTTTTGAGCGGCGTTTTGGAGCAACGCTTTGGAGGAGCAGCAGGAAGCCGGCAGCGAGCAGCAGCGTTTTGGAGCAACAGGAAGCCAGCAGCGAACAGCGGCATTTCCAGCGGCGTTTTGGAGCAGCAGGAAACCAGCAGCGTTTTGAAGTAGCAGGAAGCCAGCAGCGAGCAGCAGTGATAGCGTCTAGCGAGAGCGAGAGCAACAGCTAATAGCGAGAGCAACAGCAACAGCGACTAGCAAGAGCAACACCAACAGCAACAGCCGCAGCAACCAGCAACAGCGACTAGCAACAGCGACTAGCAAGAGCAATGGCGACTAGCGAGAGCAACAGCGACTAGCGAGAGCAACAGCAACAGCGACTAGCAAGCGCAACAGCAACAGCAACTAGCGAGAGCAACAGGGACTAGCGAGAGCAACAGCAACAGCGACTGGCGGAGTGGCGTTTTGGAGGAGCAGCAGGAAGCCAGCAGCGGCGTTTTGGGTGCGTTTTGGAGCAGCGTTTCAAGCAGTAGGATGCCAGCAGCCAGCAGCGGTGTTTTGCGGTTGGATTGCTGTTGTTGATTTGTTGCCATTGATTCATCCTGTGGATTCATTTTGATCGTTGTTGCTGTTGCGGATCTATAACAATATATGATAATTTAACAAAATGGGGTAAGTATCTATTGATGTAGAGAAAATAATAACAACAGAATAATATAACTTACATGCTAACCTACCCTATTGCCGTGTTGCGGGTCACCTGTGTTGCCATCTGCTCCCGTTGTTGATGCCGTTGATTCATTGATACGGTTGATACGGTTGATTTGTTGATACGGTCAATTCGTTGATACGGTCGATTTGTTGAGGATATCGTCAATTTGTTGATGCCGACGATTGGTTGATATCCGTTGTTCCTGTTCCGGCCCTATGAAAATAAGAAGAAAAACAGAATTTAGGAATGGATCATCGGCAATGTAGGATGTAGGCATCATTGTCTCTCTCTCTCTCTCTCTCATCCGTACCGTTTGCCACAGATTCGTTGTTGTCGTTTACCGTTGATTCGTTGTTGCCGATCGACTCACCAGGGAAGAAATTATTGTTGTTGCTGCTGCCGTAGATTTACAGGCTTCTTACTCCTTTGTCACAAAAAAATGGATCTTGATCCCGTTGATATATAGGCAATGTGTTGTCGGCGAAAAATACGGACTTTGTCGGCATCAAATTTGATCAGAAAAGCCGACGAAACGAAACGACGACCGAGGTACGAAATAATAGAGTCTTAGAATCAAACGCACCTCCACTACTTGAAAATCCTTAAGTGGTAAAAACGATACCATCTAAGGCCACAAACAAAAGAGGATAATCGGTTAGAAACAAGACATATCCAAAGACCTGACCAATAAGTGAACACCTGGATTTCTTAAGTATATTCAAAAGAATATACTTGATATCCTGTGAGGAAACTACTTATTGCAATCATGAAAACCAATACCGATTCTGAATGGGCCTCATTTATCTACCTACTCTCCTAACAAGTATACGCCCAATCAAACAAAACACTTAACCTCGTAAATGACCGATACCATCAAATGACCGATACAGTAAGACCGGACACGACGCTAATACAGCAACAACAGTATCGGTACGCAAATGGTAACAAATAACCCGGGGAAGATCTCTACCATGTAAAATACAGCAGAGAGTCCCGATACAGTGAGAATACCCAGTAAAATTAAGAGCCTCTCTTTGAGCTCCCATCTCTTTAAATTCAAACAATTCGTTATACCTATCCGGTCGATTTTTAGAGTAACAACAGGTTATAGAGCCCTTATACCTTCCACTAACAAGTGGATACCTTAAGCTACCTATCTCCGCCCCGTACAGCACCTCCACTGCCGGTTACAGCCAGAGTATACTTGGTACGGGACTCGGCGACGGGCTGTATCAATAGACCTCCCCCCGCTTCTTCCTTTCTCCTCCTCCTTACTTGCGTATCAAGGGGTGTATACAGATCCTTCTACCAAGAATCTTCTTCTGTAATACACAACCAAGCGCACGTATCAAGGGGTGTATCTACAGAACGTTCTACCAAGAATCTCCTTCTGTAATACACATAGACAATTCGATAACACCGACGCCGTTCGATCTTGCGTATCAAGGGGTGTATACAGATCCTTCTACCAAGAATCTTCTTCTGTAATACACAACCAAGCGCACGTATCAAGGGGTGTATCTACAGAACGTTCTACCAAGAATCTCCTTCTGTAATACACATAGACAATTCGATAACACCGACGCCGTTCGATAAATTGCAATAACGCCGGCGTCAACGACATCGCCATTCCCCGGTTAATTCCATCTAAGGACGACGATCGAACGATTACGACAACGTTAATACAAACTAAAGACCACCGCTGTCTTTAATGAAAGCCAATTGCATCGGACACGCTGATTGCAATACCCCATATTTTTATTCCACTTCCATCATCCCCATAAAGGACCATCGACGCCCATTTGATTGTGCTAAGCACTTCTTTACACCACAGACTGCAACTAATCCTTCACTAGTTGCTTTACTCACTACCACGTTGTCTTTTGACTTCTCAATATTTTGATAACCAACCACTTGCTCCGCGCAATGCCGAGCAATTCCAATCCTCCTTTCGGTCATCCCACGCACCTACGCTCGGTCATTTCGTCGGTTCCGCCAATTATCTTCTTCCGACGCGGATTACCCAAACAAAACATCCACTAAAGGAATCTCCCTCCGAGTCATCCGGAAAATTCCAACGGCTCCAACAACTTGGATTGAGTGGCAATACGAATTCCTTGCTCCTCCCATTCCACCATTTCTTTGTCTCCATCCGGTCATCGAATCACTTCTTCCTTCTTCGGAACATTCCTTTGGTTATTTCTGCACCTCCGAGGATCGTTCCGCGATAATCCATCACTTGCTTTGCAAAGCGCCGAGCAATTCCAATCAAACAGCAACCTCTATCCCTTTTACCTCCACGGCCTACATCATCGATCCCCGTCTCTGGCTACTTCGTCGGAACATTCTTCGGAATTTGGTCACCATCATGTTCCACCTTCTGTCCCAGCCAATTTTGGATGGACATTCAATCCTCAGAATGAAATTGCAACATTCCGCCGCTTGCCAAAATCAGTTCCCGCATCCCAGCCTCTGTCGTGCATTCAACTACTACCAGCTGAGGACACTGACCTTCCAAACGCCACTCTTGCATGCTTGCGATCGCTGGAATCCCCATGCCGTAACCAGATTTGCTCCACGCCACATCATCAGCCTGTCCTCCTGCGGCTCTCCAAACGACATCATAATGCACTGAAGATAAAGATGTATCACTTGTATGCCAACATCCTGTCAATGAATTGGTTTTACGATATTTTTGACTGAACTTTGCAACCGACTGCAACTTCCCCATCCATAGCTCGTTGCCTTACGACCATCATTCTTACGCCGTTGATTCGATTGTTGCCAAGCTCCTACCAATCTCCCTCAGATCGTATGGTGCCCTCCTATCGGTTATGTATCCTCTGTTGACAATCATCACCCCTCCGACATTCTTTGCTCTCCAACCAGCAAACCACTAGTTATTCTGAGATCTACATTCGATACATCACTACGCATTGTCGACTCCTACTACAAACAATCATGTCGATTTCTACAATTGGACCTACGCTCACTTAATCGTCCCCGTATTTTGATGATCAATCGTCTTCTACGACTCGATACTTCGTTAGCCATCCAATCGATACTCAAGCTACGTGTCAAGCAGTCCATACTCAGGTTGATTTCTCCAATCAAATCGAAAATTTCACTCAAGATCCTCCATTTCATTCGATCTGTACAATTTGTTCTAGGATCAAACCATTGACTCAATCATTCCGACCATCGGCTATCTTCTTTGGGCACTACGACTCTTGGTTATCCCTTTGCCATCCTATTTGGGGCACAAATTGTTTCTACAATCCTAGAGGCGATTCACGCCTTACTTGCGATTGGTAACTCTTCTATGATCAATCAATCGTCTTCAATGGCATTCACTCAACTTCTGCAATTTATCAATCGTATTCAGCACCCCACTGACTTCTACGATACAATCAATTCTTTGCTGTCTTCTACGACTTGATGTTTTGCTAGTCATCATACCGCTATCAAATCTATGGCTCACAACGATCACTGAGCACGGAATATTGTTGGAATGGCAACCTCTCTCCAACATACTCCTCGGGTTTTCTCTCTTACGAATACTTCTTCTGAAATTCCTCGGCTCGTGTTGATCATCCCCTTGATCACTCCGCCCGGCTTATGGTTTGTCCCTTGGTTCATTCCAATAATACCGACTGCCTTCCCTCCCACATTTGGATTTGTCTCCTCCATTCCGGCTGATACCATTGGGACGCAGTTCAAACTTCGTTTACGAATGGTAACGCTTCTACGATTTGACTCTACAATCAGCTCTACAATCGATTACCACACTCTGCTCCATGGATTTCTACGTTCTGATTCACATCCATCCGATACTACGATTGATCATCGGAACCGTATGGATCTGCCTCCTACAAATCACCATGTTCAATTGGTTCTATGCTTCAATCTACGACCACTCGATACGGTCTCTACCGTACGCACTCATATCGATTCTTTCTACGGCTTCATCCTATGATGACACGCATCTCCGATCAACCAATTGTCTTTGTTTCGGATCACTCCTCCTCCTTGGTGTCTCCTATTCTACAATCAGACCTCGCATCGAACAATCCACACCTTTGAATCCTTCTTGGATGCTAATCGCTTCCTATGACCGGCGCTTCAAGCTGAACTAACGCTTGGTCAAATCCGATTGTCTCCTTCTTTTCCACCAGTGCATCTTTCTCCCCTACTTGTGAATCAAGGGGTGTATGTCCTACGAAATAAGGCTTCTCCGTATAATCCACAACCATGGGATTTACTTAGACTGGTATCCAACCGATTCCTTGCAAGTCTTCTTTCCAATCATGGGCCACTACATGTTCCTTTGGTCCCACGACTCGATATATGTTATTACAATTTGATCCCAAGCCACCTCACAATAAATACTCAAGTTGCTTCCTACGACCAACTTCTACGATCGAGTCTTTTATGAGGCGATTCTCATTCCATAACCTAATCTTCCAAGCACATGAACATACGCTTCACCCCAGCATTGTTCAATCTCCTCAACTTTGGATCATCGATTCTCCAATCAATTGATTATCTATGACTGACCCTATCCTACGCTTGGTATTGATCCATGTCAACATACGTCCCCCTTCGTCGACGTTTGATTGCTACATTAGACAATCCTTCACCTACAATTGGTAACTCTTCCACAATCAAGTCCCGGCTCAGTTGATACTCAAGACTCCTTCAACACTTCGATTAATCAATCCTCAATGTCTTGCTTCATCTCCATGTCAATCCTCTTCTACTGAGACCCGCATTAACTTGATCCGTCCTTATGTTGGAATCAATAGATTTCTCTACCAATCATATCGTTCGAACTCCCATCTACTGGAACAACTGCATTCAATTGGTTACACTGACACCACACACCATCAACTCTATTTTTTACATTCGACTCTATCCTACAATCCTTCGTTGATTCCAATCCTCCTATCTCCTCAAGGATCTGAGTCTCTCAACGTTCTACGCTTTGATTCTATGATCACATCGATTCCTACAACCTAGCAATCGTATTTGCCAATCAAATGCCATTGCTGTGGCTACAAAATTGATGCTCAAATAAATATCCATGACTTGATACCATTCTGGTTCTGGATACCGCTTTGATCTCAATCTTCCATTCCATCAAACCTACCATCAATCCCTCGATTACGATTAGCAACCCTTCCATGATCAATCAACTCTCTCCGTCGACTGACAATCTTTTCTCCTAGATATGATCTTCAATCCTTGAATTGCTATTCGCCTTGCATTCCTCCAGACCAATACTATTCTACGACAAGTCAACCGTTGGTACAACCTTCGATAACTTCTGTCACTTCCTTTGATAACGCGGACACCATCTTCCAAGGACACCGATGATCTATCAATCGTATTCAACATTCAACCGGCTTGTGCGCGTTTAATTCTCTGATTCGACAAGTTTCACCTCCATCGACAATCTCGGACTCCTTCACTCGATGCAACTATCGATGATTTGGCTCTATCTTCATTTGATCCAACTTGACTTGTTCTATCTATGCTCAATCAGCCCCTGCTGGTATCGGTATGACCACAAGACTTTTGCGACTTGATGTCCTCTATCCTGAGCACATATACATGCATAACTCAAGTCCAATCAATGCACAAGGACTCCGCACATCGATACCCATCATGCATCGACCTCCCATCCGTCGAGATCTTATCTCCAGAGACTTCTCCTCCAGTCCAATTGATACAGTTGATCCCTTCTTCTCCACATATGATCCTTTCAAGGATACGTCAACCTGATTCAGGCTGACGCAATCGACTTTGATTCTCAACAAAGCATTCACGCCGTTGCCTTCCTACGACACTCAATCGTATTCCACACTCAACCGATTCCTACGATTCAATCCCTTCGTCGGCGCTTGATATTTGATCCTGGAATCAATAGATCTTCTTCCTACCAAGTCAGAAATGAATCCCCTCCGATTCCATTTGTTTCTACAACATGCCTCTTTGAGATTCTACGATAAGCCAATCTCATCTTCGCAAATATGACTCCCATCTGTTGCGATCCAAAATCAATCCACCTCATCAGTAATCGACTCGCTTGATTCTATTTGACAATTGAATTGAACCTAAGACTACATCCAATTTCAATATTGATTCCTGCGATCTCCAATTGAATTCTTTCCTACGCTTGATATGGCATGAGCTCTACAATACATCTTACAATTCACCAATTGCCCACTTATGATCGATTCCTTCCCTCAGTCTCTTTGCTTTTCTACGAGTCGTCTTGAACCAGTCAATCCAATCCTCGACGTTTAACTTTATCCTACGTTTAATCGATCTCTCCACCAAGTATCCCATTCGAATTCCATACTCGCTCTCGGAACTATTATTTATCCCCTCCGTGATATCCGGCACGCATATGATCATACACTCCATCCAAGCGCATCTTTTCTTCTCTCCAACTTTGGATCCCACTATGATTGATTCCTTCAATTCTACGATATTATTGATTCCTACAATCTATCAATTGCATTTGACACTCAATCGGTTTCTACAACACGATCAATCTATCGCTGTCTCCTGTGATAACCATTGATTTCCTCCCCATCAACGTTCGATTTCTCTTCTTCCCCACGATTTACGATTGATCGATACTCAACATGTTTCCAACCTGATTCTAAGATTAATTCCGGTTAATTGACTCATTGACTGACTAATCGACTCCGTCAATTTTGCAACCAACGCATACTCAAGAACCTCTCCCTCAATGCTACTCCCATTCTACGGTCACCATTTCCCAATTCAATAGATTCATATTCCTGGAGTCATCAACCCCGCTGATGATCTAACCAAACCATTAGGATGGATCTTGCACACCCAACATACAAGATACATCATGGGACACTGCCAAGGTTAAATCATTCAGAAATATACACTTGGACAATTGTTTTGATTGATCTCATATTGAAATTGCGTCGATTCGATACCAGGTTAAATAACCAACTCCGGCTTGATTCAAACAAAGTATACACCGACAGTAATCCAACATCGAGTGACCGTGTTGGATCAAGGGGTGTGTTGTCGACGAAAAATACGGACTTTGTCGGCATCAAATTTGATCAGAAAAGCCGACGAAACGAAACGACGACCGAGGTACGAAATAATAGAGTCTTAGAATCAAACGCACCTCCACTACTTGAAAATCCTTAAGTGGTAAAAACGATACCATCTAAGGCCACAAACAAAAGAGGATAATCGGTTAGAAACAAGGCATATCCAAAGACCTGACCAATAAGTGAACACCTGGATTCCTTAAGTACGGTATATTCAAAAGAATATACTTGATATCCCGTGAGGAAACTACTTATTGCAATCATGAAAACCAATACCGATTCTGAATGGGCCTCATTTATCTACCTACTCTCCTAACAAGTATACGCCCAATCAAACAAAACACTTAACCTCGTAAGTGACCGATACCATCAAATGACCGATACAGTAAGACCGACACGACGCTAATACAGCAACAACAGTATCGGTACGCGAAATGGTAACAAATAACCCGGGGAAGATCTCTACCATGTAAAATACAGCAGAGAGTCCCGATACAGTGAAAATACCCAGTAAAATTAAGAGCCTCTCTTTGAGCTCCCATCTCTTTAAATTTAAACAATTCGTTATACCTATCCGGTCGATTTTTAGAGTAACAACACAATGGATGCAGATTTATTGCTTTCAAGACGTATATGTGTGTGTGCACCCAAACAACAATATCTATCCAGCAATTCCTCTCTCCTCCAATGCCGTCCAATTCTTTTTTCAGCCAAGTCAGTTATTTCAGATTAAAATATCTCGAGCCTGAATTCCCTGCCTAGTGATCATTGCTGATCAGTTCAATGGGATCCCGCGTTCTCGGACAGAGTGCTTTATCGTACGAGTACGGTAAAGCAACTCTGCTCAAGATAAGTGTGGTAAGATTATGAAGGGAAAGAGTACGACAAAAAAATCACACTGTAAAATCACACCACTGTAAAATCACACTGTAAAACCACTTTTCGGTGTGTGTGTGTGTGAGAGAGAGAGAGAGAGAGAGAGAGAGAGAGATTTTTTGTCACGAGGTAGAAAAAAATTACTTTTCACTGTGTGTGTGTGTGTGTGTGTTCGAAAGAAAAAAAATCGATACTTAACCTGTGAGATCTAATGCAGTAAATATAGAACAATGAACAATGATTTTACTTTCTTGATTAAGTTGATAACGTTAAGTAAATAATATCGCGCAGCGCGCGCGTTTTGAATATAGAATAATAAAGAATAGTGCCCTGATTTTTTAGTTAACGTTCTCAACGTGTGATACAGTGAGATCTTACATCATGTACCGTTGATAGTGAGATTTTTCATGTGCCGGTGCTGGTAGCATTCTACAACAGTAGCTTTCTACACCATTTTTGTACTAGATAATTTTTGGTATTGAACTTGCGTAGCTTTCTACACCAGTAGCTTTATACACAATTTTTGTAATAGATAATTTCTGGTAACACATTTGTGTAGCATCCTACGACAGTATCTTTCTACACAATTTTTGTAATAGATAATTTCTGGTATTGAATTTGCGTAGTTTTCCACAACAGTAGCTTTCTACACCATTTTTGTACTAGATAATTTCTGGTAACGCATTTGCGTAGCATTCTACAACAGTAGCTTTATACACGCTTTTCGTACTAGATAATTTCTGGTATTGAATTTGCGTATCTTTCTACGACAGTAGCCTTCTACACCATTTTTTTACTAGATAATTTCTGGTATTGAATTTGCGTAGATTTCTACTACAGTAGCTTTCTACACCATTTTTGTACTAGATAATTTCTAGTAACGAATTTGCGTAGCATTCTACGACAGTAGCTTTCTACACAATTTTCTTACTAGATAATTTCTGGTATTGAATTTGCGTAGTTTTCCACAACAGTAGCTTTCTACACCATTTTTGTACAAGATAATTTCTGGTAACGCATTTGAGTAGAAATCTACAGCAGTAGCTTTCTACACAACTTTCGTATTAGATAATTTCTGGTAACGAATTTGCGTAGAAATCTACAGCACTACCTTCCTACACGATTTCACCACCATTATCCCTTCCAAAAAGTGCTCTTTTCGTAGATATGTGTCTAGGTGTATTATGATAGTAGTAGTAGTAATGTAGGTATGATAGTAATGACTTCTGTTGGGGTGGTGAAACATTTTTTTGTACAATTCATGTCAACAATCATGGAACAGCGTTTCAGAATTCTCTAACCGGAACGGCGTTGCAGGCTTTGTGTTCGAAGCATGTTTAAATTTGAAATCTCAAAATGAATGTTACTGGGTGTTAAAGAAGTGGTTGGAATATCTCAAATTTGCAATTAAAAATTAGAAAATCAGATAATTTTAGTGATTACTCTATGCATATTGTTCCTGTTATGGATAGATGAATCATGAAAGAAACAGAAGTGAGTTTTGTGTCATAGTTTGTGTGACACAAACTAATGAGTGCATTTGGGTACTGGATTTGGAGGAAAAATACACACTAATTTTTGGTGATTAGTCCATGAATGTTGCTGGTCCTGTTATGGATAAGATGAATCATGAAAGAAACAGAAGTGACTTATCTGTCATAGTTTGTGTGTCACCACCTAATGAGTGCATTTGGGTCCTGGATTTGGAGGAAAAATATACACTAATTTGCAATTAAAAATTAGAAAATCAGATATTTTTGGTGATTAGTCAATGAATATTGTTCCTGTAATGGATAAGATGAATGATGAAAGAAACAGTAGTGATTTATCTTTGATAGTTGGTTGTGTCACAAACTAATGAGTGCACTTGGGTACTGGATTTGGAGGGAAAAATAGCACACTCATTTGCAATTAAAAATTAGAAAATCAGATATTTTGGGTGATTAGTCCATGAATATTGTTCCTGTAATGGATAAGATGAATCATGAAAGAAACAGAAGTTAGTTATGTGTGATACTTTGTGTGTCACCACCTAATGAGTGCATTTGGGTACTGGATTTGGAGGAAAAATACACACTAATTTGCAATTAAAAATTAGAAAATCAGATATTTTTGGTGATAAGTCAATGAATATTGTTTCTGTAATGGATAAGATGAATCATGAAAGAAACAGAAGTGAGTTATGTGTGATAGTTTGGTGTGTCACAAACTAATGAGTGCATTTGGGTACTGGATTTGGAGGGAAAATACACACTAATTTGCAATTAGAAATTAGAAAATTAGATATTTTGGGTGATAAGTCAATGCATATTGTTCCTGTAATGGATAAGATGAATCATGAAAGAAACAGAAGTGAGTTTTGTGTCATAGTTTGTGTGACACAAACTAATGAATGCATTTGGGTACTGGATTTGGAGGGAAAATACACACTAATTTGCAATTAAAAATTAGAAAATCAGATATTTTTGGTGATTGGTCAATGAATATGGTTCCTATTATGGATAAGATGAAAGATGAAAGAAACAGAAGTGAGTTATATGTGATGGTTGGTGTGTCACAAACTAATGAGTGCATTTGGGTACTGGATTTGGAGGAAAAATATCGGGTAATGACTCTCAAAGTTTTTGGTGCTGTGCATGAATATATTTCTCATGACTCATCTGATGCATATTGGGAACAAGAACATTGCCACACATAATGCTGAAAATGTTGTGGTTTGTGTCTCCAAATGACACACAAGAGGGTATTTTTGTTGCAAATCCAGGGCACAAACTGACTTATTGGGTAATGACTTACAAAGTATCCGGTCCAGGCCATGAATGATTTTTTCATGACTCCTATGATGCATATCAGTAACAATATTGCCCCACAGATTGCTGAAACTGTTGTGGTTTGTCTCTCCAAATGGCACACACAAGAGAATATTATTGGTGCAAATCCAGGGCACAAAATGACTTATTGGGTAATGATAGGCAACGTATGAGGTCAAGTCCATAATAGGAAGAACATTTACTTTGTATAATCCAATCACCAAAACGTACTATAATGAGTGTCAAATGAAAATAATTCATAAGTTGCTTAATTGAAATGGAGGTGCTGTTTTTTAATTATTCTCAGACAAAAAAAGGGTGCGGATATTACCAGTACTACTAGTTGTAGCTAATATTGCATGCAAAAAGGTATATAGTTGGGTACTGTGCAAAAAGTGTACGTAGGTATGTACCATACTGACCCAAGGGAGTTTTGAACCACTGACTGGCTACCAGATTCTACAGATGGGTTGGGGATTTAGATACATAACCTTTGTGTAATCACAATTTCCTCTTTGAAAAAATTATGGCGCGGGAGGGGTGGCGTGCACTCGTACATGCTTTACTTATATAGAAAATAAAGGCCATGCACAAGCCAGGCACATGGAAGAAGTCAGGGTGCATAGCACACACAACACACACAAAACCACACACACATGAAAAACTGTATACACACGGAACCACCACACAAAACGCAACACATGCTTCTTGGTTGGCACAGTTTTTTTTGAAGCAGGGAAAATGAATGTTGTCCGACAGTCACGAACAATGGAACAACGGAACAACCGAACAACGGAACAACAGAACAACAAAGAAGAAACACTAGTCAGTGACAATACCAGCAATTTGTTGGAGATTCTTATTATTTTCCTTCTGAATCCGATTCGTTGAGAGTCTGATTCAAAGGCTTCTGAAGAACAGCAACGCTGCGTTAGTGTGTTAGTAGACAAACGATTGTACTCTACGCGTGACAATTGTGTTTGGATACTTTCGGCAACGGATAATCGGACTACAGGCGAAGCTAGAGAAACGCCAGATCCCTTCCTGCTGTGACTTATTCAGATTTCAGCGAGACAGACCTTAGTATGTAGATTACAAGTAGTTGGTAGCAACTAGTGTGAATTTTGGGATATAAATCAGTTGAATGTTAAAAGTATGAGATAAAGTGAAATCTTGCCGAAATGCAAGATATCTCTTTTATTGAGATGAATACGTTGCAACTGCTGTTGCGTAGTGATGAGATTACTCACTGATTATTTCCGTACATGTATTGGTCGTTGACCATATATATCTGTATGCATGTATATGTATTGTGTGAGAATCACACGCCAACGGTTTTCTTCTCTTGTTCCGTTAAGGAAGACTTCATGATATGTTTATCATTAAGGTCAGGAATTGCTCCCATAGCTCGTGTGATATTTTATGAAATCAGAGTTTGCTCACCGAAGAACAATGGCAATACTGTAAAACAGGGATTGCTCACCGTTGATGCGCAATGGGAATCGATGCGCCGTGGGAATCGATTACTTTGGTTGATACGGGACTCATTGATTCGTACGAATAGGATATCTACCATCTGGTAGCTTTGTTACTTCTGGTAACGAAAGGAATTTAATACTCCCCATGTCTCCTTGTGAAGGGTCATCACGCTCTACATGATGCTTCCATCATCTTGGAGAAGGTCGCCGGTATTACCACAGAAGTGGAAGATGGTCCTGAGCAGTGGATACACAACTGAGTGTCCCCAATGCTTGGTGAGAATGTCTGCACAGTTATCCTTACCTGGGATGTGCATCATTAAAATGAAGCCTCTTGCTATCATGCTTCGTACGTAGTGAAACAATAGAATGTTGTGACGCTTGTGCAACCTTGCATAAGGGAAGGTTGACGTTTGGATCATCTTTTCGTTGTCACCCCAAGAGTAGGAGATATCATGGACTCGTGTTCCGAGGTATCGGAATGAGTGGCGTAGATCGACGATTTGTTCAATGCAAGTTCTACCTGCAACAAATTCAGCTCCAAAGGTGGCTGTTTCCGTAGTAGACTGCTTCTTCGAGAACCACATCATGGGAGTCTTGTTCGCGAAATGAAGAATGCCGGTTACAGCCTTACCACTGAGAATATCATGCATGAGGTTGGCGTCATAGAAGTGTGTTAACACTACTGTCTTTCCAAGCGGTGCAGGAGCGTCGTCGGGTAGCTCTTCAGAATGCTCCCCATAGACGGTGTTGGACCAGTCGATGGTGTCGGGTTTAGTCAATATAAAATCGGGTGGTTCCACACGGAATCTGCTTTTAAAATGTCTAAACTTGGAGATATATCCATAGATACGTTTTGCACGTTCAAGGTGCCCATCTCGTGGTTGAGCTCTGAAACTAGAGAGTGTCATCACGGCTGTTTGTACGTCGAAACGCCCAATAGCAATGATCCATTGGAGTGAACCGATCATACTTTGGTATTTCTGTATACCAGTTTCTTCGAGAAAGGCTGAGGAGTCCAATTCGGGATGATTGTTCTCTGCAATGGGTGATTGGAACCTAGTGCTAGGTTTGCATCCGAACATTTGTTCGTAAGATGCTTCCATCTTTTCCATGATTTTTATGGGATTCATGCATAGAACACCATGCGCGTCGCGCTCAAATTCCGCAACCTAGGTGAAAGTTCATAGGTTCGGATCCCTTCAGTTTGAAGTTATACGGTGACGACTGCAATATGTTCAAGAAGGAATTGCGATCTGCCATGCAGAGACATAGGTCATCGACATATGTGCATATAAGTTCATATACGCGTTCACCATGCTTGTTCGTTCCAGGCTTGAGGAATATTTCCGGTTCTGCGCGGGATCTTTCGAAGCCGAGTTCAATGAGACAAGCTGCGAGTAAGTCTCCAAAGCACTTGCCTGAAAACCTGAGGCCATACAGTGCTTTGTAAATGATCAACAGGTGACCTTCCAGCGATCCGAATTCGGGACCTGCCTTGATGCATACTTTCTCGCAGGTAACTGCTTCTAGGTAGGCATTACCTATGTTGGTACCCCATGCTTCCAAGTCGTTCAGTTCAGCTAGGAATAGGCACATACGTAGGCCGCGGAGAGATACGACACCTGCGTAAACACTGTGGATAGGGGCCTCAGTGAGATTACCGTTTGCAACGAGACGAGCCTTGTGTCTACCGTCGTGCTTGACAGCATATATCATGTGTACCTTGATCTGTTGGAATCCGGGGGGAATGGAGCTTGTCTTGTACACGCCTTTATCAATGAATGTATTGTATTCATTGAGTTGTGCCATTTCCAGAGTGGTAGCATCTTCCCATTTGGTGTTTCCGTTGGCTTCATCAAATCGGAGGGCTTCTTCGTGGTTACGAGGTACTTTGAATCCGTATTGGTACTGCGGAGTTGTACGGAAAGAACGTAGTTTGGCTTGGTGCACTAGTCGATCAAGTTTCTTGGTTCGTCGCGCTAGGTTGGTGATTCGCTTGAGGCGTTTCCAACCCGGGAGGTCAAGCAAGTTGTTGTCTTTCCCATATTTTGCAACGGTGACCGGGTCATCAGCCGCAATGTTGGCTAGAGGTTCATATGTGCGTTCCATATTTTCCCATTCAATCCAAAGGTTATACTTGGAACCTTTGTATTGAGGATGCTTGTTATCCAGCGGACCTTGGTGTCCTAGGATGCGGCGAAATGACCAAAGTTTGCCGTCTTCTTGGGTTGAATCACGATGGATGTAATTCATGACATCATTGTATGCAATGATATCATTGAGTTCGTCATCAGAGTGTTTGCACTTGAACTTGATGAAGTCTTTGTTGCGTTCAAGACTGTCTTCTACATCGACGATGGTAAGACGCTTCCGGGTGCCATCGGGGTTGGTTACAAGGAAGGATCGTCCTTGTAGATCGGCAATCGGGACCGTAGGAATGGTAATTGGTTTACCCTCATCGTCAAATTGTGCATTGCCTTCTTCGTCGGTAACAACTACCTGTGATGGGTCTACTGAAGGAGTAGCGGGGTTGGTGTGTGGAGTTGTGACGTCACTAACATCAAAGTATGCTAATTCCGGTGGATCAAAATCATCTTCAGTAAGGAGAACGCCATCGGATGTCTTGCTGAAGATGTGTGTCGTAGGGGGACCATCAAAACTCTCCCCATAGTTGTTAGGGAGTGGAGAAGGGGACCAGCTTGGGCTGTCATCGACCTTCTTATAAAGAAAGCTCGGTAACAAGGGGTGGGCGGGTGGTTGAAGAATTGGTTGAGTGCCAGATGCGTGGGGCGTAGTACCTGGTTGTTCGTTGGGTACAGATGGGATGGTGTCATAGGCAGTGTCAGAATCAGCGGGTGAAACGCTAGGTGGAACTGAGTTGCCTGGTTTTGTAGACGCGTCAATGGGTTTACTCTGAGTGGTATGCTCCCCATGTTTGAATGCTGGAGCTTCTCCAGTGGCGTATAAACGGGGCAAGGAATCCTTGGCGTTACGCCATTTGATGAAACCATCATCAGTGAATAGGCCTGCGCGTTTGTTACGAGACTCAGGTGTAAGAGCAGAGCAAACACCGGACCGGTCAAGTAACTTGTTGGTAACGGGATCCCAGATTCGGAAGCAGAGTCCATTGCCAACATGTTCGGCGATGCCGACGAAGTGACCTAGGCGTTCGGTAGACTGGGTACCGAAAGGGGAGTCGTTGGTTTTGAAATACACAGGTTCAAACCAGAAGAAACTGGCGTATGCGCTGATGTTGCCAAGTGTGCTGGTAGCAATGAAGACCGGTTGTTTATCTGACAGCGTAGGATCAGAAATAACATTGAGGAGACCAGCGACGTATGTCATGCACAGTAGCCATAGATGTGGTGGTGTGCCTGTATGATCCATTACACGATTGACAATGCGCTTGAACGTTTGGTATCGACGTTCGAATTGATTCTGGTGTTGGTGATAAGGTTCACTTTGCCAGAGTCCAATCCATAGCATTTTTAGGTAATCGACGACCTTTTTACTGGATTGATAGTTACCGTGGTCGCAAAGGAGGCGAATTGGCCTGCCCCATTTCCGAACAAAGTTCTGGAAGCAAGATAGAAAATCGCCGGTGGTACGCATCTCTTCAACTGTGTATAATATGTGACTTGCGGCCGAAGAAGATCTGAGCAATCTTGGAGCCACCATCAATTGCTGGGACATCCGGATAGACAGCATCGGACATGACATCATCATTGAAGGGTCGAACGTTCATGGCCGGTTGTGGGGAATGAAAACGTTTGAAAATGTTTCCATCAGGGCTAACCGCCAATGAACCATATTGGGTTGAGTTTTCAAACGTGGCCTTGATGCGATCGGTGGAAACCCAACAAAAGAAAGGTTTCAGGGATAGGTAGTCATGTTTGTTGGGGTATCTCTCGCGGGGCGTAGCCGCAATACGTGTAGTATCACTGGCAGTACAATCCGTCGGAAACGCAGTGACTGTCCCAGAGGCTTCAGGTAACGTGCAGCATGCGAGACGTTCTTGATGAATGTAGTCCGTGGGAGTAAGCCAAAAGGAGCGATCTTTGGTCCTATGATCATCAATAGGAAGGAAGGGAGATCAAGTGGAATGGCTGGAATACGAACTGAGGGACGTGACCGTGGATGAGTCGGGGGATACAGAGATATCCAATCCTTCAAGACAACATGGGTTTCCATATTCGTCGTAATCGGCATAAGGGAGTTGCTGTGGCTGAGGAGGATATTTCTGGAGAAATTGCTCATCTTTTGCACTGATGGTGGTATTGAGAACAGATGGGTCCCAATGCTTATCGGATGTCATGATAACATGTGGGAGTGTGTCAAACTCAATAGTCGTGTACTTTCGCATCGCAAGGTATGGTAAACCGTGTCGTATGCTAAGAGGCAGTGCATATCCATCGGAGGTGGTGATGACCTGTCCTCCGCCCGCTTTGATGGATGTGTCGTCGACAGTGGAAAAATATGCTTCCATCTGGCCGGAGGACAATATAGAAGGGTGTCGTCCTGTATAGGCACATTCATTGAAAATGAGGATGACGGGGCCTCTGTTCGATATGGAATAGGCTCCGCATGTAGCAATGGGGATATTCTGTACCTGGTGATTGTTAATGCCGGTGACATTGACATATCGTGGTGGGATATCCTTGGAGATGAGGCATGCATCATTGCCGATGATGCAACCATTTGCGCCGCGATCGACCATGGCAAAACCAGGACTAGTAACTGTAGTTTTGTGTATGCGGTATGTGTACGACGTTACTGGACTATCGTTAGGAAAGGTGAGATCTTCGTCAGGATTATACCACTGGTGAAAATTGGCGGAATATGATGATGTTCCTACAGGTATTTGGGTGTCACCATCCTTTTTGTACTGAATGTCAGGGTTTTCGGAAAGGAACCGAGCGGGATGCGCGGGTGACACGGAAGACTTGAGGGGTCGCTGGTCATTGGATGAAGAGGTTGTTGATTTGTATACACCTAAGGATGCATGGAAAACACCTCTACAATCATTTTCCACAGCAGGATGTAGATCTGCTGCTGAATTGGCATGCTCATCTTTGGTCGAAGTATCGTCTTCTCGAAATGATACCGAATGTCCATGTTGATATGCCTTCTGGGTAATGGGTTTGACACTGTTGGGGTCCGGTTGGTCCTTGTTAAGTAAGTCGTGTCAGTAACGATGCAACCACATGATTTTCTTGCCTTCTGGAGAAAAACTAAGCCAACTCTTCATGTCCTGACGTGACAGGGCCTTCCATATGTTTGTAGGCAGCCGTGTGGTAGGGTCAGGGGTACGTCCAGCCTTAAATACCGCATAATCTTGATAGTCTCCTTCAAATTCGATAGGGAGAGCATAGTCATCATGGTTTTGGCTTTGTTCAGAGGAGAAATCATGAACGTGTGCACGTACAGTCGACCGAGGAGCAGACATTGCGGACTGGGAATCAAGTCGAGTTGCTTCGAGTAAAAGCGTGATTTTAAGTTCGTGGACAGCAGCGGCTTCGGCGACCGCATCCGTCACGGTGCTATTCGTCCCACCTGGATCCTTGACTTTGGCAAACTGTTCACTTAGCTGAAAGCTGGAATAGCATGCCTGACATAATGCTGATTTTGCAGTATGGTACTCAAGGGGCTTGTTGGGAGGACGGAGCTTATTGAGGTGATTTAATTCATCAAACCAATGTGTAATGAATTTCACTTTGGATTCCTTCCAATTGTTGAGATTCAACTTTAGCAACGCTTGTAGCTGAGTCGAATTGTCATATACCTTGGCTTTTGATTTGCTGTGAAGGTTTACGAAATCGAAGTATGCCTTGCGTCCATCACGAGTGGTAGAATGACTGTGTACACACGATGCAGAAAGGTCGCTTTTGAAGACTTCCAACATTAGTACCCAGAAGAAGGCACACTGTTTGACGAAGAGGTCACGGGTATAACCCAGAAGCGTAGCTGGAGGCCAAGGTTCATCAAGGAATGTCTCTGTGTTGATGTCGTATGCCTCGAGTTTAGCTTTGAAACCAACTGAGCCAGTGTTCGAATCTTGAGTCATTCGTGAGGGGCGTAAAGGACTTTTCATCCCGTGCTTTTCGGCACCAAGATTCGTACTTTACCTGCTGAGGTGACTTTTTGTTACTTCCCGCCGGAGGAGGCGGTGGGTTCAGAGCAGATTCGTTACGCAAGCGTTGGGCACGTTCTTCGCGGAATGACTGGAATTCCCTATATGTATATGATTTTACATCCTTCCAATTTCTCTCGTCTTCTTCTAGAACAACATCGTCTTCTTGTAGATTGATAGCGAAATCCGCAAGTGCTTCTATGCTCCTTTGAATGGATCAAGGGATATGCGTTGGTAGTCCTCCCTCAGTATAGGTAAGCTCGCGTGCAAAGTCCGGTTCGATAAGTGCGTCGAGGAACGCCTTCCACTCGCATAATCCGCCTTCCTTGAGAGCTAAACACAACTTGCTATTAGTCTCACTTGTTACGTTGAGTAGGGATACGAGTATCTTCCTCATATCAGTATCAAAACTGGGAAAGTGGTTGGTAGTGGTAACTTTCGGCGTCATTCTTCTCTTCGCCCCCAAATGCATTGCCGGGCATCGTCGGTATGTTCGGCATCTGTGATGATTCCGATCCTTTGAAGGAATTGCGCTGTGACTGAGAATGAGAACTGCTTTGTGTACGATGTGCGATTGGCATATGCCAGCGTAGGGATTGTATTCAATTCCGTTCCTGTTCCTTTTGTGTGCAAGCCCTCTTAGAGCTTGCGACTGTTAATCTATTATTTTCCTTCTGAATCCGATTCATTGAGAGTCTGATTCAAAGGCTTCTGAAGAACAGCAACGCTGCGTTAGTGTGTTAGTAGACGAAACGATTGTACTCTACGCGTGACAATTGTGTTTGGATACTTTCGGCAACGGATAATCAGACTACAGGCGAAGCTAGAGAAACGCCAGATCCCTTCCTGCTGTGACTTATTCAGATTGCAGCGAGACAGACCTTAGTATGTAGATTACAAGTAGTTGGTAGCAACTAGTGTGAATTTTGGGATATAAATCAGTTGAATGTTAAAAGTATGAGATAAAGTGAAATCTTGCCGAAATGCAAGATATCTCTTTTATTGAGATGAATACGTTGCAACTGCTGTTGCGTAGTGATGAGATTACTCACTGATTATTTCCGTACATGTATTGGTCGTTGACCATATATATCTGTATGCATGTATATGTATTGTGTGAGAATCACACGCCAACGGTTTTCTTCTCTTGTTCCGTTAGGAAGACTTCATGATATGTTTATCATTAAGGTCAGGAATTGCTCCCAGTAGCTCGTGTGATATTTTATGAAATCAGAGTTTGCTCACCGAAGAACAATGGCAATACTGTAAAACAGGGATTGCTCACCGTTGATGCGCAATGGGAATCGATGCGCCGTGGGAATCGATATGCCGTGGGAATCGATTACTTTGGTTGATACGGGACTCATTGATTTGTACGAATAGGATATCTACCATCTGGTAGCTTTGTTACTTCTGGTCACGAAAGGAATTTAATAATTCTATTTGTTTCTGGTCTTTCTTTCTTTTATTTTTATTTTCTTTTTTTCTGGAATGGAACAACAATCAAACACACCAACAAGGGAAAGAACGACACTCAAAATGGAACAATGAATTTAAAAAAAAGGAACGGCAGAATGGAACAACAGAACAACAGCAGTGAGTGACAATGACGGCAATTTGTTGGAGATACTATTTGTTTCTGATCTTTCTTTCTTTCATTTTTATTTGTATTGAAATAGAACAACAATCAAACAAACCAACGAAGGAAAGGAGGGCACTTAAAACAGAACAACCAATGAAACAGAACGGAACAATGGAACGGAACAATGGGACAGAACAACAGAATGGAACAACATAAAAGTTCACACAACAAAAACTGTACACACACGGAAGACTGTACATACCCAAATTCAAAACCACACAAAAAGCAACACATCCTTCTTGGTCGGCACGGTATTTAAAAAAATGAAAAGCACGGAAACAACGGATTGGCAATGAAAGAAAGCAATGAGAAACACTAGTGAGTGACAATGACAGCAATTTGTTGGAGATTCTATTTGCTTCTGATCTTTCTTTCTCTTATTTTTATTCTTCAGGAACAGCAAACCAACAAAAGGACATAAGAAGGACAAAGGGATGAAACAGAATGACAAAACGGAACGATCAAACAGAACAGAACAGCGGAGCGAGGCAAGTGTTCGCTAAATTGTGCAAGAAGGTACAACAAGCGTTAAGAGAAGATCCCGAAACGGGCAAAAATTTGGAGAAAATGATGCTGGAAAGATTCAAGTCAGAAAAAAACCCTACTGTATCAAAAGATGGTGGCACTGTTGCCAGTAGTCTTGCTGAAGAGGAAAATGAGGATGACAACTATATTGATCCTGTATTGATGCAATTGCTTGACAAAATGGAGGAAGTTTAGGCATTGTTTTCAGAATTGTTACTGTTCATTGTGTCAGTCCATTCACTAATTCGATGCAAGTGGGTTCACACCTACATTAGTACGACACGGGTAAATCTACGGGAGAGTGATTAGGGTAAAAGGTACATATCTTACATACATTGCATACCATGGTTGCAAATAGTAGATTGTGTGACACAAATGATTAAAATGTACGGAAGGGAGTACTCATACCTATCATACATATTTTGCATATGATACTACTAGGCAAATTCTTCACCCGAATAATTCAACTGTAGTGGTAGGTAGTCGCAAGCGATGATATTAAATTTTAAGGGTCGTGTGTCGCGAGCAGAAATATTAAATTATGGGTAGTGTCTCGCAAGCACTAATGTTAAATTGTACTGGTTGTGTGTCGCAAGCATAGGAGATACATTTTAAAGGGTAGTGTGTCACAAGCCCAATTATTAAATTATAGGGCTAATGTGTCACAAGCTACGGAGATAAATTTTAAGGGTTATGTGCCGCAAGCACTAATGTTAAATTTTACTGGTTGTGAGTCATGATCTTGCGTATTTAATTTTAGTAGGTGTGATTCACGAACGTACGGGTAGTTTATATTAAAAATTAATAATAATTATTCATGACCCAAGGAAAAAAATAATTGTGAGCCAGGGGTTAAGAGTTAGAAAAATGAGCATGATACAAAGCTACCGGATCACAGGGGGGGCCTCGGTTGTGAGTCATGACCTTGCGTATTTAATTTTAATAGGTGTGATTCGCAAACGTACGGGTAGGTTATATTAAAAATTAATAATAATTATTCATGACCCAAGGGAAAAAAATAATCGCAAACCAGGGATTGAGAGTTGGAAAATTGGGCATGATACGAAGCTACTGAATCACAGGGGGGGCTCGTGTTAAAATTACACACAAGCAAGGGTTGCGAAAGTACCTTGCAACAAAAAAAAAGGGTCGCGGGACAGTTATCGGACGAAGGTCTCACAGGTCAAACTTCAAGTTCTGCTATGTTCCTCCCCTGACCTATGAGTGCGAATTCACTTAAAGCCCCTGGTCCATAATTTTTTCGCTTATGGCCCTCGTTCCTCCCTATACCATCAGGTGTGCCCTACAGCTGGTATCTATGTTCACACCTACAGCTCCTCGGCTCCTAAGTGGTTTTGATTATAGGCCGATTCTACATAGGATCCTTCCAGTGTACCACCCGGTTCTTCAAGTCCCTTCCTTGTGAGATAAGAGAGGTCTCACAGGTCGAACTTCAAGTTCCCTTCTGTTCCTCCCCTGACATTTAAGCGTGACTTCACTTATAGCCCCTGGTCCCTAAGTGTTTTCACTTAAGGCCCTACTTTCTACATATACCATCAGGGTGCCCTATAGCTGGCATCTGTTTTCACACCTACAGCCCCTTGGTTCCTAAGTGGTTTTGATTAGAGCCCGATTCTACATAGGAACCTCCTTCCAGTGTACCACCCAATTCTTCAAGTCAATTGTGTGATAAGAGAGGTCTCACAGGTCGAACTTCAAGTTCCTCTATGTTCCTCCCCTGACCTATAAGTGTCAATTCACTTATAGCCCCTGGCCTTTAAGTGTTTTTGCTCAAGGCCCTACTTCCTACGTATACCTTTCAGGTGTGCCCTACCGCTGGCATCTGTTTTCACACCTACAGCCCTGTGGTTCCTAAGTGGTTTTGATTAGAGCCCATTTCTACATAGGGCCCTCCAACCGAGGTGCGACGACCCTGTGTCCCTAAGTGTTGTTCTTTTATGGTTCCCATCCTACATAGGACCCCTCCAAAGTACAGCCCGCCTTGTTCTTCTTCCTCCAAGACCATGGTCCCTGTGCCCCTCCACCAACTGAATTCCACTTAGGGGCTTCCATTTCCCTACCGTAGGATCCCAGCTTGCTTCTTCCACCAAACAGTGCGGCGCTATGCCCTTCCTATGTGTATCCCTTCCTACTTGTCGGCGGCAAATTCGATCAAAAAACTCCCCGACGACCCTTCCTACTGATGTCAGCGGCAAATTCGACTGAAAAACTCGATGGAGGTGCGACGCACCTCCACTACTCAAACTTCCCGCCTTGTTCTTCTTCCTCCAAGACCATGGCCCCTGTCTTCTTCCATCCTACATACTGTAGGACCAGCCCGCCTGAGTGGAGTCATGCAGCGCTGCTCCTCTTATGTGTATACCCTTCCTACTGTATGATTGTTGGCAGCTGCCTCGTGTGAGGCTTCTGCTTGGGGCATCATTCATCAGTTTGTTCTCTGTACCTTCCCTGCTTGCTTTCAGGATTTGTTTAAAAAAATTGTCGTTGTACAACTTGGGGCTTAAACTCTCTTCGATTGAGGTGACGTTAAAGTCTGGATACAGACTGAGTAGTTTAGATCCACCTTAGGTGGTTAAGATTACTTAAATAAGCATATTAATTAATTAAGCATACCTTTAGTTGCAGAGAAGGAATTGTATGAATGGGCCATCAAATTGGAGCGTCTTAATTTATTTTCATGGAGAAAAGGAAATCTCATAATGACCAGGTCAAGAGTCATGAAGAACATGTATGCAACTATGCCTGAAATAGAAGGTGATGGCTTTGAACCTCATCTTATTGAATGGTGTTATACAAAACTGAACAGTGCTGATGTTGCTGGTCATAAACAAATATATGTCTGGTTATTCCAAAAAGTACTTCATTCCCTATTAACCAACATTACATTGGTAAAGGAATAAATCTGCCTTTCCCCCATGCTGAAGACCCAACTTTACTGGTCCACTATCCAGAACTACAAGGTAACATCAATATAGATGAACTCCATCACAATCAATGGTGGATCAATACTTGGAAATATAATTCTCTACATGGATGGAATCACACTCAACAATAGCGGTCAAACGATGCTTACCCCACTGAACATGACACTTGGTGTATTCAATACCTAACTCGGAATTCTTGGCCAGATGCATGGGAGACTACATATTTTCACCCCACAGGTACAAAAGATAAAGGTGACAAATCAATTGACAATGTGAACAATCTTCACTCTGGCCTTTGTTTTGCTCTTTCACCATTGAAAGATGCATGTAACCTAACGGTTGGTACAGAATGGTCTAATTTGCCGTGGAACAAGAAGAAATGGTCTGTTTGAATGAGATTTGTAGTCAAGTATTTCATTGGTGATACTCCCCAGCACAACCAGCTTTGTGGACAGTATCAAACGGCTAATACAAACATGATCTATAGGCATTGTAAATGTCCAAGGGCGCTTGGTAATAATGCTTGTGTCAATGTTCTGAAGGCCCCCATTTCAATCAAAACTGGGAAGATGAAGGTTTCTAAGGACAGTAATGGGGAAGAGCATTGTTCTGTTTGTCTATGAATGATGCCCAGTTTTACTGATCCTATTGGGGACAAAGGAGTGAATGCTGAACAGTAGTTCAAAAATGTCTCCCATCACCATGTACGTAATGGTAACGTTTTTTATGATCTTGATTTTGGAGAAAACGCAATCAAAATTCATCTAGTATCACCTGGAGAGAGGCTCCATATGCACCAACTTGGTTGCGCAAAGAGAGCAGCGTAGACATTCTGTGAGAACTTTTTAGGAGATAACATGTGGCTACTTGGTGAGATGGACAGGATACGTTCGAGAACTGTTTCTCTACCCCCCGCAGGCTATCGCGCGGTATTTTTACAATTCTCGACCCTATTTTTTAAATTTCCTATCTTTTTAGGTCGCAGTGTCTACTAAAATACCTCGCGCGTCGCACACCTTTACTTTCGAGACAATATCTCGTCACTTCTCAACTAAAATAACTATTTTATGGTTAAGGATGCCATATTCCTTTTGTGACAAGCACTATTTTGTGTACAACTTGTACACGAATGACTTATTTCATTTTCTCAACATGTTGCCACCATATAACGAGCTCTGTCCCAAAACCTCTAACTCCAACTCAAATCCCAATTCCAACTCCAAGTCAAATCCACCCCAGGCGGGCTATTGCAGCACTCAAGGGTTTGGTTCCTGTTTAATGGCAGGAAGATCCGTTGTATTTTCAGAAGCTACACTGTCGGAATCGCCACCAAAATCTGAATCGTTCTTCAATAACCCGCAAGGTGGATTGATGGTTACATTCGGAACGACTTGATGATTGCTAGTAGGATCGACGATTCCATTGTTAACATTTGGATGATTGCTTTTTCCTGCACGAATCTTACGAATCATTTTTTGGAGTCGAGCAATCTCTTTCTTGCGAGAAACAATCATTTTCCGGAGTTCTTGTTCGAGATTGGCTGGGTGTTCCTGAACCATCTTTTGTATTTTGTAAATTCCCTCCATGGTTGGTTCGATTGTCGATTGGAAGATTAGTATTAGTAGTATCAGTAGAGTAGATTATCTATTCGAAGATTAGTTAGTAGTAACACCTAACACGTTGGTATTTGTTTTGCTCGTCGGAAAGAAAATGAAATAATGAATTATAATGATGAAGTACTAGTGAAAATAATGTATTACTACTAGTATCCACTAGTAATAACTCATGCAAAATAGCGTAGTTTGTTTTACCGGTACATGAAAGTCGGAATCAACTTGATCACAATCAACAAAACAATTGTCCACGATTTCCATTTCGATAATCAACAACGCAATTGTCCACGATTTCCATTTCGATAAAGTACTAGTGAAAATAATGTACAACTAGTATCTACTAGTAATAACTCATGCAAAATAGCGTACTAGTTGGTTTTACGGGTACATGAAAGTCGGAATCAACACGATGGTAATCAACAACACAATTGTCCACGATTTCCATTTCAATAATCAACAACGCAATTGTCCACAATTTCCATTTCGATTCACATTTCCGTGCACCTTATGGAAGAACTGACGCGCCTGCCAACGGATGTTTGGAAGAACTGATATGATTGACCTGTCCGGCGCTGTGCATTAACCCTCTTAAGGAGTTGACTGTACGTACTGTTCACTACTAAACATATTGTACGAGGAATGTTGCAATCATCACTAAGTAGTAATGCATTTACTTTACGGACCATTTTTGCAATCGAAGTATGGTAGTAAGGAAATCTACCGTACTACAAGAAAACACATCACACACAAAATAATACATTTAATTTTTTCCTTTCAACGATTCATCTTTCCGGCCTCCGTTCTTTTTGACCCATTCTACTGATATTTTCCTTCAAACAACTCCGCAACATCATGCCTCCTGTTATCAAAACCCCTCTTCTATTCTACTGCCGTGGTTGCTGGGATAAGAAAGGTAAAAAATCCAAGAGTTTTAAAGGATACAAATCTGGGTCAAAAGAGTGCAATACCTTGAAATATGTCTCGTACGGCCTAAGAAAACATCTCAACTACAATATTCAATGCTACAACTTATACAAAAGTGATGGTCTAATTAAACGCAAGATCTCTAACTTCTCCACCTCTGTCAAAGTGCAGCCTACCTTGCCGTCTGTTCAACATTCTCCGTCAGATTTTGGGAATGATTATGACACAAAACGGTCCATCTGTTCCCCCTTCCTTTCTCTCCCAGCACCACACCGTCACAAGTCAATCAGCCACGGGTCTTCATTCTGTTCTAAACCAACAGATTGTCCATGATGTCTTTTTACCGCCAATGGATCGGAACGCAATTGAATCTTACATGGCTGTTTCTGCTGTTCAAGATGAAGATGCATTCCCGCTGAATAATGATATCAACAATTCCGATGACGAGGTTGACAAAGACGATGACGTAAATGAAAATAACGACAACAATTCTACCAACAACATAGATTGTGGAGATAACAAAGAAGAACACACTAATGGTTCTGATGTTAATGTCGCTACTGCTCAGCAAGCCCCTCCACCACCATCTTTTCATGAAATCATTAATCTGAATGAAAGAGAGGATGCATTTCAAAGCCACACAAAACTACCGCCGCCCCCTCATCTTCTTGCAGAATTGGAACTCATGAATTTAATGGCCCGACATAAATTGCCACTGAACACATTCAAATCAATTTTCCAGTGGGCAAAGAAAAGTCAAATGAGACCTGGTTTTGATTTTTGCGATGCCAAAATTAGATCTTGGAAAACAATTTTTGGCAATCTCCAATCCAATCTGGGTCTCTCTGATATGAAATTTCATCCTCGTATACTGAATTGGTTACCTGATAATAAGCCCACTCAGGTGTATGTCCGTTCTTTTAAGGATGTCATTTATTCTCTTCTTTCTGACCAGCAGCTAATGATAGAAGAAAACCTCTCTATTCCACCCCTCTATCTCCCGACAATAATCCTGAGTTGAATCCTCATTCTGTAATCTCAGAATTGCATCACGGCTCGTGGTGGAAATCTTCTTGGAAAGAAATTTGCAATCCCAATTCGCAAGAAATTCTTGTTCCTATTATATTTTACATGGACGGCATATCTTTGGATGCGCACGGACGACTTACGTTAACACCATTGAACATGACACTCGGTATCTTTAATGTGGAGACCCGTTCTCGACCTGAAGCATGGACAACTATTTACTTCCATCCCGACCCTGAATGGGAGTCAACCAGACACTCTCGTCCTGCCAATTTGAAGGAAAAAATTCAGAATCTTCACAATGGTTTGGAAGTAGCGTTTCGTTCCTTCAAAGCCGCGTGTAACGAAGACGGTGGTATCGAATGGAATTATCTTCCGTACGCAAATCAACAGTGGAAGGTAAAAATGAAATTTGCCATTGCCTATGTTATTGGCGACACAGAACTTCACGATAAATTGTGTGGAAAATATGGCTCCTTCAATAAGGGTGTCATGCGGATGTGCCGTCACTGCAACTGTTATTCTCCGAACATAAACATTCCTTCTGTTCAACCTGCAACAAAGAAGTGGTCACCTGTTGATTTTCATTGTTTTCCCGGCACAGCTCTAAACGATATCAATAAGAACTTCAGAAACAACTCTCATCACAACATAAGGAATGTATTTCATTATTTATGCTTTGGTACAAATCAGAACAACATTCATTTTGCAACTCCCGGTGAATGTTTGCACATGCACCAGCTTGGCACTGCCAAACGGGCCGTCAAGTCAATTGAATTGTTGCTCCGCGGAAGTGTTCCATGTGTTTATGCCCCCAATTTGAATCACGGCATGGCTGTTGCTAACAGTATTGGCCATATAGCACAACGGTACAGTGGATTGTTATCAAGCCAGTCTGATAGAGATTTTCCTCGCACCAAATTTGGGACTCAGCTTTTATCAACCACGAAGAAAGAAGGGCATGATTTCTCTGGAATGCTTATTTCTCTTCTGATTGCTATGGTTTCCAAACCTGGATCTGACGTTATTGGTGACCATCGTTTTGTAAAGAAACAGATAGAGGTAATTCAGCTCATTCTATCAATGGAAGAATTTCTTAAACACGGTCGGATGAAATATGGCTTCCTTAAAGAATCTCCCAAAAACAATTGTTCACTTTATCAATTGTATAAACTCAACATGTCACAGGAAAGGGATGGGAACAAAACTAATCAAGAATCACCTGTACTTTCACCTACCAGATTATATCTCTTTATGGGGAAGCCCTGCAGGCTGGGATAGTGCTCCCAATGAATCTCACCACAAAACTGAGATTAAAGCTCCTTCCAAGAACACGCAAGGTAATGCTGCATTACTAATCAATCAAACAGCCAATAGAAAGTCCGAGAAAATGATGCTAAGCCAGGCAACATATCACTACAACTTGAAACCACCTGATCCTCCTCCAATTGAACGCCCTGATGGTGGCGGTTCTCATTTTCAAATAATGAGAACCAAAAATGGGGAATCAACAATGAAGTGGCTTCGTTCTACGAACAAAAGCAAACCATTTTTTCCTTCTGACATACTTGACTTTGTTTGTGATTCTGTGCTACCTTTATTTGAGAATCCTTTGCACATTTGTGGAGTTACAGAGCACAATCGTTTCAATGTTGCTTTTGGTTCTAATTTTATATTTCGATCGCATCCTTCATATAGATTGGACAGTTCTCTGCTGAACTCCGTATGGATGGATTGGTGTTTGATGAAATTAGACTTTGATTTGAATAACAATCCAAAGCTCATACCGTGCCATCTGCTCTGCTTTTTAACTGTACAGAGTTTGAAGCAGGCATACAGTAGTATTGGTGGCTATCCAATTGATACAAACGGAATGTATGCTGTGGCTCGTCGGTTTCAAGATGTGCCTAAGAAAACAGCTTCTGAATTTGTCCAATGTGGGCGCCTGATGAATTCCCTGTACCTATTTCATGTTGACACTATCCATTCCGAGCTAGCAGTTGTTCCAGAGCAAGGAATTGATGGCTGCCTAACCAATTCCTGTGATTGGCTTGTGATATCGAATCGGATCTCATGGCTCGATTTCTTTGAAAGCAAAAATGCTGCTACACCACCGTCTTACGAATGTTTGTACAATGCATGCACACTACAGGACGACATCCAGTTGGAACCGTTTGAGATAGCATTGAATGATAACGAATCCAGTGATTATGTATCGAGTTCAGACAGCGATAGTAGTTCTGACAGCAGTTCCGATTGAGTAGCGATGGGGAATGTAACGGCTAACTTTAAATTATTGTTTAATATTACTATAGAGGGTTACTTCTAAGCACAGTTTTGCGAGATACATAGGCGCTCATAATATAACAGCCTTTGTATTTCGGATTCGAACAGCTATGTAATACTAATGGATTGAACAATAGAGTATCTCCAGAACGCAACGGCACTTTGATATGGTACGTTGGGAAGACAAAATAATAAATCACCTCGTCAGCAGACACTTCCGCCGGAGCAATGACTGTCAAACGAGTGTAGTACATGTCATTGTCTACATGGCATCTAGAATGGTAGTTGCGACCGATCGAAAATGCTAATGCCTGCTGCCCAATTGCATTTAGCTTTGTACGAGACAGAACCTGAGACAACACATCCATTTCCTCCTCAACAAACGGTTCCATGTCAATTAAACTATGACGCATATGCTTCACAATTTCAACTGTTGTCTCTTCTAGCTCTAGTTTGATGCTTGGATCAACATGACTTTTGAAAACATACTCACCATTATTTGACTCCAATCTTTCTGGTCGAATTCCAATGATAGCATAATCATCATTGATACTGCCCCGCTTCACTCCTCTTCCAACGGTTGGTTTTGCTCCAACAATAGCAGGAGCAAACTGTCTCAACAATTCGATATTATTTTTGGAAGCAAGGTGTCGTTCCGCAAAATGTCGCAAAACTTTGGCAAAAATGCGCAACAATGGTTCAGAAACGTCAAATGCAAGAATATGCTTATCTGCCGTACTATCCAATGTATTGAAGTTTCCTATGGACAAAGCCTGTTCCGGTTGATACTTCTTCTTTCCTCCTGTCTTGCCACCCCAATCTGTCTCCATGTATTTACCTGCAACCGCAGCGGTACTGGATTTATTTTTCAGTACTATTGTACGGACGCCATCTTTGCAAGTTGAACCCCTATTCCTTTTCTTCTTCCTTGGTTTTATCAGAGACAACTTTGCATAAGTTGCGTGGCTAGTTGAAACCGGTGCAGCAACCTTAAGAAAATTTGAAGACATTTTCTGTTGACTTCTGAATTGCCGTTGTCTCTTTTCTCTTTGTTTTTTGGCTCTTGCTGCAATTTTCTCTGGTGTTCTTTTGAATCCCATTGTTGTTGCCGGGACGAATTGTCGTTGGAGGACGATCAATTGGTGTTGCATATCGATTGGTGTTGGATCGATTGCTTGTTGCAGATTGATTGGTGTTGCTGTTGCCGACAATTGGTGTTGCGGATCGATTGGTGTTGCGGATCAATTGGTGTTGCCGATCGATTGGTGTTGGATCAATTGGTGGTGTTGCAGATCGATTGGTGTTCCGGATCGATTGGTGTTGCAGATGAATTGGTGTTGCCAACGAGGATTGGTGTTCCAGATCAATTGGTGTTGGATCGATTGGTGTTGGATCGATTGGTGTTGCCAATCGATTGGTGTTGTTGCGTATCGGTTGGTGTTGGATCGATTCCGGATCGATTGGTGTTCCGGATCGATTGGTGTTCCGGATCGATTGGTGTTGCGGTTCGATGGTTCCTGGTTGCTTCCCGGTTGCTTTGAATGTTCCCGCTTCTATTCGATGGTTCCCGGTTGCTTCGATGGTTCCTGGTTGCTTCCCGGTTGCTTTGAATGTTCCCGCTTCTATTCGATGGTTCCCGGTTGCGGTTCGATCGTTCCCGGTTGCTTCCCGGTTGATTCGATGGTTCCTGGTTGATTCGATGGTTCCCGGTTGCGGTTTGATTGTTCCCGCTTGCTTCGATTGTTCCCGGTTGATTCGATGGTTCCCGGTTGCTTCAATGGTTCCTGGTTGCTTCGATGGTTCCCGGTTGCGGTTCAATGGTTTCCGGTTGCTTCGATGGTTCCCGGTTCCCGGTTGCTACGATTGTTCTTGGTTGGTTCAATTGTTCCCGGTTGCTTCCCGTTTGCTTCGATGGTTACCGGTTGCTTCGATGGTTCCCGGTTGCTTCGATGGTTCCCGGTTGCTTCGATCGTTCGTCGCCGTTGCCGTTGCCGATGCCGCTTGCTTCGATGGTTCCCGGTTGCGGTTCGATCGTTCGTTCTCGGTTGCTTTGATGGTTCCTGGTTGCTCTTCGATGGTTCCCGGTTGCGCTTCGATGGTTCCCGGTTGCTTCGACCGTTCGTCGCCGATGCCGATGCCAGTTGCTTCGATGGTTCCTGGTTGTGGTTCGATCGTTCGTCGCCGTTGCCGGTGCCGATGACGTTTGCTTCGATGGTTCCCGGTTGCGGTTCGATCGTTTGTTTCCGGTTGCTTTGATGGTTCTTGGTTGCGCTTCGATGGTTCCCGGTTGCTTTGATGGTTCCCGGTTGCTTCGACCGTTTGTCGCCGATGCCGATGCCGGTTGCTTCGATGGTTCCTGGTTGTGGTTCGATCAGTCGTTCCCGTTTGCTTCTATTCAATCGTTCCCGGTTGCTTCGATGGTTCCCAGTTGCTTCTATTCGATTGTTCCCGGTTGCTTCAATGGTTCCCAGTTCCCTGTTGCTACGATCGTTCTTGGTTGGTTCGATTGTTCCGTTTCCTTTGCTGACAATTGAACAAAATGGGTGAGAGTATCTATTGATGTAGTAGAGTAAATAATAACAACAGAATAATATAATGTACATGCCAATCGATTTGTAATTATCACCAACCGGGAAAATACACCGCACCTACATGGAAGAAGACTACTACACACCAGGAAAGATTTGTTCTTCCGATCCCTTGCTTCCGATTTCGATGCTTCTGATTGGATGCTTCCGATTCGATGGTTGCTTCCGATCCTTTGCTTCCGATCCGTTGATTCCGATTTGTTGGTTCCAATCCGGTCCTATGAAAATAAGAAGAAAAACAGAAGGGAGGAAATACATTATCAGTAATGCCTGAGGCAGTATAATCATTGTCTATCTCTCTCATTCTTACCTTTGCTTGTTCCGACATTCCGACGTTCCGACAATCGACCCGATGAAATTGTAGTTGCTGCCGTAGATTACTTCCTACTCCTACGTCACGAAAAACAGTATCTTGTTCCTGGTGATATAGAGGCAAGGGATGCAGGTTCATTGATTTCAAGACGTATATGTTTGGGGGTCAATTCAAACAATATCTATCCATCAATTTCCCTCTCATCGAATGCTTTCTATTGTCATGCAGTACAAGGCTGTTATTTTGGACTGAAATATCTGAGAACGGATCGTTGTGCTCAAAGAGGGTCGGATCCCACGTTCCCGGACAGGAGTGTTGATTGCAAGAATCAACACTCTACTCAAATAAGTTGGATGTAAGAAGGCAGATTATGAAGTGATTTTTTGTTGTTGTTGTGAGGTAGATTGTTTTTATTTGTTGCGAGGTAGAAAAAGTGATTTTTTTTGTCGCGAGGTAGAAAAGAAAATTAATGTGTGTTTGTGTAAGAGATTTTTTTTTTTTTTGCGTACGATTTTCGATCGATCGATCGAAGTAGAGGATACTTTTAGTACATCCTGTAGATTTCTACATGATTTTGTACTAGTGTAGAATCCTACACGTTTTTAGTACTAGATAAATTTTCAGTACTGAATCCGCGTAGGTTTCTACACGAAAAGATGTTTACAACTTACTAGGTAATTTTTGGTATTGAATCCATGTTGGATTCTACGCGAGTAGGTTTCTACACGTTTTTAGTACTAGATATTTTCCGGTATTGTATCCGTGTAGCATTCTATGTGCATACATTTTTACACGTTTTTAGTACTAGATAATTTTTGGTATTGAATCGATGTAGGTTTCTACGTGCGTACATTTCTACACGCTTTTTAGTACTAAAAATTTTCGGGATTGTCAGGTGAAAAACTCATTTTCCGGTACGGTACCGTGGTGATCCTATGACAACAAGCTAAACACATGGATAACTGGTATTGAGGTCCTTGGTCAGGATGTAAATGCTGGTACATGGTACAGGGGGGTAGAGAACTTGCAAGAAGTCCACATAAAAGAAAATATAATTACTGAATTTGCGAACCGGATGTATGCTAGTGTTTTTCTATGTAGTTTGTCTATCCAAATGGCACACAAGATAATATTTTGGGTGTAAATCCAGGGCACAAACTGACTTATTGGGTAATGACTACCAAATTATCCCGTCCAAACTATGAATACATTTATCATGACTCATCAAATGCATATTGGGAACAACTTTGTCACACAGAATGCCCAAAATGTTGTGGTTTGACTCTCCAAATGGCAAACATGGGGGTATTTTTGGTTAAATTCCAGGGCACAAACTAACTTATTGGGTAATGACTCAAAACGTATCTGGTCCAAGCCATGAATACATTCATCATGACTCATCAAATTCATATTGGGAACAACTTTGTCACACAGAATGCTGGAAATGTTGTGGTTTGACTCTCCAAATGGCAAACTGTTGTTACTCTAAAAATCGACCGGATAGGTATAACGAATATTTTAAATTTAAAGAGATGTGAGCTCAGAGAGAGGCTCTTATTTTTACTATGTATTTTCACTGTATCGGGGCTCTCTGCTGTATTTTGCTTGGTAGAGATCTTCCCCGGTTATCTGTTACTGTTATTTTCGTCGTACCGATACTGCTGTTGCTGTTGCTGTTGCTGTATTAGCGTCGTGTCGGTCTTACTGTATCGGTCTTTTACGAGGTTAAGTCTTTCTTATCCGGTGGGGCGTATGCTTGTTCGTAGAATGGGTAGATAAATGAGGCCCATCCGGAATCGGTATTGATTTTCTTGATTGCAATAAGTAATTTCCTCACGGGACATCAAGTATATTCTTCTGAATCTACTTATGGATTCCAAGTGTTTACTTACTGTTCAGGTCTTTGGATATTTCTTGTTTCTAACCGATTATCCTCTTTTGTTTGTAGCCTTAGGTGATATCCGTTTTTACCACTTAAGGATTTCCAAGTAGTGGAGGTGCGTTTGATTCTAACGCTCGATCGTTCTCGTATTCTGCACCTCGGTCGTCGCTTCGTTCGATTTGTCAGCTTTTCCAATCGAATTTGATGCCGACAAAGTCCGTATTTTTTGCGGACAACACACCCCTTGATCCAATACTCTCCTCTTATTGTATTGGATTACTGTCGGAGTATACCATCTTGAATTGATCGATAGGGAGATTGAACATTCGGACTTGAGCAATTTAGATTGGATCTAGATCAATTGTGTCATTGGATGGTCTCATCTGGTTATCGATCGAATGGAATGATTTAAACTGGGTAGTGTCCCATGATGTATCTTGCGTGTCGGGCGTGCAAGATCCATCCCAATGGTTTAGTTAGATCATCAGCCGGGATGATAATTCCAGGGATATGGATCATCTTGATTTCACCATTTTCTTTCCATGCTTGAATGGCAAAGAACCTGATTTCAATATGTCTGGTTCTTTCAGTTGGCTTCTGAGCATTGATGATCTCAATTGCTGATGCATTGTCTTCATAGATCGGAGTTGGACCAACTTGGGCGAATCCTAATTCCTTGAGTATAGACCTGAGATATCTGGCTGTTTTGGCTGCTGTGACGGCAGCAATGAACTCAGCTTCTGTAGAACTCTGTGCAGTAAGTGACTGAGCTTTGGATCGGTAAACAATGGCTCCACCAGCATAAGTGAAAACATATCCTGTGGTGGACCTACGATGTTTTGGGTCATTGCCATACGCGGCATCAACTGAAACACATCAGTTTGGTTTGCTTGATATCTTCAGGGAATTCTGGGATCGATACATCTTGGACTACGTCGGTGTGTGGTTCTCCTGATGGTAAAGATGGTTCAGCATTTGGTCTGTAGAACCTAATACCCCAAGATCTGGTTGTTCTAAGGTATCGAGCTATGTTCTTCAGACTGGAATAGTGGAAAGCAGTGGGATTGGAACTGTATTTTGACATTAGGGTCACTGCATAGCCTATGTCTGGCCAGCAACTCACATATGCGAACATCATTTCACCTAAGAGCGTCCTGTAGGAGAAACCAGACTTGGATTGTAATTCAGCATGTTCCTTGGTGCCTTCTAATGGTCCATCAGTATGTGATTGTAGTTGGCTCAGCACTTCAGTTGATAATGGCGCTGATGGCTTGGAATGAGGTTTCATCTTAGAATCAGTTTCCCAACCGTGGGACGTCATGATTCTGTCAATGTAATTTGCACAGGACAGTTCGATGTAGTCAGCTGTCTGTTTGACATCAATCCCATTGAAATCTTCAAGCAATCCCATTTTTGTGAAGGGGATTACGTCTTCTTTAGGTAGCTTCAGTTTCGCTCCAATAATGTCACAGATCTTGTCAGATATGGATTCTGATGTGCAAGCTAGTGCAAAATCATCGACTTGTCTCAGCATGTAGACTGTTTCACCTTCAAAAACTGTCGTGTAGATCGTTCTGTCATGTGTGGTGGTCTTGAAGTTGAGATCAGGGCCTTTCAAAATCTTGTTGATGTGGGTTTCCCAAAGTCTTCCAGATTCTGGATGGCCTTGAAGTGCCCGAAGGATAGGGAGCACCAGTCTTCTGTCTATGTCTTTGCCATGCTTGTGTCGGTACCATTCTGCATATGCATCATCAATAGTCATGTATGTAGGGATGTTGGGCCCTGGACTATGCGCATAGGCGTCAGCCGCATCACCGCCATATATTTTGAGATTGAGGCTTGCTGCAATGGCAAAGAACAATCTTTGGATGGGGTGTTCAACACACGATGAGTATGACATGGCAATGGCGTGCAGGGTTGGAGCTGCATATTTGCTACCATTGCAACATTGCCTGGCTCTTCTGACACCATTCCTTTTGACACTGTATTGCCAATGAGGTCGGAGAATAATGGCATTTGGGTCCTTAGGATATGAAATTGGTGATCCAAACATTTCTAAGTCTTCAAACTGGTCAAGTTGTTTGCGCTCTCCAGCTTCCCATTCTGTCCATATGGATAGTGACTTGAGGTTCCTACGAGTGAAGTGCCCTAGTGCTTGTTCTTCAGGTGTAGTTGCTTTTGAATTGATGGCCTTGATTAAGAGTTCAATTTCTTCAGTTGGTAGTGAATCTGCATCTAGGGGTAATGCATGATTACCAGGTTTATGAAGCTTAGTGATGGCTCTGAGCGATGCAATATCAATAGTAGGAATGACGACATCCATGTCATCTTCAATTGGGGCCAAGTGTTTTTGGATGGAGGCATGGAGGGTTTCAGTGTGGTCAACTTGGTTGATTCTGGATTGGATGATATTCTTGTATGTAGTGCCAATGGTCTTGATAGCCTTGATGGATGAAATGCGGTCCAAGAATGGTGGGTCTTCTTCATCAGTGGGTTCTTTCCGAGACGTATTTGGAGCAAATAGCCAATATTCATTCGAGTGTGTCCTGACTTCTTTCATAGACAATTTCTCTTCAAGTGCAAAGGTAATTGGAGTATCTATTGAATCCCTCACCCCTCGAGCGTGGGATTGGTGCAAGGCTGTGGTAACATCAGCAGCAGTGAACACACGGTTGTGATTGATAGATACAATATAAGCGCCTCGGAGCTTTGAGAGGGATTTCTTGTGTGAGGAGAAAAGTTTTGAGGCAGGGCTATTTTGGAGGATATCTGTGATGTAAGCTCTGCCAAGCAGTGAGTCATTAGCATAGCGGAGGCCAAAGGTTTGATCAGTGCAAGAGGGGAAGACAGGGAGCCTGAGATTTGTGAGATTGGCAAATGGGGAGATAGAGAATTGAAAATCACTGGAGGACACCTCACTGGGTTCCGCAGGAAGTGGACAGTTGTCATCTGTCCTGAGCAGGTGTTTGACATTAGTGGGAAGGTCGGAAAGTGGGAGATCATTCATGCCTTCGTCAAACCTGACATGTGTGGCGATCTTGACTCTGTGGGTCTCAGTATCATACCAAAGAATGTTTCGGGTAGTGTAGGGTACAAAACCTAGAAATATGCCTTTTCTTGCATTGGGTTTGAGTTTGATTGATCTCTTTCCTGGAGGTCTAACCCAAACTCGGCAACCAAAGGTTCGGAAATCAGCAAGATTTTCCTTATGGCCAGTTGCTAATTCCAATGGTGAATGTGGCTGGTTGCCTTCAGGGAAGGCGTTTGACAATCTTAGGGCATGATAGAAGGCAAACGGCCAAAACTTGATGGGCAAATTCGCACCAGAGAGCATGGCTCTCATTGAATTAGCCAAAGTGTCGATGCGCTCTTTCAACTGTACCATTCTGGTGAGAAGCGTCAGCGCCTGGTGGGAAAAATTGAGTATCCAAATGCAGAGAAGAGGTTTCTGATATCAGGATTGTGATAGAGTTCTCCACCTTGATCAACTGAAACATACTTGTTGGCACAAGTTGGGTTGTGCTGAGAGAAGAAATGTTCTAGCCAATGAAGTGGTGCAGCTTTTGAAATCCTGGTGTCGCCATATTTCATACCGGTGAAGTGGTCTGTAATAAGAATCCATGCTGTTTCACCATGAATGCCTTCATAGTCACGCTTGCGTTTGCTGTTGGAGGATCGGGCGCCAGAGAATGCAAAATCAATTGATAATCCTTGAAAAGGTTGTGTAGCCTTCCTTGTGGAATGTGAGCCAGCGGGTGTTTTTGTTTGCTTACATTGGATGCAAGTAGGACATTGATCAAGAATGCTGGTCTGACGCTTGAATTTTGGTACGCCCAGAATATGCTTGTGTGCATTGTAGAGGAAGCCATCACATGGGTGCCCTAATCTTTGGTGCCATAGCAGTTTTGAGGTCTTTGCTTTGATTGCATGAATGGGGATGTGTTTGTCCACAACATGGGTGAAGAACAGTTTGGCATCAAAGAGAGGAGTGCCAGTGGTAGCAGGTTGTGTTCTGGAAGTTTCAGCGCATTTCTGTAGTGCAACAAGATTCATGTAGGTATCACACCGAAGAGCGCTAATGGCTTTTTTGGAGGCCAAGTCACAAGCTGCCTTGAACTGTATGTCGTTTGCCAAAGCATAGGCCGAAGATGTCGAGCAGTTGGCATATGGAGATGCAATATCAATGTCTGGGATCAGTACTGGATGAGTGTAACATTGTCCATCGATGATGCTTCCATGCAGGACGATACTTTTGGCAGTGTTCTGTTTGTGATGGCAAATGATGGTGAGGTTTCCATTGTGCTGAAGAGGTGAGCCATAGTCGTCATTGAAGACTTTGTGAATGGACTGTCCACTGAACTGGTGTCTCATGCGAGATGTTATTCCACAGAGATCATTCTCACTCAACAACGTCGCTGACAGGGAGGGAGAATAATAGAAGAAGACTTTGACATACCCTATGGGATTGGGTGCTGGGATATGCAAATATCCCGAACCTTCAGGAATGCAGGTCGCTGCTTTTCCTCCTATTGCTGCCGTAAGCCTGACAGGACATTTCCTCAGCCTGGTGTAAGGTTTGTAACTGTGCAGAATATGCTTTAGGTTTGTGCAGGAAACTTTTGCACCGGTGTCGATCTGAGCTCTGACGCCGTGTTGGAGGTAGGCTGTAGCTGCGATCGGATCTGGGGGGACCAGGAATTGCACAGTAGTGGTATCAACTGATGTAGGGTTGTCCCTATCAAAGTTGGGATCCTCATTGGTTTCCAGGTGTGATTCCAATGTAGGGGTCGTAGCCTCAAGTGATTCCATATCACAGTAGACATCAATTGGGATTGATGATTGATGACTGGAGGCTGTCCCTAGGAAGGAGATTGACAGCACCAATTTTGACAGATTCGTATGAGCTGACACTGCTGGAGTCCAAGGAAGGGCATAAGCTGTTCACTTGGGGCGTCGTGACGTTGTCAAATCCTTGAGGGTCTTCTGGAGGTGATGTCATAGAATGGCGGCAAGAAAGACTTTCTATTCTTGGCCGTTGCAAAAATTTTGGTCCTCTGGTTCACAAGGTGGGGAGATATCATTCTGCTTGTCATCTTCATCTTCAATGTGGATTTGAGAGATACGTTGTGTAGAATCCAAGAGCTTTTTGGTTTCCCTCATGTTTTTGCTGATATAAACGGCGGTGGCAATCCTATGTTTCCTAAGTGACTCAACATCTTGCAGCGCAGGGCAGTTGTCGAAATTATGCCCAGAGGTATGACAGACAATACACTGCCTTGAGGTGTCAAACAGACTAGGTTCTTTGTCAAATGCTGTGATGGCATTACAGTATGCTTGGTGGAGGAAGGGATTATCAGATTCTTCATTCATCTCAGGGTATCCAAGTGAATCAATCAAGTTGATTGAGTGAGAAGTCAAAGTAGAAGGCGTTCTGACCGTATTGTTGCCAGTGCGTTTCTGAAACCTGTCATTGCGACGGGGACCTGGTCTGATTCCTGTGACTGGTAGTTGTTTGGACAGGCTTGGTTTGGAGGTTTTGTTCTTGTACCTTTGTTCGGCTTTAATCTCTTGCTCATATGTTTGGAGGGTCTGTAGAAGCCTACCTGCCTTGTATTTGTCCCGTTTGAATTGGTCATCAGAGTCGCGTTCATCTTCTGTCTTTTTGAAGAGCTCTTCTGAGAGGGTGGTTCCTGCAATAAGGTTGCTGACTTCTTCAGTCGAACTGATAGTGCCAGGTTGGTTTTGGAGGAACACTCTAAGTCTCAGATAATCCTTGTACCGGAAATAGTATTCTTCAAGAGATTCACCTGCGTCCTGGTTTGGAGGGTTTCTGACCATTCTGCTGGCGTTGGATGGCCTTTTGGAGTTGGGATGTGTTTGAGCGATAATTGTGTAGAGCGCTTCATATCCCTGTCCGCCTTCAAAGCTCTGAATAGTGACCTTCATACTTGCACATGAATCAGGGATGATTTTATCAGTTCTTAGTGCAGTGTAAATGAGATTTCCCCATTCATTGATAGCCAATTCATATCTTGAAGGTAGGTCATGTGGAAAGTCATCACCAATTGTGAATCCTCTGAGGTGATCAGCTTCACGCCTGTATAGATAGTATGGGTGTACATAAATGTGGTGTTGCTGTGAATGAGCTGTGATTTCTCTGTACCATTTCCTAACCTGAGGGTCCGTTGCATCCTTTAGTTGCGGGAATCCTGAGAGGAACAGTTTGTCTCTAGCTGCTTCCTTGGACTTGTCAGAGGCTCTGGTCAGATCAAAACAGTCACCACTTCTGGTGATCAGGCGTTGGTCATTTCTCCCACTGCCTAGATTGTGCAGGTAGTAGTTTTGCCTGACGATTGTTTCATTTCCCGATGAGTCGGTGTAGGTGATTGGGAAGTCTTTCATGTCATCTCTGGTGAGGAATTCATCTTTCCTGTAGTATCGGTCCTTCATTGGTGGTGGTAAGGTCGCCGGATTCCATGGGAGGTCAAGTGTTGCTTGATGGTTGGCACCAGCATTGGTGTTGTTGTTGTTGTTGTTGTTGTTATTGCCGTTGTTGACCAATTGTTGGAGTAGGGTGGTCAATTCTTGCATGTCGGTGCCTGTTGCAGTGGGCGCCGGGTTTGGAGCTGTGGCATTTTCATCATTGTTGGCCTCATTTTCACCATCACCGTCGTGTTGAACTTCACCTGTGTAGATGCCATTGAAATAGTTGCCGGGGTGATTTGTCTTCCAGTTTCTTCTGAACTTCCATTGGTTGATGTTGAAGATTACTGTGACGACTGGTTTTGGGTTATTTGCTGCTTCAGCACGTCTGACAGCTTCTATTCCTGCGGAGTCAAATTCCTGTGGAGTTCTGATCCGTTGATTTGATAACCCAGGGTTGACAAATCGTACGGGGCATGAATCAAGGAGCTGGGCTATGTGTCCCTTTTCTAGTTCATCGATGTTTAGCATTTCCAAGGTGATGCTGTTGCAGAAGGCTTCCCTGAGTGCAGTTACTGGGGCCGGACCAAGGGTTCTAGCGCCTTTGTCATTGGCATCCGATGTGAAGAGGGTTGACATCTCAGGTGCTGTGAGCGGGACAGTTTCTGCATAGGTGCCATTGAGAGAAAGGACTTCTTGGGGGCTATTGTCACTTTGGAATTTGAATTCAATCCCATAGACATTGGACCAATCGTATGCGTTGGGTGGAGGAACCATGGTGGATGGTGATTAAATTGTTGTTTCGTCGAATCGGCTTTCGATGTGGCGGCGGTGAGGATTAAACGTCGTAGTCGTCGAAATAATCAATCGTTGTTGGTCTCGATCGATGTGGGGAATGCCAAGTTTTATCTTGTCGTGTGGATTTACGTTTACGTTGAAGTAATTAAGCGGGGTCCAGAACGGCTTTCACTCAAGTGTAATCGATCGTGGGGGATGAGAGAAGATTCTCGTAGAACAATTGTTGGTGGAACAATTGTTGTGGGATTGGTGTTGTTAATTTAACCGCGGAACGATCGTCGGGGAAACAAACACGGGAGATTGGAGGTGAAATGACTAAGCGAAGGTGCGGCGGTCGTGTCAAAGGGATGACCGTAACCTTGGGAACGTATGTGTGATGCAATTAACCGGCGATGTCGGAGGAATCGTTAACATTGGGTTGTAGTTACAGAAGGAGATTCGTGGTAGAATGTTCTGTAGATGCACCCCTTGATACGTACGCTTCTTGGTCATGTATTACAGAAGAAGATTCTTGGTAGAAGGATCTGTATGCACCCCTTGATACGCGAGTAAGGAGAAGAAAGAGATGGGGGAGGCCAAAGTGTAGCACACGGATGGGCGTCACTACAAATTTCCTCTGGATTTAACCGACAGTGGAGGTGCTGAACGGCCAGAGATAGATAGCTTAAGGTATACACGATCCTACAGGATGGGCAGCAATTGTGTGAGTTATAAGGGCTCTATAACCTGTTGTTACTCTAAAAATCGACCGGATAGGTATAACAAATATTTTAAATTTAAAGAGATGTGAGCTCAGAGAGAGGCTCTTATTTTTACTATGTATTTTCACTGTATCGGGGCTCTCTGCTGTATTTTGCTTGGTAGAGATCTTCCCCGGTTATCTGTTACTGTTATTTTCGTCGTACCGATACTGCTGTTGCTGTTGCTGTTGCTGTTGCTGTATTAGCGTCGTGTCGGTCTTACTGTATCGGTCTTTTACGAGGTTAAGTCTTTCTTATCCGGTGGGGCGTATGCTTGTTCGTAGAATGGGTAGATAAATGAGGCCCATCCGGAACCGGTATTGATTTTCTTGATTGCAATAAGTAATTTCCTCACGGGACATCAAGTATATTCTTCTGAATCTACTTATGGATTCCAAGTGTTTACTTACTGTTCAGGTCTTTGGATATTTCTTGTTTCTAACCGATTATCCTCTTTTGTTTGTAGCCTTAGGTGATACCGTTTTTACCACTTAAGGATTTCCAAGTAGTGGAGGTGCGTTTGATTCTAACGCTCGATCGTTCTCGTATTCTGCACCTCGGTCGTCGCTTCGTTCGATTTGTCGGCTTTTCCAATCGAATTTGATGCCGACAAAGTCCGTATTTTTCGCCGACAACACAAACATGGGGGTATTTTTGGTGCAATTCCAGGGCAGAAACTAACTTATTGGATAGTAATGACTCCAAAAGTATCAGGTCCAAGCAATGAATACATTTATCATGACTCATCAAATGCATATTGGGAACAACTTTGTCACATAGAATGCCAAATGGCAAACATGAGGGTATTTTTCGTACATCTAGGGCACAAACTGAGTTATTGGGTAATGACTACAACAATATCTGGTCCAAGCCATGAATACATTCATCATGACTCATCAAATACATATTGGGAACAACTTTGTCACACAGAATGCCAAAAATGTTGTGGTTTGACTATCCAAATGGCAAACATGAGGGTGTTTTTGGTGCAATTCCAGGGCACAAACTACATTATTGGGTAATGACTCAAAAAGTATCTGGTCCAACCGATGAATACATTAATCATGACTCATCAAATGCATATTGGGAACAACTTTGTCACACAGAATGCCAAAAATCTTAAGGTTTGACTCTACAAATGGCAAACATGGGGGTATTTTTGGTGCAATTCCAGGGCAGCAAACTAACTTATTGGGTAATGACTCAAAAAGTATCTGGTCCAAGCCATGAATACATTCATTGTGACTCATCAAATTCATATTGGGAACAACTTTGTCACACAGAATGCCCAAAATCTTAAGGTTTGACTATCCAAATGGCAAACATGAGGGTATTTTTGGTGCAATTCCAGGGCACAAACTAACTTATTGGGTAATGACTCAAAAAGTATCCGGTCCAAGCAATGAATACATTCATCATGACTCATCAGGGATCAACTTTGTCACACAGAATGCCCAAAATCTTAAGGTTTGACTCTCCAAATGGCAAACATGAGGGTGTTTTTCGTGCAATTCCAGGGCACAAACTGAGTTATTGGGTAATGACTACAACAATATCTGGTCCAAGCCATGAATACATTCATCATGACTCATCAAATGCATATTGGGAACAACTTTGTCACACAGAATGCCCAAAATGTTGTGGTTTGACTCTCCAAATGGAAAAGATGAGGGTGTTTTTGGTGCAATTACAGGGCAGAAACTAACTTATTGGGTAAGGACTCAAAAAGTATCTGGTTCAAGCGATGAATACATTCATCATGACTCGTCAAATTCATATTGCGAACAACTTTGTCACACAGAATGCCCAAAATGTTGTGGTTTGACTCTCCAAATGGCAAACATGGGTGTATTTGTGGTGCAATTCCAGGGCACAAACTAACTTATTGGGTAAGGACTCAACAAGTATCCGGTCCAAACTATGAATACTGTTATCATGACTCATCAAATGCATATTGGGAACAACTTTGTCACACAGAATGCCAAAAATCTTAAGGTTTGACTCTACAAATGGCAAACATGGGGGTATTTTTGGTGCAATTCCAGGGCACAAACTACATTATTGGGTAATGACTCAAAAAGTGTATAGACCAATCCAGGAATACATTCATCACGACTCATCAAATTCATTATGGGAACAACTTTGTCACACAGAATGCCCAAAATGTTGTGGTTTGACTCTACAAATGGCAAAAATGAGGGTATTTTTGGTGCAATTCCAGGGCACAAACTAAATTAGTGGGTAAATGACTCAAAAAGTATATGGTCCAAGCCATGAATACATTCATCATGACTCATCAAATGCATAATGGGAACAACTTTGTCACACAGAATGCCCAAAATGTTGTGGTTTGACTCTCCAAATGGCAAAAATGAGGGTATTTTTGGTGCAATTTCTGGGCACAAACTTACTTATTGGGTAATGACTCCAAAAGTATCCGGTCCAAGCCATGAATACATTTATCAGGACTCATCAAATGCATATTGGGAACAACTTTGTCACACAGAATGATGCTGGAAATGTTGTGGTTTGACTCTCCAAATGGCAAACATGAGGGTATTTTTGGTGCAATTCCAGGGCACACACAGTCTCATTTGGTAATGACTACCAAAGTTTTTGCACCAGGCCATGAATGCATATCACATGACTTACGAAATGCATGTTGGGAACAACTTTTAAATGCATATTGGGAACAACTTTGCCACACACAGTACAGACAATGTTGTGGTTTGTAGATACAAATGGCACACAAGACAGTACGGTATGTTAGGTGCAGTCTACGAGATTCTACATGTGACTAGAGGATTGAAATACATAAGCTTAGTGTGATCAAAAGTTTCCCTTCTGAAAAAATTATGGCGCGGGAGAGCTGGCTGGCACAGGTACGTGATCTACTTCTACAAATATATAACAGCGCGCCCAAGCCAGACAACACACAGAAGAAGTTAGGGCAAACAACATAGTACAGAACCCACGGAAAAACTCTACACACAAAACATCGTACACATACTACACGAAACACCGTACACACACACACACAACACACACAACACAAAACACCGTACACAACACGACAAAATTATTAGTACACACACAAAACCACACAAAAAGAAACACATGATTCTTGATCAACACCGTATTCAGAAAATAAAATAAAAAGTATGAATGCTATCGGAAAGACACGACGAAGCAAAAAATCCGAGGGGAAGACCCTTCGAAACAACAAAACCATCCGGCCCGGTGATCATCAAAATACAGGGGACAACAACGGTAAGAAAAAAAGAGTGAAAACAAACACCGCAATTACTAACAAAGTGTGTAACAGTAATACCAAAACTATGAACGCATCAAAGGGCAACAGTAAAAAAAATGGTACCAACAACACAATTTCTACTACTACAAACATGGAAGAGCAAAACACCATCAACCAGAGTAACGAACCAGCACTGAGCATTACCAACACAACCACCACTACAGTAACGAACCAACAGAAAGAAGGAACAAAAACCAATGTGGTAGAGAAAACATCTAACGGAGAATGCTGTGATTTAGAGGATGTTGCGGAACGTGTCATGAAAAAAATCCAATATGACAAATTGGCACAGAAACTGGCAAAACACTTACGGCAACAAGAGAGGGAACCACATATAGGGGTGGGAAAGGTAGTAATGGTACCTAAGCAAACGGAGGCAACCATGCAGGGAGAGGGGACTTATAATGCTGGCGACACAAGAGAACGAGCAGTAAGTACAATTACAGACAAATATGGGCTTATAACAGACAACGATATGCTTAAGGCTTTGAGTGATATGACTGAAACACTGGACAAGCAGCTAAGGGATTACGTCAAAAAACATTGGTACCACAACATGAAGTTCCCTATCAATGACAAGCTAACGGCGCATGTAATACAAAAAGCTGTTAAAGCAAAGTGCGGTTATGAAGCCACCAAATATTCCACTTGCGTCATTCTGTTCCTTTTACAGGAAACGAGTAGGGACAGTACTGACTGCATTGAGGCACAACTCACAAACATTAGCGAGAAAAAACTGGATAGGTAAATACAGGTGGGAGAATTGGTTGTTCAAATTAGGAATTTTGGAATCTATTTTTGGTCCAACAACACTAACATGCTGCCCGTTGATACTGATGATACTTCCGTACAGCCGATTACAGAAAAGGTCGAGTCCCTATCACATTCCCTGGTACTGTTGCAGTTATTCAAGACACAGAATATGACGACACAGGTATTTTAAACCCTCAATACAGAACATACAAAGACGCGGAAGATGAAGATTTTTATTATTTTGTTACAAGAATCATGTCGGCAATCAATCCGACAAATTCCAATTTCAAACAACGGAAGGAGAGGCACTTGCTGAGTGATATATTTACTATAGCAGATGAAGCATTTGCATTGATACTGATCTACAATGAGCATCATGTATGGGTGAACCAGCAGCGGCGAAAGGGTGATGCCACGATTCCGCGACAAAAAAAAATTCTGCGATTCAGATAGTGGAAGCAGAAATGGATGGATGGAGGAAGGGCGAGAGTTGTTCAGTGACTTGTGCGACAAAATTGGCGAGATGCGAAAACACCCAGAAACAGGAAGGAAATTGGAAGAAATGATGAGGGACAGGTTTAGGAACGAAAGCTCAACAGATTACACCAACAATAAGCATGGCGATGCAAATATTACTAGTAGCAGCTCCACTAATTGTAGTGGACCAAAAAAGAAAAAGAAAAGAAACGTCTATATTGATCCGGCAATAACAGCATCGATGAATGAAAGTTTATCTATTGGTGAACTAATGTAGAAAATAACAGTACATACATAATACAAAACTACTACTAATCTTGAACTTCATTTTGAGAATATTAGAAATAATGGAGGATTCGTAATACGTTGCAATAGGAATAAATCAAGCATAATAGAATCTACATTTTAAAAAGGGAATATTGTAGTCGAGAAATAGAATTCACAATTAGGAGAGCAGAATCGAATTGTTGTTTGGTAGATTAATATTTTGGAATTAATACTGACTCAAGATTTCTTTTTTATTCGTGAAGAGAAGTAAGTGTTGTTCGTACAGAATAATAATTCGGTTTGGCTAGAGACTGAAATACATTATTTTTATTCGAGAGTAGAGTACGAGTAATGTGCATCACGCGCACAGAATTATTTTTGGTAGGATTTTAAGGCAATAACTGGGGGTGGAATTTCAGGGTGTCCAGAAATATTGCCGTGTTAAAATCACGCACAAAATTTGTGCGCGAGAAGTAAATTCCAACCCCGCGAAACAGTTCTCGGACGTAGATACTTACTATGGCGTTGCTGTTCAGAAGCAATCCAATCGTGACTCTCCCAAAACAATTGTTTTGGGATCAATACATACAGCAAAGAAGGAAGGGAACCAGTACATTGACATGGTTTACATTCAGATGCTTGCACTTCTGTCCATTGAAGGTTGCACATTGCTGTTGTCTCAAAGAACAACAACCAATCTTGAGAACAGGAGCAGAAAGTGTGAGGAAGAAATTGAAGAACATATTTATGCCCTTGAGTTATTGCTGGGTATGGAAGAGTTCCTCAAATATGCTGGAACATTTGATCAGGTTTTCAAACAAGAGAAGAAGGGTGGTTTACATCTGAACAAAATGGTTGTTCATTTCATTAATTGTATAAATACCAATCTGCAACAAAGTAAGGGAGAGGGGAACAATCTGGTAAAGAATCACATGTATTTTCATTTATCACAGTACATGAGATTATTTGGTCCTCCAACTGGATGGGACTCTGCAGTGAGTGAGAGCAATCACAAAACTGAAGTGAAGGCTCCTACAAAGAGAACCCAACAAATCAAATCCACACTAATCAAGCAAACCTGCAATCAATCAATGGAGTATTGTACTATTGATCAACTTGACTGTGAATCTGATTTGTTTGTACACAAGTCTATGACAGGTACAAATTATCCTAAGGAGGATGGCTAGTTAGATGGATCAAAGTTTTTGATTGGTGTTATGGATGGTTTGCCTTACATGAAGTGGGACAAAAAGAAAAATGTAAGTGTACCTTAGTTTCCATCAGATGTTCTCAAAATTTGTTGCGACGAGGGCCTTCTGGTTGTGGGCACCACCACACTTTGATGATCCATAGAGCACAAGAGATATGACAATTATTGTGGGATGAAGTTACTTTTTCGCGCCCATCCATCGTTTAAGTCTGATTCAGGACAAGTGTCAAATGTATGGTACGACTGGGAAAATTTTCAACTAGACCTCCTGGATGGACGTGGACTGCAAGTTTATCCATGTCAGATTCTGTGCCTGCTTCATCTTGAAGGCTCTTTCCCCCTGGAAGTTCTGTCAGGCGGTTTGAATTAGCATCCTTTAATGTGCTTCCTCACTGGCTGTGTCAGCTTGCACCATTCCATTGAAGGAGAAAGCAATATGTCAATTCTGTTCCAGTTTGTTTTGTTCTTGAGAGTTTGCTTTTGCTCCAATGCCAATGGTGTTGTAACGGTAGATGTCTGCCTTCCCATTCAGTGTGGGATAACTGCATAGAAGGTACAAAACAATGATACCCAGACCCCAAATGTGGTTTGTGGTGTAAGTGCTGCCTTTCTCATGGTCCTGGAATAATTTGTAGTGGACATAGTCCAGGGCCTCTTTCCAAATCAAGGAAACTTCTTCTGTGTCAAATCTTCATTTTGTGCTGTTTAGCCTTCTTCTTGCAGTATTCCTCAGCTTTCATCTGTCCAGGATTATGAGTACCAAATGTTCATTTCTGTTGCATAGACAGTCATATCCTGTTTCAAAATGGTACAACAAAGTGTTAAGGTCTTCCTTTTATACTTCATCTATATGTTTTATGTAGTGATTGCCCATTACAGGAAACCTTTCATCTGTGGAGTAAAACCTGGTATCAGTTAAGTGGTACAAATTTGCCAAGCGTTCCTTTTCAATGATCATCTCTTCAATTTTTACGCTCCACTTGCTCCACAGAATTGACCATAGACAGGGACGGTTCCCAGGGTGAAAATGTATACAACTTTTTATGTGCTTTCTTGCCAACCGCATCAGATTACACCATTCCTTTGCTGGGAATGGATGACCAACCCGTTCCAGTCTCTTTTGTTTGCGGGATTATACTTCTGGTTTGATGCCAACATTGTTGTAGCATGTGATGTCCTCTGTTCCTTTCAGTGTGACATAAAAGGTAGGAAAGAATGATACCCATAGCCCACATGTGGTCCATAGCGACACTGTCACCTTCCTCATGGTCTGGAAACACTTCCTTGCTGACATACTTCAGGGCTTCTTCCCAAATCAACAAAGCTTGTTCCTCTTTGTCAAATTGTCCTTTTTTGCTGTTGAGTCTTGTTCTCACAGTGCCAGTCTGCTTGTATCTGTCAAGGAGTGTGAGTACCAAGTGCCCATTTATGGCACATAGCACGTCAAATCCAGTTTTGAAATGCTATAATAACAGGTTTAGGTCTTTATCTTGCAGCTCTATCCTCCATTTGCTGTACTCTACGGAAAACATAGGAATCCATGTTTTTTTGTCATCCTCATTGCAGATTCTGTTTTGTTTTCCATCTTTCTGTGATTTTTAAGTTTAGATGGTTGCCAAGTAATTGTCGTATACTCGAACCAAGAATGTTCAAGTTGTTGGACCCTACTGGGTATGTTCACTTTTGGGCTGTGAATACTTCTTTCCAAACAAATGTCATGTCAAGTACACACACATAGTACTAGTACCACAGGGCATGGAAACAAAATGAGTGAACCACTTACAGACTTTAAATACTGTAACTTTCCAGAATATTGGTACAAATGATTGACACTTATGACACCAAGATCAGTGGCTCAAGCCCCGGGACGTGTGTACATGAGAGTAATGCTTTGACTTACAACACACCTATTTTATTACAGTAATAACATGAATAATTCTTTTTTGTAATATTAACAAGCAACAATATAATCCTGATCTTATTATTTTTTAATTCAATGATAAATTTATTATCCCTTCATTGTTCTGTATGAACACCAACGTACAAGTCCTTCCTTTTTGAGGGGCCGGACGAAAGTCTTAACTCTGTCGGATTTCAAATGCAACTTGATATTTTTATTCCTTGTAAAAACTGTCTTTGAAAACACTTTGTCCCAGGCCCCTACTTGGTATTTTGGCTGAGCTATCGGCACCGGAAGCTCCATTGATCTTGCACCTCACCCCCATTCCAACTGGCCCAAAATGCCATAAATGATAGGGATCTCTCTCCAGCAGTTTGATACAAAGCGCCGCCCGACAATCAACACGTTGAACCTCGTATCATATTAGATACCAACACTCCATAAAAAGAACATACTGATTCCTGCAGAAATCAAGGTTGTAGGGATAGTACAAGCGGCACAGATCATGCGGGATGTGGATTCGTGGATTCCTACTGCTTCTCAAAAAGACCAATGAATACAAGCTGATTACAACAAACCAAGGCGTAGACCCCCTTCTACTATTAGATGCCTACAAGTCACAAAAAGAAGGGACTGATTCCTCCAGATATCAAGGAGATACGGCCTATTTTGGTTATTTGGACCGGGGACAAATGAACAACAACAACACTGCAGCGAATCAACAAAGCGAGATCCAGGATCGTTCGATGACACCAATCGAAGTACCCAGTCCTCTTTGACTATCAAATACCTACAAGCCACAAAAAGAAGGGACTGATTCCTCCAGATATCAAGGAGATACGGCCTATTTTGGTGATTTGGACCAGGGACAAGAAATGAACAACAACAACAACGCTGCAGCGAATCCACCAAGTGTACTCCAGGATCAATCGATGCCGTCAATCGAAGTAACCTGCCTTCTTCTACTATTAAATACCTATTAGCCACAAAAAGAAGGGACCGATTCCTCCAGATATCAAGGAGATACGGCCTATTTTGGTTATTTGGACCGGGGACAAATGAACAACAACAACAACAACAACAACAACACTGTGGCGAATCCACCAAGCGATCTCCAGGATCAATCAATGCTGCCAATCGAAGTATCCGTCCTTCTTCAACTATCAACTATCAGATACCTATTAGCCACAAAAAGAAGGGACTGATTCCTCCAGATATCAAGGAGATACGGCCTAGTTTGGTTATTTGGACCGGGGACAAATGAACAACAACAACAACAATGCAGCAAGTACACCGGGTGAAGAACAACTACAAAAAGGAAGCAAAGAAACAGAAGACTAAGTAACGGCGCTGACGCGGGATTTTGTTGCAGTCTTTGGTGCTTTCTAGGCGGGGGGGGGGGGGGGGGGGGACGACAACCTGGGCGGACGACACGGATTGCAAAATTTTCTATGTTCGAAAATCACAAATCAATTGCAACCTTGACCTTGATGACAGCAAGTATTGCTTCAAACTCACCACCCCTTGCTATTTGTGTGGGACTGATGTGGGTTTTTGCTGTTGTCTTTGGTGTTTTCTAGGCGGGGGCGACAGCGACGGCGACCCGGGCGGACGACGCGGATTGCAAAATTTTCTATGTTTGAAAATCACAATTTGATTGCAACTTTGACCTCAACGACAGCAAGTATTGCTTCAAATTCACCACCCCTTGCTATTTGTGTGGGGCCAACGTGGAATTTTGTTGCAGTCTTTGGTGTTTTCTAGGCGGGGGTGAAGACAACCCAGGAGAAACTCAAAAATTGCGAAACAAAATGGACCCGATGTATGAAAATCGCCAGATTTCTGCCAAAATTAGCCAAAAATACCCAACTAAGTACTAAAACCCCCTTCTCTGTGTTATTTCACACCAATATGAGTGATAGATTGTTACTTTAGTTGAGATTGATGCCCTTTCATTGACCCACTAGCAAGAACTCTGACAATAATCCTGTCATCAGGTACAAAAAACCCAAAAATTGGGGAAACGTTTGTATAGTATGCTGACGATCTAGATCTGATGCCCATCTGAAGTACTACTGATTCTCTTTTTGTTGTTCTTGTTAGAAGGAACAAGAAAAATACACTAATCATTATTTAAATGTTTTTGTTTCATTCTTAATGTGTTAGTAGAATATGTTTTGATTCTTGGAAGAAAATAAATAACAATGAGGACAACTAAGATGAATACAAGTTTTCATTCTCTTATACTTGAAATAAAGTAATGGTGGGGCAACACAGTAGTACTAGTATTCAAACAAAAGCATGAAACAAATGTCATGCACATCTCAACTAATCATTTTTATATTTTATATAGTATTGTTGGACAGAGGAGCACTAAAATTAGTTAGAGCACATTCTTATTGATGGTATTCTAAAAAGAATATTGAATGGTTGTGACATTCAGGATGTAAAGTATGATGACGAGATTTTAAAGCAAGGGCGATCAATAGTAATATTAGTTAGATTACATTCATATTGATGGTGTTGTACATAGCCTTTATGTGGAATATTTGTTGAAAGCAGAATGATGAGAGCAAGGAGCATCTTTTTAGAAGATTGAATGGATCTAAAATTGAGGATGCAAAGTATGATGATGAGATTCTAAAACCAGATAAACGTCATCTTCATATTTGTTATTGTTGCAAGGAAAACCAAAGTTATTCACAACAACTTACACTTTAAACTATTATGAGAAGGTGATGTTTTCTAACGTTGCCGCAAGAAGGTGACCCAGGATAATGCTCTTTGTTTATATTAAACAAAATGGTGCTATGTTGATCAAAATGGATAAGACATTCTTGTTTCTATAGTACAATGCTGTAATAGTAGTAGTGCCAGTAATACTTGCTTTTGAGAGACGAGATACAAAAAGGACACAAACTTAGTAGCCAACTGGTGAAGTTCACATTTATGTGTAGAACAAGTTGTTGACCTTTTGACATGTTAGATGCCCGTCATGAATTTTGCAGGAACTTGCGTCTGGTTGATAAGACCAAGCATAGGTGAACTATGATCAGTTGGCACTTTCACCATCATTTGAATTGCGTGCCACTTGCGCATTGCACGCTGGATCCTTCCAATTCAGTAAATTGGAATAATAAGAATATACGTATTTAAGTAATTTTAACCACCAAAGGTGGATCTAAACTACTCAGTCTGTAACGAGACTTTAACGTCGCCTCAATCAAAGAGTCAGGACCCCAAGTTGTAGAACAACAAATTTTTCAAATGAACCATGAAAGCAAGCAGGGAGGGTACAAAGAACAAACTGATGAATGATACCGGAAGCATAAGCCTAACACGACAATCATACAGTAGGAAGGGTAGACAAATAGGAGGGGCATAGCGCCGTGTGGCTTGGTGGTGGAACAAGCGGTGGACTTGGAGGAAGAAGAACAAGGCGGGATGCGCACTGGAGGGGTCCGGTATAAAAATCACTGATACTCTATGTGTTATGAATTTTTAATTCATCTAGGATCCTGGATTTGAATAGGAGCAAAAAAATAGGTACTGGATCTATGTACGGTTCTACAAAAGGTACTATGTGCGTGACAGCCTGTCTTTTTTTCAATGGTCATTGTAACCGGTGATGGAGGACTTGATCCACTAGCCACAGTGTTATCAATATCAACCACTCATACCACACAAGCAAAGTTACACTATTTAAAGTCTGTCTGCTTTTGAATCACACAATTTCTGTGTCCTGTGGTGCTGCCGGTATGTACCGGTATTCGGTGTGTTTGGGACAAAATACACAGCTCAAAAGCCAATGTACATGGCAGGCACGCTCCACCGACTTTATGACTCTGGGTTTGATTATAACAAGTACTTCTAAGATACCTGTTGCCAAATGCCCAAACTTAGAAATAACAGGAAAAATGGAAAACAAAACAGAATCAGCTTACAAGAAGACAATTATTTTGCCCTGGTTTCCTTTTCTTTCCACAGAGTACACAAAACGGATGCATGAGCTCAATCACAACAACCTAAACAACAAGGTAAACCCATTTTTATATCATTTTGAAAATGGGTTTGATGCGCTATGTGCCCAAAACGGACACTTGGTACTCGCCATCCTTAATGGGTGCAACAGGATCGAGAATGTGAGAACAAGACTCGACTGAAAAAAGGACATTTCAACAAAGATTAAGCTTTGTAGATTTGGGAACAATGCTTCAAGTATGTAATTAAGGAAGTATTTCCCAACTATGAGGAAGGTGACACTGACGGCATTGACCATGTGTGTATTAAATTCCTTTCGTCTCTACCTACAGAATGGTACGAACTTGAGGTACAAACTGGAGGTGCAAATGTTGCTCTTACAGAGAAGAAGAACATACGCACTCGACGTTCACACATGAATCTTTTGTTAAGTGTCAATACGTAACAATCAAAGGAAAACGTATGCAGCTGCTCTCAATCTGCTCACAAATATAGTGCTGTATTAGCGGCAGCACATATTATCGTGTTGTATTAGCGGCAACACACTATTTTATCGTATAAAATATTGTATCTGTAACCTGCTGTATTAGCAGCTGCACGATATATCACGTTGTATTAGCAGCAACGCAATCTTTAAAGTGATAGCTTGCTCTCCAGCAAGCTGCTGATACTTTTAGATTATTTGAGTAACAACCTTAAACCTTCCATTGGTTGCCGTGCAACCTATCATAGAACTACAAGCTTAGGATCTAACTAACTGTGCCAACACACAGGTAGTCAGAATAGATCTGATTGGGCATTGCGCACACGCTGCAGCGTTCAGCCATAGTGGTCATCAGAGAAATATTAGACCCCTACAGACCAGCACCTCAACCGGCCTGAAGTTACAGCTTCTGTTGCTCTTCCTTGCCTTTGGATCAAATCAGCTTAACAGCCAGTTTTGAAAGGAAAATAATAGATTAACAGTCGCAAGCTTGTTGAAGCTTGCAAAAGAAGACAACAATAGAAGCACCCGTCGCCGCAACCGATCCGGCAGAAGACCCTCCGATTGAATTGACTACAGCCAGCGATCGATAGTCCTCTGATCTGATTACACACAGGAAAGACTAACCAAGGACACGCCATTTGTCTCCAATAAAAACCTATTGCATCGGACACGCCAATAGTAGTATCTCCACCCAAGGACCACAAGCTCCCTGGATTATATTTCGCGATGGCCCGGCAGAAGATTATCGAACGACGACAACAGAAAATGATTGATATTCCTCTGATCTGATTGCATGCAACAAAGACACCACCACGACCGATACGAGAAGATCATCGATCGAACGATCGACATTTCCCTTGATTCGACCAACACAAGTATATGCTCAACGAGGAACAACCAGGCATTCCTACTGCTCAGAGAGCCCAGAGCCGCTTATCTCTCCAAACCATCTCCATACACGGATCTGCCTCCACACCCGACAAAGGATTCCTCACACTTCAACCGCACAGCATGGCAAGGAGATCCCTGTTCCCACAAGCCTCGAACATGCCCAATAATGATAGCCCACGTGATAACGGCACACCTGAGGGTAATGAAGACAACTTGTTCCCCTCATTCGATGACACGACAGCACGCATTCTACAGAATATCATCAACATAGATAAAGAAACATGAGATCCCATCTGCGAGGCGCTCATTGAGGACAAATACACCACGTGGAAGGAAATCTTGCAACTAACGCCACAGATCATTGCCAATCTTACCTACAAAGACGGCAGCAGTAACAGACCCCTTGGAAAGCGAAACCAACAAGATCTATGCGCATTTGTGGGATTTAGCGTCCATCTTGAAAAACAAGGCATCGACTGGAAAGACTCTCTACTCTACACCAAGGAAGCCTATGACGCTGATCGTGCCCCCATCATATCAGCACTACTACGCGGTACAGCTATAGAAAATATCAGCCGGCTCACACCTCGAGGTGATGCCACCACATCCAAGTCTCTAGAAGAGCTCAAGTTTGAACTTTGGATCAGGAAGAACAGAGATGAAACAACCTTGAATCAACTCCAAAATGATCTCTGATTCGAGCACTGGCTCATATCGTTCAAGGCCAAACTGGAAACAAGCGGCATCGACACTCACACCTTCCTCAACGCAGCGTGGCCCCAAGTACCACTTTCTGGATATAGGAAGGAATTACATGCTAAGCAATGCACTTTCTTCTGGACACTCATTCTGCATGTCTCCAAAAGCGACCTCTCCTCATCCTGTGTGCTAAGCCACACCACCAATCAAAATGGAAGGCAAGCATACTTTGACTTTGTTACCATTCACAACAAATCCAAGTCAAAGGTATACAACACCTCTACTTCCATGCAGCAACTCATCAATATGAATCTCTTCACTTGGAAGGATACCAAGGTCAAGTTCATCACCCAGTGGTTTGCTCAGTTGGAAAACTTAAACAAACTACGACCACCCCACCGGCCACTTGAGTATGACACAGTCAAGACCCAACTTTGTTAGGCTTGCATCTCCAGTTTCCAACTCAGCAAGCAGTTCTGCAAGGTGAAAGATCCACCAGAAGCGGATGACCTTATTACCTTTAGGTAAAATGAGGCAAAGGCAACCAGTGAACTGAAAACTACCCTGCTCCTAGAAGCTACCCGGTTAGATCCCCAGGCATCATTGTCCCAGCCAAGCAGTCGATCATCTGTCTGAGTCCATGCCATGAATCATCTTCTGTCAACCAGGCATACTCCATGGTCACTGATGACTCAGACTCCTATTCTCTCCCCATAGACTTTGATGGTGATTTCCAAGACTATGCTGTCTTCAAAGCTGGTCGCACCCCAGATCCCAGTACCAGGCTACCAACTGTCATCTGGCAGACCCTTTCCAAACCTGGTATGAAGGGATGGTTGAACATCCCTGCAGACGACAAGAAAAAGCTAGTCGCGTGTCTTCAAACAGACCTCCTACCTGAGAGACCCCCAGATCCAAACTCCGTTAAACCCATCAGTTGTCGAGCGTATGAGTACTCTGTAACCCTTGAGCAGGGCTCAACCACCACAGATCCTCATCCCACCGATGAAACCACACTTCGCAATGCCTTCCATGCTTCTCTCGGACTCTACAAGGCAGCATCACAACCAGACAGCAGACCCCTCAAAACCTCTGTGTCTCCTGCTCCTCCTGCTCGATTCCTTGCAGACAACCCAAATGTCTTATACCAAAAGGATGGAGACACGTGCATCCCTGTAGCTGGTTCATCGCTGTCTGCCAACTTTCATAGGTGGTATGTGCATGACGATTTGCCACCTCCATCTCCTATTGGATCCCCTACTTGTGTCTACCACTCTAACAAGACTAGTGTCTCCAAACCAGGATACGCCATGGTAGACCAAGGTGCAAATGGTTGTATCATTGGTGATGATGCATGCCTCATCTCTAAGGACATTCCCCCAAGATATGTCAATGTGACCGGCATCAAAAACCACCAACTTCAAAACATTCCCATTGCAACTTGTGGCGCATATTCGGTCTCCAATCGCGGCCCTGTAATTGTTATCTTCAATGAATGTGCCTGTACCGGCCAACATGCCTCCATCTTATAATCTGGACAAATGGAATCATATCTCTCCAAGGTTGATGACACGTCTATTAAAGCAGGTGGCACCCAGGTTATTTCTACTACTGATGGCCATGTTTTTCCCCTTTGCATTCAACAGGGGTTACCATATTTGGCCATGCGAAAATACACCAGTGATGAGTATGCTACTCTTCCCCATGTCATCATGACCAGTGATCAACACTGGAACCCTTCTGTCCTTGATGTTGCCATCCATGCACAGGATGACTCCTTCCTCCAACAATTTCCATCAGATGCTCATCAACTGCCATACCCCAATTATGACGAATATGGCGCACCTCGCTATATGGATCAGTCCGCCACTGCTGCAAGCCAACATGTCATGTTCCAAGCCATTGATGAATCTGTTCCCAGTGCCCCTTCATTTTGGATTCGACACACTGATTTTGTTCATCAAGATAGTATACTAGCTTGATGCTCCACACTAGCTCGATGCTCCACACAGTCATCTAATCCTCATTCCCTTGTGTACTCATCCAACTGTACACCTGCTACTGGTTCTCAACTCAAGGCTTCCCCCCATACCCATAATCCCTGCGCATATGAATACCTTTCATTGAAACCTTTCTTTGCTTGGATTTCTACTGCCAGGATTCAAGCTACCTATGCCAATTCCACTCAATATGGCTCATTAGCCTGCAGTCCAGATGGTAATATCTTCAAGCGCTTCCAATCACCTCAGCCCGCCATGAACGTTTGGTGTCCATGATGACGTCCTTTCCAATGCCATCTACTCCGACATCCCAGCTGTCAATGGTGGCTCCAAGCTTGCTCAGATATTCTTTGGCCGCAACTCCCACATCATCCATGTCGAAGAAATGAGAACTACTGGAGACTTCTTGTCCTGTTTCCAAAACTTCCTCAGGAAGTGGGGCCGCCCTCTGAGACTTCTCTGTGATCATGGCTCATATCAGTCCAGCAAGAATGTGCTTGACTACCTCAAAATGCTGTGGACCGGCCTCTGGCAAAGTGAGGCCTACTCCCAGCACCAAAATCAGTTTGAACGCCGGTACCAGACCTTCAAACGCACCATTAATCGTGTAATCGATCAAACTGGAACCCCACCACATCTCTGGCTTCTCTGCATGACGTACATTGCTGGTCTTTTCAATGTTATCTCTGATCCTACTATTGCTACTGGCAATATGGGTGATATCAGTGCATATACCACGTTCTTCTGGTTTGAACTAGTTTATTTCAAAACTCCTTATTCCCCATTTGGGACTAATTCCACTGAACGGCTTGGTCACTTTGTTGGACTTGCTGAAGATGTTGGCCATGCACCACTCTGCTTCAAAATTTGGGATCCTGTCACCAACAAGCTCCTTGACCGATCTGATGTCCAAACAGCTCTAACCTTGACGTACCACAACAAACGCGCTGGACTCTTCACTGATGATGGTTTTATTGCTTGGCGCCAGGCCAGGGACAACGCATCCATTCCTTCCGCATTTGGATCTGCCCCCTCCTGATATCAAGCTCAAACTCCTGCTCCGGATGCCGGCACCCTTCACCAAGCCTCTCAGCCTTCCCTACCGAGCTTTCTTTACCACGAAGCTCCTATGCCCCTTCTCCACTTCCTCCCAACTATGGAGAGTTGTTTGATGGCCCTCCTACCTCCCACATCTACAGTAAGACCCCTGCAGGTGTCACACTAACTGAAGATGATTTTGGTCCCCCTGAGCTAGCATATTTTGATGCCAGTGACGGCCTGCCTTCACTAGTCAATCCAGCTACTCCACCTGTCGGTCCATCCAACATAGTTGTTACTGATGCAGAAGAGAACACACAATTTGACTCTGATGGCAAACCCATCACCATTCCTTCCATACCCACCAATGAACTACATGGTAGATCATTCCTCATGGCTTACCCTGATGACACCCAGAAACGATTGACCATTGTTGACGTTGAAGACAGCCTTGAGCAAAACAAGGAATTCATCAAGTTTCGATGCAAGCACTCAGATGATGAACTGGAAGATATCATTGCATACAATCATGTCATGAATTACATCCACCGGAACTCCACTCAAGAAGATGGAAAGCCATGGTCCTTCCAAAGGATCCTTGGACACCAAGGTCCCCTTGACAACAAGCACCCTCAATACAAGGGTTCTAAATATAACCTCTGGATTGAATGGGAAAACATGGAGCGCACCTATGAACCCCTATCCAATGTCGCTGCAGATGATCCTATCACTGTTGCAAAGTATGCCAAGGATCATGACATGCTTGAAAAACCAGGTTGGAAGCATCTCAAACGCATTGTTAGTCTTGCCCGAAGGACCAAGAAACTAGATAGACTCATACACCAAGCCAAGCTTTGATCATTCCGTACTGCTCCTCAATACCAGTATGGATTCAAGGTACCGCACAATCATGAGGAAGCCATTCAATTTGACGCTGCCAATGGAAACCACAACTGGCAGGATGCCATAGCTCTTGAAATGGAACAACTTCAGGAATATGACACATTCATCGACAAAGGCAAATGCAATGCTGCCAACATTCCTCATGGATTCCATCAAATCAAAGTTCATATGATCTATGCTGTCAAGTATGATGGTCAACATAAGGCTCGATTAGTTGCATGGCAACCTCACTGGAACCCCTGTCCACAGTGTCTATGCAGGTGTTGTTTCCCTCAGAGGTCTACAAATGTGTCTATTCCTAGCTGAGCTAAATAGATTAGAAGCGTGGGGCACAGATATTGGCAATGCATATCTCTAAGCCCTGACATGTGAGAAAGTATGCATCAAGGCTGGTGCTGAATTTGGATCACTGCAAGGTCATCTTCTGATCATCTACAAGGCTCTATATGGTCTCAGATCATCCGGGAAGTGTTTTGGCGATCTGCTTGCTGCCTGTCTCATCAAACTTGGATTTGACAGATCAAAACCAAACCTGAGATGTTTCTCAAACCTGGGCTGAATAAACATGGGGAGAAAGTGTACAAACTCATATGCACCTATGTTGACAACCTATGCTTGTGTATGAGAGATCCAAGATCATTCCTCGAGATCCTACAATCTGCACCCTACAATTTCAAATTGAAGGGTTCTGGACCTATGAATTTCCATTTGGGATGTGGCTTCGAAAGGGATGAACATGGTGTACTGTGTATGAATCCAATCAAGCTCATCAAGAAGATGGAAGCCTCCTATGAACAAATGTTTGGATGCAAACCAACCACTAGATTCCATTCACCCCTTGCTGAAAATGACCACCCCAAACTCGATTCAGCATCATTCTTGGATGATACTGATATCCAAAAGTATCAGAGCATGATTGGATCACTCCAATAGATCATTGCTATTGGGCGCTTTGATGTGCAGACAGCTGTCATGACCCTTTCAAGCTTTCAAGTTCAACCCAGAGAAGGTCATCTCAATCAAGCCAAAAGGATCTATGGGTACATCTCCAAGTTCAGGCATTTCAAAATCCGGTTCCGTGTGGGAGCCCCTGATTTTGTGTTGACTGAAAGTGCTACCACAGACTGGTCTAGAGAGCACTCTGAAGATCTGCCAAGTGATGCGCCCCCCCCCCCCCCCCCCCTGGGTAAGACTGTTGTGCTGACTCATTTCTATGATGCCAACCTGATGCATGATATTCTGAGTCAGAAAGCTGTGACTGGCATTCTGCATTTAACGAATAAAACTCCCATCATGTGGTTCTCCAAGAAACAAGCAACTACAGAGACAGCCACCTTTGGCGCTGAATTTGTATCGGCCAGAACATGCATTGAGCAGATAGTTGACATCAGACAGTCATTCAGATACCTCAGTACTCGAGTGCATGACACATCCTACATGTGGGGAGACAATGAGAAGATGATCCAGACATCTACCTTTCCAGATGCTAGGCTCCACAAGAGGCACCACATTCTTTCATACCATTATGTCAGAAGCATAATTGCAAGAGGTTTTGTTCTTATGCAACACCTTGCTGGCAAGGATAATTGTGCCGACATTCTCACCAAGCATTGGGAACACTCAGTGGTGTATCCATTACTCAAGCCCATCTTCCACTACTGTGGAAATACAAATGATCTACTACAGGATGATACCAGCGGTCCTTAACCAGAACGGTCTCTTGCGTGGACACATGGGGAGTATTAAATTCCTTTTGTGTCTACCTACAGAATGGTACAAACTAGAGGTACAAACTGGAGGGGCAAACATCGCTCTTGCAGAGAAGAAGAACATACGCACTCGACGTTCACACATGAATCTTTTGTTAAGTGTCAATACGTAACAATCAAAGGAAAACGTATGCAGCTGCTCTCAATCTGCTCACAAATATAGTGCTGTATTAGCGGCAGCACATATCATTATTGTGTTGTATTAGCGGCAACACACTATTTTATCGTATAAAATATTGTATCTGTAACCTGCTGTATTAGCAGCTGCACGATATATCATGTTGTATTAGCGGCAACGCAATCTTTAAAGTGATAGCTTGCTCTCCAGCAAGCTGCTGATACTTTTAGATTATTTGAGTAACAACCTTAAACCTTCCATTGGTTGCCGTGCAACCTATCATAGAACTACAAGCTTAGGATCTAACTAACTGTGCCAACACACAGGTAGTCAGAATAGATCTGATTGGGCATTGCACACACGCTGCAGCGTTCAGCCATAGTGGTCATCAGAGAAATATTAGACCCCTACAGACCGGCACCCCATCCGGCCTGAAGTTACAGCTTCTGTTGCTCTTCCTTGCCTTTGGATCAAATCAGCTTAACAGCCAGTTTTGAAAGGAAAAAATAATAGTGTGGGCTATGGGTATCATTCTAGCATACATTTTATGCGGTTATCCTGCATTCAAAGGAACGGAGGTCATAAAGTACTACAAGAACATGGGTATTGGAGCAGAAGTATGATCTGGAGAACAAGAGAGACTAGAATGGGATGGTCATACTTTCCCACCAAAGGCATGGTGTAATCTGACACCAGAGGCAAGACAGCACATAAACCAATGCATATATTTTTTAACCCTGGGAAATGCCCCTGTCTGACAATGATTTGGTCAAACTAGTGGCGCACAAAGACTGAAGAGGCAATCATTGAAAAGGACCAATTGCAATGGTATGGCTACTCAATGGACGATACCAGGTTTTACTCCACAGACAAAAGATTTCCTGTAATGGGCAATCAGTACAAGGAACGTATGGATGAAGTACAAAGGGAAGACCTCAATCCTTTTTTGTACCATTTTGAAACAGGATATGACTCTCTATGCAGCAGAAATGAACATTTGGTACTCACAATCCTGGGTGGATACAAGCTGATGAATATTGTAAGAACAACGCTAAACAGTAGAAAAGGGAGATTTGAGGAAGCAGAAGCTGCCTCGATTTGGATAGAGGCACTGGACTATGTCCACAACCAATTATTATCAGACCATGAGAATGGCAACACTTAGTATGCCACAAACCACATTTGGGGTCTGGGTATGATTCTTTTGTACCTTCTATGTGGGTATCCCACACTGAACGGGAAGGCAGACATCTACCGTTACAACACAATTGGCATTGGACCAAAAGCAGACTCAAAAGAACAAAGCAAAATGAAAATTGATGGACATAGTTTTCCAGCTAAGCCATGGTGGCAGCTGACGCAGCCAGTAAAAAAGTATATTAAAGGATGTATACATCTTCATCCAGGGAACCATCCCTGTCTGATGACAATTTGGTTGACTGATTGGTGGATTATAACTATGCGGTATGTAATTGTGAAGGAAGGTTTGAAAAATGTATGTTTGAATGAAAAATTAAGTCACTTATTTCATAGATGATACTCCCCAGCATGACCAACTTTGTGGACATTATCAAATGGTCAATACAAAGATGATCTATAAGCATTGCAATTGTCCAAGGGTACTTGGTACTAACGCTTGTGTGAATGTTCTGAAGGTTCCCGTTTCAATTACAAGTGGGAATATGAATGTGTCTAATGAAAAAAAGGGGAAGAGAATCAATCTGTTCGGCTATGGCTGAGGTCCAATTTTACTGCTCCAATGGTGGAGGAAGGAGTGAATTTTGAACAGTAGTTCAAAAATTTCTCCCATCCCCATGTACATAATGCTAATGCTTTTATGATCTTGATTTTGGAGAAAGCCCACATAATATTCATCTACTGTCACCAGGAGAGAGACTCCATATGTACCAACTTGGTTGCGTGAAGCAAGCAGCGGAAACATTCTGTGAGAACTTTTTTAGGAAATAACATGCAGCTAGTACTTCATGACATGGACAGGATAGCCTGTTACTTTTGTGCTGCTGTTCAGAGACAATCCAATCGTGATTTTCAGAGAACCAATTTTTCAGAATCAACACCTACAGCAAAGAAGGAAGGGAACCAGTACATTAGCATGCTTTACATTCAGATGCTCACACTTTTGTCTGTTGAAGGTTGTTAATTGTTGTTGTCACAAAGAATGTTAACCAATCTTGAGAACAAGAGCAGAAAGTGTGAGGAAGAAATTGACAGACGTATTTATGCCATTGAGTTGTTGTTTGGTATGGAAGAGTTCCTCAAATATTCTGGAACGTTTGATCAGGTTTTCAAAGAAGACAACAAGGCTGTTTTGAATCTCAACAAGATGGTTGTTCATTTCATTAACTGTATAAATAACTATCTACAACAAAGTAAGGGAGAGGGTAACAATCTGGTGAAGAATCACATGTGTTTTCATTTATCACAGTACTACATGAGATTATTTGGTCCTCCAATGGGATGGGACTCTGTAGCAAGTGAGAGCAACCATAAAACTGAAGTGAAGGCTCCTGCAAAGAGAACCCAACAAATCAAATTCGCACTAATCAAGCAAACCTGCAAGCGAGTAATGGAGTACCGTACTATTGATCAACTTGACTGTGAATTTGATCTGTTTCATCATAAATTGTTTACAGGACCAAATCATCCTATAGAGGGTGGTCTGTCAGCTGGGTCGAAGTTTTCAATTTTTGTTATGGATAGTTTGCCTTACATGAAGTGGGAGGAAAAGAACAAAACAGGTGTACCATGGTTTCAATCCAATGTTCTCAAACTTTGCTGTGATATGGTCCTTCTGGCTGCGGGCACCAGCACACTTTGTGGATCCATGGAGCACAAGAGGTACAATGATTATTTTTGGTTGGGGTTACGTTTTTGTGCACATCCATTGTGTAAGTCTGATTCTTGACAATTGTCAAATGTATGGTACGACTGGAAAATTTTCAACTAGACCTCCTGGACGGATGTGGACTGCAAGTTTATCCATGTCAGATGCTATGCCTGCTTTATCTTGAAGGCCCTTTCCCCCCTGGAAGTTCCACCAGCAGGTTTGAATTAGTACACAATGGTTACTACGCCATTGCTTGTTACTTTGTTTCTGTTGACCCAATATCAAGCAAGAGGGAGAAAGTGAAAAGACACTGCCACGCATTGGTAAAGCAAGGGGAGTTGCAAAACAAATTATCTTTGTTTGACTGCAATGCCATTGAGTCTGAAGTTGCTGTGGTCAGAAATCTTGGTTGGGAAGATCACTACTTTGTACTTGGAAATAGGGGACAACGGTTGTTTCATTTCCGCATCACAATGGCTGCAGGTTGGAAAAACAAGAAATGGAATTGATAGTGAAAGCCCGCAAAACCAATAGTGATTTGTAATCCTTCCTGGAACGGCGTTGCAGGTAAGTGTCGCACACAACTTTCTCTATTGGTGTAACTCCAATGCAATTGATTTTAACATGGTCTATTGTTGTTCCATTTTTGTTTCATGCCAAAACAGTGTATGAGAAGTAAATTTTTCCGTACTGCACAATTGTGATGATTTTAATTGCTGGAAGTTTGGTCAAATTCATGACTGTTGTTTGGAACTTTCTTTTGAAAGAAGCACAATGTCTGGAAAGGTGTTGCAGGGATAATTGTCTGCAATGGCATTGCAGGTTGAGTCGTCTGGAATGAAAAATAAGCACAATGTCTGGAACGGCATTGCAGGGTTAAGTGCCTGGAATGGCATTGCAGATTGAATTGTCTGGAATGGCAATCATGACTTCTTAATTTGTAACAAATAATACTCATGTTACATAATTATTTATTTCCACCTTTAAGTACGTGACCAATGTGTACGTATTTGTAAGTAGTGGCAAGTTTAGTAATAATACTTATTAGTAGTGTTTCACACATCCCCATGCGCCACAAGGAACAGGATAGTTGTGGTACTTCTCCAAATCTTCAGGTGAATTCCAACATTTTTTGTAAAGGTGTAGCCAGTGCTCAATGTTCCTCTTGTTTCTGTCTTCTTCCTCCCTTTTCTCTTTGTTTGTTAATTCTTTTAGTTTCTGCTTTTTTTCATCTTAGAATGTTTTGTCGCTTTGTTCATGAATGAATCCCACTGCTCTTTTAGAAATTTTCTTTCTGTGTCTTTGTGCAGTATCTTTACCTCATCGGCTTGTTCTATGTGCCCACAGCAAATTAGACCATTTGATACCATCCGTTAAGTTACAGGCATCTTTCAAAGATGAAAGAGCAAAATGAAGGCCACCAGAGTGAAGATGGTTCACATTGTCAATTGATTTGTCACCTTTATCACGTGAACCTGTTGGGTGAAAATATATAGTCTCCCAGGCATCCAGCCGGCAGTTCCAAGTTAAGGTGTTCAATATATGCCAAGTGTCATGTTCAGTGGGGTAAGAGTGGTTTGACCACTGTTGTTGATTGCAATTCCATCCATGTAGGGAATAATAGGCACCAAAATTTCATTGGAATCAGTTTTGCATCTCTTCTCCCAAGTATTGATCCATCATTCACCATGGTGGAGTTCGTCTATATCAATATCCATTACCTTGTAGTTCCAGAAACTGGACTGCTAAGGTTGGGTCAGACGTCTTCAGCATGGGGGAAAGACAGATGTTCTTCCTTTACCAAAGTCACGTTTGTTAATAGGGAATGAAGCACCTTTTGGAATGACTGGACGTAGATTTGTTTACGGCTGGCAACGTCACCACAAATCAATCTCTTATAACATCAGTTGATGAGATGAGGTTCAAACCCATCACCTTCTATTTCAGTCACAGTTGCGTAAATGCCCTTCATGAGTCTTGACCTTGTCTGTATGAGATTTCCTTTTGTCCATGAAAATAAATTGAGACGCTTTGATTCAATAGCCCATTCATACAATTCCTTCTCTACAACTAAAGGAATGCTATGATTCTGCATGATTTTCATTAACTTGATCCTCACCTTGAGTTCATCGGAAAGATGCCTTCTGGCATTGGGTGTCATAATTGCCGTGTTCAAACCAGAAGGAGAATCATCAGCAGCCATGGTGTTGTCTTCTCTATCAACACGCAGAGAGGGGGGGAATTCACTGTTGATTCCTTCTTCCTCATTGTCATAGTTAGGGGGGGAAAACTATAATCAGAAACAGAGTCATCGACATTCTCATTGTTTACTAATTCCTGACCAATCAAAGTATACTCCATCGGTTTGACAGAAGGGTAGAATATAACTTGATTGTTGAGCACCTCTAGTACTAGGCCACTACTCAGTGGACCGTTACGGGTGTTTGTTAGACCTAATTTTTCACTAGCATCCTCTGGCTTCTTTGATTTTCTGATGAATATGGAAGATGTGAAATCATCTACCTCTGAAGATTGGTAGTAATAAGAATCACATGATTTGGTATGTGAAATATGGCTGAGAAGAGCAGGCAAAATAATTACTCCTGCATTCTTTCTTCATCTTGTTGTAAACAAGGGGGGTTTCTTCTTGTTGTTGACCTTCTTTTTTTGTGATTGGAGGAGAGTCCAAGTAGCAACGTTTACAATTAACCTGATATTTGGGAGTGCGAACCATCGTTAGTAGCCAGTAATAACAATAGAAATGAGGAACCAATTGAGATTGAGAAATTGCAACCATGCACTATTTGTTTCGGGCATCAAATTCATTTCCAGGCCACCAAATCAGGAACAGATGCCAGTGGGGTAGGAAGATGTACTGTTCCTCAAAATATTTTGAGTTCAACATTAATTTGTGAAATTACAAAGGGGGACCGGTGGAGTCTGGCCCACATATGCGCGCGATTCCCCAACACCCCCAAATCTTGTTTGTGTGACGTGTGGGTAATGTTTCGAGAAGGCATGAGTACTTAACTAAAAACCAGAACTATGTTCTTCCAAATATTATGTCCCACTCACGTATTTAAAATGAGGTGCAGGGTATGGGATTTTATGAATGCTAAAAACAGCAGATTGATGGGGTATGAGAGTTGAAGTGGAAAACAAGCGGGGTATGAGATTGTAGCAGACATCTTGAATGGTTTGGATGGGGTATGAGATTTTCTGAATCCTAAAGACAAGGCATGAGATTACTCACCTTATTACATTTTCTCCCACAGATTGAAATGTAATCAATTTGGTGGTACAAGTTTATTTTACTAACAAAGCTAAAAAGCGCCTTATCCTCACATTGAGGGCTCTTCAATGCATAATTTCACATCTCAGTACATCTGTATACCTCCATGATGCTACCCCTGTAGGATTCTTGCAGACAGCCAATTGCTGTGAACTTTGGCAGGGAGTTGAACCACTGGCTGCATTGGCAACCATTTCTTACAACTGATTCAAAAGTTACAGCCTATACTCTGCAGTAATGCTATGGGCCGGTGGCCTGCTGTTTGCCTGTTTTACCACCATCAATGGTTTGACTGACTATTGATAGCATTTGGTGTTGGGTCATTGTGGAAGACAAAGGCTTTATGAAACTATTTCTGCAAGATTCTTTTTGCCAAGGTTACATGCTCAGTGTATGACACACACTAGTTGTCTGAACAACTGTTACCAATGTAAGGAATGCTCTAGGAGTTATGGTCATATACCTCCAAGAAATGCTGGAGCTATTCCATGGAATGAAGTGTGTGTCAATTGAATAGGTCCATGGAATATAGAGATAAGTGGAAGACAATATCAAGTGAAGGCATTGACTTGTATTGATCCAATCACAAATCTGGTGGAGATAAGAAGAATTCAAAACAAAACAAGCAGTCACATTTCTCAGTAGTTTGCAATACTGTTGGTTCTTAGCAAGATACCCAAGACCAGTTTCAATAATTGTCAACACAAAATGGAACTAAACATGTTCTGACTACAGACAAGAATCCACAATCCAACACCATCTGCAAACGCGTCCATGAAATAATAGGGGGCAGCCTTTGAGTAACCATGAGAACCCAACATGCCAACAACTTGGATCAAGCTGAGCAATTAATTGGCAGCATATTGGCAAGTTGTATGCATGTTACTTGCTGCAAAATCAGTCATACAATGTAAACATCACCAGGATAATTAGTGTACTCACAAGATATGCTTGTGGATATTCCGTTGATGGGAAACTTGGAAGCCAATACTAGAGATAGAATGCAACAATGGTTAGTCAATCGGACTGTCATTCAATTGATTTAGAAGAGAGTTGATTACAATTATTGAGTCAGCTAATTGGTCATAGTCCAGGAATGTGATCTGACCAAGTTTCAAGAACCACACCATGACCCATCTCAGATCACTCAGGTATCAAGCAATGACACTGTCAAAGTCCCCCGCCATGGTAATATGATTCAAGAAACTTATGAAAGTACAACATTAGTACTAGGAAGATCATGTCTTCTTGCAGAGGTCCTAATATTCAAAAACAGCAACAATGAGTATTCCATGCTCACTCAATCTCTGAGGGAGGTAGTGTAATGATGGACTGATTAGCAACAAGGATTTACAGTCATATCAAGATCAAGAAGCGAGGAGCCAACCATATGTACGTCACTTGGTGTGACGTATTGTAGTAGTATTACTAGTAGTAGTACTAAGAAGCTTCGCTGGTCAGGGGAAAACTTGACTTGAAGATCAATCATTACATCCTCTGTGAGTCGGTGTAACGTAGGAAATTGTCGAAAGTAAGGTGATATTTACTAGTAGATAAAGATGGCGTTATTACATACCCTCTTTAGATTGTAACTTTTATCACCACATGAAATTTTTTAACTATGATGATCATGTGTTCTTCTCCATGGTTGGCGACTCTCATGGGACTACTACCAAAGTGGTACGGTATTATGTACCGGTAATTACAAACGTAATACCATGGCTCGCACGGGAGAGCACGTACACTTGATCAGATCCGTGCCTAAGTAAGAAAAAACTGAACGACTCACGGGTTTAAAACAGACTCAAAGGGCGCGAAAAAGGTGTGCGGAGGGGGTGTTACTTTGGTAATTTCGAAAATATGCTGTAGAATTGCTACACGATTTCTAGTAGTATTTTCTGTCTCGACAATGGCATGATACTTTAGTAATTTTGAAAATATGCTGTAGAATGGCTACACGATTTCTAGTAGTGTTTTCTGCTCTGACAATGGCATGATACTAAAGTAATTTCGAAAATATGCCGTAGAATTCCTACAGAAATACTAGTAGGGTTTTCTGCTCTGATAATGGCATGATACTTTGGCAATTCCAAAATACTTCGTATGAGTCGTACATAATTAAGAATATGAGTAGAAGTGGTACGTGATTTTCTAGTATTAGTGTTACTCGGTGCCTCTGTAGCTACCGTACAGTCGTGATTTCCAGTCGTATTCTGAGCACTATTCACCTTGCACTAATTTTGATACTCCCAGAACAGACAAATAGACAACAGACTAGGGACCAGAGTATATGCAAAGAAAAAAGCTAGAATTAGTCTGTAGACCTATTTCTTGCTAGAGAGCAAGTCATGATGAATATTGAGTCTGCTGGGCGGACCGGGTACAATGGGGAGGTCGCGTCTTGTTGTACCACAGCTCGCATCACTGCTGGAATCAATCCTTGTATTGCTGCTCGTATTGATTGCAATTATCCAAGGCAGTGCTTGTAATTCAAATGCCATAGATACACAAGTCCCCGAGATCGGAGCAGTGCAGTGCTTGTAGTTGGGGCGTCGGGGCGAGAGTAGCAGCAACAGCACGTAGTTTCGGACGTCGGGGTGAGAGTAGCACCAGCAACAGCACGTAGTTTGGACGCCGTGAATACACCATTCCCCTAGATTGGAGCAGCGCGGGGCTTGTAATTGGGGCCAAAAGCCTTGCTCTTTCAGGGTGGAATAGTTCGAACCATGGTTGCTGGAAGGGGCTATTCCCATGGTCAAAAAAAGCAAAAAGAAGAAGAGTGTCGCGAGATTCAAATTAATGTGATGACGACAACTCAAATCAAAACACCATCTCCCCCTCCCAGCACACAAAGGACCGGCAATCACTTACAGTCTGATAGAATGGGTTGCTTGTTGTTCTAATACTAGCATAGGAAGCAGCGAAAATGGTCTATTCCCATGGTCGGGAAGGGGCTATTCTCATGGTCGAAAGAAGCAAAAAAAAGAAGAGTGTCGTGAGATAGGAATAAACAAATGACTGTTGACGACAACGACTCAAATCAGAACACCATCTCCCCCTCCCAGCAACCAAAGGGCCGCCAATGACTTACAGTGTGCTATGATGGGTTTATTGTTGTTGTAATAGGAAAGGAAGCAGCGAAAATGGTCTATTCCCATGGTCGGGGAAGCAATTTGGTTTTGCAAAGTGGTTGACTTTGAAAAAATGAATTACAACGGGGGAAAACAGCAATAAATCAAGGTTGTAGTAGGGATTCTACTTGATTCTACACAAGTGTCAAGGAATCAAATGAGCAAAATCCCTGTTGCGACTGTTGCTAATCCCGCGTTAGTTCCCTCTTTGCCATATATATTGCTTAAAAATACTAAGTTACTTATGATAAAAGGCTTAAAAATACTCCAGGATGTAGTAGGGATTCTACTAGCTCCAACTGTACAGGGAAAACCTGAAAAAACCTTTTACATCCAGGATCTAGTAGGGATTCTACTAGATTCTACACAAGTCGTGTCAAGGAATCAATCAATCTTGTAGTGCTGCTGCTTAATCCCGTGAGTTAGTACCCTCTTTGCACTGTTGAGCAAGTGGATCCCCCTTGCCCACGGTCCACCGTGTTGTATGTGTCAAAAATTACTAAAGTAATTTTTGGAGATTTTCACTCACAACTCCGTGTGTTGAGCAATACTTACTTGCTTAACACACTAATCACCCCTCCTCCTTGCTCTCCTCCTCGTAGTATCTGGGGGGGGGGAGGAGTTTTCTTTAGGGTGTTTCTTTTCCGAGGGCGCAGCCCTCGGAAAAGAAACACCGTAAAGAAAACTCCTCCCCCCCCAGATACTACGAGGAGGATACGGACTGTTGTCAGCATCAAATTCGATCGGAAAAGCCGACAAAACGAAACGACCGAGGTGCGGATTGACAAATATTAACGACGAACGAGGTGCGGAATATTAACACGGAGTAACAACAGAGATACGATTACTTCGATGATCGAGTCTTAGAATCAAATGCACCTCCACTACTTGGAATCCTTAAGTGGTAAAAACGATATCACCTAAGCCTACGAAGAAAAGAGGATAATCGGTTAGAAACAAGACATATCCAAAGACCTGACCAATAAGTGAACACTTGGAATCCATAAGTACATTCAAAAGAATATACTTGATATCCTGTGAGGAAATTACTTATTGCAATCAAGAAAATCAGTACCGATTCCAGATGGGCCTCATATCTAGCATATATACCACGAACAAACATACGCCCCATCGAACAGATTACTTAACCCCGAAAATGACCGATACCATCAAATGACCGATACAGTAAGACCGACACGACGCTAATACAGCAACAGCAACAGAAGTATTGGTACGATGAAGATAACAGTAACAGACAACCGGGGAAGATCTCTACCATGTAAAATACAGAGAGCCCCAATACAGTACGAAATACACAGTAAAAATAAGAGCGTCTCTCTGAGCTCACTTCTCTTTAAATTTTAACAAGGAGGAGGGGTGATTAGGTATGTACGTCACACAAACGAGATTCAGGGTTATTTCAGAATCACGCGCATATTTGGGTCGAACTCCACTGGTCCCCCTTTGTAATTTCACCCTATTTATTAAAATTAATGTCGAACTCATAATATTTTTATGCACATTTCATTTTCCTACCCCACTGGCATCTGTTTCCGAAGTAGTGGCATGTTACTGAATTTTATGCCTGAAACAAACAGTGCATGGTCGCAATTTTTTAATCTCAATCGTTTCCTTTTTTCTATTGTTATTACTGGCTATCGTACGGCTTCAGTAGTAACAATGGTCCGCACTCCCAAATATCAGGTATATTGTGTACGTTGCTACCGGGACTCTCCTCTGATCACTACTGGTTACGGAAAGCAGAAGGTTACCAAGAAGAAGAAACCCCCCTTGTTTACAGCGCGACGAAGAAAGAAAACGAGAGTAATTGTTTCTCCCGGTCTTCTCAACCATATTTCACGTAATCCGGGTACATGTTATTCTTATTACTACCGGTGTTTGGGGGTAGATGATTTTGCATCTTCGTTATTCATTAGAAAATCGAGGAAGAAGCTCGAGGATGCTACTCAACAATTAGGTCTAACGAGCACCTGTAACGGTCCACAGAGTAGTGACGGCGCATTACCAGAGGTGCTCGACAATCAAGTTATGTATGACCCTTCTGTCGAACCGATTGGGCGTGCCTTGATTGGTCGGGAATTAACAAACATAGTAGAGGATGACAATGATTCTGTCTCCGATGACAATTTTTTCTTTCCTAATGCCGACGATGAGGAAGAAGGAAGTGTGAGCATAGAGGCCCCCCACTCTTTGATTGTCAATGATGAAGAAGGCAACAACATTGATGTTGACGATTCCCATTGTGATTCAAACACGCTAGTAATTACGACACCCAATGTAGGAAGAAACATATCTGACGAATTGAAGGTCAAGATCAAGTTTATTTTGCGTTTTTCTATTTTCTGCAACGGCGTTGCACCAAATGCCCTTTTCCCGTATTTTCGATGGTATACTAGTATGGTACAATCATACCCCCTTCTCATGTGTATTTTGCTTTTTTCTATTTTCTGCAACGGCGTTGCACCAAATGCCCTGTTTCTGTATTTTGGATGGTATACTAGTACGGTACAGTCATACCCCCCTTTTCATGTGTATTTTGCGTTTTTCTATTTTCTGCAACGGCGTTGCACGAAATGCCCTTTTTCCGTATTTTGGATGGTATACTAGTTTCCTATTTCTTCTCTGCTTCATAGCTCTTTCTGAATTTCTCATGGTCAACAAGGATGCCGTTGCCGATGGAGTAGTAGATGAATTGCTGAAGATTGCGGTTGCTGTTGCTGACGATGTGTCAAATTGTATGCTGCCACGGGATGTGTTGGAGGAGGAGGAGTGCTGTTGATGCCGATGCAGATGCCGATGCCAATGGTTCAATCGTTCCTGTTGGTGGCTGTTGCTTTCGCTTTGCGTTTTGATCATTCCCGGTTTCGGTTGGTTCGATCGTTCCGGTTTGCTCAATTGCTGTTGATTGCTCTCTGTCGCCGCTCCGTGTTGCTTGCTATCTGCCGCCGCTATTGTTGTTACCGCTGCCATTTGCAATTCGATTGTGGTTGCTGTTGCTGGTCTATGAAAACATGTAATAATTGAACAAAATGGGTGAGTATCTACTGATGTAGTACTAGTAGAGTAAATTATAACAACAGAATAATATAATCTACATGCTGACCTACACAGTTGGCGTCCGATCAATTCGTTGCTAACGATTTGTTGTTCTGATCTGTTGTTCCACCTCAACGGAAGATTCGCCGCACCTCTATTGTTCCGATTCCTGTTCCGGTCCGATGTTGCAGCCTCCAGCAGGGAAGAAGAAGATGCACCTCCAGCGACACCAGGAAAGATTCGCCGAGCCTCTATTGTTCCGATTTGTTATTCTGATCCGTCCCTATGAAAATAAGAAGAAAAAATAGAAGTGAGGAAAAAGAACATCATCATCAATGCAACAGGCAGGCAGCAATGTCTATCTATCTCACGTTGTTGCCTTCCACTTGGTGCTGCCTTCGATTCCAATCGTTGTTGCCAATATGTTGTTCCGACAATCGTTGTTGGTGCTGCCGTTGATTTGCAGACTTGTAGTAATTCCTATGTCACGAAAAACAGGGACTTGTTCCTGTTGATATATAGGCAATTGATGCAGATTTTGTGCTTTCAAGATGTTTATGTAAGGCGGCCGTCCAAACAAGAATATCTTTCCAGCAACTAATCCCTAATCGAATGCTTTCTACTTCTTTTGCAGTACAAGGCTGTTATATCGGACTGAAATATCTGAGAACGGATCGTTGTGCTCGTGACATCGTCGCCCTAAGGCATGTGACGAAGAGGGTCGGATCCCACGTTCTCGGACGAAGTGTTGCTTGCAAGAAACAACACTCTACTCAGATAAGTTGGAAAATGAGCTCGGTCAACTTGATTCGAAAGTGAACTAACTTCACTTTTCGAACAGTGTGAGTGATTTTACAGTGCACTTTTTTCTTAGTACTGAATCTACATGACGTGCTAGTGCTGAATGCTGTATGTGATCCGTTTGAATTTTTTGAACGTTCGAACGAATGTTGAACGTTCGAACGTTGAATTATTTTGGAATTAGTACTGAATCTACATGCTAGCTAGTACTGAATGTTGTATGTGATCCGTTTGAATTTTTTGAATGTACGTTCGAATTTTTTGAACGTTCGAATTCCAAATGTGATCCGTTCGAACGTTGAATTATTTTGGAATTAGTACTGAATCTACATGCTAGCTAGTACTGAATGCTGTATGTGATCCGTTTGAATTTTTTGAACGAACCAACGTTCGAACAAGATCCGTTTGAATTTTTTTGAAAGTAGGTTCGAATTATTTTGGAATTAGTACTGAATCTCCATGCTAGCTAGTACGAACGATTTTTTTCTTCGTACGTACTTCGAATTTTTTCTTTTTCTTCGTACATACTTAGGGTTAGGGTTAGAGTTAAGGTTAGGGTTAGGGCTTCGAATTTTTTTCTTCATACGTACTTAAGTAGAACTTATTGGGTAATGACTAAAATTATTCTAAAATTCATACTGACTAAAGTATCAGCCTGTTTCTTGTCCAGTTTGTTTCATAGTCTACCCCATCCATAGTATGAGCAATATTCATCCTGAAATTGCAGTCAATGGCACACATTTGCACTCAAAACTACCTAGGACTCACTATTTTGGTACATGCATGTCCAGGGACAAACATTTTTCTAAAATTCATACTGACTAAAGTATCAGCCTGTTTCTTGTCCAGTTTGTTTCATAGTCTACCCCATCCATAGTATGAGCAATATTCATCCTGAAATTGCAGCCAATGTCACACATTTGCACTCTAAAACTGACTAGGACTCACTATTTTGGTACATGCATGTCCAGGGACAAACATTATTCTAAAATTCATACTGACCTAAGTATCAGCCTTTTTCTTGTCCAGTTTGTTTCATAGTCTACCCCATCCATAGTATGAGCAATATTCATCCTGAAATTGCAGCCAATGTCACACATTTGCACTCTAAAACTGACTAGGACTCACTATTTTGGTACATGCATGTCCAGGGGGGACAAACATTATTCTAAAATTCATACTGACTAAAGTATCAGCCTGTTTCTTGTCCAGTTTGTTTCATAGTCTACCCCATCCATAGTATGAGCAATATTCATCCTGAAATTGCAGTCAATGCCACACATTTGCACTCAAAACTACCTAGGACTCACTATTTTGGTACATGCATGTCCAGGGACAAACATTATTCTAAAATTCATACTGACTAAAGTATCAGCCTGTTTCTTGTCCAGTTTGTTTCATAGTCTACCCCATCCATAGTATGAGCAATATTCATCCTGAAATTGCAGCCAATGTCACACATTTGCACTCTAAAACTGACTAGGACTCACTATTTTGGTACATGCATGTCCAGGGACAAACATTATTCTAAAATTCATACTGACCTAAGTATCAGCCTGTTTCTTGTCCAGTTTGTTTCATAGTCTACCCCATCCATAGTATGAGCAATATTCATCCTGAAATTGCAGCCAATGTCACACATTTGCACTCTAAAACTGACTAGGACTCACTATTTTGGTACATGCATGTCCAGGGGGGACAAAACTTATTCTAAAATTCATACTCACTAAAGTATCAGCCTGTTTCTTGTCCGGTTTGTTTCATAGTCTCCCCAATCCATAGTATGAACACTATTCATCCTGAAATTGCAGTCAATGCCACACATTTGCACTCAAAACTACCTAGGACTCACTATTTTGGTACATGCATGTCCAGGGACAAACATTATTCTAAAATTCATACTGACTAAAGTATCAGCCTGTTTCTTGTCCAGTTTGTTTCATAGTCTACCCCATCCATAGTATGAGCAATATTCATCCTGAAATTGCAGTCAATGCCACACATTTGCACTCAAAACTACCTAGGACTCACTATTTTGGTACATGCATGTCCAGGGACAAACATTATTCTAAAATTCATACTGACTAAAGTATCAGCCTGTTTCTTGTCCAGTTTGTTTCATAGTCTACCCCATCCATAGTATGAGCAATATTCATCCTGAAATTGCAGTCAATGCCACACATTTGCACTCAAAACTACCTAGGACTCACTATTTTGGTACATGCATGTCCAGGGACAAACATTATTCTAAAATTCATACTGACTAAAGTATCAGCCTGTTTCTTGTCCAGTTTGTTTCATAGTCTACCCCATCCATAGTATGAGCAATATTCATCCTGAAATTGCAGCCAATGTCACACATTTGCACTCTAAAACTGACTAGGACTCACTATTTTGGTACATGCATGTCCAAGGACAAAAATTATTCTAAAATTCATACTGACTAAAGTATCAGCCTTTTTCTTGTCCAGTTTGTTTTGTAGTGTACCCCATCCATAGTATGAACACTATTCATCCTGAAATTGCAGTCAATGCCACACATTTGCACTCAAAAACTGAGTAGGAATCACTATTTTGGTACATGCATCATGGCCAGGGACAAACATTATTATAAAATTCATAATGACTAAAGTATCAGCCTGAGACTTGTCAATATTGTTTCATAGTCTCCCCAATCCATAGTACTATGAGGAATATTCATCCAAACATTTCAGAAAATAACACACTTTTGCACTCAAAAAGTAACTGAGAAACACTATTTTGGTTACTTGTTCATACAAAAATAAAAAAACAATAACCAAAAATTACGGAGACTACACTTTGTACACCACATCTCTACGGAGGAATCGATCCACTGGACACGTTAACATCTATATCAAGAACCAATCATATCCTGACGAGGAAAGTTACACTACTTAAAGTTAGGCTGTTTTTGATGGACTAGTACAAAAAGACGTCGGTACATTCAAAAAATGTACTCCATAGAAAATAACAAAACAACAAAAAGGGCTTTTCTTGCAACGCCGTTGCAGAAAATGAAAAGACAATAGGTACGAGAATCATTGCTTGGGCTACGTACGATTACCCTCAGTGGAACCTACGGATTGTGGTCCGCGCCAAAATTTTCAGGACACCACATTGCAGAATATCACGGCACGCGCAAACAAAAGATAGGCAGGCGCCAGTAAAACAACACTCACAGGTAGTACAATTAATAGTAATACAGCACTTCCCGGGAGGCAGTAAATCAAGCACTTACAGCGCGTACAGTATGAATGAAAAAAACATGCCAAACGCTTCCTTCAAACAACATTATTATCATAAAAATAGCGCGCCAAATCAATCAAAGGAAAAAACGGTAAGTTGAGGTGCACGAGTTAACAAAAAAATAATGGTGGAACTGAGTACTAGTTGCAGTCCGGTGACAGGTAGAACCATTGTTACCAATAACACAAACAGCCCAAACAGCAGTGTATCGGGAAGTGACCGAACAAACACAAACAATAGCCAAACATATAAAACCAAAGACAGTAGCAACAGAAATATTCTACAGACAACAAAAGACTACGATAACAATAACTTGGAAAACAACATTGTCAAACATGTCAAAGAAAAAGCATTCAGGAAATTTAAATTCCCGCCAGAGATTACATTCTTGAAGGCAACGATATTCAAAATTGTAAAACAAGCGAATAACAATGAAATACCAAATACGATTGATATAAAAGACCAAAAGTGGAGTGGAATTTATTGCCGAGCAGTCACTACGTGTAGACACAATGCTCAAACTCTTGCCAGGAAAAACTACAAAGGTAAGCAACCAACAAGAAAATGATTGCCGGCATGCAATCGTTCATAAGCCATTCTAACATTTTGGTCATATTAACACTGACACTTAGACGATAAAAGGAACAACCAGATACCAGATAGTTTCCCAGGAACGGTTCTAATCACGGACACACAAGACGTTAACTCAGAAAATAGGTACCAATTGCACAAAGACTATCGGCGGAAAAATTCACCAGAATTCAAATACTTCATGAAAAGAATTCTTGGAGCGGTGTCACCAAAACAGACAGACTTCAAAAGAAAATCAGTCAGAATGACAGTCAGTAACATTTTCACCCCAAGCGATGAAGCTTTTGCATTGCTTTTCCTTTACAACGACTATGACTCTTGGCTAAACACAACAAAGGGCACGAGGTTGAGAAAAAAATTCACTGACGGTAAGTCAGGAAATAAGGAGGGATGGAGTAACGAGGGACAAGATCTTTACGAATACCTAGTAAGCGAATTAGAAGAACGAAGGGAGGAACAACAGTCGAAAGAATTAGAGACGGAACTACTTAAAATGTACCAAAAACAAAATGGCAATCATAAACAACAAGATAAGGAGGAGGATGAAGAAAGTAAAAAGGGAAGAAGACGGAAGAGAAAACGTAGCTTGCTTCAGATTCTCGGCGAGGATACCGAGGAATACAAATTTTTCATCGAATACATGAAAAATGAACCAGAGTAATTGGTGATAACAACATCATGAGAGTAGCACGGCTAGTTCATTATTATTTTATGGTTTGCACAATATTGTTCCGGGTCTTCTGTTCAAATATAATACAATAAACGAGGTATTTGCAAAAGCTGATAAAATACTTTCATATTCGATACAAAATATGTTTGTTGTATTTCCGTATTTGATATGCGTAGCGTGAATATTGTGAAATGTCGGAGAGTATTGCAAATGCAGATAAAATATTTTCTTATGAGTACAAAAATATGGTTGTTGGCTTTTGATATTCGATAAATGTAGTGTGGGTATTGTGAAAGCAACGTAACAGAATACATTGCTGGTTATCAAGAAGCTCGTATATTTGTTAAGAAATTTGTATCAACGCTACAACAATATCAGTGTACATAGAGGATATTATTACAAAATATGAGGAGTTTCGTGTGGAAAAAACAAAAATTGAATGGCGAATAAATATTATCGGGGTAAGCATGAAACAAAATTGTAGAATAGAAAGATTCTTAAGCAAGCATGAAAAGGGGCTGGAAAAAACGGTGGCGAAAATAGACCTACTTGAAATTGTTGCGTGCAAAAATAGGTAGAGAATTATTTATTGTGCGCGCAACAAAATGTTTCGGAATATTTTAAAACATCGCACAAATATTACGAAAGCATGAGCATCGTTTATGTGACGTAATACCATGGTCGTAAGGGAGAGCACAAAGGGAAGGAGGCGGCGGGGAGCTTCTTGTTGCTAGGGACCGACGGCGCGCCTCGAAGTTTTCATTAGATAGGGGTTGACACGTGCCAACCAAATCGGAGGAGGGGTGATTACATAGTAATCTTACCTTGGGAAGTAAGATCACTTCGAAATTTTAAGTCTGTACCGTGCGTTCCGTACGGTACGAGTACGTTAAGCGTAAGGCTAAACAATCTGAAATTTTGGGTTCGATGCGTTGAAAATCTTTGAAGAATGCTACCGTACGGTACGTCAATCTTTGTACCGGTACATGCACGGTAAGGGCAAGAAAGCGTTTGATGCATTAATCTTACTCGTAAAGATCAAACGTGAATTTGAATTCGTTCGTTCAGTCTTGTCTAGTCACGTACTCGTACCGTCTCGCTCACCAAACTTTTCCAAGCATTGAATAACGTACAAGTACCGGTCAGGTACCGGTATCATACCGTTTCGTCACGGACTCATTTTCATGTCACCGCAACTTTTGTTCTGCCGTACCGGTACCAGGTACGATGAATGGAGAAGCGTCCAATTACCCCTTATCCGCCCATTTTGATAGATACTGTAACGGAAAACAGCAAGAGCAGGATGAAGGCACCGGTGGAAGATTCCTTGAGATCCTCCCCTGCTCAAGCCAGAAGTGGCGAGAAACGTAGTGGTCACAATAAGATGTCTGTTGTAAATACAATGGTTGATTCTAGGCCAACGTCAAAATCCGCTCGAAAGAGGAAGAATCTGTCAAATGGGACCTTGTTTCGAACGATGGCCGCTGTTTTGGCAGCGTTGTCGGTTTGTCGTACTTTATTCTATGGCAGGACTGTTTCTATGAACTATCGGAGTGCAACGACCAAATCGAACATCGAATACAACTTTGATCTAGTCCCCTCCTTCTCCGCAAGAACAAAACCCGAATCGCTACTTTATCCGCAACAATTTCAACAGCTACAAAAGAATTTCGCTATATCTCCTCCCGCAACCAATTTATGGTTAACACTCGAAGAAAAATTGAAGATACGACACGACTTCCGCTATCATAATCGAAAATCAATTTACTCCCTTCTCTTGTTACCACAATATGAAGACAAGGATGCTGGTGGAATTGCGGAAAAACTAACAACAAACATAGATGCTGTCATGCAATGGGGTGCGAATTTTCAATATATTTTTGAGCATGCGCACAAACGACACAACCAGGGTCTGTACGAGTTCCATGATCTGTGGGGAATTGGAATGAAAGAAAAACGCGCCATAAAACACAGACAAGATCCCGAGATTATCCACGCAGCATGGGACAACGGTGCACAGAAACCTAGATTGATTCATGAATACAACCTTTGCCATGCCTTTCGCCATGCGCGGGATATTGCCGGTTTCAAAACACCACACGTCCTGATGACGCACTTGAACGAAAACTGGGGAACTCTTTCTTCCGAAGTTCCTAAGCGGACGCATGGATGGGGAGATATCCTCAAGCAATGGGAAGGAGCACGTGAAGGTGAGTGTGATCCTATGAAGGTTTTAAAAGAATATCTAGATTCGCCATACACTCTGGCGGTAATTACTACGCAGCACCAGGCCCTATTCAATCACCCAAAGGTATTCTCGTTGCCGATAGGAGTGGCCAATTCACAAAACGGAGCAAATGCGTTGCTGAACCGGCTCTTGAGACAGCAGCAACAGTGGCAGAAACAAGGAGAAAATGAGCCAGAAGGATCATCGTTGAGCAAGGTCGAACGTCTTCACTTGCGGAAGCAAGGCGACGCCAATCAGCACGAGGCATCGGGCGTTGACAGTTCTCTTTCCAAAGTCGGCGACGGCAAATCCAAGTCGAAGCTTAGTGATCCAAGACCACGGCTCCTTATGATTAACTCCTCTCCGACACCAACTCGGGAACCACAGATGAATGCCGTGATTCGTAACTTCGAAGAGTCTGGACACCCCCAAGGGAAAGGTATCCAAAATATGTATGAAACATACGAGGGTTCTTACGAGGAGCAAAGAGACCATTACTACGCCGATATTTCGAGTAGCAAGTTTATTCTGTGTCCTTCTGGAATTGGATGGGATACGTACCGGATCTGGGAATCGATCATTCTCGGAGCAATACCCGTCATCGAGCGCCACAAGTATACATATGGATTAATCACCTATCCCCTTTCCAGCAGTAAGAGTACTAAGCTTATTCATCTCCCAGGAGAAAAGACTAAAGAAAGCGAAAAACTTTCGCATCACCTACGCAAGCACAATGGCACACTTGAAACTGTCGAATATTTTGATGGCTGGCAGAAATCTCTGGACGATCTCCCGGTGGTATGGATTGACGGCGAATTTGGAGACAAACCACCCAAGCAGGGCGAGAGGAATCGAAACTACCTTACGCCACAATTTCTTGAAGAACAATACGATGCTTTAGCGGCGCGGGCTGGTGATTTTCGATACGAAAAATTAACGTCTCTACACTGGATCCAGTTCGTCGAATCCTTCTTGTTGCATAACAACGGTGACGAAGCAAAGTGGCATCGCGCCCTCGAAACCTTGTCGTCTACATTCAATGATCACACTCGGAAACTAAGACAACTTATTAGGGAGAATTATACGAATCAAACCGAAAGTAGTGACGAGCAGCAGCAGCACCACCGCCACCAGCAACAGGAGAAAGAAAAAGATAGTACGGGTTATCTCTTTGGAAGTCGACAACCCAAAATTCTCTCGTGGGTTTTGCTGTTGGAGCTGAAACTCGCGGGGCTTGCACTGATTGTGATTGCAGTGCGACGGTTCGATTCTAACGATAACAACACCAACAAGGAGTAACATGGAACGAGGATGTCAAATATTAGATCATGCTGATATCGCATCCTGGAAGGTTCTGCACGAACTGCCATTACGATGTACAATATATATATATATATCACGTGTAGTGTAGGATTAACGCAAAAAAATTAAAAAGTTGAAGATCGTAATAACCCTATCTAGATTATCCACTTTAACCAACGCCACTGATTTCTCTGCTTATTGGAAGATTTTCTCCCGATGTGCTCTTCTGTTTTAACATGTTGCTCATGAAACACAAAAAAATCTTATTCTGGTTGTCACAAATTCCAATTGATTTCGAATAAAACACCGAACGGATAAAAAGAAAGATTTCAAAATTGAAAAACGATCACGAGGCGAAATTGCGAACAACTTAAACACAAAATTCAGGCACGGTAACACATACAAAAAATAATATCCTCATATAGGTTTATCTCAATAATATTACGAGTACTTTACAGTGTGTTATGGTATGTGTTCTTTTTGTTATTGCTCAAATCATTTTTTGTGCCGCTGATAAAAGACGGAGATATTTCCTGAAACATTCCTCAATAATTCTGTGTCTTTCAGCGAATAGGTACGAAGTGTTTACCATTCGTCGAGTTCTGACGGGTGACAAACTTTGTTTGTTGTAGACGAAGACAATTAGTACCTTTAATACTGACGCAATCGTATCGGTGGTATCTGGTCCTCGAGCAGAACCAAATCACGGACGTCAAGAGTAATGGGTTCGCTGTATATGTCGTCCTCATCATCGTCCTCGAGGTCCAAAAACTCTTTGGATACTAATACGTCGACCTGGCCAAAAGGTGAGATAAATAATACTTCATGTATTTTCCAGCTCTCATCGCCGGTCTCGGGATTTTCTGTAAACGCCCAAACAAGATCATTTTCGCGCAGCGGGCGATAAAATTGAATGTCGTTGATAGTGACAAACCTTGTGATCGGTGTCACTTCCTCTTCGTCCTCATCTGCATCTACGTCGTTGCGAAGTGGTCGAATCTCCAGCTCTTCTTCCTCAGCATCGATGCTCACGATTGTTGCCTGGTAGAATATATTTTCCTCCCCGTCCCCCTTGTAAAGAATATTATCCCCGACCTTTAGCGTCACCTCGTCCTCTCTCAGATCCTTCAAATGCTGTCGGAAGGTACTTGCGGTATTAGTAACAGTATTCGATTGCGAGGAATGCAGGCTTACGGATACGGCCGTCTTTCCCGTAACGATCGATTTTGGGAGCAGGCCCCTGCCCGTGCTCGGGAGAAGCAAACGTCTTTCCTCGTTAGATGATATCATCGACATAGTCATACCATGCATGGGAGTGACCCTAGTCGTAGCCGGGGTGTCCTCAACTTCACTGAATAATGATTCGATTTGTTTTTCCACAGTGAGCGGAATCCATTTTCGGGCCATGACGTTCTGCCTATGACCACCAAAGCGTGCTTCCGCGAGGACCTCCTTCCAGTGGTCGTATGGAACTCCTACTGATTTCGGGTGTGCCATCGACAGAAGCGCGCGTTTTGTCTCTCGGGTAGCCTCGTCTCGTCGCATTGTAACCCACCAACCCGTTATTGGGTCCTGCTTCAGAAATCGACGCGGAAGGCTACCGTCTATCGAAAACGAAGAAGAGGGAAGTGCTCCATCGAGGATTTTCGAAAGAATGGTCTCGACAGCCATGTCTAAAAAGTCAACGGAGCCACGAGTAGCTTTTTGGATGGCGGGGGCATTCTTATACTCATTCATGTATTTGATCCATTCCTTGTTTCCAGGATGGAAGTCAAGAACGGAGTTCATGGATGCCAAAAAGCGGGCGTCAAACCGGGAACCCACCAAGACGTCCATTCGTTCCGGAAAGGCTGTGGCCTGCAGTGGAAATCGCACTTGCTCTTTTCCTACGGCGTCTTTCTTGTAACCCAATCGTCTCCTTTCTTCATCGTAATATTCAGAGTAGGTGTGTTTCGGATTGGACATCCGAAATTGACGCTGTTCACGGTCTTGCTTCGCCATCAAGATATCGATGGGGAAGATCTCTTCATACGTAGTGTCTTGAGAAATGGATTCTCCGGTTTCTTCACTATACTCGAAATCATCAATGCGCTGAACGGGCAAGGGAGGAATAGGTCTGAAATGTACGCCCCCTTGGTGGATGCGCTTGAACAAGGGTGCTTCGTACAGGACATAATACCGTACAACAACGGCAGTCCCGAGCACCAACAGATGGCCCACTAAAATCTTCGAGAAACCCATCGAAATGTCTCGAACGGGTTGCGGTGGAGAATTCTTGCGACTTGCGGATTGTTCGTATTGCTTTCGCCCGAAAACGTACCAAACAGCGCAATACAAGGCATACCCGGTCATGTTCACCAATGCGGTGAGAGCCACCGCTATGAAATACAGTTGTCTTGACTGGTAGACGGTGCTTTCCACCAAGAGTTCCAGATACTCCTTCCACCCAATATCGTCGTCATAGCCACTAGAGTCGCCAAACAAGTACTTGAGGACGGCGTCGTCCAAAAAGAGCCACTGCAAAATGGGATTTTGGCTTTGTCGTAGCATGACGCGAAAATCTTCTAGCTCGGAGCCTCGAAAGAAATCCATGTCGTTGGCCAATTGTCGAGCCCAGTGCTCAAGCCACGGAAGGTTCCCCTTCTTGCTTGCTGCTATCAAACCGTACGCCTTCCATATTCTGGATTTGAGCAAGTCCATGCCTCCACTTGCCGCGGTCTTTAAATCCGAAAATAGATGCCCCCACATGGAATGCCTCATGTAGTAGTAGGTTCCCCAACCCTGCTGTCGGTTGTCTCCTTTTTCGTAATCACGTCGAGAGACAAAGGTCATGATGAACATGACCCGGTTTTCCTTTCGGTTCAAATCGAAATTGCGGGGACCACGGTGCCACACGTTTTGATTGAACATCATCGCGTCACCTCGTTGGAGAACGCCAACATCGAGACCCGTTTGACCATTGCTCGATGCCTCAAAAGTGTTGCAGTAGCCAATGGGATATTCTTGTTCGTAGTCGTCGTCCAAAAAGTTGCACTGGCAGAGCTGGTGCAAATCTTCGTCGGCACACCAGTGGGTCCCGGGGCAGATGGTGGTGGCGCCCATTCGGCTAGTCGTGTCTTGCAGGGCTATAAACATAGTGTAGGAATGCAAAAACGTCCTCGCATACAACACACTGGATCCAAACCAGTCGCTGTCGGTGTGGATTCCCTGTGGTTCGGCGTCGTGCATAGTGGACAAAGTCGAAACCTCCACGACGGCCGGGTCCGGTCCGACAATTGCCTCCAGCGTTCGTTTCAATTGGGCATTGGAACCCACCTCGGAAATCGCCCTGGCAATAATGGGAGCATCCTCTGGACCAAGCCCCAGGCTCAATCGGCTCCCGTTGTCTCCGTCCCAGAAGAGCTCGTCCCAGGGGAGATCTAGATTGTTGGAATGGTATTCGTGGTGCCTTGCTTCCAGATAGGACCGCAATTCGGTAGCCGTCTCGTGGCCCAGCATTTCCTTCATAACAGCGGCTCCGTGTGTCATGACAACGTTCTTGCGTTCCTCGAGTGTCATTTCGGGATCTATCAGCAAGTCATTGGCGTCGTGCGTGCTAATATCGCGATGATCGCAGCGTCGGTAATAATAAGTGAGCTCGTGGTCCCGAGCATTGTAGGTTCCTAGGAACCTGTCCGAGTCGTAGGTATCGAGTTTGTAACTCTGTAACAAGTCCTCGAGAGGGCCCTTCCAAACTTCCTTCACAATCCAAGATGTTAGCAAAAGAGCCCAGCATACCATGAGGGGGCCGTTCAATAGCAGGAATTTCAAACAAGGAACTAGAATGGACATTACAGACGAGGACCTCCGCAAGGCATTTTCCGTCGATATTGAAGAGGGACAAGGATGGATTGAATTGGGTTCCGAGCGGCTGTCAAGAGTGGAATTCCCGTTCATGGCTTGATCCCTACCATCGCCACCATTGCTGCTTGATCCATTACACGAGGTAGAACCATGGTCCATCTCGGCAGTGGTAGTGGCCGTAGCTATCATCGTGACCCTGCTGCTACCACTAAACGTTGAATTATTTGTTTGTGACATTATCTCTTCTGGAATCGTAGTCCGTGTTCTCGTTCCCTAACTCCATACCAAATGATATAGTGTAGTGCCGGACGTAGCGAAGAGGGAAAATCAGTTACTGGGCCTGTACCGGTATTGACAATCGTTCTAGAAAATGTTATCTAACGGTACGAGTAGTACCGGAACGTACCGGTACGACATGATACCGTACGGTAATTACGTTTCCCGAACAGTTCGGGATTTGGATGTACTACTAGTGCATAGAGAGGAGACATTCGACTTCATAAGTCTTCTAACAGGAAGCAGGAAACTCATAACACAAGAGAGGCGTGTTGATTGTTGATGATTCTCAAAACACGACTCCCAAAATTCATTTATCTGGAACTCCATCCAAGTATGACCGCTACGTAATCTTACTCGTACTCGTACTAGTACTCATAATACTTCCTATTACTGGGTGCGTGTCTAGTTATGCCAGCGCGCAATGCACATCAGAAATAATCGGATCAACGGATAGAAAGTTGAAATCTGTTCGTCCGTGATTCAATGTATTGTATCGGGCCCCGTGTCTTCCCGCCCGGGAATGCGCGGGAGCGGGCACATAATCCAGCCAGCCACCTTTCCAACACGTGATCCCTGTTGGAAGTCGGTCTCTGGCACTGGGCACTCGTCGCAAGTCTGAATCTCGCTGTCGTCTGCCTCTAAAAAGAGATGACGTGTATGGTAATTCTTGAACTACGTACGGTACTACGGAGTAGTAAGAAGTATGGAGTAGATATTTAGGATTGTGAGATAATAATTCGCAAGAGAGGAAACATGTTTTTGGATACTTTTGTATTCAATTGTATTTGGATTGGGAGAAGCTTCTCATATACAAAAGTGACGTGTTCTCGGAATTAGATCATGTGATTGGAATTCCGATTCCAATTGAATCGTAGTATAACCGACAATGGAAAGATGTGTAACAAATGACAGAGTGATGGGATGCGACACTCTTCTCCTTCTCGTAAAAGGAGTCAGAGAGTAGGATGATGTGGCTTGATGTGACGAATCTTGATTCTTTCAATGAGATGTGCAGTTTTCCAGTAGGAAACGGTGACGTTGTGAATACTTGATCAATGGTGAAGGGGCCAATTTGGCAGCAAAAGCATCATCTGTGTTTGGTTAATGATCATGATTTGGTCGTTGACAGCATACTTATAATCTTTTTGATGCGAGTTTTCAAGGAGTGCATCTTTATTGATGACATTTTGGCATTTGCTACAGATGATACTGATATCAGTGATGATGAGGATGGGGAGGAACATATCTTGATGGAATACAAGAGCACCAGGGGTGATGCCAAATATTTTGTGGACCGTACAACACATTGTGCATTGAGCAGATGAGAAGATATTGTCAATGAGATCATTTGCTTGTTGTAGATCTTGAGCAGGATTGGTATTAAGTTCAGTGCACATGGGTGTTTTGATGGTCTCATGGACTCGTTCAAGAACCACATTTGACTGTGGGTTCTTGACCCTTGAGATCTTGGAATTGATTCCTAGATAGTTGAGATGGAATTGCATTGCCTGTGAAGCACGAACCCCTATCATATTGGCAACAATTAGGTCAAGAATAAGGGGATAGCCAGGCATTGTCAAGGGCATGAACAGCCACGAGACTTGTGGGGTTGACTTGTGGAGATCAAATGATTTGAAGTAGGTTGGTAGACATGTCCATGATGGTGAAACCATTGAAATGGATAGGTTGAGGATGACCAGGGAGTTTGATGGACCATGGGCCAATTGCATCAATGATGATGGTATGGCAAGGGGCATGAGGTTCTTAGCAAGTGGCTAGATGCCTGTGGTGATGGTAAGCGGTTTTGTATCATTGACAAGAATTGAAGGTTTGGCAAAATTGAAGGACTGCTTCTTTGAGGCCAGGAGCATAGATGAACCAACCAATGGTGCTAGTGAGGTGTTCAGCTCCAGCGTGGTCAAGGATACGGTGGTACCATTTGATGGTGCTAGGTAAACAAATGTTACTATTGGGAAGAGCAATTTTGGTTTGGTTATTGTGGTTAGTAAATACGATGAGATCAATTCCATTGAAATTTTGAGTTGTTGTATACTTTTCATTTTGGGTAATACTTTTGTCAGCAAGTTGTGAGAGTGCTAGTTGAGAAAAGGGTAGTAGATAATAGGGAATTGCTTCAGGATAGTTGATGAAGAGGTTGGATACTTCAAGAGCAGGAGTATTGGTAACAGAGTTTGATTCTTCAGGGACTGTGTCAGTTGGATCATTGTCGTCATCTTGGATAGGAAGACGAGATAGTGCATCTGCAATGACATTGTCTTTGCCTTTGATATACTTGACAGGAGAGAATTCTTCAAGGAGCATGCACCAGGTCATGATTCAATTAGAAGTGATGGTTTGGCGAGTGAGGTGGATATGATGAGCCCACACAATGATTTCTGCACCCCAGAGGATAGGTAAAAATTCTTTGAAGACTTTTACAATAATAATATACGTATTTAAGTAACTTTAACCACCGAAGGTGGATCTAAGCTACTCAGTCTGTATCCAGACTTTAACGTCGCCTCAATCAAAGAGAGTTTAAGCCCCAAGTTGTAGAACGACAAATTTTTCAAACAAATCCTGAAAGCAAGCAGGGAGGGTACAAAGAACGAACTGATGAAAGAGATTGCCAGCAGAAGCCTAACGGGAGGCAGCTGCCTACAATCAAATAGTAGAAAGGGAATCCACATAGAAGCAGCATAGAACCGCATGACTTGGTGGAAGGAGCAGGCGCGCGGTACACTTTCCTATGTAGGAGCAGCGCCGCATGACATGGTGGAAGACGCAGGCAGAAGCTGAACATGGCACCCACACAGGAGGAAGAGCTGAGGGAGATATTAGGAAAAGAGCTTGGAGGTGCACTGGGAGCAGCCCTGGGGCAGAGCCTGGTAATACGCTGGGAGCAGCACTTGGTGCAGCACTTTGAAGACTTTTACAATGCAGAGCATTTCTCTATCAATTGTAGGATACTTGACTTGAGCCTTGGTTAGTTTTTGGGAGAAACAGACTATAATGCGATTTCCTTGGTTAATTACAGCGCCCAACTGATCATCAGAAGCATCAGAATAGTATTAAATTCCTTTTGTTTCCAGTAGTACCAATGCCACATGACAATAGTTTGTTCTATTCGAACAAGTCAATGAGTTTGATTCAGTCAAGAGATTGACTCCCACGGCGTATTGATTCCCATCGCGTATCAACGGTGAGCAATCCCTGTTTTCTAGTATTGCCCAGATTCTACGTGAGCAATTTTTGGTTCGAGGAAATACCACACGATCTACGGTGAGCAATCCTTGATTTCATTGATAAACATCTTATGGAATCTTCCTAGAATCACAGGAGAAGAAAACCATTGTCAGAAGCTTCTCACACACTATATATATATATATATATATATACGATCAACGATCAATACATGTACGGAAATAATCAGCGAGTAATTCCATCGTGACGCAGTAGCAGTTGCAACGTCTTTCACGTCAATAAAAGAGATATCTTGCATTTTGGCAAGATTTCACTTTATCTCATACTTTCAACATTCAGCTGATTATATTTCCAAAAATTCACACTCGTTGCTATCAACTACCTGTAATCTACATTGCCTAAGATCTATCTTACTGTGCCAAAAAAGTTGGTAGTAAGAAGAGATCTGGGGTTTCCATAGTCTCACCTTGTAGTAAGATTGTCCATTGCCAAAAGTATCCAAAACACAACCGTCACGCGTAGAGTACAATCGTTTGTCTACTAACACACTAACGCAGCGTTGCTGTGCTTCCAAAGCCTTGGAATTAGACTCTCAACAGACCGGATTCAGAAGGAAAACAATAGATTAGCGTTCGCAAGCTCTAAGGCAGCTTGCACAAGAAGAACAAGTCAAAAAGAGAATATCCACCCTACGCTGGCATATGACAATTGCACATTGTCTACAAAGCAGTTTCCTTCCATCACACAATATACGCTCTTCTTTGTCCCCCTCGGATCAGTAGAGCAAATCCCCTTCACACTCCGATATCCCGGATATATCAGAGACATCAGACATGCCAGCGCCACCAGCAATTCCCAGAGGCAACGGAAACAATGAAGGCAAAAACGAAGGCACAGACCCGGTCAGCCTCCCTACCTTCGATGACCGCATGAAGAAAATACTTGTATCTATATTTCACGTTACAAAACAAACCAATAACATGTTGTGTAAAGCCCTCATTCAAGGAAGACTACATGAATGGCCGCGATTTCTCAACGCGATAATCGAACATGACTTTGCGCGAGAACTTACATACATGGACGGAGGTAGCGGCTTACAAGCACCACTCCCTATATCTATCCAACGTACTATCCCTTAATCGTTCTGGAAAAATACGTCGACGCGCGTACAAACTTTTTTTGAGTTTTTGGGTTTTTTGGTACCTGATGACACCATCGTCATCCAAGTTCTTGCAAGTGGAGTCAATAAAAGGGCATCATTCTCAACTAAAGTAACACTCTATCACTCATACTAGTGTGAAATAACACAGAGAAGGGTTTTTTATTACTTAAGTTGGGTAGTATTCTTGGCTAATTTTGCCAGAAATCAGCCAATTTTCATACATCGGGTCACAATTTTGAGACGAGACGACTTCACCCCCACCTAGGAAAACACCAAAGACTCCAACAAAATTCCACGTTGTCTCCACACAAATAGAAAGGAGTGGTGAATTTGAAGCCATACTTGCTGTCGTCGAGGTCAAGGTTGCAATCGAATCGTGATTTTCGTCTTCTTCTTTTTGAGTTTCCCTCGTTGTTGTCGTTGTTGTTGTCGTCGCCCCCACCCAGAAAACACCAAAGACTCCAACAAAATCCCATGCCATCTCCACACAAATAGCAAGGAGCGGTGAATTTGAAGCAATACTTGCTATCATTGAGGTCAAAATTGCAATCGAATCCGCATGATTCGTCCACGGACGGCAACAACAACAAGAACAACAATGACAACGATGATGGCAACGGCAATGGCAATGACAATGACAACAACAACAACAACAACAACAACAGCACCACCGCCATCATCACCAGCAACGCCGTCGTCATTGCTGTACTTAGTCTTCTGTTTCTGTGCTTCCTTTTTGTAGTTGTTCTTCACCCGGTGGACTTGCTGCATTGTTGTTGTTTTTCATTTGTCCCCCGTCCAAATAACCAAAATAGGCCGTATCTCCTTGATATCTGGAGGAATCAGTCCCTTCTTTTTGTGGCTAATAGGTATCTGATAGTTGAAGAAGGCCGGATACTTCGATTGGCGGCATCGATTGATCCTGGAGCTCGCTTGGTGGATTCGCTGCAGTGTTGTTGTTGCTGCTGTTGTTGTTCATTTGTCCCTGGTCCAAATCACCAAAATAGGTCATATCTCCTTGATATATGGAGGAATTAGTTCCTTCTTTTTGTGGCTTGTAGGTATTTGATAGTCAAAGAGGACTGGGTACTTCGATTGGTGGCGTCGAACGATCCTGGAGCTTGCTTGGTGGATTCGCTACAGTGTTGTTGTTGTTGTTGTTGTTGTTGTTCATTTAGCCCCGGTCCAAATAACCAAAATAGGCCGTCTCTCCTTGACTTTCAAGAAAACCAGACCCCTCTTCCACTGGATTATAGCTCTTGTCATGAACATGCCGTCGATGTACTTAGATCACTCATTAGTGTACCAGAGGCCTGCTGGAGAGCAATCCTCATTGTTTGTGACGTTTTGTCCCATGATGGAACAATTCCGAAATAGCAAATCAGTACGTATTTCCTTGATTTTCAGGCAAATCAGTCCGCTCTTCTACTGTATTGTAGCTCTGTTGATGGCGGTGACAGCGATGTGCTTGGATGCTAGATTGGTGGAGTGCAGCGGTCATAATTTTTTCCCATGGTGATATGGAATTTTGGAGTTTGTACGCACACGAAAAAAAAGCAAGTGTAATAGAGCTTCGGTTGCAGATAGCTCAGCCAAAATACCAAGTAGGGACCTGGGACAAAGTGTTTTCTAAGACAGTTTTTTACGAGGAATAAGAATATGAAGTCGGATTTGAAATCCGACAGAGTTAAGACTTTAGTTTGGCCCCTCAAAAATGAGCGATTTGTACGTCGCTATGCGTACAGAACGATTAAGGGATAGAAGCACTCGCAGACTTCACCAAAGACCTACTGATGAATGAAAGAGATTGGAAGAATGTGGAGTCATACTCATGCAACAACTTCAGCGTTTTCCTAATGGAACAAGCTATGCGTCTCCAGCATGAGTCCATCTTGAATCCTCCACCTCCTCCGCCTGGAACAAACAAGACCAAGTCAACGCAACAAATATGTTACGAGTCTTGGTGTAGAAAGTCACGTGATGACAAGTCCTTCACACCCCTCATGAACGACTCCAGGTTCAAACATTGGCTTATAGGATTTAAAGCAAAACGCCAGGCTTACAATATCGATACCTCTACGTTCCTTGATGAAACCTGGCCACCAACCGCACTGCAGGGATTCACCCGTGACCTTTTTGTCAAGCAATGTGCCTTCTTCTGGGTTCTCATGTTAGGAGTCTTCAAGAGTGACCTCTCGTCTTCATGCATGTACAGTCACTCTAGCACACAAAATGGTCGACAAGCATACTTCAATGTTGTCAATCTACATAGCAAGTCAAAGGCTAAGGTATACAACAATTTGACACAGCTTCAGACCCTGCTAAATTTGAATCTCAATAAGTGGAAAGAATCCAAAGTCAAGTTCATCACAAACTTGTTTGACGAGTTGAACCATCTCAACAAACTTCGTCAAACCTACAAGACCCCTTGAGTATCATACCGTCAAATCAGCTCTTTGCCAAGCCTGTTACTCTAGCTTCCAACTAGCTAACAATTTGCCAAGGTCATCGACCCTGCAGACTCTAATAACAATAGCACATACATTCAAGCTGAAGCCGCGGCCACTCATCAGCTCAAAATCACTCTGCTACTCAAATCAATGAATCTCGACTCTCAAGCGTCATTGTCTACTCCAAAGTCCACAGTCTGAGCACATGTTCACGATTTCTCTTCTGAGCACAAGCATGATCAAAACAAGTATGCCCTTCCCATAGAATTTGAAGGTGATTTCCAAGACTACGCAGTGTTCAAAGCAGGACATATGCCTGATCCTACTACAAGGTTGCCAACTACCATTTGGAAGACGCTTTCCAGACAAGGCATGAAAGGTTGGCTAAATTTCCCTCTGGAAGACAAGCAGAAGTTAGTTGCATGTCTACGGTCCAAGTTACTCCCTGACCGTCAGCCAGATTCCAACGCTACCAAGCCTATTACTAGAAAAGCATATACACATGACCATTCCGTCACCTTTCTCGATGATGAAACCTCGAAGATAGATGATCCCAATGCTACATCGGAAGATCTACATCCTGCAGTGGAAAATGATTGTCGTGGAGTATTCCACGCATCACTTGGCGTCTACAAGTCTCAGACATCCTTTGTCAAGGACCAACAACCCCTCATGTTGTCCGTATCACCAGCACACCCTGCCAGATTTCTCTCCAAGAACCCTGACATCTGCTACAAAAAGGATGGCAATACTCTTGTGCCCGTTGGGAAGTCTTCCTTCTTGATCAACTTCCACAAATGGTACCAACCCGAGGACGACTTGCCCCTTCAGCATGAAAATCAAGTATTGGTATACACCTATTGTGCACACAAAACCACCGTCTCCACATCTGGTTTTGCTATGGTTAATCGTGGCGCCAATGGGTGCATTATCGGTAATGATGCATGCCTCATATCCAAAGATATTCCCCCAAGAAATGTCAACGTTACTGGCATCAACAACCATCAAGTGCAAAATATCCCCATCGCAACATGCAGAGCATACTCAGTCTCCAATAGAGGTCCCATTATCCTCATTTTCAACAAATGTGCATATACAGGACGGCATCCTTCCATCTTATCCTCTGGTCAGATGGAATCATATTTTGCTAAAATTGACAATACATCCATCAAAGTAGGCGGTGGACAAGTCATCACCACAATTGATGGGTATGCGTTACCCCTTAGTATCCATCATGGATTACCGTACCTGGCTATGCGCAAGTATCCTACTGAAGAGTTTGACACGTTGCCGCATGTTATTATGACATCCAACAAACATTGGGATCCTTCCGTTCTTGATTCTATCATCAGCCCTAAGGATGAGGCATTCCTTCAGAAGTATCCGCCTCAACCACAACAACTTCCATACTCTACATATGACGAATATGGAAATCCAAGATGCCTCAAAGGGTTGGACATATCTGTGTCCCCCGGTTCATCCACGGTCACATCCCTCAGCTTGTATTCCAGCCAATTTATTCACACAGAACTCCTTCTGATCAACAATCATGGCATGCACGATTGCTCCTTTTGGCTTACTCCCACAGACTATGCTCATCAAGAACGTCTTGCTTGATGTACCTCAGTCTCACCATCGGCCTCATTCCTCACCTTCCCCTTGGAATGTTCCCCAAGCATCACACCCGTTGCTGCTGCCACACCTTGTGTACATCACCCTAACGAACATGACTATCTCTCCTTGAAACCCTTCTTTTGCTGGGTTTCCACCAACCGCATCAGGCAACATTTGCTAAACTCAACGCAATATGGATCCTTAGCTGTTAGCCCAGATGGGAATCTCTTCAAGCGATTACAATCTCTACAACCAGCAATGAATGTTCGACCATTCAACAATGATGTCCTGTCCGATGTTGTATACTCCAACATTCCAGCAATCAATGGTGGTTCCAAGGTTGCCCAAATCTTCTTTGGCCGCAATTCCCACATCATTCACGTCGGAAAAATGTGTACCACTGGAGATTTCCTGTCGTGCTTCCAGAACTTTGTCCAAAAATGGAGCAGACCTCTCTGGCTCTTGTGTGACCACGGATCCTACCAGTCCAGTAAGAGTGTCCTTGACTACCTCAAGATGCTCTGGATTGGACTCTGGCAAAGCAAAGCATACCACCAACACCAGAACCAATTCGAAAGACGATACCAAACTTTCAAACGCATCGTCAACCGTGTAATGGATTGTACAGGTACACCACTGCATCTATGGCTCTTGTGCATGGTATATGTTGCCGGACTCCTCAACGTTATTTCAGATCCCACTCTTTCTGATAGGCAACCAATCTGCATCACAACCGGTTCTATTGGCAACATTAGCGCCTATGCAAGTTTCTTTTGGTTCAAACCTGTTTACTTCAAAACCAATGATTCACCTTTTGGTACGAAGTCAACTGAACGTCTTGGTCATTTTGTTGGCATTGCTGAACATGTTGGCAATGGCCTATGTTTCAAGATTTGGGACCCAGTCACCAACAAACTGCTAGATCGCTCTGGTGTTCAATCTGCTCTCACGTCTGAGTCCCGCAACAAATGAGCCGGCCTGTTTACAGATGATGGCTTTGCCGCGTGGCGCAAAGCTAAGGACTTCTCGACCAAATTGTATGCATCTGGTGACGTGCCTATGTTTACGAAACATGGGGAGCATAAACCAAAGGATATCCCAGAAAGGGAGCCTAAACCTGCCGGCACTTCAGATGCTACGCATGACAAAGAGAAGTCTACGGTTTCTGAAGAGAAGACTTTGGCTTCTGGTAATCAGAATATTATCAAGCCACCCACCCAACCCTCTTTACCAAGCTTTCTCTACCAGAAGGTCGACAGCAGCCCAAGCTGGTCCCCTTCTCCACTCCCTAACAACTATGGGGAGATTTTTGATGGTCCTCCTACAACACACATCTTCAGCAAGACACCCAACGGCATTCTCCTTACTGAAGATGATTTCGACCCACCGGAGCTAACCTACTTTGATGTTAGTGACGTCACAACCCCACACATCAACCCTGCTACTCCTACAGTAGACCCATCAGAGGTAGTAAGCAGGCTCTGTTTGCTGCCAACCAGACTCACTCTGCCTCCTTCCTTTGGCGCTTTTATGGTGATGGTTGTTTCCCTACTCCATCCTCCATACAACACCTCCGGAAGTCACCAGCTCAGACTCGGGTGTGGAATGCCTCTCCCAAGCCCTACCCACTTCTTCAGCAAGAAGGATGGGCGTGACAAGAAATCCATTCATGATGTGTGCCGCCTTTCAGTTGCTCCAGTGTATGCCTTGGTCAATCCCGATGCTCCTGATTGGAGGTCTGTCACTGTGGAGTCTCTGGTTTCCCTTGCTTCTGCTTGCTTCCAAGGTTCTGCAGATTGGACCAAATACCCTCCCGGACAAGGCCTCCGGAAATGCCTCATTGGTCTTGCCAAGATGTCTCCTGAATGCTTTGATGACCTGTACTGTGAAGGCAACCTTATGCCTAGCACTGAAGGGAAGGTTTGGCTAGCTGCCAACCGGGTCCTTGGCTCTCACTGGTTCTTCAAGACCAAGCCTCCTGCTCCTGCTCCTACAGCCGCCTCTGAATCCTCCCCCCAGGCGTCAGGCTCTTGGTCTGTCTCCTTTTTTCCTTCTGTTGGTGCTGCTTTGGTCATTTCATCTTCCAATGGTCACTTTCTTCAACAGCGAGGGGTTTGCTCCAGTGATTCCAGGGCTCCGGTTGATGTCACTGAAGGTACCAAGTGCTCCTACAGCTCCTACTTCACTCTGTCTCTCCCCAGGCTGATGTCCCCCTTGTCCTAGTGACTTGTACAATGAAATGCTGGAGTCCCTGACTGATGCACTCAGCTTGCTCTGGTCTGTAGACCGGAAGCTGGTCCTTTACTTCTTTCCTTCTTGCGCCAGCATCAACCCCAAGGCCAAGCCCGTTCCCAAGCTCTGGTTCACCCTTCCCAGCTGGCGAACTCTTGAGCTGTACGTTGCTGCCCTCTGGCTCCGGGTTCAAGCTGCCCCTCACCTCAGGTTCTATATGGGTCACAGTGTTCCCGTGGATACTCTGCTGTCTGACACTCTCCTTCAGCATCTCCAGGACCGTGAAATGGACTTCAAGTACGATCACATTCAAGCCTCTACTACTGTCACCTGTGGTTTTCTGCTTGGGTCTTATATGCAGAGTTTTGATCTTGATCATTACAATGCACTGCTCCGGACTCATCCTTGGTTTCAAGCCTTCCCTATTGCTGTCATCTGGAAGAATATTTGGCTGGACAATTCCAGGACTCCAGATCCCTCCCCTGTTCCAGCTGCACATATTTTGTGTGATTCTACCAAGCGTTCTCAGACTCTCAAGCTTTTGAAGGCCCAGTTCAACCGCTGTTCTGCTTCTGATATAGCATCCCTTCCTGATGAGTAAATTCTACAAGTTTATTGAGACTGCTACCAATCCCTCTGACCGCTGCCTTCCCCCTTCCAAGCTGAAGACCCTTCGTCAAGCCAAGCACCGTCAAGCCAAGTTCATCAAGACCCACAACACTGCTTCTGTTCTAGGTGTTGTGGACTTGGATCTTCCTGTTGAGTTGGGACAAGGTCTGGGTGCCACCACATTGCAACGTGTTCTTCTGGGAATCCATACTAGGGACAACTAGTCTTGGCCATTGTTTCTCTCTGTTGACACCAGCTCCTACCGTGGTGAAATCCTGGCCCTGTACAACACCACTACCTTGGTTGAAGCTCAGATCATGCTTTCGTTTCTACCCATCTTCCTGGAGGCTAGGTATGGCTCTTGTGTCCGCCAATGGTTCTCTACAGAGTGTCTCACTGAGATGGAGGACTTTCATTGGGATCCCACTGAAGGCCAAGTTGTTGAAAACGTCCCTGCGCTAGACCAGGAGCCAGAGGCTGCTCTTCCCTTCTTTGGTAGTGGTGATGTCTGTGATTGGGAACTTGTTGATGATGACCTGTCTATTGACTCTCTTTCCAATGCTATTACCTTTGATCTTGATATACACTTCTCTTTTCAAGTTCGTGAGGACAGTGGTGGGTGTGGTTTTGATGATGGCCAGTCCATGTATACTCTTGCTACAGGCACTTTCAACATCACCTCTGCTCTGGGCGCCCCTCCAAATGCTGTCTCCCCTGGTGATACTGCCATGGCTGAAGTTTTGCCTCATGATACAAATGGTGCTCTGATTGGGAGCTCTACAGCCCTCCATTCCCCTCTGCGCACTGGCCTCACCTCCATTGCTTTCTCCCCTGGCCACGATGCCAGTGTCAGCAAACTGAGCCATGCCCGTGCCTCCACCAACTCTGCTCCAGCTTCTCTCCTCTCCGTGCAACAGACACGGTATGCATCTGATCATGGTTAGGATCCCTTGCATCGGGCCTGGTGGAATGCCTTCATCTCCAAATTTCACCTTTGCATCCCTCAGTTTCCCTTCCTCTTCTTCGGCTCCTTCTGTTTCCCGACTTGTCTCCTCCCTGCATCTAGTTATTAAATTCCTTTTGCACGTACGCGAACACTACAGTACTCTAACTTACGTACGTACATTCCTACGTAACTTACAGTACTGCAGCTGGAATGATACGATCCTACGAGTCAAAGTGCACCTTCAGTGCTTGGAATAATGAGACTCGAAGGTTACCTCTTTCTCTATGTGAGATTGGAATAAGACCGAAACAGAGGTGCAATCGTCATTCTGACACCCAAATTCGATACTTAGTGATCGAACAACAGTCATTCTGACACCCAAATTCGATACTTAGTGATCAAACGACAGTCATTCTTACGATCGACGTTCGATACTTAGTAATCGAAGAAGAACACACACTGGAGGTTCACACATGCAATCTCTTGTTAAGTGTGCTGTTTTCAAGAGAAGACAGCAGCGGTTCGAAGCGCTGCTCACGAACTTGTTACTTGTTTTCTGTATAAAATACGTGCTGTATTAGCGGCAGCACCGATCTTTAGAAGAGACACTTGCTCTCCAGCAAGAAACATCTCTTCATCTCATACTTTTAGATTATTTGATTATTCAACCTTAAACCTTGCACACCGGACGCCTACTTTGCGTCTCATTTGTAGAACTACAAGCCTAAGATCTAACTGATTGCGTCGATTGGTCGATAGTCAGAATAGATCTGATTGGATTCGCATCCAGTCGTAGTGGATATCAGAGAAATATTAGACCACAACAGACCGGCACCTCAACCGGCCTGCAGATAGAGCTTCTGTTGCTCTTCTTTGCCCTTGGAATGAATCAGCTCAACAGCCAATTCAGAAGGAAATTAACAGATTAACAGTCGCAAGCTTGTTGAAGCTTGCAGAAGAAGACAACAGTAGAAGCACTCGACGAAGAACCAATCCGACAGCAGATCATCGAACGCTCGACTACGGACGACGATCGATAGTTCTCTGATCCGATTACACAACAAAGACCATCAACGGACAAGCCGTTTGTCTTTAATAGAAGCCCATTGCATTGGACACGCCAATAGCAATATCTCCATCCAGGGACCGCATTACAAGTTCTCCGGATCTCATTTTCCCCGTCTACACTCCACGTGACAACATCTTGTCAAGGACACATCGACGCCCATCATTTGATCGTGCTAAGCACCAGAAACCCACCGACTACAACTATCATTGAGAGTGTTTCATCTCTTTGTCGCATCAAGTCTCCCTATTGTTAGAGGAAATCCCTCGTCTCCAGTATTCCGGAATTTACCAAAATCAACGACGACATCTGACTACTCGTTTTTTTGTTGCGAAACGAAACAACGACTGCGAAAATTTTCCTTGCTCCACGTTGAATCCCGCCATTCCTAAAACACCTGAGGTCGAAAACGGAATATTCTTGCTTTCACGGACAATTTGATACCACTTGGATCTCCAACGTCCAAGGTCTCAGAAAGATATCCAATTTTCTAGATGCAAGGAAACTACGGTGTTTGTCAACAACAACAACCGACAGCGAAAACGAAACGAAAACGCAACCAAATTACCACACCGCCTGCACGTCGTAATTCATCGGGAACGACTCCTCCTCGCTATTGCGGACACGCTGGTCCCATTCTGGCCCTCTATCTCCCTTTACTGACAGAGATATCCAATTTTCTCGACACTAAAAGACTACGGCGTTTGTCAACAACAGCGACATACAAGTCAATTTTCGTTGCCTCTCCACGTCACTGACCACGCCTGCCGACAGGACAGAAAATATCGACCGGACGATTCCTATCGCTTTAACCTCGAGTACCTTTGACATCACCCATGATCATGGCGCCTAACCTACAGGATAACCATAATCAAGATGATGAAGAGGATGTCCCCATCACGGACCTGTTCCCATCGTTTGATCCAGCGCTAGCCACCTTCCTACACGACTCCTTCGATATCCCAAAGGAATCCAACAGCACTTTGTGCGCGGCGCTCATCAATGCCCGGTATAGGACATGGTCAGATTTCCTATACATTGAATACATCCATGATCTTGAATATCACGACGGGAGTGCAAGAGTACCACTCACCCGGCATATACAGCTCAAGCTACAACGATTCATTGATTTTGGTCAACACCTCAACGAACAGGGTCTAGACTGGGAAGAACGTGACCATTACACCAAGAAAGCTTTCAAGAATTACTGTCAAGGAATCGTCCAAGCCAGGCGAGACTCTGCAGTGACCAACCGCGCCACGATATCAACAGATGGACATGGCTGGCCGCCAAAACCGATAGCCCAGCTCCAATATGAATCATGGATCAGAAAACCAAGGGACGCAACCACCTTTCCAGTGTTACACAATGATGCAACATTCGAACATTGGCTTGTACCATTCAAGGCACAACTAGAAGCGAATGATATTAACCCCACAACATTCCTTGATCCATACTGGTCAGATCACGCGCTTACAGGGTACCCCAAGGCCCTCTATGACAAACAATGTGCATTCTTCTGGACACTCCTCCGGCATGTGTTCCAAGGTGATTTTTCTTCCTCATGTGTGTTGTACCACCAACGGACACGCGATGGTCGTCTAGCTTACTTTACTTTTGTCAAGCTTCGCAATCCAGTGTCACCTCCAACGTCTCCAGCAGCACCAGAGTCAACTCCCGCACCCGTTCACTCCACCAGTAACACTCCCGCTGCTCATAACAGCCCTCCTACTGCTGCTTACAAAACGCCTGCTCAGCCCACAGTTGACAATCCTGAGCACCCTACAGGACTCCCTGGCAGTTCCCATAATGGATCCACTGATGATCCCACCTCCACCGGGACTTATTCCTACACCTGGAAGTATTCACCCAGCACTGATTCAGTCCGCTTCAGAAGAATCGCCCATTCCTCCACTCCTAGTATTGTTCCTGCAGACACTCCTACTGGAGATGTCCCACCTAAACGCAATCACGACTCACATTCCACTCGCAATCGTGAGTCACATTCCCCTCGAGCTGGAACTTCCTATCCACCTCCAGCCAACTCTCGATGGACATTTTCTCCTCAATCTGAAACCGTGGTGTTCAATCGCCCACACCAGCCAGTTACTTTCCCCCAATCTTCTTGCATTTCCTCCTTGCCACTTCCACCATCTGGGGCACTCTCTAAGGATAGTGTCGTTCCAAGCTCAGTTCATGCCTATTCCCCGTATGGGGCATCTTCTTATCAAGTTCGGAAGCCTATTTATGGGGCACATGGGGCACCTACTTATCCATTCCGGAAGTCTCTTTATAGCGCATATTCTATGACCTACGATTCGCCTGCTGTTCGCATCAAAAAACGACACCGTGACGCTATCAAGCTCAAGCTGTATCACCTACATGCCACTCTCTTGTTGGCTAACTGGATTTATGATGCCGTCACCTGACCTCTCTGACCGATCCATTGACAATTAATTTGATTCAATCTACGATCAATCGATTTCCAATACAATCGATTCCCGAGACAGTCATCATGACTATTTGCACGGCTCTAATCTCCGATTATACGATCTCGAATGCTTATGGCTTGATTCTATGATCAATATTTCGATAACCTACGATCTATCTTTTAAGATTCATCTATGATCAATCTAGTTGGCTTCAAGATTTCTACGATCAACGACCCATCGAATTCTACGACTTCCTCCTCCAAGCATTCTGCTATGATTATACCGCATACTACGACTCGATTCCCAACCCTATTCTACGATTCGACCTAATGGACTACGATTGGTATCAATTCTACATTTACGTATACAATTTGTTCCAAGTTGATATCTACGAATCGATTCCTACGATTCCTTCCAAGATAGATATCTACGATCAAACAACTAACACAGGTTTGATTCCGATTGAGATACTCGATTCTACGATCAACCGATTCGTTGTACGATCATTGCAATCATCCATCCATTGATACACATACCATGTGGCCCTTCCGGCTCTCTTGCAGGGGCACTTCTTCTGTACAAGACAGCCATCACGACCACTTGCAAGTCTTCATTTCCAATCATGGGTCGATTGCTACGATTTGATTGCTACGTTTTCATTGCTACGATTTAATTGCTACGACTTGATCTACGATTCGATCTACGATTTGGTCTACGATTCGATCTACGATTTGATCTACGCTTAGATCACAAATTCTACGCTTCAATCTTCGACTTACGTCCATGATCACGAAGGCGATTCAAGCTTCGATTATGATTGAATTTTGATCAATCGCTTTCATCTGATCTTGATCTAAGTTTTCTTCCACGATTCGATCTACGATCGATGATTCTACATGTCCAATTACGTCAACCGTCTATGTTTTGATACTCAATCGATTTCCAACCTTCCTCGATCCGATCTGACCCCGATTGATCCAACATCTACAATTAATTGATGTCCAATCATGGGACATCTTACTCTAGGCAAAATTGATGCCTAATCATGGGGCATCTTGATCTATGCAAATCCATGCCCAATCATGGGGCATTCTTCTCCTTTGGTACTCTTCCTGTGATAAAGGTTTCTTCCTTTCTATCGAGTAAGCAGATGGGGCATATTACATGTTCCTCACATACGTACTCAGGGAATTTTTGTTTGTTCTTCTCACAGCGATAATGCTTGTGCTTCATCACTTGCGAGAAGATGGGGCATATTAAATTCCTTTTGCACGTACGCGAACACTACAGTACTCTAACTTGTACGTACGTACATTCCTACGTAACTTACAGTACTGCAGCTGGAATGATACGATCCTACGAGTCAAAGTGCACCTTCAGTGCTTGGAATAATGAGACTCGAAGGTTACCTCTTTCTCTATGTGAGATTGGAATAAGACCGAAACAGAGGTGCAATCGTCATTCTGACACCCAAATTCGATACTTAGTGATCGAACAACAGTCATTCTGACACCCAAATTCGATACTTAGTGATCAAACGACAGTCATTCTTACGATCGACGTTCGATACTTAGTAATCGAAGAAGAACACACACTGGAGGTTCACACATGCAATCTCTTGTTAAGTGTGCTGTTTTCAAGAGAAGACAGCAGCGGTTCGAAGCGCTGCTCACGAACTTGTTACTTGTTTTCTGTATAAAATACGTGCTGTATTAGCGGCAGCACCGATCTTTAGAAGAGACACTTGCTCTCCAGCAAGAAACATCTCTTCATCTCATACTTTTAGATTATTTGATTATTCAACCTTAAACCTTGCACACCGGACGCCTACTTTGCGTCTCATTTGTAGAACTACAAGCCTAAGATCTAACTGATTGCGTCGATTGGTCGATAGTCAGAATAGATCTGATTGGATTCGCATCCAGTCGTAGTGGATATCAGAGAAATATTAGACCACAACAGACCGGCACCTCAACCGGCCTGCAGATAGAGCTTCTGTTGCTCTTCTTTGCCCTTGGAATGAATCAGCTCAACAGCCAATTCAGAAGGAAATTAACACTAGTGTGGCTCCTGGGGATCCCCCCAGTGCTAGGCTCAGTGTTGCTACTAGCGCCACCCCCAATGTGTCTCTTAGTGCTTTCCCATGTTCTGCACCCAGTGCCCCTACTTGCACTGCACCAAGTGCGGCTCCAAGTGTTCCCCCCTGCGATGCATTTGGAGTGTTTCCCAGTGCTTCACCCAGGGTTGCATCCAGTGTCATACCTAGCGCGGCCCCTTGTGTGGCTCCCAGTGTTTCCCCATGTTCTGCACCCATTATCCCTACTAGCACTGCCCCAGGTGCTGCTCCCCATCTTTCACCCTGCGATGTATTTGGCTTGTTCCCCAGTGCTTCACCCAGGGTTGCATCTAGTTTCACACCTATGGCGGCACCACATGTGTCCTCCGGTGTTTCACCTTGCTCTGCACCCAGTGTCACTAGTGTCACTACTAGCACTGACCCAGGTACAGGTGCTGCCCCCAGTGTTTCACCCAGCGCTGCCCCCAGTGTGTTTTTCAGTGTCTCATTCAGCATCATTCCTAGCCCTGCCCCTAGTTCCTCCCTTTGTGCTGCGCCTAGCGCGAGTGTGGCTCCTAGTGTGTCTTCCCGTGTTCCCACATGTCTCCCCCAACTATGCTTTGCCATCTTCCTCCTCCGTGCGACAGACACAGTATGTTTCTGATCATGGTTGTTTGAGGTTGATCGAACGAGGGTTTCGATCGTACTAGTCATCTTGCTTCTACAGGAATCTTATCGTACGGGAACGAATGAATGAGACGGGAATGAATGAATGAGACACGAATGAATGAATGAGACACGAATGAATGAATGAATGAATGAATGAGACACAAATGAATGAGACGCGCGGTCGATCGTACCGTACGAGTCATCTTGTTTCTACAAGAATCCAGGAATGGAAGTGGGAATGAGATTTTACCACTTACTGGTTCCGATTCTCCTCCTTACTAAAAATAGGCCCTTATGTACTAGAATCTACAGGGCACAAGGTAGACCCCTACAGCCCCTGGTAATAAAGGTACAGGGCATGTGAGAACAGCGCCGGAGTATTAGCGGGCCGGTGCGAATATTAGTGATTTAGTGTGTGCATTGGAGTATCAACAGATTGATGCACCAATTTTAGTGATCTTAGGAAAGAGTGGATTCATCCACTCACAATCTCAGTAACAGAATAATTCAATGTAATAAACAAACAACCAATTCAAATAGCCAAAACGCCAATCTTCTCCTGCATCGTTCAGGGCCCTTCAAACATACTTTGAAGTATTCTGAAGCGCTCTGGAATACCAGTGAGGAGTTGGCATCAAAGCTACATATCAACGATGACGACGACGATGATAACAAGAAGCAATTGAGACAATAGAAGAAGAAAGAACAAACTCCAAGAAGAAGAACTCCATGAAACGCACCCCAAGAAATACAAGAACAACAAGGAAGCAGGATCGGTATCGACAGAAATAAGAATCAATAGGGCCGATTATCAAAGAAGAAAGATCCCCAAGAAGAGAAATCCGTGCAGCAACGACGGAATACTCCAAGAGCGGAAATAAGAAAACAAACAACAGAAGCAGGATTGGTATCGACAGAAATAAGAATCGATAGGGCCAATTATCAATTATCAAGAATAAACAAAGCAGGATCGGTATCGGCAGACTTGATAGGGCCGATTATCAAGAATCAAACAACAGCAGGATCGGTATCGACAGAAGAATCGATAGGGCCGATTATCAAGAATTAAGAAGAAACAAATACAGCAGGATCGGTATCGACGGAAATAAGAATCGATAGGGCCGGTTATCAAAGAAGAAACAAAAACAGCAGGATCGGTATCGACGGAAATAAGAATCGATAGGGCCGATTATAAAAAAAAACACACACACAAGCAGGATTGGTATCGACAGAAATAAGAATCGATAGGGCCGATTATCAATTATCAAGAAACAAATACAGCAGGATTGGTATCGACAGAAATAAGAATCGATACGGCCGATTATCCAGATCAAACAACGGCAGGCTGGCTGATAACAGGGAGTCAGCGGAAGAAGAAGAAGAAGAAGAAGTGTGAGGAACGACGCAGACCGAGTAAGGGGAAACATGACCTACCGACAAGGGACCTACCAAGAACAAGAAACTACGGATAATATTTCGGACGATCGGGCATTCTGACAAAGACGTCGAGCGATCCGAAAATAAAAACAATCCCTACCAGAATTGTGTAGGCGGCAGAATCGGATATCGAGAAATCCATATCGAAGGGACCGATTATCAAGAAGCGAAGCAACAATGGAAGCAACAGCAGGAGCAGCGATAACAGCGTTGGACACTGCGGAATTTGTGGTGGAAGACATGCAGTCCAACGCTGCGGCAAAGAAGAAGAAGAAGAAGAAGAAGTTAAATGATTCCTTTGAAGTAGGTAGACAGGGGAGTGTGTTTGAGGTCGATCGAACGAGGGTTTCGATCGTACTAGTCATCTTGCTTCTACAGGAATCTTATCGTATGGGAATGAATGAATGAGACGGGAATGAATGAATGAGACGGGAATGAATGAATGAGACACGAATGAATGAATGAATGAATGAGACACAAATGAATGAGACGCGGTCGATCGTACGAGTCATCTTGTTTCTACAAGAATCCAGGAATGGAAGTGGGAATGAGATTTTACCACTTACTGGTTCCGATTCTCCTCCTTACTAAAAATAGGCCCTTATGTACTAGAATCTACAGGGCACAAGGTAGACCCCTACAGCCCCTGGTAATAAAGGTACAGGGCATGTGAGAACAGCGCCGGAGTATTAGCGGGCCGGTGCGAATATTAGTGATTTAGTGTGTGCATTGGAGTATCAACAGATTGATGCACCAATTTTAGTGATCTTAGGAAAGAGTGGATTCATCCACTCACAATCTCAGTAACAGAATAATTCAATGTAATAAACAAACAACCCATTCAAATAGCCAAAACGCCAATCTTCTCCTGCATCGTTCAGGGCCCTTCAAACAGTGCTGGTTAGGATATCTCCTTTGGAGCCTGGTGGGATGCCCCCCAACTCCAATCCCCCCCCTGGATTCATCCAGTCCTTCTTCCACTTCCTTGACTCCTCCCGTTTCCTGCCTTGTTCAATCCGATCTTCATGGGGACATCCTTGTTGCAAAGGATTCTGATGCTTTTGGACATCTCTTTTCCCATGCTCCTTCCTCCAACTCCACCCTCATTACCTTCCAAAACATTGACCCCCAGCGACAGTCAGCCTTCATGTCTCGCTCTCGTCACAACTCTTGGCACTTTGCTAAAAGCAAGGCTGGGGTTGCTCTCTATGCAGAGCACTGTCTGAATGAACCCAAGCTTCTTCTCTGCGACCTTTTCCACTCTCGCATCAAACAGGCATGCCCTTCCAGTTTCTCCTACCTTGCTGGCAACAAGCATGAGGCCTCCACCGGTACTTGGCGCCTCCCTGGCGGTACGGGCTTTACCATTGATTGGCTCTGTCACTCTCACAAGCTTGCCCATGGTGCTGATCCATCTGGGCTTGGACGGTGGACATTTGTCAGGTTTCAGGGCAGGGCTCAAGCTATGGTTACCATCTTTTCTGCTTACTGCCCTGTAGAAAATGACAGGGACCTTGGCTCTGTTTGGAACCAACACTGTCGCTACTTCCAGGCTGAGGAAGACCTTCCCTGTCCCAACCCCCGTATCCTCTTTCGCCGTGACCTCACAGCTGCACTTCAAGCGTGTTTAGAGGCTGGTGACTCAGTCATTTTAGGGATTGACCATAATTCTGATGTCCGGTCTGATGGTTTGTCTTCTGAGCTCACAGCACTTGGCTTTACGGATGCTATCTTGACTACCCACCCCTCCACTTCCCCTCCTGCCACCCACAACAGGAATACCACCAGGACTCCCATTGATGCCATTTGGGTTACTGAGCATGTTGATGTCTTCAGAGCCGGTTACTGTGCATTTGGTGGTGAGCAGGGTATAGCCTCTGACCATTGCTTGCTTTGGATAGAAGTTTGTAATGGCAGCATCATGGGAAAACACCTTCCACCTCCTGTGCGTTCATCTCTCCCTCGCCTGAAATCTTCTCACCCTCATCTTCGGCAGCGCTATCTCAAGTGAGTGAAACATGCTGTTGCTACTGCCGGAGTGTTTGCCCTTCGGACCAAGCTTGAGCACCTGCTGGCTCAGTATGTTTCTGATGACATGTCTGTGCGTGACACCCTTCTCACTACCTATCATGTCCTCCATGCAACCACTGCTTCCATCCGGCTGTCTGTTGAACAACATCTCTGCCGTCTTCGCACAGGCATGATCCCTTGGTCTCCCAAGCTACAAGTCTACCATGACACAATTGATTTCTGGAGGCGGAGAGTGCAGCTTCGGCAAGGTGTCTGCACTAGCCACACCATTGTGAAGCGCTTGGCATATAAGCTTTCCTTATACAAGGGTGAACACTGTGATCTTGCCACTGCTGTCCTCCATTTGAAGCAAGCCTACAAGCAATACCACGCCATCAAACTTCTGCCTCCCTCTTGGCGTGACTCCTTCAACCAAGGCTTGGTGGATGCTCTTCTTGCTGAAGGCAAGCCCCACCATCAGAGTGCCTCCCACTTCAAGAAACCTGGTGAATACCGCGTTGACAAGATGAGACTCATCCAACTGATGTCTCCTGAGTTTCAGATCAACAACAAGATGATTGGTAAACGCATTCTCGCTCATGCTGAACACGCCAATGTGGTGGCAGTTGACCAACACGGGAGCCGGAAGTATCACAAAGCCATCAACACCTGTCTCAACAAGAAGCTCATCTGTGATGTCCTCCATCAGAAGCGACGCTCAGGGGCGGTTGCAATGAATGATGCCAAGGGCTGCTATGATCAAATCTCACACCCCATTGCCAGTCTCACCCTTCAGAGCTTTGGGATTCCAGCTCATGTTTGTGAGGTTTTACTATCTACTCTCCAGCGTGCCACACATCACATTAAAACTGGCTTTGGCCAGTCTGGTCCTGTGTACGGTGATGAATCTGTTCCTCTCAGTGGGATTGGCCAAGGCAATGGTCTTGGACCTACTCTGTGGGCTCTGGTTTCTACCTTCCTCTTCAGGATGATGCAGAACGCAGGACAGGGGGTCCATCTCCTCACATCTCTATCCCTCCAGCTTGTTTCCCTGGTTGGTTTTGCCTTTGTGGATGACACCAATCTTTTCTGCGCTGGTGCCTCCTCTACTACTTCTGGCGAGGCTCTGGCTGCTGATTTCCAGGCAGCTTTAGATTGTTGGGCTGGAGGTCTCATTGCTACTGGTGGAGCTATTGAACCTTCCAAGTCCTTCTGCTACTTGATTGATCTCAAGTGGACTGGTTCTGGTTGGGACTATCACTCTGTTGACGACATGCCCGGTGTTTTCAACATGACTGACAAATCTGGTGTCCTGTCACCACTTGATCATTTTGAGGTTGATCATGCTGACAAGACTCTGGGTGTCTACATTTCTATGGATGGCAATGAGGAAGCTCAAGTTGCTCACCTGCAGTCCCAGTCCCAGTCCTTTGGATCTCAAATGAGGTCCTCCAAGTGTGAGAAGAACACCTCCATCTACACCTTCAAGTACTCCTTTATGAAGTCTTTTGAATATCCCATGCCAGTCACTCAGCTCAGTGCTTCTACCTGGACCCGAATTCTCCCACCAACTCTGGTCCCAGTGCTCAACAAGGCAGGCATGTCTCACAACTTTCCTTGCAAGGTCTTCTATGGTCCCTCTTTGTATCAAGGCTATGGCTTCATTCTCCCTTTTCTTCTCCAAGAATTCAGTCACATTGCTACTCTGTTTCAGGAATCTGTCCGTGACTTGCAGACCGGCCGTATTCTCTGGCTCACAGCTGAAGCCTTTTGGCTTGAACTGGGAATTCCTTTCCATCTTGGCATTACCCCCTACCAGCCTTATGCATCTTATATCACTCCTTGCTGGTATAAGCATGTGTGGCAGTTCTTTTCCATGCACCCTGTGAGTATGGTTGAAGACTTCCCTGCACTTCCTCTGCTTTGATTGAATGACTGCTACCTCATGAAAGCTTTTGTCACTGCTGGCTTCTGCGGCGCAGATCTGTTCCTTCTGAATCTCATCCAGATGTCCATCAAGGCAATCTCCCTTGCTGATACTTGCACTGCGGATGGCAAAAGGCTTTCTCCAATGGCCTTTCAGTTGCAGTCTTCAAACCATCTTTGCCACCATCTTGATTGGCCTCGTTGTCCCCCCCCCATGGCTTCCACCAGCTCGGCTTCTCTGGCAATGCGCCCTTCAGAAATCCTTCTTACCACCGTTGGCCTTGCCTTCTGATAGAGCCATTCACCCCTCCTTCTACCTGGGGCATTGGCTGTCATCAAAGTCCTCCTCTTTGTGGCCTTGGTTTTTGTCTCCGTCTTCTGAGAGGCTCTTCTTCAAATGTCCTACTGGCTGGAGGGTTGGTTCTTCTCAAGGCTGAGGCCGATACAGCTTCACCACTACCATTCTTCCCGCCAACGCCAAACCTGCCTGTGCCGGCACTCTTGTCTCCCTCCTGTCTAGTGGGAATGTGTTTCGAATTGTAGGTCCATCCACCTTTGTCTTGCATCCACCAAATGAGGATCCATTGACCTATGATCCTTTTGAGCGTCTCCCAGCCACCCCAGAGGATGCATTTGATGCTCTCTGCGCTTCTCCCCGCGTCCTTCTCAATAAATACTCCCTTCCCCAGGATGGATGCCAGGCTCTTGCGGATGCCATTCTGAGTGGCTCTGCCAGTGCTATCTGTGATGGCTCTTATTACCCCCTTCTCCTCCAAGGCACATCTGCATTTATCCTATCCCCCACCACCTCCTCCAAGTCTCCCTCCTTGTTCCTCACTGGATCCATTGTCAGTGGCTCCAGAAGATCAGTCTTCCTACTGGAGCAAATTGGCTGGCATCATTGGTATTCTCACCTGCTGTGTGGCTCTGGTGGATCTCAATGATGTTGCCTCTGGCTCACTCACCATCGCCCTTGATGGGGATACGGCTCTACAACAGGCTCAGGGAACCTGGCCCTTGGCTATTTCTCAGAAATCTTTTGACTATGTCTATGTCATTTGCAATATGCTCTCTGCTCTTCCCCATCACTGTCACATTCAGGTGGGTTCAGGGTCATCAAGAGGGTCTTTCTCTTGACTGGTGGGCTCTTTGCAATCATCAGGTTGATGGCATGACCAAGGCATTTCTATCCTTGAATTGTTCCTCTCCCTACCACTATCCCTGGCTTGTGTTTGAGCCCTGGGCTCTCTCACAGAACGGTCTCAAATGCTCTCGCTTTGACAGAGATGCCTTACACCTTCTCATTTCTGGTCCTCCCCTTCTTCACTATTGGCACACTCCCCATGACATCTCCCTTCCACCACAAGTCTCCAATTCCATCCTTTGGTGTGCTCATTGCTCTGCTTTCAAGCGCCTCCCTCATAGTATGCAACGGTGGTTTGTCAAGTTTGCTTTGGGTTGCATTGGTGTTGGCAATCAGTTACTCCATTACCAGCACCAGGATCACTCCAGATGCCCTCTGTGTGCCCAGGATGATGAGAAGGTTTCCCATGTGCTTTCATGTGAAGACCCAGGGGCTGTCAAGCACAGCTTGTCTTCCTTTAGGGGCCCTTTGCAGCAGCGCCTTACCACTGAGCTTACAGAGCCCTCCCTGGCTCTCGCCATTGTGGATGTTACCACTCGGGTTCGTCAAGGTAGGCGTATTCACCCATCATCATACCCCCCAGATATTGCCTCTGCTGTTAGGGCTCAGCATCACATTGGATGGCACAACTGGTTCCTTGGGAGATGGTCCCCCCTCTGGCATAAGATTCAAGCTGATTACTATTCCTCGATTGGTAGCAGGTGTTCTCCTTGCTGATGGGCTACTACAGTTATTCACCAATTCTTCCTCACGTGCTGGGATCTCTGGACGTATTGAACAAACGGTTCCATGGCACTGGAGGGGTGCTTGAGGCCAAACACCACCAATCTCTCAATGCTTCCATTTCCTCTGAATTGGCCATTGGCTTAGCCGGTGCTCTGCCTCAATTCCACTCCCTTCTCCAGACTTGTCCCCAAGTGCTTTGGGACTACACTCTTACTGCCAAGCAACAATGGCTTGCGACCATCCAGCTTATCAGGAGACACTATGCAGTCCCTCTCCAGTCCCAGCAGCCATATTGCCAGGAGGCTGCCTTGATGAGGGCTTGGCTGCATGGCGCCTAGCCCTGGGTGCTATTCTGGCACACTCAACGGTGTGTCACCAAGTACCGCTCTAAGTGTGGTTCCTAGTGTCTCACCAAGTGTTGCCGACAGTGTCTCTCCTAGCACTGCACCCAGTCCTGCCTCAAGTGTTTCACCAAGCGCGGCACCAGTGTCTCACCAGGTTCTGCTCCCAATGCTGCTCCTCACACTGTACCATGGGTGGTCCCTCCAGCTGCACCCCGTGCTGCTCCCAGTATCTCACCAGGTTCTGCACCCCGTGCTGCTCCCAGTATCTCACCAGGTTCTGCACCCAGTGCTGATCCCAGTCTCTCACCCAGTTCTGTACCCAGTGCTGCTCCTTGAGCTGCACCACGTGTGGCTCATGGCGCTGCACCCAGTGCTGCTTCCAATATATCACCACCTTCTGCACTCCGTGCTCCTCCTAGTGTTTGCCTCATCAAACTTGGCTTCGAAAGGTCCCGTGCTGAACTGGAAATCCTTCTCAAGCCTGGAATAAACAAACATGGGGAGCACATATATGAACTTGTATGCACATATGTTGACGACCTATGTCTCTGTATGGCCAACCCCAACTCATTACTGGAGATTCTACAATCCGAGCCTTACAACTTCAAATTGAAAGGATCTGGACCCATGAACTTTCACTTGGGATGCGGCTTTGAACAAGATGAACACGGTGTTCTTTGCATGAATCCCATCAAATTCATTGAAAAGATGTAAGCATCATATGAACAAATGTTTGGATGCAAACCTAACACTAGGTTCCAATCACCCATTGCCGAGAACGATCATCCCAAACTGGATTCATCGGCATTTCTGGAAGACAATGGTATCCAGAAATACCAAAGCATGATTGGTTTGCTCCAATGGATCATTGCCATTGGAAGATTTGATGTGCAAACCGCTGTGATTATTATTTTCCTTCTGAATCCGGTCCGTTGAGAGTCTGATTCAAAGGCTTCTGAAGAACAGCAACGCTGCGCTTAGTGTGTTAGTAGACAAACGATTGTACTCTACGCGTGACAATTGTGTTTGGATACTTTTGGCAACGGATAATCGGACTACAGGCAAGACTATGGAAACGCCAGATCTCTTCTTACTGTGACTTATTCAGATACAGCAAGACAGACCTTAGTAATGTAGATTACAGGTAGTTGGTAGCAACTAGTGTGAATTTTGGGATATAAATCAGTTGAATGTTAAAAGTATGAGATAAAGTGAAATCTTGCCAAAAATGCAAGATATCTCTTTTATTGAGATGAAATACGTTGCAACTGCTGTTGCGTAGTGATGAGATTACTCGCTGATTATTTCCGTACATGTATTGGTCGTTGACCGTATGTATATCTGTGTATATATATATATATTGTGTGTGAGAATCACACGCCAACGGTTTTCTTCTCTTGTTCCGTTAGGAAGACTTCATGATATGTTTATCATTAAGATCAGGAATTGCTCCCGTAGCTCGTGTGATATTTTTATGAAATCAGAGTTTGCTCACCGAAGAACAATGGCAATACTATAAAACAGAGATTGCTCACCGTCAATGCGCGATGGGAATTGATGCACCGTGGGAATCAATTACTTTGGTTGATACGGGACTCAATGATTCGTACGAATAGAATACCTACCATCAGGTAGCTTTGGTACTTCTGGGCACGAAAGGAATTTAATACTCCCCATGTTTCCTTGTGAAAGGTCATCACGTTTTACATTATGCTTCCATCGTCTTGTAGGAGGTTGCCGGTATTCCCGCAGAAGTGGAAGATGGGCTTGAGCAGTGGATACACAACTGAGTGTCTCCAATGCTTGGTGAGAATATCTGCACAGTTATCCTTACCTGGGATGTGCAACATTAGAATGAAACCTCTTGCTATCATGCTTCGTACGTAGTGAAACGATAGGATGTTGTGACGCTTATGCAACCTTGTGTAAGGAAAGGTTGACGTTTGTCATGGACTCGTGTTCCGAGGTATCGGAATGAGTGACGTAGATCAATGATTTGCTCGATGCAAGTTCTTCCTGCAACGAATTCAGCTCCAAAGGTGGCTGTTTCTGTAGTAGATTGTTTCTTTGAGAACCACATCATGGGAGTCTTGTTCGCAAAGTGAAGGATGTCGGTTACAGCCTTACCACTGAGAATATCATGCATGAGGTTGGCGTCATAGAAGTGTGTTAACACTACTGTCTTCCCAAGTGGTGCAGGAGCGTCGTCGGGTAGCTCTTCAGAATGCTCCCCATAGACGGTGTTGGACCAATCAATGGTGTCTGGTTTAGTCAATATAAAATCTGGGGGTTCCACGCGGAATCTGATTTTAAAATGTCTAAACTTAGAGATATATCCGTAGATACGTTTGGCACAATCAAGGCGTCCGTCTCGTGGTTGGGCTCTGAAACTCGAGAGTGTCATCACGGCTGTTTGGACATCGAAACGTCCAATGGCGATGATCCATTGAAGTGAACCGATCATGCTTTGGTATTTCTGTATACCAGTTTCTTCAAGAAAAGCTGAGGAGTCCAATTCGGGACGATCGTTTTCCGCAATGGGTGACTGGAACTTGGTGCTAGGTTTGCATCCGAACATTTGTTCATAGGACGCTTCCATCTTTTCGATGAACTTGATGGGATTCATACAGAGAACACCATGTGCGTCGCGCTCAAATCCACAACCTAGATGAAAATTCATAGGTCCGCATCCCTACAGTTTGAAGTTGTATGGCGACGACTGTAATATTTCCAAAAAGGAATTGGGATCTGCCATGCAAAGACATAGATCATCGACATATGTGCATATGAGTTCATATACACGTTCCCCATGCTTGTTCATTCCAGGCTTGAGGAAGATTTCCGGTTCCGCGCGGGATCTTTCGAAGCCGAGTTCAATAAGGCACGCTGCTAGTAAATCACCAAAGCACTTGCCCGAAGATCTGAGGCCATATAGAGCCTTGTAGATGATCAATAGATGACCTTCCAGTGGTTCGAATTTGGGACCTGCCTTGATACAGACTTTCTCGCAAGTAACTGCTTTGAGGTAGGCATTACCTATATCGGTACCCCATGCTTCTAGGCTGTTCAGTTTGGCTAGGAACAGACACATACGTAGGCCGCAGAGAGATACAACACCGGCATAAACACTGTGGATGGGGGCCTCAGTGAGATTACCATTTGCAACAAGACAAGCCTTGTGTCTACCGTCATGCTTGACAGCATATATCATGTGCACCTTGATCTGTTGGAACCCGGGTGGGATGGAGCTGTTCTTGTACACACCTTTATCAATAAATGTATTGTATTCATTTAGCTGTTCCATTTCAAGGGTGGTGGCGTCTTCCCATTTGTGGTTTCCGTTGGCTTGATCAAATTGGAGGGCTTCTTCGTGGTTACGAGGTACCTTGAATCCATATTGGTACTGTGGGGTGGTACGGAAAGACCGAAGTTTGGCTTGATGCACGAGTCGATCGGGTTTCTTGGTTTGTCGTGCTAGATTGGTGATTTGCTTGAGGCGTTTCCAACCTGGGAGGTCAAGCAAGTTGTTGTCTTTCCCATATTTTGCAACGGTGACCGGGTCATCAGCCGCAATGTTGGCTAAAGGTTCATACGTTCGTTCCATATTTTCCTATTCAATCCAGAGGTTATACTTGGAACCTTTGTATTGAGGATGCTTGTTATCCAGTGGACCTTGGTGTCCTAGGATTCGGTGAAACGACCAAAGTTTGCCGTCTTCTTGGGTTGAATCACGATGGATGTAATTCATGACATCATTGTATGCAATGATATCAGCAAGTTCGTCATCAGAGTGCTTGCACTTGAACTTGATGAAGTCTTTATTGCGTTCAAGACTGTCTTCTACATTGACGATGGTAAGACGCTTCTGAGTGCCATCGGGGTTGGTTACAAGGAAAGATCTTCCTTGTAGATCAGCAATTGGGACAGTAGGAATGGTAATTGGTTTACCATCATCGTCAAATTGTGCATTGCCTTCTTCATCGGTAACAACTACCTGTGATGGGTCTACTGAAGGAGTAGCGGGGTTGGTGTGTGGAGTTGTGACGTCACTAACATCAAAGTATGCTAGCTCCGGTGGATCAAAATCATCTTCAGTAAGGAGAATGCCATCGGATGTCTTGCTGAAGATGTGTGTCGTAGGAGGACCATCAAAACTCTCCCCATAGTAGTTAGGGAGTGAAGAAGGGGTTCAGCTTGGGCTGTCATCGACCTTCTTATAAAGAAAGCTCGGTAACAAGGAGTGGGCGGGTGGCTGTAGAATAGCTTGATTACCAGATGCGGGAGGTGTTGTATCTGGTTGCTCGGTAGGTACAGACGGCATGGTGTCGTCATGTTCCGTAGGAGGGGCAAGGCTCCGAGTGGTGTCGGAATCAGTAGTTGGGATGCCAGGAGGGGGAGTAACTGGGACGCCCTGTGGTGTAGAATCTTCAGTGGGGCTATTCGTAGTGACATGCTCCCCATGTTGTGTGATTGTAGGAACGTCACCAGTGGCGTACAACCGGGACAAGGAATCCTTGGCCTTACGCCATTTGATGAAACCGTCATCAGTAAAGAGGCCAGTGCGTTTGTTACGAGACTCAGGCATAAGAGCAGAGCGTACACCAGACCGGCCAAGCAATTTGTTGGTGACTGGATCCCAGATTTGGAAACAAAGTCCATTGCCAACATGTTCGGCAATGCCTACGAAGTGACCGAGACATTCGGTAGACTGGGTACTGAAAGGGGAGTCATTGGTCTTAAAATAAACAGGTTTGAACCAGAAGAAACTGGTGTATGCGCTGATATCGCCAAGTGTACCGGTAGCAATGAAGACCGGTTGTTTGTCCGACAGAGTAGGATCAGAAATAACATTGAGGAGTCCGGCAACATATGTCATGCACAGCAGCCAGAGATGTGGTGGTGTGCCTGTACGGTCCATGTCGCAATTGACAATGCGCTTAAACGTTTGATATTGCCGTTCAAATTGATTCTGGTGTTGGTGATAAGGTTCACTTTGCCAGAGTCCAATCCATAATATTTTGAGATAATCGGTGACCCTCTTACTAGATTGGTAGTTCCCATGATCACATAGGAGGTGAAGGGGCCTGCCCCATTTTCGAACAAAGTTTTGAAGGCATGATAGAAAGTCGCCGGTGGTGCGCATTTCCTCAACATGTATGATATGGGACTTCCAACCAAAGAAGATCTGGGCAAGTTTGGAGCCGCCATCAATTGCTGGGACATCTGAATAGACAGCATCAGACAGGACCTCGTCATTGAAGGGTCAAACGTTCATTGCCGGTTGGGGGGAATGGAAACGTTTGAAAATGTTACCATCAGGGCTAACTGCTAACGAACCATATTGCGTTGAATTTTCAAAAATAGCTTAGATGCGATCTGTGGAAACCCAGCAAAAGAAAGGTTTCAGAGATAAGTAATCATGTTTGTTGGGATATCATTCACGGGGTGTAGTTGCAATACGTGTAGCACCACTAGCAGTACAATCCGTGGGAAAGGCAGTGACCTGTCCCAAAGATTGGAGGGGAAGTACAGCATGCCAGGCGCTCCTGATGAACGTAGCCGGTAGGAGTGAGCCAGAATGAGCGATCGCTGGTTCCATGATCATCAATAGGGAGGAAGGGAGACCGAGTGGAGTGGCTGGAGTACAAACTGAGAGACGTAACCGTGGAAGAGCCAGGAGACACAGAGATATCTGACCCTTCAAGGCAACGTGGGTTTCCGTATTCGTTGTATTCGGTATATGGAAGTTGTTGCGACTGAGGAGGATATTTCTGAAGGAATTGTTCATCTTTAGCACTGATTGTGGTATCGAGGACAGATGGGTCCCAGTGCTTATCGGATGTCATGATAACATGTGGGAGCGTGTCAAATTCAATAGTCGTGTACTTTCGCATGGCAAGGTATGGTAAACCGTGTCGGATGCTAAGAGGTAGTGCATATCCATCGGAGGTGGTGATTACCTGTCCGCCGCCCCCTTTGATGGATGTGTCATCTACATTGGAGAAAAATGCTTCCATCTGGCCGGAGGACAAGATAGAAAGGGTGTCGGCCCGTATATGCACATTCATTGAAAATGAGGATGACTGGACCTCTATTTGAGACAGAATAAGCGCTGCATGTAGCAATGGGAATATTCTGTACCTGGTGATTATTAATGCCTGTGGCATTGATATATTGTGGTGGAATATCTTTGGAGATGAGGCATGCATCATTGCCGATGATGCAACCATTTGCACGGCGATCGGCCATGGCAAAGCCGGGATTGGTGATCGTAGCTTTGTGAGCACGATAGGTGTACGATGTTACTTGATTATCGTGTGAGAAGGTCAGATCATCATCGGGGTTATACCATTGATGAAAATTGACGGAATAAGAGGATGTTCCCACAGGTATTTGGGTATCACCGTCCTGTTTGTACTGAATGTCAGGGTTCTCGGAGAGGAATCGAGCGGGATGCGCAGGCAACACGGAAGACTTGAGGGGTCTTTGGTCCTTGGAGGAAGAAGTCTGAGACTTGTATACACCAAGTGATGCATGGAAGACACCTCTACGGTTGTTTTCTACAGTGGGATGGAGGTCTGCTGAGGAATTGATATGTTCATCTTTGTTTGAGGTATCATCTTCTAGGAATGAGACAGAATGTCCATGTTGGTATGCTTTCCGGGTGATTGGTTTGACAGTATTTGGATCTGGCTGATCATTTGGGAGCAATTCGCGTCGTAATGATGGGACCGATATTTTCTTGCCTTCCGGGGAAAAATTCAGCCAACTCTTCATGTCCTGACGTGATAGGGCCTTCCATATGCCTGTGGGCAGGCGTGTGGTAGGGTCAGGTGAACGTCCAGCCTTGAATACTGCATAGTCTTGGTAGTCACCTTCAAATTCAATAGGAAGAGCATATTCGTCATGGTTTTGGCCTTGTCCAGATGAGAAGTCGTGGACATGTGCACGTACCGTTGACTTAGGAGCCGACATCGCGGACTGGAAATTGAGTCGGGTTGCTTCGAGTAGGAGCGTGATTTTGAGTTTGTGAATAGCAGCTGCCTCAGCGACTGCATCTGTCACGGTACTATTCGTGCCACCTGGATCCTTGACTTTTGCAAACTGTTCACTTAGCTGAAAGCTGGAATAACATGCCTGACATAACACTGATTTTGCAGTATGGTATTCAAGGGGTTTGTTGGGAGGACAAGGCTTGTTGAGGTGATTCAATTCTTCAAACCAATGTGTGATAAATTTCACTTTGGATTCTTTCCAGTTGCTGAGATTCAACTTCAGCAACGCCTGTAATTGAGTCGATGTTGTCATATACTTTGGCTTTTGATTCGCTGTGAAGATTTACAAAATCAAAATATGCTTGACATCCATTGCGTGTGAGGGAATGGCTATGTACGCATGACGCGGATAAGTCACTTTTGAAGACTTCCAACATTAGAACCCAGAAGAAGGCACACTGTTTGACGAAGAGGTCACGTGTATAGCCTTGTAGTGCAGCTGGAGGCAAGGTCTCATCAAGGAATGTTTCGGTGTCAATGTCGTATGCCTCGAGTTCAGCCTTGAAACCCATGAGCCAATGTTCAAATCTTGAGTCATTTGTGAGGGGCGTAAAGGACTTTTCATCCCGTGCTTTTTGGCACCAAGATTCGTACTTCACTTGCTGAGGTGACTTTTTGTTGGTTCCCGGTGGAGGAGCTGGGGGATGCAGGACAGATTCACTCTGAAGACGTAGAGCGCGTTCCAAGTGGAAGGTTCTGAAGTCTTCATACGTATATGACATTACATCCTTCCAATTCTTCCCGTCCTTGCGCAGGTCGTTTGAGAATTCCGCAAGTGCCTCTATGGTCCTGTTGGATGGACCGATGGAGATGGGTCCGGTAGCCCGCCTTGAGTGTAGGTAAGCTCGCGGGCAAAATCAGGTTCAATGAGTGCGTCGAGAAAGGCCGGCCACTCACATAATCCTCCCTCTTGGAGAGCTAAGCACAGGTTGCTATCGGCTTCCCTTGTTAGGCAGAATAAGGTTAGAAGTATCAGCTTTATATCAGTATCAAAACTGGGGAAATTGTTGACAGCAATGGTGTCGCCATCACCTGTGCTGTTCCCACCTCCGAATAGATTGGCGGGCATGTTCTGCCTTGGTGATGACTCCGATTTGTCAGAGGAATCGCGTGGTTGAAGGAAACTGCTCCATAGACGATGTGCGATTGGCATATGCCAGCGTAGGGATTGTGTTCAATTCCGTCCCTGTTTTTTGTGTGCAAGCCACTTTGGAGCTTGCGGCTGTTAATCTATTATTTTCCTTCTGAATCCGGTCCGTTGAGAGTCTGATTCAAAGGCTTCTGAAGAACAGCAACGCTACAGCAATGCTGGGTTCGTGTGTTAGTAGACAAACGATTGTACTCTACGCGTGACAATTGTGTTTGGATACTTTTGGCAACGGATAATCGGACTACAGGCGAGACTATGGAAACGCCAGATCTCTTCTTACTGTGACTTATTCAGATACAGCAAGACAGACCTTAGTAATGTAGATTACAGGTAGTTGGTAGCAACTAGTGTGAATTTTGGGATATAAATCAGTTGAATGTTAAAAGTATGAGATAAAGTGAAATCTTGCCGAAAATGCAAGATATCTCTTTTATTGAGATGAAATACGTTGCAACTGCTGTTGCGTAGTGATGAGATTACTCGCTGATTATTTCCGTACATGTATTGGTCGTTGACCGTATGTATATCTGTGTGTGTATATATATATATATATTGTGTGTGTGAGAATCACACGCCAACAGTTTTCTTCTCTTGTTCCGTTAGGAAGACTTCATGATATGTTTATCATTAAGATCAGGAATTGCTCCCGTAGCTCGTGTGATACTTTATGAAATCAGAGTTTGCTCACCGAAAGAACAATGGCAATACTATAAAACAGAGATTGCTCACCGTCAATGCGCGATGGGAATTGATGCACCGTGGGAATCAATTACTTTGGTTGATACGGGACTCAATGATTCGTACGAATAGAATACCTACCATCGGGTAGCTTTGGTACTTCTGGGCACGAAAGGAATTTAATAGTGATGACACTCTCAAGCTTTAGGGCTCAACCCAGAGAAGGACATCTTGACCGTGCCAAGCGTATATATGGATACATCTCCAAGTTCAGACATTTCAAAATCAGGTTCAGAGTAGAACCTCTGGATTTTATATTGACTGAAATGGACACCATCAATTGGTCCAACACCGTTTATGGGGAGCAATCTGAAGAGCTACCCAACAACGCTCCAGTACCTCTTGGGAAGACAGTAGTGTTGACACACTTCTATGATGCAAACCTCATGCATGACATTCTAAGTGGAAAGGCTGTAACCAGCATCCTTCACTTTGCAAACAAGACCCCCTTGATGTGGTTCTCGAAGAAACAAGCAACTACGGAAACAGCCACATTCGGAGCTGAGTTTGTCACAGGACAAACTTGCATTGAACAAATTGTTGATCTTCGTCACTCATTCCGATACCTTGGAACTTGTGTCCATGACATCTCCTATTTGTGGGGAGACAACGAGAAGATGATCCAGACAGCGACCTTCCCATATGTAAGATTGCACAAGCGTCATCATATCCGGTCGTACCACTACGTACGAAGTATGATCACGAAAGGTCTCATCCAAATGCTGCACATCCCCGGTAAGGATAATTGTGCAGACATCCTCCCTAAGCATTGGGGGCACTCCGTTGTGTATCCACTGCTCAAGCCCATCTTCCACTTCTGTGGAAATACTTGAGATATCCTACAGGATGATGGAAACATCATTTACACGTGATGTTCTTTCACAAGGAATTATGGGGAGTATTAAATTCCTTTCGTGTCCAGTAGTACCAATGCCACATGACAACAGTTTGTTCTATTCGAACAAGTCAATGAGTTTGATTCAGTCAAGAGATTGATTCCCACGGCATATCGGTTCCCACGGCGTATTGATTCCCATTTCGTATCAACGGTGAGCAATCCCTGTTTTCTAGTATTGCCCAGATTCTATGGTGAGCAATTTTTGGTTCGAGGAAATATCACACGACCTATGGTGAGCAATCCTTGATTTCATTGATAAACATCTTATGGAATCTTCCTAGAATCACAGGAGAAGAAAACCATTGTCAGAAGCTTCTCACACAATATATATATATATATATATATATACAATCAATGATCAATACATGTACAGAAATAATCAGCAAGTAATTCCATCGTGACGCAGTAGCAGTCGCAACGTCTTTCACGTCAATAAAAGAGATATCTTGCATTTTGGCAAGATTTCACTTTATCTCATACTTTCAACATTCAGCTGATTATATTTCCAAAAATTCACACTCGTTGCTATCAACTACCTGTAATCTACATTGCCTAAGATCTATCTTACTGTGCCAAAAAAGTTGGTAGTAAGAAGAGATCTGGGGTTTCCATAGTCTCGCCTTGTAGTAAGATTGTCCATTGCCAAAAGTATCCAAAACACAACCGCCACGCGTAAAGTACAATCGTTTGTCTACTAACACACTAACTGCAGCGTTGCTGTTCTTCCAAAGCCTTTGAATCAGACTCTCAACAGACCTGATTCAGAAGGAAAATAATAAATAGACATGGAATGGCTTATTAGGATCAGGGTAGCTGAGGAGGATATCTTTGGCTATCATAACTTTTGCATTATTAAAAGCTGAGAGAAGTTCTGGTATGAGTTCAAGCGTGCCTTTGGGTTGGCTAGAGAGAGCTGTGAGCAGAGCTAGGATTTCAGCACAGTCCACGCCAGAAGTTGAAATAGAAGTTAAGCATACCAATGAAGGATTGTAGTTGGGTAATCATCTCGGGGAAGATAAGCTTCAGAATGGAATCAATCTTGATAGGATTTGGTGACACCATCTGAGGATATGATATGTCCTAGCCAGGGTGCAGAGCTTTGGAACCAGTGACATTTGGCTGGTTTGACCGAGAAGTTGTTGTCAGCGAATAATCAATCGGTGAACAATCAATTGGTGAATAATCGATCGTAGAATCAGTTATTGTTGTTGTTGTCACTGTTGTCGCTGTTGCCGTTGGAGCAATGAAAATTCGGTTATTCGGATCGTCGTTGTCGATTTGAGCGGGGTAGATTGTAGATGGTTTAAGGCAATTATTGATGGAATAATTGCAGTTGGTGGTTTATGGGGCTTATTACAATCAAATGGTGGGCGCCGGTATCTTGATAACAGTGGATTGGATCAGAGAACTATCGAGCCGTCGATATTGGTGGATCTGCTGTCGAGGAGGGTAGGCGCGGAGAATATAATCCAGGAACGCGTGTTCTTGGATGGAGATATTGCTATTGGCGTGTCCAATGCAATGGGCTTCTATTACAGACTTTGGCTTGTCCAATTGGTGTCTTTGTTTTGTAATCAGATCAGAGAACTATCAATTGTTGGCTTTTGTGAATTTAATCAATGATCTTCTGTTGGATCGTTTTCGGTGGGTGCTTCTACTGTCGTCTTCTTTTGCAAGCTTCAACAAGCTTTTCCTTCTGAAATGGGTTGCTGAGCTGACTCAATCCAAAGGCAAAGAAGAGCACCAGGAGCTGTTCTATTGGGGGGACAGCTGGTTGAGGTGCTGATCTGTTGATTCCCAAACTGATTATTCCACTATGGCAAAGCTAGGGCTAAGCCAGGTCTCTTCTCACTACCAGTTCAATGGCACAGTCAGATAGACCTTAGGTTTATAGTTCTGCAATGGTTGCATTAGAGCAAGATGTGTAAGGTTCAAGGTGATTTTAATCAGTTAATTCAAACGTATGAGATAAAGAGAGTAATCTTGCTGGAGAGCATGATATCTCTTTTAGTGCAGTGAAAGACAGTGCGGTTGCTAATACAGCACTGTAGAGTCACGTGCTTCATATATATATGTAAACTGTGATCATATATATCACGAGAGTATATAAATATATTGTGAGGTCATATATATTGCAAGAGTATATATATATATATATAATTAGAAGCTTCTCCAAACCTCTCCTTACTAGAGTATATATAAATATATATATATATATATCTTGAGAACATATATATATTGCAAGAGTATATATATATATATATATATTGTGAGAAGCTTCTTCGAACCTCTCCTTTTAATCGTGAGTATCGAAACACATGATTGGGAGTATCAAAATGGCTATACCGGAGCCAGGAGATTCATCTTGTTTTGATCATGAAAGCAAAAGGAATCTTGCTTGCGGTCTTAAGTATGGAGCTTTGATCGTGAAAACAGAAAGAATGGGCCTTTCCGGTCATTTTCCACAAGATATGAGCTGGATGTAGTCACCGACCCTATGCCTTAAGAGTACATGGCCCGAGAAGAACATTCCAACCCTGCTTACAGAGAAGATGCTCCAATCTTACATACAGAGGTGCATAACCGCTGAGTCTCATTATTCCAAACACTAAATATGCATGTGACTCAATTGGTTGTATCGTACCACTCCAGCTGTAGTACTATAAGTTACGTAGGAATGTACGTACATAGGTTAGAGTACCGACCTGTAGGCTCCTTGCATACGTACGAAAGGAATTTAGTACGCCCCATCTTCTTGCACGTGATCAAGTGTATCACATATCTCAGAAAGAAGAACGAACAAACTTCGTGAGTACTATAGGTAACACCCCGTCCTCCGTTTTGGTTGGCACGTGTCAACCCCTCTCTAAAGAAAAATCCTCGGCGCGCGCGCCTCAAATTTTTCTTTAGATAGGGGATGACACGTGCCAACCAAATCGGACTCCGAGTAGTATCTGTGGGGAGGAGGGGTGTTACTTGGTACCACTCTAGCTGCTTGTTTACGAGGCCCCCGGGGCCTCGTAAACAAGCAGCTAGAGTGGTACCAAGTAACACCCCTCCTCCCCACAGATACTACAAGGAGGAGCAAAGGAGGAAAGGGGTGCTGTTGACATGGTAATCTCTATGGCTTCAAAAGGACAAGCACAATGGAGGAAGTCCTTGCTAGCTACCGGTGTTGCTTAGTGTTTTGATGCTGCTACATGGGGGGGACAAGGCTAAACCGGTACCGTATTGGTGGTACCGGCAAGTACTCTTCGTAGGAACAAGTACAAATGGTACGGTACCGATCAGTGGTACCATTTTGGTGGTACCGGAGTACCACTCACTTTGTTAAGTAATAATTTTTTCAACGCATTGCACATGGTTTTAGGCATACTCAAGCGTAAAGAGGGAGCAAACGCGCGGGATTCGCAGCAGCAGCAGCAGCAGCAGCAGGATTTGGTTGATTCCTTGACACCACCTGTGTAGAATCTTGTAGAATCCCTACTACAAGCTGTATTTTTGCTGTTTTTCCCCGGTGGTAATTCATAATTTTGAAATCAACCACTTTCAAAAGCAAATTGCTCCCCGACCATGGGAATAGACCATTTTCACTGCTTTCTTTTCTATTATAACAACAAGAAACACATCCTATCACACTGTAAGTCATTGCTGGTCCTTTGGTTGCTGGGGGGGGAGATGTTTAGGCTGTTCTGTTTCATTTGCCGTTGTTATCGTCGTCGTCATCGTTGTTGTCATTTTATTCATTCCTATCACTCAGGACGCTGCTTCTTTTTGCCTGTTTGACCATGGGAATAGCAGCAACAAGCACTGTAAGTGACTGTCGGTTCTGTGTTTGTTGGGGGGGGGGGGGGGGGGGGGAGATGTTCAGGCTGTTTTGGTTTGATTTGGAGCTGTCAGCGCGTCGTCATCATTGTTGTTGTTGTTGTCACTTTGTTTATTCATAGTATTACTCCTCACGACAATGCTCCTTTTTGCTTTTGGCCATGGGAATAGCCCCTTCCAGCAACCATGGTTCGAACTATTCCACCCTGAAAGAGCAAAGCTGGCTGCCCCAGCTCCTTGGACTTGGTCTAATGCTCAAGATCTTTGGTCTGCGACTCGGTCATCTACCGGCGCAACACCAACAGCAGCAACAACAAACCAATGTAGGTCTACAGTAGCCAGGAATTACAACAACATTCTATCACACTGTAAGTCACCATTGCCGGTCCTTTGGTTGCTGGGAGGGGGAGATGGTGTTTCGATTTGATTTGATTTGATTTGGTTCGGCGGTGGCGGCGTCAACAGTCATTTGTTTATTCCTATCACTCACAACACTGCTTCTTCTTTTTGCTTGCTTGACCATGGGAATAGCAACAACAAGCACTGTAGGTGACTGCCGGTTCTTTTTTGCTGGGGGTTGCTTGGGGGGGAAGACGGTGTTTCGATTTGATTTGATTTGATTTGATTCGTCGTCGTCGTCAACAACAGTCATTTGTTTACTCCTATCTCACGACACTCTTCTTCTTTTGATTTTGACCATGGGAATAGCCCCTTCCAGCAACCAGCATGGTTTGAACTATTCCACCCTGAAAGAGCAAGCAAGGCTGCTCCAGCTTGTCGGACTCAGTCTAATGCTCAAGATCTTTGGTCTCGGACTCGGTCATCTACCAACGCAACAACAACAACAAGAACTCAACGTCGGTCTGTAGCAGGACGCAACAACTCTGATCTTGGGGACCGGCGTCCGAACGATAAGCAATGCCTGCTCCGGTCTAGGGGAACAGTGTATTCTTGCGACCATAATTCTTGCTCTGTCCCTATGAGCGGCGTTGATACAAGGAGCCGAGTCCCTACAAGAATGGTGAATTCGGCCCTACAAGCGGCGTCTTTTGGCCCCAACAGCCTCGATATTCACCACAACTTGCTCTCTAGCAAGAAATAGGTCTACAGACATCTGAACCATGTGCTGTCACTGCTACTCTCGCCGTGGCATCCGAACTACAAGTACTACTGCGCTGCTCCAATATGGGGAACTGGTGTATCCATGGCGTTTGAATTATGAGCAGCAATACGAGGATTGATGTCAACCGCGATACGACGAGCTGCGATACAGCAGCAAGACGCATCCCCCCTCCTCTCAATATTCATCGTGACTTGCTCTCTAGCAAGGGATAGGTCTACAGACTAATTCTAGCTCCTTTTTTGGCATATACTCTGGTCCCTACTCTGCAGTGTATTAGTCTGTTTTGGGAGTATCAAAAAGAGTGCTACAGTACCGGTAGGTGAATAGTGCTCAGAATACGACAGAAAATTCTACTACCGTACGGTAGCTACAGAGGCACTGAGTAACACTACTACTAGAAAATCACGTACCACTTCTACCTAAACGACTACGTAGTACCACTCATACAGAGTAATTCTCAAATTACCAAAGTATCAACCCATTGTCAGAGCAGAAAACACTACTAGTATCTGTGTAAGAATTCTACGTCATATTTTCGAAATTACTTTAGTATCATGCCATTGTCAGAGCAGAAAACACTACTAGAAATCGTGTAGCAATTCTATGGCATATTTTGCAAATTACCAAAGTACCACCGAAATTACCAAAGTAACACCCCCTCCCCGCACCTTTTTCGCGCCCGTTGAGTCTGTTTTAAACTCGAGAGTCCCTTTTATTTTTTCTTACTTAGGCGTCGATTTTGCGAGTGCACGTGCTCTCCCGTACGAGCCATGGTGTTACGTATGTACTCTGTGAAGCAAAGTAATATGCCCCATATTCTTACTCGGGAGAAAGGAAACCTTTATCACAGGGAGAAGAATTGGAAGATAGTAGAACTATCGATGGAATGGAAGATCGAGAGCAAAGCGATATACGGAACCAAGGCGATCAACAATCGTAGCTTGAGAATGAAGTCGTAGAAGACAACGATGGATGGACCATATCGTAGAAATCGATTGATCTTGAATCGAAATATATTGATCATGTATCAAATCGTAGAAGACAACGATGTATTGATCGTATCGTAGGAACCGATTGAGTATCAGATCGAAGATGATTGATTGATTGTGTACTGAATCGTATAAATCAATTGATCGTGGATACCAACTTGTTGAAATGAATCGTAGAAGAAATCGATTGGTAGATATCAAGTTGGAATAGCAAGAAGACGATTGATTGTAGGTCGAATCGTAGAATCAAATCGTATGTGAAGCGAATCGTAGAAATCGATTGATCAAATTCAATCGTAATCGAATTGTACGAAGTAATACCGTCTGTTTTTGCTCTCGTGAGCCTATTTCTCCAACACGTTTACGGGTGTAATTCACTTAGGTAATTTTAGGGGTATTCAGTGATTTCAAGTATTAGTATTTAGATTTGTGAGTGTTTTTCATGTAAGATGATTACTCGTATCGAACCTCTATCGGTGCACTATTAGCGCACCCTTACTGTTAGCGATTCAGCAAGTCGGCTTGCTTATTTGCCTGTTAGTCATACGTGTGTTATCTCATTTGTGTGTATCTCCGAATGTCTGTACATCTGTATGTTTGCTATCGGCGCTTTTCTAGAGTCCCCGTGTCTTCGTACTTGTAGTGTTAAGTACTTGTAGAAGATACCTTAAGGGCCAGTCTTCTTATTTGCACCGCCACATACATCTCCTACATAAGGAGAATAGCTTTACTCCACCCATAAGCTTAGTGAGTAGATCTGCGATATTAGTTTCACCGGGTTCTTTTCCAAGCCGGATAATCTTTCCTGCAATGCATTCGCATGCCTTGTGGTAAGCAATACTGTTGTGCTTCTTCTTACAAGGGCTTTCCGGGTGTGTTACGTTCTTAACAACCAAGTCATTGTCACAATACATGTTGGTCGGTCCTTCTATAGGTATGCCCATCATTCTGAGCTTATACCGTAGGCCTTCTACCATTTCGATTGCGATCTTGAGTGACACAATTTCTGAGCCAAACGTGGATGTTTCAACGGTTGTTTGCCTCTTAGAGAACCATAGGATTGGTGCCCTGTTAACAAAGATGATGATTCCCGTATGAGACCTCCTAGTAGCCTTGCAACCGGCGTGGTCGGCGTCCACGAAACATGTGGTAGTTATGGCTTTTCCTTGTGGCTCGGGCATATCTAGAGGAATTAGTTCCCCCACTTCCAGATAAAATTCAGCCCAGTCACATTTGTGGAATACTGATTCATCAAGTTCTGGGATGGAGCAGTCAAACACCAACTTTGATTTGCTGTAATTCTTTAAGTATGCAAACAAATGAAACAATTGGTTTAGATGCCGTTCTCGGGCCTGTGCAAGATACTGGGACATAAGTGAAACAGGCATTACGATATCTAGCCTTCCGAGTTCGCATATCCAACGGAGTATACCTATTAAACCCTGGTAATAGTTTTGTTTCTCCGAACCAAGTTCCGGTGAGGCATCGATTTCGGGCCTATACCCAGTTACCAATGGTGATTTTGCAGATTTTGGGAGTATCTTGAAGGCATATTGCCCTTTACTCAATTCTTCTTCAACAGATTTAACGGCTTTGGACGTATACTTAGTTGAAGACATGGACCAGTACTCAGCCCCATCAACGGACGTGTTGCCAATGTCTGCCCCTAGGTAGAAGGTGGGTGATTCAAAGGTCCCATCCTTCAGTTTGAATTGTCTTTCGATTGCATCCATTTGGAACTTCGGATCCATCCCGCATATGAGGATGTCATCCACATATGCCACACAGTATTCGTAATATGCCAAGCCTCCTTTCTTTACAGCCAGGCGCATATATACATCTGGATCCGCCTTGCAAGACTTATATCCAAGTCCCCTTAAGTGCTCAGACAGATGAGATCGAAATGATGCGCCCGCGACTGGTAAACCATATAGAGCTCTTACAATTTTGCAGGGCCTTCCACATAACTCCGGTGTAAATCCTTGTTCCAGTGTAGCCACTGTGTAGTACTTTTCCTTAATTGGTGCGGTTAAGTATGCATTTTGGATGTCAGCACTTAAGACCTCTAGGTCATTAAGTGCAGCGACTAGGAAGAACATCCGAACCAAATCCCTGCTGGGCACGCTTGAGTATGTATACTCCCTGTGATATTTCGGGCACTTTATGCCCGTCCCCAACAAGTCGGGCCTTCCGAGTTAGATCTATTTTCACATCAAATACCATGTGCATAGTGATTTTTGTATGTGCCACCGGTACTTTGTCCTCGTTGCTGAACTCAAAAGCTATGAAATTGTTCTTCATTTCTTTCGCAATAGCCCTGGCCCAATAGTCACTGCTGGATTCCTCATCTATCCTTCTTGCTTCAGCAATTGTTTTCGGTAGTCTAACCCCATACTTATGGGATTTGGTCCAATATTTGGTCTTGGCGCTGGAGATAATCCGGTCTTTCTTCCGAATTACCCGATAGGCCCACCACTTGAAAGCTGGCTCATCTATTATGCCTTGTTCCTTGGCAAACAGAGCCGTTTCGACGGGGAAACTTTCCTTCATGTCACTTAACTTTGCCCAAGAAGAAGCTCCATCTTTCCAACTGACCAGGATCCTCCACCCTTTGGTTGTTGGCTTAGTCCGTGTTTGTCCGGACTTAGTAGTAATAGTTGCCTGCTGTACTGTCAGGGCCTCTTTATCCTTTTCATAGTCAAGTAGCTCGTTCAGAAGACAGTACATGCGCCCCTCGTTGTCCACGGAGGAATAGAGATTCTCCGCAAGCACATTTGCCATGTAGATCCTAATGGATCCAGTCTGGCATAGAAACCTCGTACGATCTTGTGTCTAGGAGTGGATTGTTATTCTTTTCTCCAACTAGGATCCCACTCGCGTCCCTGTACCGGTTATTAACCGTACCGCGAAATCCGTTGGTCCCCTATCTGCAGTAACACTTGGCTTCCAAGGTACTTGTCAAGATTATCGGTTAAATCATCGATGTCCGGGGATGACGCCTCTCGCTCAGCCATAAGTACCTCGTCCTCACCCTCATATTTGCCATCAAATAGGCTCAAGGGTGGTTCCCCTAACTCGTTTTCCAGGTAAGTATCCGAGGGCTTCGCCTCATTCGCCGATTCTTTCATTAAGTAGTTTGTTGTGCTCCTCCAACTGCAGGATAGTGTCTGGGTGCTTCCACTTCCACTTTGGATATAGGCCGGGTGCCGTTTGTTATGTGTACCTTTCCAGTCTTATACAATACATAATGACAATTGCCACCTCCATAAGTATCTCCACATGGGCCCAGCCATCTTCCGTATTTCTCCGACTTATCCTGTAGGTCGTACCACCGGATGAAATCATACCAATCGTGTATCATGTATGGGGTTATGTCCTGGAGTGTATCCATGGACTACCTCAAATCCGGTCCTTCCCATAGCAGATGGATCCCCAGATGCGGTGTTACTTAACCTTCCGGCCGCCAACATTCCGCAAAAGGCCCAGCACCTCCTCGGGCTTCCTTTCTTAGAAGTCATTAATTGGATTGGTCTCCTTAGGTCCCCTGCACTGTGTTCTGCCATATTCTGCCACCAACAATGGGGCTGTATATAGGTTTGGCGAATGCGATACTCTGATCGAAGCCTAGTCCATCCAGTGCTGTGTGTCTCATGATTTCCTTGGGCCTTTGCCCCATCAGTGACAAGATGTTCCGGTATTCCTACCTCATTTATGAAGCAAGATAGTCCATCGTGGCATCGTTTCTCCCCTCTTACTGGATAGAACGCCACGTATCCTTTCCCATTGGTAAAGATCTGTGCGTCGGTATCATTCCTAATGATACTCGGTACTTTGAACTTCATGGTATCAGCGAACCACCGACCCTTAAGTACTTTTCTGTTTCTCCACTTTTGGGTCTTTAGCCTGCAGGTGATTGGTTGTGCTAAGGTTTCTTATGCCTTCCTGGGTAGTGACCTTAATCCTTTCTTCGGCCCTCTTAACACTGATGTTCCACATCTTTGCAATGGCCTCTGAATCATATCTGTCCACTTTCTCCGGAATCCTTATCGGAGGTCCCCATTGTCCGCGTCGGATAAATGACCTCTTCTCTAGGGAAGTTTCCTTATCTATCACATCTTGCTGGCGTCAGAGTAATTTTCTTTCTTTTGTCTAAGCTTTTGATTCCTTTTGGATGGCAAGCTCTTCCTCTGTCAGTGAAATCGAAGTTTTGGTTGAAGTAGCTGAAATTCGGAGTATCTCCAGGCTTTCTCTGTCCCCGGTACTCTTAACAAAAACTGAGTGTAACCGGTCGCCGATCTCTTGTTGAGTATACCCCGACCGTTGAGTACGGGTTGTACAGACTTCTGTAGGTATCTGAGACAATAATCCTGGTGTTTTACATTGATGTGTATAGGGTTGTCTGTGGATCGTATCCAAGGCTTGACAGTGCCAGTCGGTCCTCCCCCTGAGAGGGCTGCCACCACTCGTGGGAAAGACGCGTTGGCTGCTTCTTCATCTTCTTCGAAGTGGGGGGCGTATGGGTCCCAGGTATGTGTGTTGGTTGCAAGGACTTGGTCACATGTATCGAGTTCACGGCGTGTCGGCTGGCGTGTGTCAAAGTATGACAGAACGCCAGTCGACTAGCAATGGTATTGTCAATTCAAAACTGTCGGACCAAAAGATAAGACTGTGACTGGAAGAACTGCAGTATCTTCTTGGTATGTCTTCAACCACATTCAAATTGCATTCTCGGATTTGGTTCGGGCATATCAGACTGTGCTGCAGTGATTCTCCAACATAGAGGGCCTGTCCGAATACCAATATGTATGTGATACCGTCTGTTGGGTCTGTCCAAGCAGTGGCACAACGGGCAATAGGAACATCTTTCATTGGTGAGTACACATCAGAAAATGGGGCAACATCAGCAAATGTCATTATAGAATCCAGTGGATCGAGTAATACCATATTAGATCCAGCTGCAGTCGTATCCGCGTGGCTATCCAGCTCGCAACGGCCTGGCTTAACACTGGATGACTGGGTCATCTCTTTGAGATGGACTATTGGCCGGCCTACCCAAGGTTCTATCTTAAGGCCCCGGCCGGCGAATCAATTTCCATTCCCGTTTCCAATATGGCTGTGACAACCAAACTGGTTTCCTGCTGAACTGGAGTTATTGGGGGGGTTTGCAGCAGTGGCTGCTGCCACTTTCGATTGTTGGTTGCCCCCGCTATTGCTTGCATTCTTTGCTTGTTTTAGCGCTTGGACTCATTGTTGCTGCTCTTTAGACATGCTTAACCATATATCTCGTGGATAGAACTTGCATTCAACGGGCCCTTGATAGGTTCCTGGTTGTGCTTTTGAGCCACCACTACTGTTGTTGTTGTTGTTGTTGTTGCCTTGTGGCTTGCTGGAAGAGGAGTTGCCGTGTTTGTTGTCACCTTTCCTCTTTTTGTTGTGAGTGAAGGATGACACGTTCCGACCCCTCTTAATTGGCTTGGTTCTGGAGTTTCTTTACTCCGAGTGCCCGAGTAAGATACGCCGAAGCCTTCTCAAAATTTGCATAATAGTCTGACCCTTCTGTTATTACGATTGGGATGGATTGCTCGAGTCGTACATCCTGTAGGGATTGTATGAAGTCATACACAAACTGATCCTCGGGCGGGAATGCCTTGTATCTTATCAAGGTTTGGTTTGCATCATGGCATAGCCTCTTGTGCCTGTCAAAATTGTAGTGTTTGGAATCCCCTGTGTTTACTGATTCCCAGATAAACTGTCCTTTTGGCTTCGACAATCAGCTTTATGTTGGTCTCTTCGTATGCCATGAGAGTAGAGGGCGAAGTATGCCTTACGGCCGTCACCTCCTACCCCATTTTTGGTCCCAAAGTTTTGTATATAGGACCAACCAGGTCCGGACCCTACCAACTTAAACAATATCCCCCAGAGAGTATTGTTGTCTTTAGACCAATGAGAGTTGGCATGAATCGTGCATCTTATTTCATACTCAGTCCAGTCGGAATATGCGTTGTCTGGGCCCGGACCGACTGTTCCACACCTGTCGGTTTCTCCGACTGTAGATTGTTGTCTTATTGTGTAGAGTAGGGATGTCTTGGTGACACCCCTCTTATGCCGTAGGTATTCGCGTAAGTTCTCATCAAATTCCCTGAACTTTGACATCGTAGTCAGTTTGTCGGGTAGTGTCAGATCCTTACTGCCTGTATTTTCATCGTCCTCCTTTGTAGATCTCAAGCGTTCCTGTGTGTCTATCTCGGCCGTTGGGTCTTTTATCCAGTCCACTGCGGTGGCCGTTGCGCCTATTATAGGTTGAAACCTAATCCAAGCCACAAACAGCTTCAGTCGGTTGCCAAATGCCCTACCAATAAAGACTTCTTGTGGATCCAGGCATAGATGGTGTTTCGCCTTGCTTAGCGACCCTAGAAAAGACTTGATCCCTTCTGAATCGAGGTCTGCAACAGCCTTCGTGTTAGAGTATCCATGTCTGAAGATTTCATTGGCGGTAGGCCTGTTGATTCCGAAGGACTCGAGGATCTTCCTGAAACAGACTTCGGCTGCTGTCAGCGCCCTTTCTCCTGCGTAGCCAGGGATGCCAAGATTGGCCTCCGCCCTTTCCTTGGCTTCTCTTGCTGTGGTTGATAGAGATAAGTTCCTGCTTGATAGCCTTGCAACCAAAGTTACTGTGAGTTGCTCAAGCTGTTCCGGGTCCAACCTTGTTGTTACCGATGGAGGTAGTAGGCCCACCAAGTTGCCCGCTGCCTCCGTTGCCGCCGCGTCCGCTGCTGCTGCTTCTGCTGCTGCCGCTGCCGCGGTTGCGGCTAGTTGAGCTCTGGTTGGTGGCGCCATGGTGTGTTGTTTCGGAGTATGCTGTAGGAATTAGGCTTGTAACGAGGAGGTTGTTAGCTTTTGCTTTCATGAGGAAGCTGTGATTGTGATTTTCTGAGTTCTGAAGCAACTTGTGGAGCATTTTCCTTTCCACGCGCTTTTGCTAGTAAACATGTTCATATCCACGGTATGAGGATTGATTCCTATCTGAACCCCAATTTTTCAGTTCCTCTATACTTAAGCTCAACAGTTGTTTCCCTTTTATCGAAACGGTATCGAATATTCGTTCGTCTCTTATTAAATATTTGGTTCGGCATTTTTCGTCATTTCTATTTTTTGTGTATGTGTTTATCCAATACTGGGTATGTATATTACCTCGGCTGGTTTTGTTATTATATCATTTGTATAGGAGTGAGTATACTTGGGCTCTTTTCTGTAGGAATTAAATTTGATTCCCATTTGTTTTGTTTTCGAGGTCACGTTCCCGAGTGAAAAGAATTCACCGTGTAAAGGCGTATTCATACGTACTAATCACGGGCGTATCGTACGAAGAGTCATAAAGAAGGCAATAACCTTATTTGTAAGGTTATTAACCTGATGAGTGAATAATCGTCGGCGCTTTTATGTGGATTACCTCTTAGCGGGAGTTTGTCCCCGTCAGCTCACTCTTCGAAGAATTAACAACTCTAAAACACTATCATGCCCTAAAATCTATGTACAACCTAGTACTAATTCTACATGATGAGGTACATTCACATGTGATATTTCAATGAGAATATCACGGTGAATTACACGATAATACGGTAAAACAAAAGACCGATCGAAGATGGTTTTGCGTATGTTTTGTGTCTTAAGATTACATGTGTTTTTTGTATGCTCGAAATTACACGATACGACGAGTAATTTGATGGCGATGGGTAATTAACCTGTCAATCGGCAAAGACAATCAAATCGTAACAAAGAAAGATTTTACTCACTAAACCAATCGTACGTAAGACCGATTGCGTTTATGTTTACTTGTTACGACACACTTTTTCTACGAGGTCGCATGCCTCTCTTTATTAACGGTTCTTTTGTAGCCGTTATGTGATTCCTAGTACTGAACACGCGTACATCACATTATTCTGGCCGTTAATTGGCTGTTGTAGGTTTCGACACATCCTTTTGCTATCCCCATCGATTGGGACCTCTTGCAAGTGTCTACTTAGGTGAATAACAAGCTTTTGGTGTTCTTTTCTCCTTTACAAACCTCAGTAGAAGCCACGGGTATTAGCCTGGTGTGCTCTGCTGCGCTAGTGTTGTTAACCTTCTAAGCGCCTGAGTCTCTTCTGTTGAGAAGGGTCTTTAACGTCCAGCCTTTGGCTTCAGACGGTGATTAATCGATGATCAGTCGGCAATCTGCTTTCATTTTGTTACCCAGACTCTATGAGTCCATTGGGGTCTGATAAACTCTGGTTTTGCTCTCATGAGCCTATTTCTCCAACACGTTTACGCGTGTAATTCACTTAGGTAATTTTAGTGGTATTCAGTGATTTCAAGTATTAGTATTTAGATTTGTGAGTGTTTTTCATGTAAGATGATTACTCGTATCAAACCTCTATCGGTGCACTATTAGCACACCCTTACTGTTAGCAATTCAGCAAGTTGGCTCGCTTATTTGCCTGTTAGTCATACGTGTGTTATCTCATTTGTGTGTATCTCCGAATGTCCGTACGTCGGTACGTTTGCTACCGGCGCTTTTCTAGAACCGTATGCCACGTTGGATTGTAGAATCGACCGTGGTAGCTTGAGTATCAAGCCGTAGAAGTTGAGTGTGCAGCGAAGACGGTGTACTAGATTGTATGAATTGATAATCGTACGGTAGTAGTATCAAATCGTAAACACCGGAAATGGAGAATCGAATCAGAATCGTTGATCTAATTGCATCCTATCAAACGCATGTCGCAGAGTCACTTCAAGTAGTGCCCCATGATTGCGTCACTTAAACGATGCTCATGGTTGCGTCACGTGCAATGTATTTAAGAAATTCTCAAAACTTTTGTTGTGCGCATCACAAAACATTCTCTACGTCATATGAAGGAGGACTATTTTTGCAAGGACAGTTGCTGCCCCATTCTCGTGGTGCTTCCCGATTTTGGTATTGTACAACTTCGTTTCATGCTCACCCCAATAATATTTATTCTCCATTCGATTGTTCTTTGTTTTTCCACACGAAACTCATCTTTGATAAAAATACACTGATATTATCGTAGCGTTGATACGAATTGCTTAACCAATATATGAGCTTCTTGATAACCAGCAATGTATTCTGTTACACCCACTTCACAATACTCACACTACGTATATCGAATACCAAAAGGCAACAAACATATTTTTGTACTATCCGCTTTTGCCATAATCTTGTTTGTACTATGCAATTTTAGTAGCAGACAAATTTATTGCGGCTACCGTACCCACATTAGATTCCAATAAAGTACTAACTTCTCTACTGTATTTTTGTTACTGTTATTTACTTTTAGAATTTGTCTCTGTTTGCGAGGTAATATTTCTTGTAGTCCTTGTGGTTCTTGTCAAGAATGTCCATCATGTTAGATTTTCGCTTCCGTTTGGTTTCGTTTGTTTTGGCTTCTTCCTTTTTACGTCGTTTTATATCGTACCCATTTTGCTGTTGGTATGTTTGAAGTAGTTTGATCTCTAAATCTTTTGTTTGTTATTCCTGCCTAGGTTTTTCTATTTCCCCTTTGACATGTGTGTAAAGTTCTTGTCCCTCGTCACTCCACCCCTCCTTAATTCCTGACTTACTGTCAGTGAATTTCTTTCTTATCCTTGTCCCCTTTGTTGTGTTTAGCGACAATTCATAGTCATTGTAAAGGAAAAGCAGAGCAAACACTTCATCGCTTGAAGTGAAAATGTTACTGATTGTTGTTCGTACCGATTTTTTTGAGTCTGTCTCTTTAGGCGACACTGCTCCAAGAATTCTTTTGAAGAAACATTGTAATTCCGGTGTATTTTTTTGTCGATAGTCTTTGTGTAATTCGTACCTATTTTCTGAGTTCGTGTTTTTGTTTTCCTTGATTAGAACTGTTCCTGAGAAACTATCTGGTATCTGTTTGTTCCTTTTATTGTCTATGCATCAGTTTGAATGATACCATATGGTTAGTTATTTGAAAATATGTCTAACGAGAAAAATGTTGTTCTTGTTGGTTCTTACTTTTATAATTTTTCCTCGCTAGTGTCTGGGCGTTGTGCCTACATGTAGCTATTGCTCTGCAGAACATTCCATTCCACGTCGGCGCATGGACGTTCCATGTTGCTGGTAGTTTGTTGTCACGATTCAATTTGACAATCATGGTAATAACTGTCTTTATGTATTGTGTACCTTGTTCATCTGTTATTGAGAATTTCATTTGCCTGAATGTTTCTTCCTTGACGTACGCAGTAATGTAAATTTTAATGTTGTTGTCAATGTGCTCTTGCAATTCCTCTATTGCACTGCTGCTGATACTGGTGCTATTGGTTGTATATGTTATGCTATCATTCGTGTTTTGTGTCTCACTACCTGATACACTGCTCACTGGGCTGTTTGTTCTCTTTGTATCAATCGTTGTACCCTGAACCCTCGGTGTGGAAACGTGTTCCATTATTACTTTTTTGTTAAATCGGAAATAGGAACTTACCAACTGTTTGTTTTCATGTATTTGGCGCGCTTGTTTTATGGGAGTTGAATTGTTTTGGAGTATTCTGATTTTAGTTTTCATTCACACTGTTGTACCGTGCTAAAATTCTTAGTAGTTGTAAGCACGTGAATTACTGCATCCTGAGGATTTCAGTATCACTACTTATTTTTGTAGTATTGTTTCAATTTTGTGTGGGGTTGTACTGTCGCCTGCCCCTCGTTTTACCGCGCGTGCCCTGACAATCTGGAATGCAGTTTCCAGAAAATACTGGCGCGGACCACAATCATGGCGCGGTGTCTAATATTATAGTGTACCCTACCTCAGGAATGGTATGTTCCACCGTTATAGTAGTCTTAGCTCAAGCATAGTAATATCTTGTGTGTCTGGGTGTATTATGATAGTAGTAGTAATGTAGGTATGAGAGTAATAACTTATGCTGGAGGGGTGAAACCTTTTTTTGTACAATTCATGTCAACAATCATGGAACGACGTTTCAGAAGTATATTACCAGAAAGGCGTTGCAGGCTTTCTGTTCAAACCATGTTTACATTTGAAATCTCAAAATAAATGTTACTGGGTGTTAAAGAAGTGTTCGGAAAATCTCAACATAGAGCACCGAATCTCAAAATTGAGGATTGGTGTTTCATATCATTATGGTTTGCTTTGGTCAGTTTTGAAGTTTTCTTTTGGAACGGTGTTGCAGGTTATACTATTTATTTGCCGTTGAAGTGGACAGAAAATCTCAAAATATTTGTACATTGTTGCATGATGTTTGTTCGTTGTTAGAGGCGTTGTGGTTTGATGTTTTGTTGAATATGTTTTTTGTTTCATCATTTCAGAATGTCTTGTTATGTCATGTTTGGTTGTGTTTTCTGATTTGTTATGCAACAAGTTATTGTTATCGAATTGTAGCAACTTAGATTGCTTTCACACAATTTATTTTGTTGTTCTCAAAATTATCAATCAAACAATGGCAAGGACGAGAAGTAAGTCAAGAAGTATGTCTACTTCACCAGCAGATGAAGTCGCAGCTGCAGCTGCAACCGCAACCACAGCTTCAGAAGACAGTACTATTCCACCCGGCCAGTCCAGGGGGTGCAGTCAATGAAACAAAGAAGACAAAACCAAAAAGACAGAAAAAAGGCTAAAAAAGAAAAGAAGAGTCGTGATGTTCGTCAAACACCAGCAGTTGCTCCTGCAACACCAGAGCAAGGAGTCACACGTGCACAACCTACGCAAGGTTTGGGCAATGATGGCAGTGGTACTTTATCATTACAATTGTTTGAGGATGACTCCCAATACAAGGTTCACACAGGTGCAATGAACAGATGTGTCAAAGCTTGTCTTGAGCAACAGGGTCCTAACAGATTCTCAGAGAATATTTTGACTGACGAACTCATCACTGCCGTAAGCCGGGACATCGCATCAGTCTTTAGCCAGCTCATGAATAAGGTTTTCATCGTCACAAAACTCTTTTTTTCGGGAACTCGTCCTGACTTCAGCGAGACAGCAACGGGTGACAAGCCACCATTGGGTCCTATACCAAGGGTTGTTGACGTGATGGTAAATCTTTTCCTACGTGACTCGGGTTCACAGTTGATAAAGAAGGTCTGCATCTTGGATCCAAAGGAGCTGACAACTCGTTTCAAGGACTACAAGATGAAAGATAAATGGAATGCCTTCCAGTCAGCGCTCAACTCCTTTATCCAAATCAATGATACTAGTACAGCAGGTCTAACAGAGTACACCCGGGTTGAAGGACAAGAGGAAGTAGTGGAAGGCACATCGCATGCTGTTTGGTCAAAGAATGTTGTTCACTATGACACCATACTGAAGTACATGAAAGTTTATTTAAGCCTACTTTGGTGGTACATACGTTGTGTCAAATTCCCACCTGCACCTTCACCCGACAAGGAAGGTCTGTTTTTTCTATCAACGATTTAAAGACGATGTAAAGAAAGGGAAGCTATACGTCTGGCAGATGGTCTCATTCTTTGAAGGTCTTTCCTTTCACCGTGCACTCAGGCATTTTCTTTCAGCAAGTCACTCCTTTGAACAGGTGGACAAAAGTATGAATCAAATTTGGGGGCAGGAAGTTCTCTGGGCACCAACAAGAGAAGGTGCACTAGCAGTCAAGTTAGTCCCCTCAACCGATTTGCAAAAATACCTCAAGTTGGATTGACCATCCGATGTGTCAAAGGCATCTCTTGCGTTTCAAAAGGTCTGTGGGTACGCTTCCAACAAGAGAAGGCACAAATTTTTCAAGAAGTCAGCCTGGACCACTTTGCCAATGAGTCATTCCTTGATGACAATTTGTACAAGGATCTATTGCCCAATCTCTATGAGTCTTCATTTTTGGTTAGACAGTACAAAATACCCGGAGTTGACAATTTGGTGGGGAAAATTCAATTTAAACTGTTATCTTCTCTTCACTTTTGCAAGATTATGGAGCACCAGAAAACTCTGAACAAGTGTTACAGAGTAGGCGTCGACTTTGCAAAAAATGTGGTGACTCTTTCTACTGCAAAGTTGTTGGAGGAACGGGACATATTTGTCGATGATTTGGTTCTGGAAGATGAACAACACGTGAAGACATTATTGCAACATTACCTCCTGAGTTTGTCCTGGGTTGACAATGTTGTTTCCACCCATGACCAACTTGAACAGGTGAATCTTGTTTGCAAGGAATTGCTCAACTATGTTCTAACATGTTGGTTGTCCCATGGTCCAAACGGTACACGTGTCCCGGTTACTAGGATTATGGTTTCAAAGGCAATAATGAAGGCAGTACTGGGCAAGGAAGAAAAAACTTCTTTTAACGTTGACGACGCACACGAGAATTTAAACAATCATTGTCGTCCAACTCCAATCCTATTCATTTTTCCCAAAAATAGTGCTTGATCTATTCAATTTGAAGAAGGAACTCCACCTGAGCTTCTAAGAGGTGAAGAGTGTCAACATACTTACCCCATCGCAAAAGAGAACTACAGCTTATCCGTCACAAGGTTCCTTTATTTTGATGAGAACTGCTTGTACATGCTGGACGACGGATTGTTCCGGGGACATACGAGATTTGTATTCTGTGATATTTTTATCATGCGACCGAAAATACTACTCAAAGGTTGTAAGTGTTTTGAGAGGTCTCTGCAATTTCTCGCAACTTACAATTATCTACCAGTTGGGGGCCTATTGTTCGTTCCTTTGATGAAGGAACTTCTGTGTTCGGTTTTCCAGAACAAAAAATATGTGTTGGAAGCAAACTTGGAAGTAAGCTTTGTGTCAGGCGAGGATGAAGAAATGACTTTACAATCCGATGGCAACTCCTTGATCCAACTTTTCCAAAAAATCAAGGTACCAAGGACTCAACGTTACAATGCAGCCAACATTGCAAAGTGGAACTTCCTCAAGAAGCACGTAAAAATCTTTGAGACCTTCATGGAACAAAATGGTGCATATTCCGTCGGATGGCTAGTGTTCACCAACAAAGGGCTCAATGGAGGGGAATCATTCTTTTGATTTCCTTGGGAAGAAAAATTGACAGTCGGCCCGGACTCCAAAATTGTTGAAGGTGACCCAGACAATGATGAAGAAGGAGAGGACGGAGGAAACGTCGACAAACAGCCTGCCATCCCCAACGCACTCGAAGACAACCCATCTACAAAGATAAAGGGGAAGAAGAAGTCGTTCCTTTGCCAAGGTCACAAACGGAGGAACTCAGCATCAGACAAATCAAATGGAGAGGCCAAGTATAAGGAGAGGAAGGTTTCTCTGAACCTTGCCCATGTTCAAGATCTTGGATACCTTCTGCAAGTTTCTTGTCCCCTACCCAACAACGTAGTAATGCAAAAGCCCTCCGGCAATGTGAAGGTATTGTTTGCAGAACCTGATCCCATGATCTTGTATCCTAATAGTGAGGTTACAATCACGGGTATTCCACCACCTGGAACTGGTGTAGTGAAGAGTTATGCATCTAAGAGGAAGGACCCTTTTTCTGTTTACCTTGGATACATGGTGTACAAGAAACTACCGGATGGTGCAAAAGTGAAACGCGTAACCTGGTTCCCTTACGACCGTGTTGGGTCAAATACACTGCAGTACACCAAGTTGTTCGAGTTATTAAAAGAATGAAACAATGCTGTATCGGCTACTCATGCATAGTGACCACGCACCACCATACAACACAATGAAGAGTGGCAAAATGGCAAAGAAAAGATCATAGTAGTATCCCGTTCCTTGTGGCGCATGGGGACGTGTGCAATAGTACTAATAAGCTTTATGGCGAAACTTATCCCTACTTAGGAATATCTACACGTCCCTGTCCTCGTTAAAAACATAAATATAAAAATTTACCATGAAAGAAAAAGGTACCATTCCCTTGTCTCGTCCGGATGGCAACGAGCGCTGCCATTCCTATCACCTTCGAGGAACCTGCTTCACCAACTGCAGGAACATCCAGGACCATGGCGCCATCACTAGCAGTGAACAGGACCAAGTCTGGGCTTGGTGCCAAGCCGCTTTTAATGTCTGACCGAATGGCAAGCGCCCCTTTGGCGCGTTGACCCTGCCCTCTAACTCACCAAGGGGGGCTCTGCCTTCCTCCCGACGACTCCCTATGCCTCCCTCTCCACCCTTACGAATCCCACCGGAATTAGGTAAGCACTACCCGCCCGCGCGCGCATGTACCCCTCTCGCCGTGTATGTGCCTCCCAAACGTTCTACAGGTTCAACGACCTCCCCCCCACCTACTCCCGCATCCCCAGTCCCTCCTCCGGCTTCGGCATCCCCTCTCCCTTCCTCCCCGCCCACCTTGTCCTTGCCTAGGCCCAAGCTCCTCGTCACTGCCAAGTTGCCTAGGCCCAAGCGCCTAGTCCTCCCCACCCACCCATTGCCTAGGACAGAGCTCCTCGTCACTGCCCCCCCGTTGCCTAGGCCCGAGCTCCTCGTCAACCCCACCAACCCATTGCTTAGGCCCACCCCCCCGCCGACGCCTACGCCAGAGACCCTCCGCCCGGCCCCACTCTCCGTCCCCCTCATCACTACCTCCCTCTACCCCGTCGACCGGCTCGACGTGCACATCAACCGGGCTGTCACTGTCTACAACAACAGCACCAGCTGGGGGGACTTCATCCGGACCATCCGAGGACGGGGTGACATCCATCCTGACGTCGCCTCCATCCCCCACCCCGCGGGAAGCCTCCTTGCCCGCTATGGCAAGGACGGCACCCCCGCCTCCATGTCTGGACCCTCTTGGGATCCGCCTCGCATTGCAGCTGCCCTCCAACGGGGTCCGCACCAATCCTCCCACCAGGGCATTGACTTCCTTCGCGAAGAGTATGCCGACATGATGGACAAGCAACAATGGACGGTTCTCCCTGCCAGCCTCATCCAGGACCTACCCGGACTCCGACTGAGCCCCCTTGGCTTAGTCCCCCAACGAGGCCGCCGCCCACGCATGATATCCGATTATACCTACTCGGACGTCAACCAAGACACCGTCCCTCTTGCCCCTGCGGACGCCATGCAGTTTGGCCGGACACTCCCGCGCCTCCTCACCAAACTGCACCGCGCCAACCACAGATTTGGTCCAGTGTATATGTCCAAGATTGACCTTGCTGATGGCTTCTACCGCATCCGATTGCACCCCGACGACACCATGAAGCTCGGCGTCCTGTTCCCCTCTCGCCCTGGGGAAGCTCCACTCATTGGCATCCCACTCACCAACCCTATGGGGTGGAAATCCAGTCCTCCCAACTTCTGTGCCTTCACTGAAACCGTTGCGGACTTGGCCAATGCCACTCTTGCCACCGGGCTTGCCGAGGCCCGGCTCACCCCCCATCGGTTGGATCTCCCCTCTGAAACCACCCCCAGCGCGCCTCCCATTGAGCCACCCGCTCCACCCCCCCAGGCGCCGCCTCCTCCTCCCCTCACGGCCTCCACGCCGCCCCTCAGCCCCCCTAGTAGCACCACTCCCAGCAAGTCGCCGGTTCGCTACTGGGATGTCTATGTGGATGACTTCTGTGGCCTTGCCCAGGGCAACCAATGGACACGCCGCGCCATCAAGCGCGTTCTCTTCCAATCCCTTGACACAGTCTTCCGGCCCCTCGATGCCACTGACACTCCCTTCCGGCAGGAACCTGCTTCCCTCAAGAAAATGCTCCAAGGCGACGCCACTTGGACCACCACGAAAGTCATCCTCGGCTGGCTCATCGATTCCGTCAACAAAACCATCAGCCTTCCTCCCCATCGGGTGGCCCGCCTCCAGGAGATTCTCCACTCCATCTCACCCACCCAGCGCCATGTCCCCATCAAGCAATGGCACCAAGTCCTTGGGGAGCTCCGGTCAATGGCGCTGGCCATTCCGGGCTCCATTGGCCTCTTCTCCATTCTCCAAGAAGCCTTCCGCCACCAGGAGCCAGGCAGGCAGCGCCTCCGGCTCACCAAGCGCGTCCACAGCTTCCTTCGCGACTTCCAATGGCTGGCCAATGATCTCTCCAACCGGCCTACCTCCATTGCCGAACTCGTCCCGGATCCCTTCCCTGCCACCCTGGGCGCCTGCGATGCTTCGGGTTTGGGCATGGGGGGCGTCCATTTTGTCCCCTTTCCCACGGGCGCCGTGCAGCCCGTCATGTGGCGGCATGCGTTCCCCCCGTGGATCTCAGCCCAGCTCGTCTCCTTCGACAATCCTGAGGGCTCCATCACCAACAGTGACCTTGAGCTCGCCGGTTCCATTGCCCACAATGATATTCTGGCTCAGGCTGCTTGTGTCCACGCCCGCACCACCCACAACTGCTATGACAACACAGCAGCTGTCTATTGGCAACGCAAAGGCGCCACTACCACCACAGGCCCTGCAGCCTACCTCCTCCGGCTCCAGTCTCTGCACCAGCGCCTCTTTCAATATGTCCCCCTTAGGGATTACATCCCGGGCCCCGCTAACCACCTGGCGGACCTCCTCTCTCGATCTGAACTCTCTGACACTGCCTTGCTCCATCACTTTAACACAACCTACCCACAGGACTTGCCCTGGACCTTATGCCACCTTCGGCCGCCCATGCATTCCGCGCTGACCTTAGCGCTGTCCAGAAGACCATGCGAGCCTCAGTCACTGAGCTCTATGCCAGGCGCAAGGATGCCCATTGGAACCAATGGGTTCAATTCTGTTTGTCTCAAGGCTTTGACCCGCGCCTCCAGTCCATTCAGGATCCAATCCCCATCCTCCAAGTCTTTGCCAAATGACTCCATGATGGAAACCTCTCACGTAGCCACAAGCCCATCCGATCTCGCACAGTATCGGACACCATCCGGTCAGTGGGCCAGACGCTCGCCCGCCTGGGGTCCAAAGACCCTCGAACCGACTCCACAGGCAGTCTTGACTTCCGGCTAACTGCCCAGTTCAAGGCATATGCCAAACTGGACCCGGCCCCCTCGCGGGTCAAACCAGTCCCCATCACCCTCGTGATGCATGCCCTCCACTTTGCATACCACGAGTCCCCTTCCCCAACCCGACAGGCCATTGCAAACATGATCTGCATCGCCTTCTTTTTCTGTCTCCGCCCTGGTGAGTACACGGGTACTACCACGGATGACCAAGCCTTCCACCTACAAGACGTCTCCTTCTACCTTGACTCCCGCATCGTCCACCAAGATGGCCCTGCGCATGAGCTCCAAGCTGCTACCTCTGTCACCCTTACCTTCACCACCCAGAAGAATGGCGACAAAGGGGAAGTAGTGGCGCATGCCAGAAGTGGTGACTCACTATGCTGCCCCGTTGCCGCCTGTGCGCGCCAAGTCCTTCACCTCCGAAGCTGTTGCTCTTCCAGCGCTCCCTTCAGTCCCTCCCTCACGCTTGCCAGTTACTTCGACAATGGGGTGCTTACCCTTGTTCGCGCAGCAACTGTCACTTCCTCCCTGAGAGTCTATGCCCAGACCCTCTACCCTACCACTGGCATTGCCCCGGCAGCCATCTCTGCTCGCTCCCTTCGCGCGGGTGGGGCAATGGCCCTGCTCCAGGGCAAATGCGACTCGAATGTCATCAAGCTCCTTGCCAGATGGCACAGTGACTGCATGATGCGCTACTTACATCAGCAATCCCTCCCCATCTTCAAGAATCTTGCCTCTGTCATGTTCAACAATGGAACATACTCCTTCCTGCCCGAGGAATGGGTTCCGGCTGCGGACCCCACTCCTGCTGGCAGCTCTCTTTGAGGCACCCTGGCGCCTCTTCCCTCCCTCACTCTGCTCCAAGCTCACGCGCGCGCTCACGCTCCCGCTCTCCACGCCGTTCCCACCCGGTGGCTTATGGCCCATTGGCAGAAAAGGCTTAACAGCCAGAGGCTTAACCACCCAAGCTGTTAAGCCCAACTGTACGCCGGTGTGTGTGGGCAAAGCAAACTAGCCCTGCTTAACCCACCAACCCACCAATGAACTACAAGCATTTCACATCCATTACTACAAGTAGGTTAGCTACTGAAGCTATCACAAACGTAGCGCGTGATAGTTGATGTAGCAAACCGGATGAGGGGAAGGGTAGTGAAGTACAGACCGGGGAACAACCTTGAGTATACAGCGCACGTACTTGGAGAAAGATCTCACTGTATCAGCGAGCAACATCGGTGCGTACGAACATTCCCTGTAGGTACACCAGTACAAATCTTACTGGGAATTCTAAGCATCGAATTCTGCAAGCATCGAATCTGCAAGCAAATCTCTGCAAATACAGGCTAAACGCTAACAAGCCTGTAGAGGAGTCTCCCAGCAGAATACAAGCCCACAGCTCACTCTTTTGCTCCTAAACCGATTAGTAGTAGAATAAATAAATAGCCCGCCACGCCCGCCCGCAGAAAAGGCTTAACAGCCAGAGGCTTAACCACCCAAGCTGTTAAGCCCAACTGTACGCCGGTGTGTGTGGGCAAAGCAAACTTCTAGCACTGCTTAACAACGGAGAAAAATAAGATTAAAGACAATTGGAATTCATTCATTCATTCATTCATGAAGAAAGCGACAAAATGGTCTAAGAGGGAAAAACGAAAAGTAACACAATTATCAAACAAAGAGAAAAGGGAGGAAGAAGACGGAAACAAGAGAAACATTGTGCACTGGCTACATCTTTACAAAATACATTGGAAATCACCGGAAGATTTAGAGGAGTACAACAACTATCCCGTTCCTTGTGGCGCATGGGGACGTGTGCAATAGTACTAATAAGCTTTATGGCGAAACTTATCCCTACTTAGGAATATGTACACGTCCCTGTCCTCGTTAAAAACATAAATATAGAAATTAACTACTGTGAAAAACGTTCGTTACAAATGAAGAAGTCATCATTGCCGTTCCAGACAATTCAATCTGAAAAGCTGTTCCAGACACTTAACCCTGAAACGCCGTTCCAGACGTTGTGCCGATTTTCCCTTACAGACAACTGTTATCTCCAACACCGTTCCAGACACTTAACACTGCAACTCCGATCCATATATGGTGCTTATTTTCCATTCCAGGCACATCAATGCGCCTGACCGTTGAAAACACTTAACCCTGCAACGGCATTCCAGACATTGTGCTGATTTTCCATTCAAGGGATTTCAATGTGCAACGCCGTTCCGGACACTTAACCCTGCAACAGCGTTATGGACATTGTGCTTATTTTCCACTCAAGGGAATTTAATCTGCAATGCCGTTCCAGACACTTAGGCAATTAAATCAAAAACACCGTTTGCAGACACTTAACCCTGCAACAGCATTCCAAACATTGAGCTTATTTCTTCTCATACACCGTTCCGGGATTCAACAAAAATGAAACGACAATCGACCATGTTGAAATAAACAGCGTTGGAGTTGCACCAATAAAGAAAGTTGTGTACAAACTTCAAATCTAAGAATTCTAAAATGGAATCCTCACTGACACTTACCATCACGTACCTGCGCCGCTGTTGAAAGAAGGATTACAAATCATTACTGATTTCCCCAGCTTTCACTATTGACTCCATTCTTTTTGTTTCTAAACCAGCCATTGTGTCACAGAAATGAAACAACCATCGTTCCCTATTTCCAGGGACAAAGTAGTGATCTTTCCTACCAAGGTTTCAGACCACGGCAACTTCAGACTCGATCGCATTGCACTCAAACAAATATAATTTGTTGCGCAACACACCTTGCTTCACCAATGTGTGGCGGTCTCTTCTCCCTTGAGTCCTCTTGCTTGAGATTGGGTCAAGAGAAAGAAAGCAACAAGCAACGGCGTAGTAACCATCATGTACTAATTCAAACCCGCTGACAGAACTTCCAGGGGGAAAGGGCCTTCAAGATGAAGCAGGCACAGAATCTGACATGAATTAACTTGCAGACCATGTCTGTCAAAAAGGTCTAGTTGAAAATTTGCCCAGTTGTACCATATGTTGGACAATTGTCCAGAATCAGACTGAAACGATGGATGAGCGCAAAAAAGTAACCCCATACGACAATAATCGTCATACCTCTTGTGCTCCCTGGATCCACAAAGCGTGTTGGTACCCGCAGCTGGTGGAAGAACCACGTTGCAACAAAATTTGACAACATCCGATGGAAACCATGGCACACTTGGGTTTTTCTTTTTGTCCCACTTCATGTAAGGCAAACCATCCCTAACTGTAATCAAAAACTTAGACCCGGCTGACCGGCCACCCTCTGTAGGATGACTTACTCCTGTAAAAGATTTGTGATGAAACAGATCAAATTCACGGCCAAGTTGATCAATAGTGCGGTATTCCATTACTCGCTTGCAGGTTTGTTTGAATAATGTGGATTTGATTCGTTGGGCTCTCTTCACGGGAGCCTTCACTTCACTTTTATGGTTGCTCTCACTAGCTGCGGAGTCCCATCCTGTTGGAGGACCAAATAATCTCATGTACTGTGATAAATGAAAATACATGTGATTCTTCACCAGATTCTTACCCTCTCCCTTACTTTGATGTAGGTAGTTATTTATACAGTTAACGAAATGAACAACCATCTTCTCGAGATTTAAAACACCTTTGTTGTCTTCTTTGAAAACCTCATCAAATGTTCCAGCATACTTAAGGAACTCTTCCATATCCAACAACAACTCAAGGGCGTAGATACGTCCGTCAATTTCTTCCTCACACTTTTGGCTCCTATTCTCAAGATTTGTTGTTGTTCTTGGGGACAACAGCAATTGACGACCTCCAGCAGACAAAAGTGCAAGCATCTGAATATAAAGCATGCCAATGTACTGGTTCCCCTCCTTCTTTGCTGTATGTATCGACTCAGAAACATTGGTTCGCGGAAAATCACGATTGGATTGCCTCTGAACAGCACCACCATAGTAACTTGCTATAGGGTCCATTTCATCTACTAGCCGCATGTTATTACCTAAAAAGTTCTCACAGAATGTCTCCGCTGCTTGCTTCGCACAACCAAATTGGTGCATATGGAGTCTCTTTCCTGGTGAGGCTAGATGTATATTATGTGGGTTTTCTCCAAAATCAAGAGCATAAAACGCGTTACCATTATGAACACGGTGATGGGAGAGATTCTTGAAATACTGTTCAACATTCACTCCTTCCTCCACAGTCGGGGAAGTAAAATCGGACATCTTCCATAACCGATCGGATTGATACTCTTCCCAACTTTTGTGATTCGACACCTGCATGTTCCCTGCTTTCAATTGAAACAGGAACCTTCAGAACATTCACACGAGAGTTGTTACCGTGTGCTCTTGGACAATTGCAATGCCTACAGATCATCTTTGTATTCACCGTTTGATAATGTCCACAAAGTTGGTTGTGCTGGGGAGTATTGCCTATGAAGTACGCGACTGCGAATTTCATTCGAATGGACCATTTCTTCTTGTTCCAAGGCAAATTAGACCATTCGATACCATCCATTAGGTTACAGGCTTCTTTCAAAGATGAAAGAGCGCAAAGAAGGCCAGAGTGAATATTGTTTACATTGTCAATTGATCCGTTACCTTTATCACATGAGCCCGTTGGGTGGAAATATATAATTTCCCAAGCATCTGGTGGACAGTTCCAAGTTAAGGTGTTGAATATGCCAAGTGTCATGTTCAGTGGAGTAAGAGTGGTTTGACCACTATTGTCAATTGCAATTCCATCCATGTAGAGAATAATAGGCAACAAAATTTCATTCAAATCTCTTTTGCATCTCTTTTCCCAAGTATTGATCCACCATTCACCGTGGTGTAGTTCGTCTATATCAATATTGCCTTGTAGTTCTGGAAACCGGACTGGTAACATTGGGTCTTCAGCATGGGGGAAAGACAGATTTTCTTCTTTTACCAACGTGACGTTTGTTAATAGGGAATGAAGTGCTTTTTGGAATGACAGAACATAGATTTCTTTACGAACGGGAACATCACTAGTTGTTGATTTCTTAGAACACCACCAGTCAATAAGATGAGGTTCAAACCCATCGCCTTTTATTTCAGGCACAGTTGCAGAAATCTCCCTCAGAACTCTTGACCTCATCTGTACGAGGTTGCCTTTTGTCCATGAAGATAAATGGAGACGCTCCAATTTGATAGCCCATTTGTACAATTCCTTCTCTGCAACTAGTGGTATGCTATGATTCTTCATAACTGTCATTATTGATCTTTACCATCAGTTCATCTGATACATGCCTCCCGGCATTGGGTGTCATAATTGCCATATTTGTATCACGATGGGAATCATCAACATCAACATCAATACCGTTGCCTTATTCATCATTGACACTAAAGAGTGGGGAACCTCTGTGCTCTCACTTCCTTCTTCCTCATTGTCATTGTTAGGAAAAACAAATTATCATTGGATACAGAATCATTGTCAGCCTCAATATTTGTTAATTCCTGACCAATCAAGGCACGCACAATCGGTTCAACAGAAGGGGCGTACATAACTTGTTTTTTGATCACCTCTGGTACTAGGCCACTACTTAGTGGAACGTTATGGGTGTTTGTTAGACCTAATTTATCACTAGCATCCTGTGACTTCCAAGATTTTCCAATGAATACGCAAGATGCAAAATCAACTACACCCAAAGATCAATTGTAATAAGAATAGCATGATGCGACATTCGAAATATGGTCCAGAAGACCAGGAGAAACAACTACTCCTGTATTCTTTCTTAGTTGCACTGTAAACAAGGTTCTTGGTTTCATCTTCTTGGTGACCTTCTTCTTTCCCCTACCTTTAGTGATTGGAGGAGACTCCAAGTCGCAATGTTTACAATAAACCTGATATTTAGGAGTGTGGACCATCAGTACTAGTAACGTCCTACAATAGCCAGTAATAACAATAAAAATGAGGAACCGATTGAGATTGAGAAATTGCGACCATGCACTGTTTGTTTCAGGCATCAAACTCAGTAACATGCCACGAATCCAGAAACAGATGCCAGTGGGGTAGGAAAATGTACTATGCATCAAAATATAAGGAGTTTGACATTAATTTCAATAAATAGGGTGAAATTACAAAGGGGGACCAATGTAGTTTGGCCCAAATATGTGCGTGAATCCCAAAGAACCCCGAATCTTGTTTGTGTGACGTGGAAAAGAAGATTTGCAAGTAGTCGTGGTGGCTGTCTTGTGCAGAAGAAAATGTCCCTGCAAGAGAGCTGGAAGGACAACAGGGCAAGTGATGACCAAATCGTAGAATGCGATATAATTGTTTGATATAGTAGATCGAATAATAGGATTCACTTGGTCTTGAGCAATTATTAGTATCGTATCAGCCATAGATCCTTGAAGAATACGATTGATGGATCAATTGTAGATACCAACTTGGAATGAAGATAGAACCTAAACATTGATCGTAGAATCAAGTCGTAAGCATTCAAGTATCCGTACGTTCGTAGAAATCAAATCATGTCCCATAAGTGACTTTGTCGTAAGTCCAATTATCAAACAAGAGAGTAGCATGTAGGTGGTACCGCTTGAGCTTGATAGCATCACGGTGCTGTTTGGTGATGCACACAGCAGGCAAGTTGTAGGTCAAAGAATGTGCCCCATAAATAGGCTTCCGAATTGGGCAAGAAGATGCACCATGCTGTGAATAGGCATGAGAACGGCACTATCCTTAGAAAGCTCCCTAGATGGTGGAAGTTGCAACAAAGGGATGCAAGTAGGCTTGGGAGAAAATGTCTTGCGTGTTCAATGGAATACCACGGTTTCAGATTGAGGATTAAATGTCCATCTTGAGTTAGCTGAAGGCTTACTAGAGGAAGGACTTGAGGAGTGACGCTTCTGGTTTGTAGTAGATGAAGCATCATTGGTTGGAGTGCCGGTGTGGACAATAGGAATGTTTGAAGAGACAACTCTTCTGAAGCAAGCTGATTCAGTGCTGGGGAAGTAGGTCCAAGTGTAGGATGGAGTACTGGTGGAAGCAGGGAGATCATTATTGGGAACTAAATTTTGCATTGCAGGCAATCCAAGAGGGTTCCCATTGTTGGCAATAGTAGAAAGGACGGGCGTCTTGCAGGCAGGATCAGATGCTGGAGACGTTAAGGAAGTTAAGGAAACAGATGTCGTAGATGACACCGGTGTTGGGACTGGTTTTGTCAGGCAAGGTTTAGCTTATACGCTGGGTTGTAACGCCAGGGGAACTTTAGTAACCCTTGGGAATGGTGCCAGAGGAATTGTAGCATTAGCCTTGTTTTGAATAGCAGACAGTCCAGGGGACCAGTCTCGTGTATTACAAAATGCAAGGAAAACATCCCGAGTGTACTCACTGGGGGTCCGTACCAGTTGCGACCAGCTTGCAAATTAATGAGAAAGAGAAGATCAACAAATGTAGTTAATTTGTGTGGGTCTTCCAGGTTGATAGGATGGTAGCCAACCTGAACTTTGTATTCAAGATCAGCAACATAACCATATTCATGGATTTCATTAATGAACCAATTCCAGGTGGTTGCGCTTGCGATAATGAGGGCCCAACAGATGTGGTTATGAGCTTCCTGAGGAACATCCAGAGTTTCATGTAAGATACAAGCAAGTTTCAAATCAAAGGATGGAAACAGCAATTTGAGATCTGCATCTGACATGTTGGATTGGTGGATGGATTTACGAATTGTGCTTGGTCGGCGGAACAGGGATTCAAGATCTTGAGTATCCATGATGAATGAATTTCGATGTCCGGTAGCCTTGAAGAATTCGGAGCAAGTTGGGCTGTATCAGCAACGTGCTGGAACAGATGCTGTAGCCTCAACAAATGGGGTATGTCGTGTGGGTGACAAGGGTTGTGGATACACAGTTATCTGTTGATACAGAAAAACTGGATATCTCCGTCAATATTGGGAGATAGAGGATCCGAATGTTACTGTCGTGTCCGCAATAATGAGGGGAAGCCGTTTTCGATGAGATACGGCGTGCAAGTAAAAAGTCATAGCAGCGAAAATTCGGTTGCTCTGTGTTGTTGTTTTGGACATTCCGGGATACTTGAGAACTCAGTCAATATCTGGAGTTGGAAGACCAGAATGGTACCGACGTGTCCGCAATAGTGAGGAAAAGACGTTTTCGAAGAAAAAAAGACGTGTTGGAGATGTTACGTCGTCGTCGTCGGCGAATAATCGATTGGTGAATAATCAATTGGTGAATAATCGATCGTAGAATCGGTTATTGTTGTTGTTGTCACTGTTGTCGCTGTTGCCGTTGGAGCAATGAAAATTCGGTTATTCGGATCGTCGTCGTCGATTTGAGCGGGGTAGATTGTAGATGGTTTAAGGCAATTATTGATGGAATAATTGCAGTTGGTGGTTTATGGGGCTCAGCACAATCAAATGGTGGGCGCCAGTATCTTGATAACAGTGGATTGGATCAGAGAACTATCGAGCCGTCGATATTGGTGGATCTGCTGTCGAGGAGGGTAGACGCAGAGAATATAATCCGGGAACGCGTGTTCTTGGATGGAGACATTGCTATTGGCGTGTCCAATGCAATGGGCTTCTATTACAGACTTTGGCTTGTCCGATTGGTGTCTTTGTTTTGTAATCGGATCAGAGAACTATCAATTGTTGGCTTTTGTGAATTTAATCAATGATCTTCTGTTGGATCGTTTTCGGTGGGTGCTTCTACTGTCGTCTTCTTTTGCAAGCTTCAACAAGCTTTTCCTTCTGAAATGGGTTGCTGAGCTGACTCAATCCAAAGGCAAAGAAGAGCACCAGGAGCTGTTCTATTGGGGGGACAGCTGGTTGAGGTGCTGATCTGTTGATTCCCAAACTGATTATTCCACTATGGCAAAGCTAGGGCTAAGCCAGGTCTCTTCTCACTACCGGTTCAATGGCACAGTCAGATAGACCTTAGGTTTATAGTTCTGCAATGGTTGCATTAGAGCAAGATGTGTAAGGTTCAAGGTTATTTTAATCAGTTAATTCAAACGTATGAGATAAAGAGAGTAATCTTGCTGGAGAGCTCTTTTAGTGCAGTGAAAGACAGTGCGGTCGCTAAAACAGCACTGTAGAGTCACGTGCTTCAAATATATACATAAACTGTGATCATATATATCACGAGAGTATGTAAATATATTGTGAGGACATATATATTGCAAGAGTATATATATATATATATATGTCATGAGAAGCTTCTCCAAACCTCTCCTTACGAGAGTATATATATATATATATATATATATATCTTGAGAACATATATATATTGCAAGAATATGTATATATATATATATATATATATATCGTGAGAAGCTTCTTCGAACCTCTCCTTTTAATCGTGAGTATCGAAACACATGATTGGGAGTATCAAAATGGCTATACCGGAGCCAGGAGATTCATCTTGTTTTGATCATGAAAACAAAAGGAATCTTGCTTGCGGTCTTAAGTATGGAGCTTTGATTGTGAAAACAGAAAGAATGGGCCTTTCCGGTCATTTTCCATAAGATATGAGCTGAATGTAGTCACCGACCCTATGCCTTAAGAGTACATGGCCCGAGAAGAACATTCCAACCCTGCTTACAGAGAGAATGCTCCAATCTTACATACAGAGGTGCATAACCGCTGAGTCTCATTATTCCAAACACTAAATATGCATGTGACTCAATTGGTTGTATCGTACCACTCCAGCTGTAGTACTATAAGTTACGTAGGAATGTACGTACATAGGTTAGAGTACCGACCTGTAGGCTCCTTGCATACGTATGAAAGGAATTTAATAAGAAGGATAGTTCTGGAAGCAGCATGAGGTTGTAGAGCATTGTATACTTGGAACAGGTAGCCTTGCCATTGGTGGTGATTATGTTGACAGGAGTTTCAAGATAATAAAGAGTGACCATTGGAGGAATCAAGGATTAGAGAATTAGATGATCAGTCATTCCAGAGTTGAATAGGGTTTTAAAGTAGAATTTTCCTTTGTGCTCATTGACTTTGTTGCATGTAGTAATTGTAGTAGGAGCAAGATCTTGAGGCTCTTTTGGCTTGGTGAGAGCTGTGAAATTTTTGGTGAAACCAGCAGGCGGGCTTGGAGAAATGACATAAGAGTGGTTGTACATATCTTTGTTGGGCTTGTTGTCAATGCAGATAATTTCTTCAGTTGGGATCTCAATGAAAGAGTTGTTGGTACTGTATGATGGGGAGCATTGAAGGTCATTGTTGTAGTATTTGGAGTTGACTTCAACATCAACATGAAAGAGATCATGCCAAATTTATTATGGGGACTTGGCGAGGTTGTCAAGAACAATGCACATGTGTTGTTCTGAGTTGGGTGGCTAAAGAGGAGCCAGATTGTTTGTATTATTGTTGGAAGGGTCATTGACATAGGAGTCATTGTTGTTGCTATTATTGTTGTTGTTGTTTCTGTTGGGATTGTTTGCGCTGTCGAAATATTGTCCCCACTTGTGGTTTGCATTGGGATGAATTGGACAAGGATCCATATCTTGGATCCGGTTGGTGGTTTTGTTGTTGTTGTTGTTGTTGTTGTTGTTGTTTGCGTTGTTGTTTGCGTTGTCATCATTGTTGCGACAATTATTGTTGTTGTTCAAATTGTTATTTTCATTGCTGTTATTGTTGCGACGATTATTGTTGGAATTGTTGTTGTTCAAATTGTTGTTTTGATTGCCGTTGTTGTTGTTCTTGTTGTTGTTACTGTTTTTTAATTTTTTAAAGGATTTTTGGTGGAGACGTTCCATTTTGGCAATGATTTTGGCAAGGCCATTGTTGTCATAGGAAGGATTGTGTTCTTCATAGGTGTCCTTCCATTCAGTTAGTATGGATTCGTAGATAAGACTCTTGAAATCTTCACCATCAATAATGGTGTTTGCTGCTTCAGCAGGAGCACCAGGAAGGAGAGGAAGGATGGCATTGTTGTGGCAGGATACCATTGAAACAAATTTGTGGACAGTCATGTTAGATGTTTTCTTGATGTTAAGGATGGATTGTTTGTGACTGCAATAAGAATTGAAGTTATTGGAGAGCTTTTATTGAATGAATTCTGTGAGGACAATGTCGAAGTTATCTTCAGTGTCCTCGATATCTTTAGTCATTGTGGACAACCTTGAGGTTAGTACGAGAAAGACGAGTTGTATAAGTTAAAACACGAAGGAAGTGTTGAATAATACTCAAGTAAAAGGTGAATATCGAATAGAAGCGTTTATTTGACTGTCTAACACTGCCATATGCCTCTAAAAAGAGATAATATGTATATTAATTTGAACTAATTTAGGATTGTGAGATAATGACTCGTAAGAGAGGAAACATGGTGTTTTTGGATACTTTTGTATTCAATCGTATTTGGATTGGGAGAAGCTTCTCATCTAGTTTTGCTCTCGTGAGCTTATTACTTCACTAACACATTTATACGTGTAATCTACTAGGTAGGTCTAGTAGTATTCAGTGATTTCAAGTATTAGTATTTAGATTTGTGAGTGTTTTTCATATAAGATGATTACTCGGATCGATCCTCTATCGGTGCACTATTAGCGCACCCTTACTGTTAGCGATTCAGCAAGTCGGCTTGCTTATTTGCCTGTTAGTCATACGTGTGTTATCTCATTTGTGTGTATCCCCGAATGTCCGTACATCTGTATGTTTGCCTATCGGCGCTTTTCTAGAGTCCCCGTGTCTTCGTACTCGTAGTATTAAGTACTTGTAGAAGAAGCTTTAAGGGTCGGTCTTTTTATTTGCATCTCCACATGCATCTCCTATATAAGGAGAATAGCTTTACCCCACCCATAAGCTTAGTGAGTAGATCTGCAATATTAGTTTCACCGGGTTCCTTGCCAATCTGGATAATCTTTCCCGCAATGCATTTGCGCGCTTTGTGGTAAGCAATACTGTTGTGCTTCTTCTTACAAGGGCTTTCCGGGTGTGTTACATTCTTAACAACCAAGTCATTGTCACAATACATGATGGTCGGTCCTTCTATAGGTATGCCCATTATTCTGAGCTTATACCGTAGGCCTTCTACCATTTCAATTGCAATCTTAAGTGCCACAATTTCTGAGCCAAACGTGGATGTTTCAACGGTTGTTTGCCTCTTAGAGAACCATAGGATTGGTGCCATGTGAACAAAGATGATGATTCCTGTATGAGATCCTCCTAGTAGCCTTGCAACCGGCGTGGTTGGCGTCCACGAAACATGTGGTAGTTACAGCCTTTCCTTGTGGCTCGGGCATATCTAGAGGAATTAGTTCCCCCACTTCCAGATAAAATTCAGCCCAGTCACATTTGTGGAATACTGATTCATCAAGTTCTGGGATGGAGCAGTCAAACACCAACTTTGATTTGCTGTAATTCTTTAAGTATGCAAACAAATGAAACAATTGGTTTAGATGCCGTTCTCGGGCCTGTCCAAGATACCGGGACATAAGTGAAACAGGCATGACAATATCTAGCCTTCCGAGTTCACACGGAGTATACCTATTAAACCCTGGTAATAGTTTTGTTTCTCCGGACCAAGTTCCGGTGAGGCGTCGATTTCAGGCCTATATCCAGTTACCAATGGTGATTTTGCAGATTTTGGAATTATCTTGAAGGCATATTGCCCTTTACTCAATTCCTCTTAAACAGATTTAAAAGCTTTGGACGTATACTTAGTTGAAGACATGGACCAGTACTCAGCCCCATCAACAGATGTGTTGCCAATGTCTGCCCCTAGATAGAAAGTGGGTGGTTCAACGGTCGCATCCTTCAATTTGAATTGCCTTTCAATCGCATCCATTTGGAGCTTTGGGTCCATTCCACATACGAGGATATCATCCACATATGCCACACAGTATTTGTAATATGCCAAGCCATCTTTTTTTATAGTTGGCCGCATATATACATACGGATCCCCTTTGCAAGACTTATATCCGAGTCCCCTTAAGTGCTTGGACAAGATGAGATCAAAATGATGTGCCCGCAACTGGTAAACCATATAGGGCCCTTACAATTTTGCAGGGCCTTCCACATAACTCCAGTGCAAATCCTTGTTCCAAAGTAGCCACTATGTAGTATTTTCTGTTATTGGTGCAATTAAGTATGCGTTTTGGATGTCGGCACTTAAGACCTCAAGGTTGTTAGGTGCAGCGACTAGGAAGAACATCCGAGACCGAATCCCTGCTGGGCACGCTTGAGTAATGTATACTCCCGTGATATTTTGGGCACTTTATGCCCGTCCCCAACAAGTCGGGCCTTTCGGGTTAGATCTATCTTCACATCAAATACCATGTGCATGGTGATTTTTGTATGTGCCACCGGTCCTTTGTCATCGTCGTTGAAATCAAAGGCTATGAAATTGTTCTTCATTTCTTTTGCAATAGCCCGGGCCCAATAGTCACTGCCGGATTCTTCATCTATCCTTCTTGCTTCGGCAATTGTTTTTGGTAGTCTAACCCCATACTTATGGGATTTGGTCCAATATTTGGTCTTGGCGCTGGAGATAATCCAATCTTTCTTTCGAACTACCCAATAGGCCCACCACTTGAACGCTGGTTCATGTATTATGCCTTGTTCTTTGGCAAATAGAGCCGTTTCGACGGGGAAACTTTCCTTCATGTCACTTAATTTTGCCCAAGAAGAAGTTCCATCTTTCCAACTGACCAGGATTCTCCACCCTTTGGTTGTTGGCTTACTTCGTGTTTGTCCGGACTTAGTAGTGATAGTTGCCTGCTGTATTGTCAGAGCCTCCTTACCCTTTTCATAGTCAAGTAAGCTCGTTCAGAAGACAGTACATGCGCCCCTTGTCATCCACGGAGGAATAGAGATTCTCCGCAAGCACATTTGCCATGTAGATCTCAATGGATCCATCTGGCATAGAAACCTCGTACGATCTTGTGTCTAGGAGTGGATTGTTATTCTTTTCTCCAACCAACATCCCACTTGCGTCCCTGTACCTGGTTATTAACCGTACCGCGAATCCTGTTGGTCCCCTATCTGCAGTAACACTTGGCTTCCAAGGTACTTGTCAAGATTATCGGTTAAATCATCAATGTCTGGGGAAGACGCCTCTGGCTCAGCCATAAGTACCTCATCCTCACCCTCATATTTTCCATCAAATAGGCCCAAGGGTGGTTCTCCTAACTTGTTTTCCAGGTAAGTATCCGAGGGCTTCGCCTCATTACCAATCCTTTCATTAAGTAGTTTGTTGTGCTCCTCCAACTGCAGGATAGTGTCTGGGTGCTTCCACTCCACTTTGGATATAGGCCCCGTGCCGTTTGTTATGTGTACTTTTCCTGTCTTATACAATACATAGTGACAATCGCCACCTCCGTAGGTATCTCCACATGGGCCCAGCCATCGTCCATATTTCTCCAATTTATCCTGTAGGTCGTACCACCGGATGAAATCATACCAATCGTGTATCATGTATGGGGTTATGTCTGGAGTGTATCCATGGACTACCTCAAATCCGGTCCTTCCCATAGCAGATGGATCCCCAGATGCGGTGTTACTTAACCTTCCGGCCGTCAACATTCCACAAAAAGCCCAGCACCTCCTTGGGCTTCCTTTCTTAGAAGTCATCAATTGGATTGATCTCCTCAGGTCCCCTGCACTGTGTTCTGCCATATTCTGCCACCAACAATGGGGCTGTATATAGGTTTGGCAGATACAATACTCCAATCAAAGCCTAGTCCATCCAGTGCTGTGTGTCTCATGATTTCCTTGGGCCTTTGCCCCATCAGTGACAAGATGTTCCGGTATTCCTACCTCATTTATGAAGCAAGATAGCCCATTGTGGCATCGTTTCTCCCCTCTTACTGGATAGAATGCCACGTATCCTTTCCCATTGGTAAAGATCTGTGCGTCGGTATCATTCCTAATGATACTCGGTACTTTGAACTTCATGGTATCAGCAAACCACCGACCCTTAAGTACTTTTCTGTTTCTCCACTTTTGGGTCTTTAGCCTGCAGGTGATTGGTTGTGTAAGGTTTCTTATGCCTTCCTGGGTAGTGACCTTAATCCTTTCTTTGGCCCTCTTAACACTGATGTTCCACATCTTTGCAATGGCTTCTGAATCATATCTGTCCACTTTCTCCAGAATCTATTATTTTCCTTCTGAATCCGTTCTGTTGAGAGTCTGATTCAAAGGCTTCTGAAGAACAGCAACGCTGCGTTAGTGTGTTAGTAGACGAATGATTGTACTCTACGCGTGACAATTGTGTTTGGATACTTTTGGCAACGGATAATCGGACTACAGGCGAAGCTAGAGAAACGCCAGATCTCTTCTTGCTGTGACTTATTCAGATACAGCAAGACGGACCTTAGTATGTAGATTACAAGTAGTTGGTAGCAACTAGTGTGAATTTTGGGATATAAATCAGTTGAATGTTAAAAGTATGAGATAAAGTGAAATCTTGCCAAAATGCAAGATATCTCTTTTATTGAGATGAATACGTTGCAACTGCTGTTGCGTAGTGATGAGATTACTCGCTGATTATTTCCGTACATGTATTGGTCGTTGACAATATATATCTGTATGCATGTATATGTATTGTTTGCGAATCACACGCCAACGGTTTTCTTCTCTTGTTCCGTTCGGAAGACTCCATGAATTGTTTATCATTAAGGTCAGGAATTGCTCCCGTAGCTCGTGTGATATTTTATGAAGTCAGAGTTTGCTCACCGAAGAACGATGGCAATACTATAAAACAGAGATTGCTCACCGTTGATGCGCGATGGGAAACGATACGCCGTGGGAATCGATTACTTTGATTGATACGGGACTCATGGATTCGTACGAATAAGGTATCTACCATTTGGTAGCTTTGGTACTTATGGTCACGAAAGGAATTTAATACTCCCCATGTCTCCTTGTGAAAGGTCATCACGCTCTACATGATGCTTCCATCATCTTGGAGAAGATCGCCGGTATTCCCACAGAAGTGGAAGATGGGCTTGAGCAATGGATACACAACTGAGTGCCCCCAATGCTTGGTGAGAATGTCTGCACAGTTATCCTTACCTGGGATGTGCATCATTAAAATGAAACCTCTTGCTATCATGCTCCGTACGTAGTGAAATGATAGAATGTTATGACGCTTGTGCAACCTCGCGTAAGGGAAAGTCAACGTTTGGATCATCTATTCGTTGTCACCCCAAGAGTAGGAGATATCATGGACTCGTGTTCCGAGGTATCGGAATGAGTGGCGTAGATCAACGATCTGTTCGATGCAAGTTCTTCCTGCAACAAATTCAGCTCCAAAGGTGGCTGTTTCCGTAGTAGACTGTTTCTTCGAGAACCACATCATGGGAGTCTTGTTCGCGAAATGAAGAATGCCGGTTACAGCCTTACCACTAAGAATATCATGCATGAGGTTAGCATCATAGAAATGTGTCAACACTACTGTCTTTCCAAGCGGTGCAGGAGCGTCGTCGGGTAGCTCTTCAGAATGCTCCCCATAGACGGTGTTGGACCAGTCGATGGTGTCGGGTTTAGTCAATATAAAATCGGGTGGTTCCACGCGGAATCTGATTTTAAAATGTCTAAACTTGGAGATATATCCATAGATACGTTTGGCACGTTCGAGATGCCCATCTTGTGGTTGAGCTCTGAAACTCGAGAGTGTCATCACGGCTGTTTGTACATCGAAACGGCCAATAGCGATGATCCATTGGAGTGAACCGATCATACTTTGGTATTTCTGTATACCAGTTTCTTCGAGAAAGGCTGAGGAAACCAATTCGGGATGATCGTTCTCTGCAATGGGTGATTGGAACCTAGTGCTAGGTTTGCATCCGAACATTTGTTCGTAAGACGCTTCCATCTTTTTGATGTACTTTATGGGATTCATACAGAGAACACCATGCGCGTCGCGCTCAAATCCACAACCTAGGTGAAAGTTCATAGGTCCGGACCCCTTCAGTTTGAAGTTATATGGTGACGACTGTAATATCTTCAAGAAGGAATTGGGATCTGCCATGCAAAGACATAGGTCATCGACATATGTGCATATAAGTTCATACACACATTCACCATGCTTGTTCGTTCCAGGCTTGAGGAACATTTCCGGTTCTGCGTGGGATCTTTCGAAGCCAAGTTTGATGAGACAAGCCGCGAGTAAGTCTCCAAAACACTTGCCTGAGGATCTGAGGCCATATAGGGCTTTGTAAATGATCAACAGGTGGCCTTCCAGTGATCCGAATTCGGGACCTGCCTTGATGCATACTTTCTCGCAGGTAACTGCTTCTAGGTAGGCATTGCCTATGTCGGTACCCCATGCTTCCAGATCGTTCAGTTCAGCTAGGAATAGGCACATACGTAGGCTGCGGAGAGATACGGCACCTGCGTAAACACTGTGGATAGGGGCCTCAGTGAGATTACCGTTAGCAACGAGACAAGCCTTGTGTCTACCTTCGTGCTTGACAGCATATATCATGTGTACCTTGATCTGTTGGAATCCGGGGGGAATGGAGCTTGTCTTGTACACGCCTTTATCAATGAATGTATTGTATTCATTGAGTTGTGTCATTTCCAGAGTGGTGGCATCTTCCCATTTGGTGTTTCCGTTGGCTTGATCAAATTGGAGGGCTTCTTCGTGGTTACGAGGCACTTTGAATCCGTATTGGTACTGCGGAGCTGTACGGAAGGACCAAAGTTTGGCTTGGTGCACGAGTCGATCAAGTTTCTTGGTTTGTCGTGCTAGGTTGGTGATTTGCTTAAGGCGTTTCCAACCCAGGAGGTCAAGCAAGTTGTTGTCTTTCCCATATTTCGCAACGGTGACGGGGTCATCAGCCGCAATGTTGGCTAAAGGTTCATACGTTCGTTCCATATTTTCCCATTCAATCCAAAGGTTATACTTGGAACCTTTGTATTGGGGATGCTTGTTATCCAGCGGGCCTTGGTGTCCTAGGATGCGGCAAAATGACCAAAGTTTGCCGTCTTCTTGTGTTGAATCACAATGGATGTAATTCATGACATCATTGTATGCAATGATATCATTAAGTTTGTCATCAGAGTGTTTGCACTTGAACTTGATGAAGTCTTTGTTGCGTTCAAGACTGTCTTCTACATCGACAATGGTGAGACGCTTCCGAGTTCCATCCGGATTGGTGACAAGGAAGGATCGTCCTTGTAGATCAGCAATCAGGACCGTGGGAATGGTAATGGGTTTACCATCATCGTCAAATTGTGTGTTGCCTTCTTTGTTGGTAACAACTACCTGTGATGGGTCTACTGAAGGAGTAGCGGGGTTGGTGTGTGGAGTTGTGACGTCACTAACATCAAAGTATGCTAGCTCCGGTGGATCAAAATCATCTTCAGTAAGGAGAACGCCATCAGAGGTCATGCTGAAGATGTATGTCGTAGGGGGACCATCAAAACTCTCCCCATAGTTGTTAGGGAGTGGAGAAGGTGACCAGCTTGGGCTGTCATCAACCTTCTTATAAAGAAAGCTTGGTAACGAGGGGTGGGCGGGTGGTTGAAGAATAGGTTGAGTGCCAGATGCGGGAGGCGTAGTACCTGGTGGTTCGGTGGGGACAGATGGGATGGTGTCATCGGCAGTGTCAGAATCAGCAGTTGAAATGCTAGGGGAAATGAGTTGCCTGGTTTCGTAGACGCGTCAATGGGGTCACTCTGAGTGGTATGCTCCCCATGTTTGAATGCTGGAGCGTCTCCAGTGGCGTATAAACGGGGCAAGGAATCCTTGGCGTTACGCCATTTGATGAAACCATCATCAGTGAATAGGCCCGCGCGTTTGTTGCGGGACTCAGGCGTAAGAGCAGAGCGGACACCGGACCGGTCAAGTAACTTGTTGGTAACGGGATCCCAGATTCAGAAGCAGAGTCCATTGCCAACATGTTCGGCGATGCCAACGAAGTGACCTAGGCGCTCGGTAGACTGGGTACCGAAAGGGGAGTCGTTGGTTTTGAAATACACAGGTTCAAACCAGAAGAAACTTGTGTATGCGCTGATGTCGCCAAGTGTACCGGTAGCTATGAAGACCGGTTGTTTATCTGACAGCGTAGGATCAGAAATAACATTGAGGAGACCAGCGACGTATGTCATGCACAGTAGCCATAGGTGTGGTGGTGTGCCTGTGCGATCCATGACGCGATTGACAATGCGCTTGAACATTTGGTATCGACGTTCGAATTGATTCTGGTGTTGGTGATAAGGTTCACTTTGCCAGAGTCCAATCCATAGCATTTTGAGATAATCGACGACGTTCTTACTAGATTGGTAGTTACCGTGGTCGCAAAGGAGGCGAATGGGCCTGCCCCATTTTCGAACAAAGTTCTGGAAGCAAGATAGAAAATCACCGGTGGTACGCATTTCTTCAACGTGTATAATATGTGATTTTCGGCCAAAGAAGATCTGAGCAATCTTGGAGCCACCATCAATCGCTGGGACATCGGAATAGACAGCATCGGACATGACATTGTCATTGAAGGGTCGAACGTTCATGGCCGGTTGTGGGGAATGGAAACGTTTGAAAATGTTTCCATCAGGGCTAACCGCCAATGAACCATATTGGGTTGAGTTTTCAAACGTGGCTTTGATGCGATCGGTGGAAACCCAGCAAAAGAAAGGTTTCAGGGATAGGTAGTCATGTTCGTTGGGGTATCTCTCACGGGGCGTAGCTGCAATACGTGTAGTATCACTGGCAGTGCAATCCGTCGGAAACGCAGTGACGGTCCCAGAGGCTTCAGGTAAAGTGCAGCATGCGAGGCGTTCTTGGTGAATGTAGTCAGTGGAAGTAAGCCAAAATGAGCGATCGTTGGTTCTATGATCATCAATAGGAAGGAATGGAGATCGAGTGGATTGGTTGGAATATGAACTGAGGGACGTGACCGTGGAGGAGCCGGGGGATACAGAGATATCCAATCCTTCAAGACAACGTGGGTTTCCATATTCGTCGTAATCGGCATACGGGAGTTGTTGTGGCTGAGGAGGATATTTCTGGAGAAATTGTTCATCTTTTGCACTGATGGTGGTATTGAGAACAGATGGGTCCCAATGCTTATCAGATGTCATGATAACATGTGGGAGCGTGTCAAACACAGTAGTCGTGTACTTTTGCATCGCAAGGTATGGTAAACCATGTCGTATGCTAAGAGGCAGTGCATATCCATCAGAGGTGGTGATGACCTGTCCACCGCCCGCTTTGATGGATGTGTCGTCGACAGTGGAAAAATATGCTTCCATCTGGCCGGAGGATAATATAGAAGGGTGTCGTCCTGTATAGGTACATTCATTGAAAATGAGGATGACGGGGCCTCTGTTCGATATGGAATAGGCTCCGCATGTAGCAATGGGGATATTCTGTACCTGGTGATTGTTAATGCCGGTGACATTGACATATCGTGGTGGGATATCCTTGGAGATGAGGCATGCATCATTGCCGATGATGCAACCATTTGCGCCGCGATCGACCATGGCAAAACCAGGGCTAGTAACCGTAGTTTTGTGTATGCGGTATGTGTATGACGTTACTGGGCTGTCGTTAGGAAAGGTGAGATCTTCTTCAGGATTATACCACTGGTGAAAATTGGCGGAATATGATGATGTTCCTACAGGTATTTGGGTGTCTGAAAAGAATTCACCATGTAACGCGTACTGTACGAAAAGTCATAAGGGCAAATAACCTTATTCGTAAGGTTATTTAACTTGAGTGAATAATCGTCGGCGTTTCATGTGGTTTGTCTCTTTACCAAATTTCCCCATCAGCTCACTCTTCGAAGAATTAACAACTCTAAAACACCATCATGCCCTAAAATCTACGTACAACCTAGTACTAATTCTACATAATAAGGTACAATCACATGTGATATTCAAAATGAGAATATCACGGTGAATTATACAGTAACAAAAGACCGATCGAAGATGGTTTTGCGTGTGTTTTGTGTCTTAAGATTACTTGTGTTTTGTATGCTTGAAATTACACGATACGACGAGTAATTTGATGACGATTAATTAACCTGTCAATCGGCAAGGCCGATTGGACCGTAACAATGATTCTACTCACTAAATCAATCGGTCATAAGACTGATTGCGTTTGCTGTTTGTTACGACACACTTTCTTTAGTTTATCAGACCCAGCATCCTACAATGCTGAGGACGAATGGCGTTTCCACGGAGAAACGCAGTTGAGCTCGAAGACAAAGAATCCGGATTAGCCTGATCAGCTACCGGCATCAACCCTCAAGGATGTAAAAGGGGCAGTTGCTTGTGGAGCCCTGGAATAGACCAACACCAGGGCGGCCTCCCTTGAAAGAAGAGGCCGAAGAACCGAACCAAGGTGGTGGCTCCACCGGGTTTCGGGATCCAGCAAAACAAGCAAGGGAAAAGACACTGGACGATTCAGCTGAACGAATCGCCCAGGTTGGCATCAGTTGAAAGGAATCAATATTCGAGAACACTGATCTTTCACTGAAAATAGAATGACGTGAGCCAGAAGATTGAGCCTGGAGTATTCTGTGGTGAAACAGAAACGGATTGCGAAGAACATCTGCTTGCGAAGGAACAGATTGCGCAAGAAACATCTGCTCGCAAGAGAACCGAGAACACAAAAAAATCGAAGATCCGAAGATCGGAAAGATCCAAAACGAAAAGGAGAACACTAAAAGGAGAACACTAAATTCTCAGGAAACAATCTTTCAATCTTTCACCACAGAAATACAGAATGAGCAAATCCCGAGAAAGGATAGGAAAGCTCACAATCTTGATTTGCAACAAAAGCAAAAGCTCACACAAACCGGAACGAAAACTCGATCCGAACAAAAGTATATACAAACCGGAACGAAAATTCGATCCGGATATACAGAATACAAAACAGATAAGCGAATCAACAGTCATACAACATCTACCAACCATCTCACATCCGACCCTTCGATTAAATTACACTCTCTTCCCACACAAACTACTTTCGAATAAATATTCGATTGTTCCATCCTCCGAATATCCATCCTCGACTACGAATCGACCATCCATACTCCTCCAATATAATTCGAAACTCCGTTACAATTCATCACCATGGTACGAACTAGAGCGGACGACGACATGGAAGAAACAAAAATGGAAGTGGATGACGATGACGATTCAGACGATGACGATTTGGAAGAGAAATTGGAAGATAAAATCATGGAAGTCATGGAAAGGGCCTTTGAGGACCCAGAATCAAACTCAACCATGAAGAGAATCATCGACCAAGAAATAAAGAAAAGAGTCAGGGCAATGAGAGATGCAGAAAGAAAGGGTGTGAATCCAGATGACGCGAATAGCGAAAATGAGGATGAAGGAAACGATGCTGACCAAAATGCAGAGAACGCAAGAGCTGAACGGCTGGGAAGAAGGTCATCCCAACCCAGGATAAAAATCAGGGGATTCAACAATGGTAGATTTCTGAACCCAGAACAGCTTGCTTTCAGGAGCAGCCTAATGGATTTTGGTATCAACTATGAATCAGCCGAGGAAATTATGAGGGGAGGGATGTCTAATATTCGCGAAATCACAGATCTCAATAAGGAAAGCATTAAATCGTTCATGCACGGATTGAAATCTATCAGTCCAGACTGTCCTAATCCAAAAAGTATCCACTATGGTAACAGACTATCATCGAGGCTCCTAACTTGGGCAAATTGGGCCCGGTACCAACCATTGATTGGAGTCAAGCCAATGGCTATCGACTGGAACGCAAACCCAAACAACCTGGAACTGCAGCAATTCAGAATCAAGATGATGGAATCAAGTGTGAAATCACAGGAAAAGACAACTCCACCCGAGCTGAAGGATCTCACAAAATTCAGGGAATGGGAGGAAGGCTTCCGACAAAACTTGAGATACAGATTCAACTCTGAGGGTTTTCCAATCTTGTATGTCATAAGACCCCAAGAAATGGAAGAAGTTACTGATGAAGCCAGGGCTGGAACAGTCGGGCAAACTACAACAGATACTTATCCAACTTGGAGTGATTACAATGAAAGATGTGGTGTCCTGTCAGGTCCCCAATATGATGAGGACAACAACGTCGTCTGGAGGTTGCTGTGTGATGCAACTAGAAAAGGTCCCGGTTGGGAATATGTGGCACATTTCCAAAACACTGCACTGAATTCTGGTAATGCCAGAAACGCTTTCATTTCTCTCATGCAACACGCTTACACTGATACCAATATCACTATGGTTCTGAATAAGACATATCAGGATATGAAAGATTCACACTACACTGGAGATTCCAAGGGTTATGACTGGAACAAGCACAAGCGAAATTGGACTGCTTTCCATGGAACGATTCTGAGATTTGAAAAGAATCATAACGAAAGAAGATTTGTCTGGGATTTTATCAATTCAATCAGTGATGAGCGACTTGATGCTGCAAAAGCGGATGCAATTGATGAGAGCAAAGACTATCGTGACAACTTCAATGAATGTTTGATTCTATTCACCAATCGTCTTGGATTGAAAAAGCTTGCAACAGGGAAGAGTAAAAGAGGTTCCAGAAGTTTGTATTCTATGGGCACAACCAGCAACAAGAAGCAAAAGACAACTGGAACTTTTACAGGAAAAGTTGAATGCAAGCCTTACCCAACAAGTGTTTATAAAACAATGTCAAAAGAACAGCGCCAGGAGCTTTACCAGATGAGACAGGCTAAAAAGAAACGAAATCTCAAGGCTGCTGAGACTAAAAGGAAAGAAACTGAAAATGAAGGCGCTGGTGACAGTTTTGGATCAAAATCTAAGAAATGACATAATAACCGGACACTATCACTAGAACACAAATTGTTAAAAATGGTGAGCCGGTCATTATACCAGATGAATGTCCCTGTAGGTTTTGATGATGGGGAAAATGAAGAAGGATACTGTGAGTTAGACTCACATGCAGATACTACTGCAGCAGGAAGCAATATGGTATTGCTGAATCCTGATCAAATCACAACACACGTTGATGTTGCACCTTTTTCTGAAGAATACAAGCCCATCAAGAAAATCCCCATTGGAAGCTGTGCGACTGCATGGACAAATCCAACATCAGGCCAAGTATATATCATAGTGTTCCATCAAGCACTGTACTTTGGGGACAAATTGAAAAACAGCTTGATATGCCCAAATCAAGTGAGGGACTGCAATTTCAACTCTGTTGAAGAGACACCTCGCCAATTTGATCCAAGATCCAAGCATGGAATTACAATTCAAACTCCACTGGAGGATGATGATCCGAAGAAAGTTTTTATCAAACTGAGTATGAGGAATGTGATCTCATATTTCCCCACAAGAAAGCCCACAAGAATGGAACTTGATGAATGTCAACATTTGATAGCAACAAATGATACCCCCTGGGATCCACATTCACTGAAGTTCAGGATGGCCGAGCTAGCCATTGACAATGGAGATCCAATTTCAGGGGACCAATTCAGCCTTCAAGCTATGTCGACCGAAGAGGACCAAGCAATGGAGGAAAGTTCTGTTGTAACAGAACCTGCTAGTAATGTTACAAATACACTCCCCAAGACCAGCTTAGGAAAAGAACGGCATCCAAGTGTCATGCAGCAATGCAAACTGATGAGGGTCCATCAAGTATCCACAAGGAGAATGCTAACTGAATGCCAGATTGCAACAGATGGAAATATTGCTCATCGGATTTCTTCAGTAAGGAATATTTCAAGCGCGCGAAGGGTAGACCAATTTTTGTTTGATGATACAGAATTTGACTTTATGGAAGCTCCTGAAGCAGAATCAAAACAGGCCCCTAGCTTGCAAGAAATTGACAATACACTAGAAAGGAGGTCTCTTGACAGAAGAAATCAATGGGGGCCATCAGTGATAACAATTGAAGGTCCAAACAAAGTTGACTGTGAACGCCTAGCCAAAACTTGGAACATTAGTTTCAAGAAAGCTGAGCAGACACTGAAAGTCACGACGCAGAAGGCACTCAGGAATTTGCAATCACCATTGATGAAGCGACTTCCCACTCAGCGCTTCAGGAACAAGAGAGTCGCACAAGGAACCTGGTACACTGATACCTGGCATGCAAGAACCACGAGTATTATGAGGCAAGAAAAATGTGCACAGATCTTTACAAATGGAAATGGGTTTGAAGTATTTATACCAATACAGGACAAATCACAAGCCCATCAAGGACTGAAGACATTTATTCATGAAATTGGAATTCCAGAGCATTTGATTTCTGATGGTGCGCCAGAACAAGGATCCCCAAGAACCTACAAGACACACTGGAATTCAATTGTAAAGCGCAACCATATCCATCAGACATTCATCCAGCCACATTGCCCATTCCAAAATCGAGCAGAACAAGCAATTGGTCATCTTGGTAGCGCAATCACAACCAAGTCTGCAAAGAAGAAGTCACCGAGAAGATTATGGTCATTTTGTGGTGAGCTATGTGCTAATATCAGGCAGCGAACAGCCTCCAACAACCCTTCTTCAATGGGGAGAACCCCATTTGAATTGGTCCATGGCTATAGACCCGATATTACATTATATACTTCATCAGAATGGTATGATTTTGTGTTTTATTATGATAAAGGTGATTCTTCTACTCGAGGCGTTGAAAGGCTGGCGCGATGGTTGGGTCCCTGTGGGAATAGGGTAGGTGGGGGAGATTGTTTTTGGCTCCTGACCGAATCAGCAATACCAATATCTACAAATTCAACAAGACCCGTCAAGGAATTTGAATGGCGGGACAGAGATATCCTCAGAAGAATGGAAGCCATTGACAAATCAATTGAATCCAAGATTGGAGATGAAGTCAAGGACAGCGCATCATTCTTCCAGGAAAACTACCCAGAGCCCCAAATAGAGCTATTTGAGAATCAACCAGTACAAACACCGGATATGAAACTTGAAATGGCTGAGCCAGAAGCATCGGTAGAAGATGTTGATGAACCAGATGAATATCTGGGAAATGAAGTGATCATTGAAAGAGGTGATGAAAGACTCAGGTGCATTGTCAAGGACAGGGTTCGCGACTTGCAAAACAGACCAATAGGAATCAGAAATGAGAATCCCATACTAGACACGAGGCTGTATAAATTGCAACTACCTGATGGCACCATGGAGGAATACACGGCAAATATTGTTGCAGAAAGCCTATACAGCTCTGTTGATGATGACGGGAGGATGTTCACTCTACTAGATGAGCTCATTGACCATGAATGCGACAACACTGCACTAACTGATGATGAAGCCACGACCATAGCAAAAAATAACAGGAAATCCCATAAACCTACAACTAGAGGTTGGAGAATTTTAGCCAGTTGGAAAGATGGCACTGAATCGTGGTGTAAGCTAAGTGATGTGAAAGAGTCATTTCCAGTGCAATTGGCTGAATATGCTATCAACAATAATCTTGAAAAAACACCAGCTTTCAGATGGTGGGTGCACAAAATTTTGAGGAGGAAGGATCGAATCCTTAAAGCGGCCAAAACAGCAAAGTATTGGTTGAAGACTCACAAATATGGAGTTGAATTGCCACATTCAATCAAACAAGCGCTGGCTATTGATAAGAAAACAGGGACTGACCACTGGGAAAGAGCAATTCATAAGGAAATGACAAATAATATGGCAGCGTTTGAATTTTCTCATGATGATGTTATTCCAGTTGGCCATAAACAGATAACAACCCACATGATTTTTGACATCAAGCTTGGGTCCCTAACAAGGAAGGCCAGGTTGGTAGGGGACGGTCACAAAGTCCCTGCAGTGGCCAAAGAAAATACTTATTCATCGGTTCCCAGTCGAGACTCAGTAAGAATATTCTTTCTGCTGGCAGCGCTGAATGATTTGAAGGTTCTCTCAGCTGATATTCAAAATGCATATTTGACAGCCCCGATTAAAGAGAAATACTTCCTAAAAGCAAGAGAAGAAGATGGTTTTCCACCTCACCTTGCAGGAAGACCTTGTAAGATTGTCCGCGCATTGTATGGACTGCCGGTTGCTGGTGCATCTTTCAGGTCATACCTCACCCAGCATTTGAGAGATCTTGGATATTCACCTTGCAAGGCAGATCCGGATGTGCACTTAAGAATTGAAACCAGGAAAGATGGATCCAGATACTGGGCAATGCTCATTGCATATGTAGATGATATCCTATGTTCTGGCGAAGATCCAAAGTTCCAGCTTGAAAACATTGAACGAAAGTTCAAATTGAAGGATGATACAATTGAAGAGCCAACTCTGTATTTGGGAGCTGATATTGGGAAATTCTACTTTGAAGGTGATTCAAAGCCAAGATGGTCATTATCAAGCACTAAGTACACAGCGAAAGCTGTTGCAGCAGTTGAACAAGAGTTAGGAACTGAAAAATATGGCTACAAGTATCTACCAAAATCAGCATCAAGTCCACTGTCACATGATTATCGACCGGAAATTGATATATCAGAAGAATTGAATCCTGAATTGCAAAATTACTATCAAGGTTTAATTGGAGTTCTCAGGTGGATTTGCGAATTAGGAAGACTTGACATAGTAATGCCAGTGTCACTGATGTCAAGGTATTTGGCACAGGCAAGGATCGGGCATTTGAATCAGTTGTTTCACATATTTGCATATTTGAAAAAGTACAACAGGTCAAAACTGGTTTTTGATGATACTGTACCAAGTGTTGATGAAAGTAAATTTCAAAAATGTGACTGGTCTGAATTTTATCCTGGTGCCGCTGAAGTCATACCAACAGATATGCCTGAAGCTTTGGGAAAACATGTGACGATGAGCTGTTTTGTCGATGCTGATCATGCCGGATGCAAGGCAACAAGGAGATCTCATACTGGTGTTATTATCTTCATTAATAATGCACCGATCATTTGGTTTTCCAAAAGACAAACAACAGTTGAGACATCAACTTTTGGATCTGAAATCATTGCTTTGAAAATTGCAATCGAATTGGTTGAAGGTCTAAGGTACAAGTTGAGAATGATGGGTGTTCCAATTGATGGGAGCACAAATGTGTATTGTGATAATGATTCAGTTGTCACAAATGTTACACGACCTGAAAGCCCATGTAAGAAGAAGCACAACAGCATTGCATACCACAAAGCGCGCGAATCCATTGCAGCAGGAATTATCAGAGTTGCAAAGGAACCAGGTTCAACAAATATTGCTGATTTGTTTACAAAGCTAATGAGTGGCGCTGTTTTCAGAGAACATTGTTCTCGTTGCATGTGGTAAAGTAAAAGAAATCAATCATTTGATGGAATGTTCGATCGATTGTTCGATTGAAGTAACAAGTTGATTTAAGTTCGATCATGGAGACAAATCGATCTGCAATGAGCATTTCGAAAATGGATAATTTGATCCATGAATACAATATATCAAACTGGCAAGGATCAGGGCAAAATGCCATGATGCGAGCCAGAATGAAAGGCAAAACGCCACCCCATTTCTTTTTGATAGGGCCTCTGATGGTAGACTGGATACAGTTTGGTATTCAACTCACGATGAACATATTAAGCCATAGAATCCAGCCGCTTAACGGTTGGAGGATTTATGACTGAAGGGGACTGAAAAGAATTCACCGTGTAACGCGTACTGTACGAAAAGTCATAAGGGCAAATAACCTTATTCGTAAGGTTATTTAACTTGAGTGAATAATCGTCCGCGTTTCATGTGGTTTGTCTCTTTACCAAATTTCCCCATCAGCTCACTCTTCGAAGAATTAACAACTCTAAAACACCATCATGCCCTAAAATCTACGTACAACCTAGTACTAATTCTACATAATAAGGTACAATCACATGTGATATTCAAAATGAGAATATCACGGTGAATTATACAGTAACAAAAGACCGATCGAAGATGGTTTTGCGTGTGTTTTGTGTCTTAAGATTACTTGTGTTTTGTATGCTTGAAATTACACGATACGACGAGTAATTTGATGACGATTAATTAACCTGTCAATCGGCAAGGCCGATTGGACCGTAACAATGATTCTACTCACTAAATCAATCGGTCATAAGACTGATTGCGTTTGCTGTTTGTTACGACACACTTTCTTTATGTCACCGTCCTTTTTGTACTGAATGTCAGGGTTTTCAGAAAGGAATCGAGCGGGATGCGCGGGTGACACGGAAGACTTGAGAGGTCGCTGGTCCTTGGATGAAGAGGTCGTTGATTTGTATACACCTAAGGATGCATGGAAAACACCTCTACAATCATTTTCTACAGCAGGATGTAGATCTGCTGCCGAATTGGCGTGCTCATCTTTGTTCGAAGTATCGTCTTCTCGGAACGATACCGAATGTCTGATATGCCTTCTGGGTAATGGGTTTGACATTGTTGGGGTCAGGTTGATCCGTGTTAAGTAAGTCGTGTCGTAACGATGCGACCACAATTTTCTTGCCTTCCGGAGAAAAACTGAGCCAACTCTTCATGTCCTGACGTGACAGGGCCTTCCATATGTTTGTAGGCAGCCGTGTGGTAGGGTCAGGGGTACATCCAGCCTTAAATACAGCATAATCTTGATAGTCTCCTTCAAATTCGATAGGGAGAGCATAGTCATCATGGTTTTGGCTTTGTTCAGAGGAAAAATCATGAACGTGTGCACGTACAGTCGACCGAGGAGCAGACATCGCGGACTGGGAATCAAGTCGAGTTGCTTCGAGTAGAAGCGTGATTTTAAGATCGTGGATAGCAGCGGCTTCGGCGACCGCGTCCGTCACGGTGCTATTCGTCCCACCTGGATCCTTGACTTTGGCAAACTGTTCACTTAGCTGAAAGCTGGAATAGCATGCCTGACATAATGCTGACTTTGCAGTGTGGTACTCAAGGGGCTTGTTGGGAGGACGGAGCTTATTGAGGTGATTTAATTCATCAAACCATTGTGTAATGAATTTCACTTTGGATTCTTTCCAATTGTTGAGATTCAACTTTAGCAACGCTTGTAGCTGAGTCGAATTGTCATATACCTTGGCTTTTGATTTGCTGTGAAGGTTTACGAAATCGAAGTATGCTTTACGTCCATCACGGGTGGTAGAATGGCTGTGTACACACGATGCAGAAAGATCGCTTTTGAAGACTTCCAACATTAGTACCCAGAAGAAGGACACACTGTTTGACAAAGAGATCACGGGTATAACCCAGAAGCGTAGCTGGAGGCCAAGTTTCATCAAGGAATGTTTCTGTGTCGATGTTGTATGCCTTGAGTTTAGCTTTGAAACCTACGAGCCAGTGTTCGAATCTTGAGTCATTCGTGAGGGGCGTAAAAGACTTTTCATCCCGTGCTTTTTGGCACCAAGATTCGTACTTTACCTGCTGAGGTGACTTCTTATTACTCCCTGGCGGAGGAGGTGGAGGGTTCAGAACAGATTCGTTACGCATGCGTTGGGCGCGCTCTTCGCGGAATGACTGGAATTCCTTCTATGTATATGATTTTACATCTTTCCAATTTTTCTCTTCTTCTTGTAGATCGGTATCGTCTTCTTGTAGATCGATAGCGAACTCCGCAAGTGCTTCTATGATCCTTTGAATGGATTGAGGGATATGCGTTGGTAGTCCTCCCTCAGTATAGGTAAGCTCGCGTGCAAAGTCCGGTTCGATAAGTGCGTCGAGGAATGCATTCCACTCGCATAATCCGCCTTCCTTGAGAGCTAAACATAACTTACTATTAGCCTCACTTGTTACGTTGAGTAGGGATACGAGTATCTTCTTCATATCAGTATCAAAACTGGGAAAGTGGTTGGCAGTAGTAACTTCGACATCACCTGTGTCGTTCTCGCCCCCAAATGCATTGGTGGGCATTACCAGTATGTTCGGCATTTGTGACGGTTCCAATCCTTCGAAGGAACTGCGCGGTGACTGAGAATGAGAACTGCTTTGTGTACGATGTGCGAATTGGCATATGCGAGTGTAGGGATTGTATTCAATTCCGTTCCTGTTCCTTTTTGTGTGCAAGCCTCTTTAGAGCTTGCGACTGTTAATCTATTATTTTCCTTCTGAATCCGATTCGTTGAGAGTCTGATTCAAAGGCTTCTGAAGAACAGCAACGCTGCGTTAGTGTGTTAGTAGACAAACAATTGTACTCTACGCGTGACAATTGTGTTTGGATACTTTCGGCAACGGATAATCGGACTACAGGCAAGACTATGGAAACGCCAGATCTCTTCTTGCTTTGACTTGTTCAGATTGCAGCAAGACAGACCTTAGTATGTAGATTACAAGTAGTTGGTAGCAACTAGTGTGAATTTTGGGATATAAATCAGTTGAATGTTAAAAGTATGAGATAAAGTGAAATCTTGCCGAAATGCAAGATATCTCTTTTATTGAGATGAATACGTTGCAACTGCTGTTGCGTAGTGATGAGATTACTCGCTGATTATTTCCGTACATGTATTGGTCGTTGACCATATATATCTGTATGCATGTATATGTATTGTGTGAGAATCACACGCCAACGGTTTTCTTCTCTTGTTCCGTTCGGAAGACTCCATGAATTGTTTATCATTAAGGTCAGGAATTGCTCCCGTAGCTCGTGTGATATTTTATGAAGTCAGAGTTTGCTCACCGAAGAACGATGGCAATACTGTAAAACAGGGATTGCTCACCGTTGATGCGCAATGGGAATTGATGCGCCGTGGGAATCGATATGCCGTGGGAATCGATTACTTTGATTGATACGGGACTCATGGATTCGTACTGAATAAGGGTATCTACCATTTGGTAGCTTCAGTACTTCTGGTCACGAAAGGAATTTAATAGAATCCTTATCGGAGGTCCCCATTGTCCGCGCCGGATAAATGATCTCTTCTCTAGGGAAGTTTCCTTATCTATCACATCTTGCTGGCGTCGGAGTAATTTTCTTTCTTTTGTCCAAGCTTTTGCTTCCTTTTGGATGGCAAGCTCTTCCTCTGTCAGTGAAATCAAAGTTTTGGTTGAAGTAGCTGAAATTTGGAGTATCTCCAAGCTTTCTCTGTCCCCGGTACTCTTAACAAAAGCTGAGTGTAACCGGTTGCCAATCTCTTGTTGAGTATATCCTCGACTGTTGAGTTTGAGTGGTACAGATCTTCTGTAGGTATCTGAGGCGGTACTCTTGGTGTTTTACATTCATGTGTATAGGGTTGTCTGTGGATTGTATCCAAGACTCAGTTGTCCCAGTTGGTCCTCCTCCTGAGAGGGCTGCCACCACTCGTGGGAAGGATGCGTTGGCCATTTCTTCATCTTCTTTGAAGTGGGGGGCGTATGGATCCCAGGTATGTGTATCAGTTGCAAGGGCTTGGTCGCATGTATCGAGTTCACGGCGTGCCGGCTGGCGAGTGTCAAAGTATGATAGAACGCCGCCAACTTGCAATGGTATTGTCAATTCAAAACCTTCAGACCAAAAGATGAGGCTGTGGCTGGAAGAGTTGCAGTATCTTCTTGGTGTGTCTTCAACCACATTCAAATTGCATTCTCGGATTTGGTTTGGGCATATCAGACTGTGCTGCAGTGATTTTCTGAAATAGAGGGCCTGTCCGAATACCAATATGTATGTGATACCGTCTGTTGGGTCTGTCCAAGCAGTAGCACAACGGGCAATAGGAACATCTTTCATTGGTGAGTACACGTCAGAAAATGGGGCAACATCAGCAAATGTCATTATAGAATCCAGTGGATCGAGCAATACCATATTAGATCCTGCTACAGTCGTGTCCGCGTGGCTATCCAGCTCGCAACGGCCTGGCTTAACACTGGATGACTGGGTCATCTCTTTGAGATGGACTATCGGCCGGCCTACCCAAGGTTCTATCTTTAGGCCCCGGCCGGCGAATCAATTTCCATTCCCGTTTCCAATATGGCTGTGACAGCCAAACTGGTTTCTTGCTGAACTGGAGTTATTGGGAGGGTTTGCAGCAGTGGCTGCTACCACTTTTGATTGTTGGTTGCCCCCGCTATTGCTTGCATTCTTTGCTTGTTTTAGCGCTTGGACTCTTTGTTCCTGCTCTTGAGACATGCTTAACCATACTTCTCATGGATAGAACTTGCATTCAACGGGCCCTTTATAGGTCCCTGGTTGTGCTTTCGAACCACCACTACTATTGTTGTTGTTGTTGTTGTTGTTGTTGCCTTGTGGCTTGTTGGAAGAGAAGTTGCTGCGTTTGTTGTCACCTTTCCTCTTTTTGTTGTTAGTGAAGGCTGACACGTTCCTACCCCTCTTGTTTGGTTGATTCTGGAGTTTCTTTACTCCGAGTGCCCAAGTAAGATACGCCAAAGCTTTCTCAAAATTTGCATAATAGTCAGATCCTTCTGTAATTATTATTGGGATGGATTGCTCGAGTCGTACATCCTGTAGGGAACGTATGAAGTCATACACAAACTGATCCTCAGGTGGGAATGCCTTGTATCTTATCAAGGTTTGCTTTGCGTCGTGCCATAGCCTCTTGTGCCTGTCAAAATTGTAGTGTTTGGAATCTCCTGTGTATATTGATTCCCGGATAAACTGTCATTTGGTTTCAACAGTCAGCTTTATGCTGGTCTCCTCATATGCCTGAGAGTAGAGGGCGAAATACGCCTTACGTCCATCGCCTCCTACCCCGTTTTTGGTCCCAAAGCTTTGTATATAGGACCAACCGGGACCGGATCCTACCAACTTAAACAATATCCCCCAAAGAGTATTGTTGTCTTTGGACCAATGAGAGTTGGCGTGGATTGTGCACCTTATTGCATACTCAGTCCAGTCAGAGTATGCGTTGTCTGGGCCCAGGCCGACAGTTCCACACCTGTCAGTTTCTCCGACTGTAGATTGTTGTCTTATTGTGTAGAGTAGGGATGTTTTGGTGACGCCTCTTTTATGCCGGAGGTATTTGCATAAGTTCTCATCAAATTCCCTGAACTTTGACATCGTAGTCAGTTTGTTGGGTAGTGTCAGGTCCTTCACCGCTGTATTCTCATTGTCCTCCTTTGTAGATCTCAAGCGTTCTCGCGTATCTATCTTGGCCGTTGGGTCCTTTATCCAGTCTACTTTGGTGGCCGTTGCGTCTATTATAGGCTGGAACCTAATCCAAGCCACAAATAGCTTCAGTTGGTCCCCAAATGCTTGACCAATAAAGACCTCTTGTGGATCCGGTCATAGATGGTGTTTTGCTTTGCTTAACGACCCTAGGAAAGACTTTGTTCCTTCGGAGTCGAGATCTGTGATAGCCTTGGTGTTGGAGTATTCATGTCTGAATGTCTCATTGGCTGTAGGCCTGTTGACTCCAAAGGACTCAAGGATCTTCCTGAAACAGACTTCAGCCACTGTTAGCACCCTCTCCCCTGCGTAACCAGGGATGCCAAGATTGGCGTCCGCCCTTTCCTTGGCTTCTCTTGCTGTCGATGATAGAGATAAGTTCCTGTTCAACAGCCTTGCAACCAAAGATCTTGTAAGTTGCTCAAGCTGTTCCGGGTCCAACCTTGTTGTTACCGATGGAGGTAGTAGGCCCTCCAGGAGACCACCTGCCTCGACTGCCTCCGTTTCTTCTGCCGCTGCCGCGTCCGCTGCTGCGGCTTCTGCTGCTGCCGCCGTTGCGATTGTGGCCAGTTGAGCTCTGGTTGGTGGCGCCCCCATGGTGTTGTTACGGAGTATGTTGTAGGAATTAGGCTTGTAATAGGTAGGTTGTTAGCTTTTGCTTTTGTGAGGAAGCTGTAATTGTGATTTTCTGAGTTTTGCAGCAACTTGTGGAGTATTTTATTTTCCACTCGCTTTTACTAGTAAACAGGCTCATTTCCACGGTGTGAGGAATGATTCCTATCCGAACTCAAATTTTCAGTTCCCCAATACTTAAGCTCAATCGTTGTTTCCCTTTTATCAAAACGGTATCGAATATTTGTTCACCTCATATTAAATATTTGGTTCGGCATTTTTTGTCATTTCTATTTTTTGAGTATGTGTTTATCCAATACTGGGTATGTATATTACCTCGGCTGGTTTTGTCATCATATCATTTGTATACGTGTGAGTATACTTGAGCTCCTTTCTTTAGGAATCAAATTTGACTCCCATCTTATTTGTTTTTGAGGTCACGTTCTCAAGGTCGCGTGCCTCTCTTTATTAACGGTTCTTTTGTAGCCGTTATGTGATTCCTAGTACTGAACACACGTACATCACATTATTTCCAGTCGGTGATTAGCTGTAGTAGGTTTTGACACGTCCCTTTGCTATCCCCATCGATGGGGATCTCTTGCAAGTGTCTCCTTTCATAGGTGAATAACGATCTTTTGGTGTTCTTTTCTCCCTTACAAACCTCAGTAGAAGCCACAGGTATTAGCCTGCTGGTGTGCTCTGCTGCGCTAGTGTTGTTAACCTTCTAAGCGCCTGAGTCTCTTCTGTTGAGGAGGGTCTTTAACGTCCAGTCTTTAGCTTCAGACGGTGATTAACCAATGATCAGTCGGCAATCTGCTTTCATTTTGTTACCCAGACTCTTTGAGTCCATTTGGGTCTGATAATCTCTAGTTTTGCTCTCGTGAGCTTATTACTTCACTAACACATTTACACGTGTAATCTACTAGGTAGGTCTAGTAGTATTCAGTGATTTCAAGTATTAGTATTTAGATTTGTGAGTGTTTTTCATATAAGATGATTACTCGGATCGATCCTCTATCGGTGCACTATTAGCGCACCCTTACTGTTAGCGGTTCAGCGAGTCGGCTCGCTTATTTGCCTGTTAGTCATACGTGTGTTATCTCATTTGTGTGTATCCCCGAATGTCCGTATGTCTGTACGTTTGCTACCGGCGCTTTTCTAGACTCATATACAAAAGTGACCTGTTCTTGGAATTGGATCATATGATAGGAATTCTGATTTCAATTCAATCATATCCGACAATGGAGAGCGACAATGAAGAGAGGTGTAATGGACGAAAGAGTGACGGGATACGACAGTCGCCTCTGTGGGAATGGAGAATGGGAACTACTGGTTGTTGTGTGTAGATAAGTTACGATGAGTACGAATAGATGATAGATACGAGTACCGGTACGAGTATTACAGCAACAATGTTTCTTGGCGCTCACTGACATGTGCTTTCCCCCCTTTCCCACGTGCATGAAGCATGTTGATAAGCACTCGTGATTTTCAATACAGCCGCAATCTTGATAATTCATAATGTAGTAACAGTAGAGCACAAACCAGGGCACGGGGCCCCCCTGCTGCCAGCAACAACATGCACCAAACGCAAAATATCATTATTTTTGAACCCCCCCCCCCCCCCCCCAATAACGGCTCAAACTAGCTACCGTAGGTACTACATTTGAACAGAAGTGTTTCTTCTAGTTTTCCAAATGTTTTTGTTTGTTACAAAATCACATCAGCAGGAAATGCTTTCACCACCTCTTAAAATTGCCAGAAAAATAGAGCTCGCTTTATTTGAGTCACATCCGAGTGAACAAGAAAGCAGCAAATGCTTTCATTTTCAATTTGTCTCATAAGGAAATAATAATAATAATATCATAATAACATATGCATTGCATAAGAAGCTGACCAAGGGACAATTGTCACCAGAAAACTCCTGGACACTATGGACATGCACTTGCCAAACATTGCTCTACTGGAAATAGCGCAAGGCCATTCCAACCAAACAATAAAAACAAGATCCTACTCAGAGTTTCCTGTCAGCATTCATGGATGGATGTCAGTCACACTTTCAAGCCAGCCACGTTCAATGAGTTGGTATCCATGACTCTCAGATTTAGAGTTATTTGATGCATATATCATCATCGTAGTTTCTCATGTCCTATTCCTAGTTTCAAACATTATTAATTACTCCAAGCAGTGTCTCAGATATAGCAGCGACGTAAGAACCAAGTCGGTTTGATTCTCGACATCTCCGAATGCTTTAGAACAATTGTTATTGTTTCATTCGCAACAGGCATGCATACTAGGGAATGTCGTGATCTACCGCCCCGAAGAGGAAAATCAAGTCCTCCGGACAATTTGAAATTCAACCCCCTGATTCGTAGAAGGAAGATTACTAGATCGAATAAGAGATTGCTCGTTGGACACTCGAAGTATTAACATGGATGGATGCAATTGCGAAGCCAATAATTCAAGTGGATGCTGCCGTGATCGCTGCGGGCATAGAGAGGCGGATTTTCCTGAGTGGATTGATCCATGGTATTGATTCAAAATACCCGTGGACCACTCACCCACCCACTCACCCACTCACTCACTCACTTTTGTCAAACGAAACATCGTTGTTGCTGCTATTATCTTCGTTGTACTTGGACAGTTTGCCTAAGCTACCCGAGGCAGAAGCTGCCAGGAGAGTCGCTAGGCCCATCGACGGCAGCAAAAAGACCAAGGCGGGCACTCCACCGGTGGAAATGCTCGGCGCGAATTCGCAGGCGAGACAACCGGCTGCATATCCCAAGAGGGATGCTTCGAACAAACGGGATTGTGGTCGTTCATGTTGTTGTTGCTCCTCCTCGTTATTGACCATGGCTCTGCCTGGCTTGTATTCGTTTTGATCGTCGTCAAATCTCTTCAAGAAAGAAGCCAAGATCGAGGGGAACACCGCATCCCCCAACCCTAGGGTCCCCGTCAACTTGTTCCCATCGAGTTTGGTAACCAATAGTCCTGGTTGGAAACCGGTAGATGTGAGTTTTTGGATTGCTACGGACCCCATGGCCGAAGCAGATGCAGCCGAGGCGTCCGCCACAAAGGTGGTGGCCGCATGGGCCGCGGGTATCAAAAAGACCGAAGCTCCGTCGTAAAGAGTCAGCAACGCCAGGGCCCCCGCTACGGTGCGAAGTGAATCTTAGTCGGATAGCTCTTGCCACAAGAATCGCAACGGACATATTCACAAAATTACATGCTGGCCAGTACTGTAAGTAGTACGCCCCATAGCCCGTAATGATCAACGCCAACAGACATTCGACACCAATTTGAAGCGTGGAAACGGTTACAGTGATATTGTTGTCAGTGCCATTTTCGTTCATGCCGCCGATACCAAAGAGCTCGAACCCCAGTCGACGCAATTCAGCTCGTGTGAAGAGGGTCAGTAACGCCGCATTCCAAAGCTGGCTGACAAATGGAAGGACACTCCGGATGTAGGACTGCAGCTGCTGTAGAAGCTCACTTTCGATATCACTAGAGTCTAGCAGTAACTCCTGAGAAGACCAAAATGGCAGAGATATGACTGATGCAGCCAGTAGTCCGGCGACCAGTACCGGGACTAGTAATGCCTGGGTTCCAGAATCGACCCCATCGAGATTTTCCTCCAAGCCTGACTCGTCCACCATCTTGCGGACAAAGGAGGGAGGAGGGTTGGTTTCCGAAATCGATGTGGGCGATGCAATGACACTTTTTTCTAGATTCTCGTTATCGTCGTCCGGTAGCAGTTCTGATTTAGCACTAAATTTCACTGACAGTGGTCGATCCAACACCAATAGTTCCTCTGTCAGGGCTGTGAGCCGCTGACCCAGGGCTTCTGAGTCGCCAGCAGAGCTCCCGCGCACCGCAGCGATCCCCACAATTGTCAACGCTAGCGCATATAGATAGACTCTGTTCGATACGATAAGGAGAGTGACGGCGGCGAATTGATCGGGAGAATTCGGTGGAAAGGATCGTGCATTCGATACTAGAGCCGGAATCCCCCAAACGGCAAAGAGTGGTAACCAAAGGGCCATTAAAGAGGGAAAGGAACCAAGCAGGTTCTGCACTGGTTTCATTATGTCCGACGAAGGCTGCTCGCTACTCGACTCATTGTCCTCGTCATCCAAGAACGAGCACAGAGACGATGTTGACAGTGGTGTTGATGCCCTGTTGCGTTGCATGCCCCTCAATTCACAATAATTGTTGCTGTTGATGTTCGGAAATGACGGCACTTCAAAACGGTGCTTCCCTTTACACTTTCCAGACATCCTACACGGCAATGGATGTCCAGTGTTAAGATTGCACGGAGTAACCAAAGCATCTGTCACAAAAGTTCCCGTCCTGGGAAATCGTTGAGTACATGTCGTCAAAACCGAAATCGCACCGGCAGTGGCAAGGACGAAAGCAACTCGTTTTATACCGCTATTCATTGACTTCTGTCTCCGCATCCTCCTCGACATTCTCCTTGGAGTAGCACCAGATGATGGCGGCATCATTCGCATCGTTTACTGTCAATTACGGTGAAGTAGGTAGTATCGGACGACAGGTATCGGATACGTTGCGTTCAGTGCCCAGTTTGTACAGAATCACGGAGATACTCGTTGTTATGTTCGATGTCAGGTTACGTACGGTACTACCCTAGGGGCGCCAGTCTAGAAATCACGCGGTGACTAAGTACAGACAGACCGTAACGCATGACTGGCCGACGTAACTGTTTATACGATTCATTTAAGAATCAACGTTCATGCCAAATACGACTAATAAAGAGAGGAGGAATAGAGGTACAATTTGAATACCACTCCCATTCCTACTGCTCACAATTTTAGAACCTAATTGATATTACAACAAATCTATTGACCGCAATCTAATGATACGACGTAGGAATCAAAGTTTATCAGACCCAGACTGACTCACCAAAACTGAGGATCTAGTCAACAATCGGCTACTGTTTCCAATGGACGATGAGTAGTCTAGTGATTCACACGACAATGGAAGGGGCGAGACCGATTACTGACTGATCACCGGTAAATCAGAGACCCTCCTGAAGGCTATGTCCATGATGTTTGAGCACTTAGATGGGTAGTGGCACTAGTGCAGCCGGGCTTGAGCGAATACCTTTCGCTTCTCTCAAACAACATAATGGCCTAGGGGGAAAAGCAAATGCCATCGATACAAGATATCGAATCCGGGGCTGAAACAGCTGCAGTCTTTACATTCAAACGTAAACGTGTTCCAATTCAAGCATGGAGAGGCCCATATGGCGCCTCAAACAACACGATGAGGACTGGCAACACACCTAGGTGTGCATAGAAACGGCAACAAGCTACTGACCCCAACAGCCTGCAAGCATTAACACAGTTGAGGACTGAGTATGAGCCAAACGGCAATCCCAAAATGGGGACGTACGTCCTCCGTACAGGGTAAGGAGATAACAATACGGCGGGACAGCGCACAGACGTGTGCACTAAGCTGAACCTAGCCACAACACAGAGAGGGCAGTTGAATTATTCTAGAGCAGTTTCAACTCCCGCTCATTAGAGGGATCCGTTGAACTTGTAACCCTAAAATAACGGGAAAACAGACCAACGGTCCTCATTCCTGATTCAAACAGCCACCAAATTCTTGCATGAGTAAATTCAACGGCAAAGAAAATTATATATCCCACAGGAATCAATCCAACGGCCAGGAAAAGAAGTCATAAGCCAAATCAACGGCCCTGATTCAGAATTGGAACCCAAACAGTTTGCTTAAGTATAGGGCAACTGAAAATCGTGCTCGGAACTGTAAACGTTTGCAGAATTTTGCATGGAGTAGTTGCTAGAAAAATCCACAGTACTAGTGATATCGCATGGGGAGGGATTATTCGGAAATACAAATCACTCTTCAGAAAATCAACCATACATCACTTTCAGAGCAAGCAAACAGATACTCTAAGAGCAAACCATCAACCATGGCAAGAGGAAGCCCAATTTGGCAGAACCAACGTAACAACAACAATGCAGCCGCCGCCCCTGCAGTTGCTCCAGCCAACTGGTAGAGGGGCTAAGGTATAAACTACAAATGATGGGGATACCTATAGAAGGTCCTACCAATATCTACTGTGACAATGAGTCAGCTGTGAAGAACACTACATGACCAGAAAGCCCTTGTAAGAAGAAACATAATAGTGTTGCTTATCATAAGGCAAGGGAGTGCATAGCAGCAGGTATCATCCGCATTGCAAAAGAGCCAGGCGAGTCGAATATTGCTGACTTGCTCACTAAACTAATGAGTGGGACCAGGCTGATCAAACTAGCCATGAGGTGCATGTGGAGAGACGGTGTTGATGAGAAAGAAAAATGAGATCCGCAGGATAGGTATCTTCTACTAGTACCATACTACTACCACGAAGACACGGGGACTCTAGAAATCACGTGGTGATAAGTACAGACAGACCGTAATGTACGGACTGGCGGACGTAACTGTTTATACGATTCATTTAAGAATCAACGTACATGCCAAATACGACTAATAAAGAGAGGAGGAATAGAGGTGCAATTTGAATACCACTCCCATTCCTACTGCTCACAATTTTAGAACCTAATCAATATTACATCAAATCTATCTACCCCAATCTAATGATACGACGTAGGAATCAAACCAGGACGCGCACGCGCAATCGTCTCGTTTTTCATCTAATCCAGCAATTTCATATCTTACGAAGTACGATGTACCGTACCGTAGTACAAGTACGCAATTGTTCGTATCATGTACTAGTAGTACGTACGTACTCGTAGCTAAAGGAGTCCTCACAAGTTACCGTATGTTAATGAGTGAATCCCACCTAAGGAAAATGTCGTATGCCTCTAAAAAAGGTACTAAATTAATGCTTATATATTGGTTAAAAACTAAGATTGTGAGCTTGCTCTGACAATTTCTCCGAGGAGCCGTTGCGGCCAACTTATAACAGTAAACAGGCGTTGAATTAGAATTCAACGCACCTCGTACATAGAGAATGTGGATATGTTCTTCATCCAGTCTTCAATATTGAAGACCAGCTCGTGTGGCATTGCTTTTCATTTTCTTGAATCGTGGGTAATTCAATCGTGAGGGTTTGGAATACCACACTCTTCTCCTTCTCATAAAAGTTTCGATTGGTGGCACAGAATTTTGTTAGTCGTGTGCGACCAGTATTCCTTAGATAGGAAATTTTTAATTGGTGTGATATGGTTTTAGGTTCCAAATATTCATCCATTGAATAACATGGTTTCCTAAGAGAAAGGAAACTGTACCATTTGTATGAATTTTCTGGATAGTGTAGGGGCCCTTGCTTCTTGCTTCGAAAGCCCCAGGAATCTGCTTTTCATTTTTTGTCATAATTTGCTCTCCTACACAATAATCATGAAGCTTTCTGTGGCTATTTTCGTTCATGGCATTCTTATCTATCTGGGCCTGTCGTTTGTTTCTGACCATGCCCAAGTCCGTGATAACAGGAATTGGGAGAAACATATCTCTGTGGAATACAAGGGCTCCAGGTGTCATTCCAAACGTTTTGTTGATGGTTGATCTAATGACAAACTGAGCAGAAGCAAAGACACTATCAATGATGTCTGTGGCTTCCTGAAGAGTCTGTGGAAGATTGGTATTGAGCTCAGTTCCCATTGCTGATTTCATGGTATCATGGACTCTCTTGAGTACTGCATTGGATTGAGGGTTGCGCACAGAGCAGATCTTGGCTTTGATTCCCAGGTTGGCAAGATGGAGTTGGAAGTCATTGCTCATGAAGTTGGTTCCTCGATCAATGATGCAATTCACCGGTTTGGGGTATCTGGAGAGCCAGCCATTGTCAAGGGCATGGACTGCCATGAGACCAGTTGGGTTTACTTGTGGCGCCCGAATTATCTCAAGGAGATTGGTGCACATATCCATGATAGTGAAGCCATTGAAGGAGACAGTTCCATGGCCAGGGATCTTGATTTTCCAGGGACCGACTCCATCAATTGCAATAGTATCCCAAGGAACGTACTGGTGTTCTTTGGTTGGGAGTTGTCCATGGTTCTGGTGGCCATTCTTGTATTGTAGGCACGTGTCACAGGATCTGCAGAAGGAGTTGATTTGGTTTTTTAAGTTTGTGGCGTATATGAATTGGTCAATGGTCCAATACAATCTTTCAGTGCCGGCATGTCCAAGCACATGATGGTAATATTTGATTGTGGCCTGTACTCGGTTTTGAGGAAGTACAATTTTCTTTCAACCGTTGGATTCAACAATTTGCAAGCCAGTGCCGTTGAAGTTTCTGATTGTGTACCGAGGATTGGTAGTGACCTCTATGTTGGCTGCTTGATCTTGGGCAAGTTGGTCAAAGGCTAAGGGGTACATGGGGATATCTTCTGGGTAGTTGAGAAACAATTTGGAAAGAGAGAGAACATCATCCGTTGGATCAGGAGTTGAGTATGGAGCAATGTCCAAGGCTGTTGGCGTTGGGGATTCCTTCTTTTCCTCCGGAGAATCTAGCTGGAGGGGGAGCCGGGAGAGCGCGTCAGCAATGACATTGTCTTTGCCTTTGATATACTTGAATACTGGGGAAAATTCTTCAAGGAGCATTCTCCAAGACATAATGCGATGGCTTGTGAGGTTTTGATGAGTAAGATTGATGTGGTGGGTATACACAACAATGTCAGCACCCCAAAGAATGGTACGGAATTCCTTGAAGACTTCTATGACGCAGAGCATCTCTTTGTCAATTGTTGGGTGTTTGTGTTGGGCAGAGTTGAGTTTTCAAGAGAAGCAGAGGATAATCTTGCCATCCTGGCAGACAACAGCGCCAAGTTGGTAATCTGAACCATCCGTGTAGATGTGGAAGGGTTTGTTTGGATCGGGGAAGGCAAGGAGAATGTCTTTGGCAATGAGAGCCTTGGCTTGGTTGAAGGCTTTGATGAGCTCAGGAGTTGAGGTGAGTTTGCCTTTGGATCTTCCAGAGAGATCTGTAAGTGGAGCAAGGACTTCTGCGCGCTTTGGATAGAAGGTTTGATAGAAGTTGATCATCCCAACAAAGGATTGGAGTTGGATTGTTGTTGAGGGAAAGGCTAGGTTCAGGATAGGAGATATCTTGTTTGGATTTGGTTGGATGCCGTCTCTAAGGAGATAATGTGGCCAAGCCAAGGTGCTTGCAATTGAAACCAGTGGCACTTGGAGGACTTGACTGAGAAGTTGTGGGCTTTGAGCAAGGACAGGACAGAGGAGACCGAGTTGCAATGGGAATCAAGGGTGTCAGAGAAGATTCCAATATCATCGATATATAATTCAATATCCTTGAGGTGGAGGAGCATCTGTTCCATACAGCCTTGGGCCCAACTTGGAGAGTTGAGAAAACCCATTGGCAATCGGAGGAACCTGAATTTTCCAAATGGTGTAACAAGGACACAAAGCCAGGTGGAGGCTTTGTCAAGTTTGAAGGTATGGAACTGCGTGCTGACATCAATAAGGGTCGCATATTCGAACCCTCTTCTTCTGTGGAAGATATCTTGGAGTTTTGGAAGTGGATAGTGGAGCTTTCTGCTTACTTTGTTGAGTTCTCTGAAGTCACTGATAAGTCGGCAGGAGCCATCTGGTTTTGGCACTACAAAGGTTGGGATTCCCCATTCCGTGGCGTAGTAGCATTGTTTGAGGATGCCAAGCTTCACTTGTTGTTTGATTTCTTTCTTCACGGCCTCCTGTTGGTGGAGTGGAATTGGATATGGTTGTTTCACATGGAATGGAGTTACATCTTGCTGGAGCTCAATGTGGAACTCTTGATTAGGGAAATTGCCTAATTCTTTGTCATTCAAGCCTTCAAAAAGTTCTTCGTTTTGGAGCAGTATTGGTAATAAGGCTTGTTTCTCATCATTCAAGAGATGAGTTTGTTCACTGACTAACTTGTGGAGGTTGGTCTTCTCATACTTGGAGGTGCCATTTACGTAAGATTGTTGGATGGCTTGGTTGGAGTAGTTTTCTGCTACCGCATCGGGTTCTGCAGACATGACCTTGTGAAGCAAGGCCTTGTTGTCGAAGTAATTCCAAGGATGGAAGTCCATCGTCTTTTCATACCATTCAATGGTGCAGGTTTCAAAGTCCATCTTCATTCCAAGGTCTCTCATGGTCCTTCTACCAATGAGGAGATGATAGTTGATACTCTGGGTGACAACAAAGCACTTGATTTTCAGGACCTTCATGGAGTAGGATAGCTCTGGAAACATGGTGTTCTCCAAGGTTACATAGTGGTTGCAAGTGGTTTTGCCATTTGTTGTTTGCATTTGGATTGATTGGTCTAGAAGGTTCTTCTTGACCCCAGAGGGAATCGATGATTCCACAATGAGGTTGTCCGTGGATCCAGGAATCAAAGAGGGTTTTCAAGTAGTACTTGCCAGGCAATCCATTGATGAAGTTGCAGATACTTACTGTGATTGGAGCAAGGTCGACGTCGGTGTTGCTGGGAGCAACATCTTGATTGTTGTTGTCGGAATCGAGGTTTTCTGCGGGAAATCTCTGAAGATTGGAGTTATAATATTCTTCGCCGACATCCATATCTACATGGAAGAGATCAGGCCAAGGAGTTGATGGAATGATTTCTTCTGCCGGTTCATTGATGAAGACACACATGTGTTGTTCAGATTCATTTGAGTAGCTCCCGTGGGAAGAGGAGTTGGTGGATCGATTGCTGTTGTTGGAACTGCGATCATTCACATGCAAGTCGGTATTGTCCCTGTTGTTGTTGTTGGACTGATTGGAGTTGTTTCCATATTTATTGGTGTAGCATTGGCCCCAAGTGTGGTTGGTGCCAGGATGGATTGGACATGGTGAGTTGTTGGAGATTCTGGTTGGGCCTTTGTTGTTGTTGTTGTTGTTGTTGTTGTTTTGGTTGTTGTTGCATTGGTTGTTGCGTTGTTGTCGGTTTTGGTTATTCCCATTGTTGTTTTGGTTGTTGCCGTTGGTTTGGTCATGATTGCGTCGATTATTGTTGTTCCGATTGTTGTTGCCATTGTTGTTGTTGTTATTGCTGTTTTGGGATGGATTGTCTGATTTCTTTTTGAGATTTTGTGCATACTGATATCTCTCAAATCTCACCATCATTTCAGAGAGGTATTTTTTCCTTCTGGATCCGGTCCGTTGAGAGTCTGATTCAAAGGCTTCTGAAGAACAGCAACGCTGCGTTAGTGTGTTAGTAGACAAACGATTGTACTCTACACGTGACAATTGTGGTTGGATACTTTTGGCAACGGACAATCTTACTACAGGAGAGACTATGGAAATGCCAGATCTCTTCTTACTGTGAACTTGTTCAGATACAGCAAGATAGACCTTAGGTACTATTGTAGATTACAATTAGTTGATGGCAACTAGTGTGAATTTTGGAGATATAATCAGTTGAATGTTAAAAGTATGAGATAAGAGAGTAATCTTGCTGGAGAGCATGATATCTCTTTTAGTGCAGTGATGAATACAGTACATCGCTAATACTTTGTACAGCACTGTAGAATCACGTGTTCTATATATATATATATATATATATCATGAGAAGCTTCCTTCTAATCGTGATCATCGAAACAGCTGTTACGAGAAGCTTCTTAAAACCTCCCTTTTGATCATGAATATCAAAACACATGATTGGAAGAATCAAAATGGCTATACCGGAGCCAGGCAATTCAGCTTGTTTTGATCATGAAAACAAAAGGAATCTTGCTTCCGATCTTAAGTATCGAACTTCGATCGTGAAAACAGAAAGAAGGAATCTTGCTTCCGATCTTAAGTATCGAACTTCGATCGTGAAAACAGAAAGAATGGGCCTTTCCGGTCATTTTCCATAAGATATGAGCTGGATGCAGTCATCGGCCTTAGAGAAGAACATTCCAATCCTGTTTACAGAGATACTCTAATCTCGCTCACAGAGGTGCATATGACTCGATCGGTAGTATCGTACCACTCCAGCTGTAGTACTATAAATTATGTAAGAATGTACGTAATTTAAAGTACCGACCTGTAGTTTCCTTACATACCTACGAAAGGAATTTAATAAGAGGGAATCTCTATGGGGAGAATGGTGTTGCTGATAGGTGTACTTCCAATCGTCGGGCATGGATTTGAAGATTAGATTCTTGAACTCTCTCTCTCTCCTTGATCTCTGCATCCTCTGGTGGGTGTCCCGGAAGCAGTGGAAGGATAACATGGTTGTGGAAGTTGACTTGGGCAACAAATTGGTGTACTGTCATGGTAGTTGTCTTCTTGATGTTGGTGAGGAATCTTCTATGGTTCTGGTATGCATTGAGGTTGTTGTCAAACTTGTAGTTGACAAATTCTTCCACAGTGTTTTGGAAGTTATCCACAGTTCTTTGAGGAACATTGGTTGATATGTAGTTATTCCACCAACTATTGTCGGTGTAATCCCTGAGGAGGTCTACAAACTTGTCATATAGCCTTGGACCTGTGGTTAGATTGAGGGTCCTCTTGGATTGCATGAACTCGTTGATGGTAAAGAGAATTTGTAGTTTGGTTGATCCTGCAGTAATCAAAGGAATCTTGAGCTTGGTTATTTCAGGCATTCCATTGAATTCATGTGTGTTCTTGAATTCTACCTTGTCAATGGTTTCTTTATCAAAGTCAAATTTGAAAGGTACTATGGAATAGTAGCTTGACATTGTCTTCCTCTTGTTCTTACTGGACAATTGGTAGGATCACTTGGTTGCTTTTTGGCAGTTGTAGTAGTGTTTACTCGAGTAGTTGAAGTAGTCGTAGTAGTTGTAGGTTGAAGCAGTTTTTCAACTGTTTAAACAGTGCCGTATGCCTCTAAATAAAGGTACTAAATTAATGCTTATATATTGGTTAAAAACTAAGATTGTGAGCTTGCTCTGACAATTTCTCCGAGGAGCCGTTGCAGCCAGCTTATAACAGTAAACAGGTGTTGAATTAGAATTCAACGTACATCGTACATAGAAAATTTGGATATGTTATTCATCCAGTGCTCAATATTGAAGACCGGCTTGCGTGGCATTGCGTTTCAGATTTTCTTGAATCGTGGGTAATTCAATCGTGAGGGTTTGGATACCACAACCACCTTTTTAGTGAATGAGTGATTCCTGCTAAAAAAAGTGAACAGAATAAGAAGTGAATAAAAAGTGTATAGAATGAATACTTTTTTATCACACCCAATGGTCCTTGTTTGTCTCTACAATTTCCAGACAGCTAAAGTTGGAATTAACACCATACTCAACATGTACATGAGTAAGACTGAAGGTTTCTTCTCCTATGAATTGGTACCAACAGAAACTGCAAACAATGTATTCAATTCTCTCCTATCCCTTCATTGGAACGTACGCGTACAGCCGTACAAATCGCTCTTTTTTGAGGGGCCGAATGAAAGTCTTAACTCTGTCGGATTTCAAATCCGACTTCATATTCTTATTCCTCGTAAAACACTGTCTTAGAAAACACTTGACCCAGGTCCCTGCTTGGTATTTTGGGTGAGCTATTGTCATTGGCAGCTCCATTACACTTGTTTTTTTCTGAGCATGCGTACAAACTCAAAATTTCTTCTCACCATGGGAAAAAATTATGACTGGCCGCTACACTCCACCAATCCAGGATCCAAGCACATTGCTGTCACCGTCATCAACAGAGCTACAATCCAGTAGAAGAGCAGACTGATTCGGATTAAAACCAAGGAAATTTGGACTGATTTCCTATTTTGGAATTGTTCCATCATGCGACGAAACGCCGAAACAGATGGGGATTCCCCCCAGCAGCCAAAAATGGCACACAAGACCCTACCGAGTGCCCAGAGATTGAGCTTAGGGATAGCCCTAGGCTTAGGGTCCTTCAGAACTTCACTCGGCATGAATCTAGGTTTTCTGATGGATATGATAGTGATGGCAAAAAAGGTCCATTTTTGGATGCAATTTGGGCCGAGGGGGATCAGCATAGGGAAGAATCTGAACAAAGCTTCCACTTTGGTCCCGACGCTGCAGCAGCAACAGCAGCCGCTGAGGAGGATGAGGAGGACGAGGAGAATTTGTCTTCGGATGAAGAGGAGGACTCGTCTTCAGCAGAGGAGCAGGAGGAGGAGGAGGGAGGAGGAAGCCGATGACAACGAAAATTTGCAAAAGAAATCTGTTGTTTGGCTCCGACAGGAGCTCAAGCTTAGGAGACAGCCAACCTCTGGCAATAAAGCAGTGTTGGTGAGTCGATTAACCAAAGCAATAGACCAGCACATCAAGCAGTTTGATCCCATGGAGGAAGCAAGAAATGCAAGCAGCAGGCCCCAATGCAGAAGCGGGCCAACAACAACAACAACAACAACAACAACACGCCATCATAATGTCATGCAACTATTCCCTGATACAGTGTACTGGCGAGAGCTCCATCCAGAGGCTAAGGTTGTCCCAGAGTCTGCAAATCCAACGTTCAGGATTGCAAGAGCTCCCGCCATATCAGAAGCTGAGGGGAGGCTAGCTCCCATTCCCAAGAAGTACAACTTTGCAGAGGTATTTGATATTCCTGAATTCAAAGGAATGAAGACAGAGTATGAATTTGACCGCCGTGGAAGCATTTGCATGGGTGCAGGTGGTAAGCCAGTGACCAAGTCTACACTGCAAAAGACAGGACGATCAGCTGATCCCAAGTTCCTGAAGAAGCACAAGCTCTCTGCAAAGTCCCACCCGTGGCAGTTTGTACATGCATTCCTCCCTCTTTACGACGACCCCAAGGAGAAGGAGGGGGATCTGTTCAGCTTTGAATGAATAAAGCTATGGACATTGCTGGCGCCGGCGACAATGTGTTACAAAGACTTCAAACCATTTGGAACTAAGGAAATACGTCAATTCTTTGGCCTTTACGTCCTACACGGTCTATGCCCTACAGCAAGAGTGGACTACAAACTTTGATCCACAAACGCCGATCGTATTGTTGGCAATGACTTCATCCACAGCTCCTTCACCACCAGGGATATGGATGGCAATCTTAGTGGCAATCCCCAGCGGCGACACAGGCACTTCAAGGCTTTTCTTGCTTGCCAAGATCCGCGAATACCAAATCTCCCAAGGAAGGATTATCCAAACTGGAAGATCCGTCTGTTGATTAAGTGGATGAATTTGCAGTGCCCGCGCGCTTGGATGCTATCCCAAAGCATTGCAGTGGATAAAATGACTATGCGCTTTAAGGGTCAACACATTGATAAACGTCAAATCGCATACAAGAGGGAGGGTGATGGCTTTCAGGTGGACGCTTTGTGTGAGAATGGCTACTGCTACCAAGTGTACATGAGGAATGATCCTGCTCCAAAAAAGTATGTTGACATGGGGCTTTCACCTCTTCATTTGCGTACCATGTGGCTGTCTGACTCCCTCAAGGATGAGCATCATCATGTTGGAATGGACAACCTCTACAACTCAGTTGTGTTCTGCAAGGCTGCCTTTAGGCATTCAAAACAAGTCCTGTGTCATGGTGTAGCCCACAAAGCAAATCGTGGCATCCCTGACAGTGTGTTTCAACAGGAGCTGAAGAACATATGTGCTCAGCGGGCAGTGGGCAGTGCGCAGAACTGTGAAAGCTGCTGTCCTTGAAGATGATCCAGAGTGTGCGTTTCTCATTGCTTCCAGTGTCTATGACACAAAGCCAGTCCATTATTTGAGTATGGCTACTAGTGTGATTGAATGGGTGGAGAAAGAAAAAGTAGTTTACAATGTCGACACTGACCAAAAGGAGAAGATGAAGTTCCTGCGTCTCAACCAACTGGATACTTACAATCATGGTATGGGGGATGTCAATATTGCTGATCAGCTAAGAGGAGTTCACAGGTTGGATATGTGGGTCCGGAATTGAAAGTGGTGGTGGTCTGTTATGTTTTGGGCTCATGGAGTGCTCTTGACGAACGCCTACAAGCTGAGGTGCAAGAGGTGCACATGACTGATTCGTGCGTTGGGTGACTGAAATCTTTGATTTTAAGATTCCGTTGAAATCTATTCAGTGTTAAAAAAGTGAAATAAAACTGTCAGTCGATACACATGGACTGACAAATTTTATTCAGAAGTGAATAAATCTATACAGAAAACACATAATTTTTATGTGTTTTTTTATTAATTTTATTACTTTTTGTTTAGCGGGAATCACTCAATTAAAGACCAAAGTAATAAAAAATATTCGCGGGTGCATAGATTGAATAGATTTTTTGGTGCACCCAACGGATGAACATTTTTACTAACTACAATTTGGAACTTGGAATCTCTAAATAAGAAACAGTAACTGTCTATTTAATCACTACCCGCGCCATCTACCAGCCTATTTTGGCAAGCAAGCCTGTTAAGTATTCAAGGATGGCCGGCAGTTGAAAATTTCAGAATTTTTTCATGTACCATATTATTTGCTTATTTGCTATCTTCGCTAAAACACGCAATTTGCTCTTCACCAAGCAAACACTCAAGCAAACACTGTTTCGCGGAACACCCTTTCGCGAAACACTCTTTCTTTTTTAATTGGCAATTGGCAATCGACAATCAACATGGCGCTGGAGTTAGCACTGCTTGGATACTACTATGACAACTACTTAACCCCCAATTACAATAACCCACTGCTTGGCGAGGAAGTTAAGAAAAGAAGGGATTGTAGAACTCCTAGGATTACAATTAAGTGATACAATCAATCTGCTTTCATGTATTTGTACCAATCCAGCAATGATCAAGTCCCTTCTCAATTGCTGTGGAGTCAACCATGTAGTATTCAGAGAGCTCCTTGATTTTTTGAGCCACTCTACAATTCGTACACTGTTGATAAGAACACTGGATTGATTTGGAAGTTTAAGGAAACAAAACAAGACTTTGTTCAAAGGAGAGAGTTCAATGCAACCGGATGTAATGGTCTTATCTTATTCTGGTTCTGAACCAGAGGATCAGCAGCAAGAGCAGTTGATATACTGTTTGGATTAACAGCTTCTCCTATGTACAGATGGCTGAAATGTGGACATAAACTCCTTCTTTCTGCATTACAAGACCATCCTGCTGCAAAAGTTTGCTTGCCAAATGAAGAAGAGACTCAACAATACATCAATGCTATTGCTGCTAGGTATCCAGCGCTTGGTCCACACAGAGTGTGGGGTGCTTGTGATAGGCTTAAACTGCATATCCAGCAGTCTGGCAACTGGACAAAACAGAACCAATACTACAATGGCTGGACTTGTGCTACATATGTCAATAGTGTCTTTCTTTTGTGCCCAGATGGGAGGATCCAGGCTTGTGTCTTGAATACTCCTGGGTCTTGGCATGATAGTACTCAGGCCGACTATGGGCTGTATGAAAAGATGGAGCGCATGTATGAGCTGTACAAGGCAAAGGTTGTTGCCGGCTTGGCATTTAAGTTATCTACAAATGACTACCTTATTAGAAGTAGTCAATACAACCCTCTAACAGCTCCTGTAGAAATACCTGAGGGTACACCTAACAAAGAGGCCGCGGCAATGAAAAACAAGTCATTTGCAAGGCTATTACAGTGAACAGACAAGCAACTAGGGTTAGACAGATGTCTGAATGGGGGATGAGACAGATCCAAGGTGGATTCCCTTGACTCAAAGATAACATGTTGCTGGAAGAAACAGGAGATAGGAGGATCATTCTGAAGCTTGTTGTGTTGTTGTACAATTTCCAGACAGCTAGAGTTGGAATCAACACCATACTCAACACCTACATGAGTGACACTGAAGGTTTCAAGTCGTATGGCTTCTTCTCGTATGATTTGGTACCAACCAAAACAGCAAAGGATTTATTTTAGAGTTGAATCAATCAATTAGTCGATCAATCACATTAGCAAATTAGATAATCGAAAGTAGTTTCGAATTAGCATTACAGCAAATTAGCATTACTTCGAGCAGTCGACAAAACAACCGAATTAGCATTATTTAGAGCAGTCGACAATACGGCCGAATAATTTTGCTCCAGCGCACCTCTAGTGGTTTTGGATCCCTCTTTTAAGAGGTTGCAATGGAATTTTTCTATGGTCATTGTAGCCTAAGTTTCTGTCTGGAGCAACATTGCTACTGTTGTTGAGTTTACAAATTGCTAATTTGATTACTTATTTGATTACTAATTCAATGAACTAATCAACTCCTAATGAACTAATCAATTCCTAATGAACTAATTGATTCCTAACAAATTGTCGTCACTAATTGATTCCTAACAAATCGAATCGTCGTCACTGCTGATGTCACTGTCGTCCCTGCTGCTGTAGTTGCGATGCTGCTGGAGACTGTTTACTTTTCTTTTGAGCTTTCCCCCTTCAGCAGCGAGCTTCCCTTCAGCATTAGTAACATTAGTAACTTGGGGAGTAGCAACCTGTGGAGTAATAGGAGATGTAGTACAACCGCCGCCACTAGTAAGTTGAGCAAGGAGTGCCTGCAACAACACCTTCCTCTCTTCATCTGCCTTGTCCTATCATCATTGCTGGAGCTCTAATGCCTGCTGCTGAAGCTTTCTATCCGCTCTGCCCTCTTTCAATACTGCAGCAATCACGTTCATCATCTTTGATTCGTTATCTACTTTGAGATCGTAATGTCTCTTCTTGCTACTACTAATGGTGGTACCAACTTCTTCGAACTGTGTAACTTCTTCGCGTTGTGTTGGTTGAGTTTTGGGTTGTGTTGGTTGAGTTGGTTGACCAAGTAGAAGCGGTACCGGTTGAGTTGTAGCAGCAGGAGGAGGAGGAGGAGTAATCTCATTTCTTTCAACATCATACCTATCTTCTCCATCTGTAATGTGTGATTGAGTGCCTATCAGTTCGTGGAGTTCCTTTGCCTCACTAATGCCCCATCTCATGTTTGGATTGCCAGTTGGCGCCTTCTTCCACTGCAATTGGTTGAATTTGTTGCAAATGGAATCAGCATCCCTTCAAGGATATTTTTGAGCGTGTAGGTCTGCAACATCACCCCAGTCATCTCCTCCACATGGTAAGATAGCTCTAATGGCAGCAAACATGTTCTCCAACTTGGCCTTGGTGTAGTTGCCGATCCCGGGTTTCCTGCCTCCAGTCAAGGGCATCTTGTTGATTGTTACAATTGATGGTATTGGAGGTGTTGTCAATTCTTTTTCTTTTTGTGTGAGCAGCTGAATTGAATCAATTCATCATCCGGTGAATCGTCCTCTAGTGATGTATCATCTAGTAGTGACGAATCTTCTACTAATAATGTACTAGCAAGAGCAACAAAAGCAGCAACAGTAGTGTAGGAGGACGTTGGTGCCATGTCTACTAATGTGCTGGAGAGACAAGTCGCACTGTTGTTGTTGCTGCGTTTATTTCTTCTTCCTTTTAGCGTTTGCAATTTTTCAGCTGGCCAAAATTAGCAATGATCACCAAAAAAAGAATGCAAGCATGCCCAGCAAAAGAGGTGCAAGAGGTGCACACGATTGATTCGTGCGTTGGGTGACTGAAATATTAGTGCTTTGCAGGGGCCCTGTGGAGTTGTTGAGCACACCATAGTGTTTGTATGTATTTTAAGTATGTGTTCGTAAAGTTATGGTGCAATATTTGAATTGGTTATTCGAGTCATGGTGTGTAGTTATAGTATATATGTTACGTATGTACTGGGGAAAGTCTTTCGTCATTGTTTTAGTGTTAACAGTCCGTGCGCAAGGTACATCCATTCTGATTGAACGCGGCTGTACGAGCTACTGGTAATTACGAGTTATCAGAACTACAAGCAAGCTACCTATGTTCATACCGATCGTATCAATCAATCTATACTACCAATCAAATGACTCATTCGCGCGAGTTCTATCGCAAATTTGAGCTAGCACAAACAAGCAAGCTGTAGGAGCTACTGGTAATTACGAGCTACCAGAACTACAAGCAAGCTACCTATGTTCATACCGATCGTATCAATCAATCTATACTACCAATCAAATGACTCATTCGCGCGAGTTCTATTGCAAATTTGAGCTAGCACAAACAAGCAAGCTGTAGGAGCTACTGGTAATTACGAGCTACCAGAACTACAAGCAAGCTACCTACGTTCATACCGATCCTATCAATCAATCTATACTACCAATCAAATGACTCATTCGCGTGAGTTCTATTGCAAATTCGAGCTAGCACAAACAAGCAAGCTGTAGGAGCTACTAGTAATTACGAGATACCAGAACTACAAGCAAGCTACCTACGTTCATACCGATCCTATCAATCAATCTATACTACCAATCAAGTGACTCATTTGCGCAAGTTCTATCGCAAATTCGAGCTAGCACAAACAAGCAAGCTGTACGAGCTACTAATGGTAATTACGAGCTATCCTATTCACAGTTCAACAACGTACACAAAATTACGACCACAAAAAATTGTATCAGAGTAGATGGCTGCTGTGACCGTGAGTACATCAAGTCCAGCTCATTCATGTAGAAATTGTACCAATTCAAAAAAGTCTGATTGTATTTCTCAACGGCAACGATAGCAAATAAATAAAGAAGACCAAAGAAACGGATGACGACGTCGACCGGTCAGAATACATCCACAACACCTACCAGAACTCAGTAGGAAGTGTAATCGAGCATACGGAAATTGCCGTCAGCCGAATGGAGCATAAAGAAACGACGAAATCTTTGAAGGACGAAAACGTCGATCGGTCAGAAAACATCCACAACACCTACCAGAACTCAGTAGGAAGTGTAATCGGACATACGGAAATTGCCGTCGGCCGACACGAGCATAAAGAAACGACGTAATCTTTGAAGGACGAAAACGTCGACCGGTCAGAATACATCCACAACTCCTACCAGAACTCAGTAGGAAGTGTAATCGGGCATACAGTAATTGCCGTCGAACAATCTGTTGACGACGCACATCAGAGTAGATGGCTGTAAGTACATCATGTCCGACTCATTCATGTACAAATTGTACCAATTGTAACAAGTCCGATTGTAATTCTCACCAACTCTCTCATCTGGCAAAGACGACAACAAAGACGGAAACAATTAAAAGTCGACCGGTCGGAAAACATCCACAACACCTAGTACCAGAACTCAGTAGGAAGTGTAATCGGGCGTACAGAAATTTCCGCCGGCTGACAAGAGCAACAAAGGGACGAAATATCTGAAGGACGAAAACGTCGACCGGTCAGAATACATCCACAACACCTACCAGAACTCAGTAGGAAGTGTAATCGGGCATACGGAAATTTCCGCCGGCTGACAAGAGCAACAAAGGGACGAAATATCTGAAGGACGAAAACGCCGACCGGTCACAATACATCCACAACACCTACCAGAACTCCGTAGGAAGTGTAATCGGGCATACGGAAATTGCTGTCGGGGGCAGACACGAGCAACAAAGGGACGAAATATCTAAAGGACCAAACTAACTGACTAAAACTGGAAAACATCCACAACATCTACCAGAACTCAGTAGGAAGTGTAATCGGGCATACAGAAATTGCCGTCAGAGAATCTGGTGAATTGACTAAAACGACGATTTGAGTACTAGCAACAGCAACAGCAACAGCAGCTCAAGCGATAGCAGTTGGTGTGATGGCAGCAGTGAGGATAGCAGGGACCATACGGATTCTGATACCAGGTACTATAGTTTTTGAATTGTGTGAAGTGCATTGTGTTGTAGCATGGAAGTAGTGGTGTTCTTGGGGTATGCAAATTTGCAGACAAATCAACAGCCATAGTAAGATGTCATTACCATCCTTCACCTTCAAGGGGAGGATAGAATGTCGCTTTATGGAGACAAAGCCCACTTGTACATTGTGCGTGCAAAAATCTGCTTTGCGGATCGTTTCACAGTGGTGTACTGTAAGGTGCTGAGGCTTTCTCCATAAGTATAATCTGAAATGGTACTGTTGTCTTGCAATGATGAATTCAATCTTGAACTTGAAGCTTGTTGCATTACAAGTGGCAATAATGACAATTTGCTGAAAAATACATGGAGTGCACACTCGACTATAGTCTTGTGGGTAAGACACATCCTCTGTCAGCAATTATGTATTCTTGATGTCATTGCAATAATATGAGCTTACACTCAAGCATTGTTTTCATCCAGCCAGCTCTGTGGAATCTGAATGTTGAAACAATCATGGAGTTTGTTCAGTGTCTCTAATTTTGGTTTGTTCCGATACATCCCTGACCATAATATAACTCAATCATCAACAAAAAAAACTCACCAGATTTGAAGACAATGTAAATTTTGTCAATCCACAACCAAAATATAACTCAGTCACCTAACTAGATCATCAACACAAAAACTAACCAGATATGAAGACAGTGAAATTCTTGCCAATCCACAACCAAAATATAACTCAGTCATCAGCCAAAAAACTCAACAGTTTTGTAGACAGTGCAAATTCTTGTCAATTCCCAATCAAAATATTACTCAGTCATCACCCGAAAAACTTACCAGATTTGAAGCTAGTGCAAATCTTGCCAATCCCCGACCAAAATATAACTCAGTCATCAACCAAAAACTCAACTGATTTGAAGACAGTGCAAATCTTGCCAGTTCCCGACCAAAATATAACTCAATCGTCAACCCAAAAACTCAACAGATTTAAAGACAGTGCAAATCTTGTCAATCCCCAACCAAAATATAACTCAATCATCAACCCAAAAACTCACCAGATTTGAAGACAGTGCAAATCTTGTCAATCCCCTATCAAAATATAACTCAATCATCAACCCAAAAACTCAACAGATTTGAAGACAGTGCAAATCTTGCCAGTCCCCAACCAAAATATAACTCAGTCATCAACCCAAAAACTCACCAGATTTGAAGACAGTGCAAATCCTGCTGATCCACGACCAAAATATAACTCAATCATCAACCAAAAAACTCACCAGACCTGAACACAGTGCAAATCTTGCCAGTTCCCGATCAACATATAACTCAGTCATCAACCCAAAAACTCACCAGATTTGAAGACAGTGCAAATCTTGCCAATTCCCAGCCAAAATATAACTCATGACAGTGCAAAACCTGCCAATCCCAGACCAAAATATAACTCAGTCATCAACCAAAAACTCAACTGATTTGAAGACAGTGCAAATCTTGCCAGTTCCCAACCAAAATATAACTCAATCATCAATACAAAAACTCACCAGATTTGAAGACAGTGTAAATCTTGCCAGTTCTCGACCAAAATACAACTCAGTCATCAACGCAAAAACTCACCAGATTTGAAGACAGTGCAAATATTGCAAGTCCCCAACCAAAATATAACTCAAGACAGTGCAAATCCTGCCAATCCCAGACCAAAATATAACTCAGTCATCAACCAAAAACTCAACTGATTTAAAGACAGTGCAAATCTTGCCAGTCCCAGACCAAAATATAACTCAATCATCAACCAAAAAACTCAACAGACCTGAAGACAGTGCAAATCTTGCCAGTTCTCGACCAAAATACAACTCAGTCAACAACCAAAAACTCACTAGATTAGAAGACAGTGCAAATATTGCCAGTCCCCCACCAAAATATATCTTAGTCGTCAATACAAAAATTCACCAGATTTGAAGACAGTGCAAATCCTGCCAATCCCCAACCAAAATATAACTCAGTCGTCAACCCAAAAACTCAACAGATTTAAAGACAGTGCAAATCTTGCCAGTTCCTGACCAAAATATAACTCAATCATCAACCAAAAACTCAACAGACCTGAAGACAGTGCAAATCTTGCCAGTTCTCGACCAAAATACAACTAAGTCAACAACCAAAAACTCACTAGATTAGAAGACAGTGCAAATATTGCCAGTCCCCAACCAAAATATATCTTAGTCGTCAATACAAAAATTCACCAGATTTGAAGACAGTGCAAATCCTGCCAATCCCCAACCAAAATTATAACTCAATCGTCAACCCAAAAACTCAACAGATTTGAAGACAGTGCAAATCTTGCCAGTCCCAGACCAAAATATAACTCAATCATCAACCAAAAAACTCAACAGACCTGAAGACAGTGCAAATCTTGCCAGTTCTCGACCAAAATACAACTCAGTCAACAACCAAAAACTCACTAGATTAGAAGACAGTGCAAATATTGCCAGTCCCCAACCAAAATATATCTTAGTCATCAATACAAAAATTCACCAGATTTGAAGACAGTGCAAATCCTGCCAATCCCCAACCAAAATATAACTCAGTCGTCAACCCAAAAACTCAACAGATTTAAAGACAGTGCAAATCTTGCCAGTTCCCGACCAAAATAAAACTTAATCATCAACCCAAAAACTCACCAGATTTGAAGACAGCGGAAATCTTGTCAATCCCCTATCAAAATATAACTCAGTCATCAACCCAAAAACTCAACTGATTTGAAGACAGTGCAAATCTAGCCAGTCCCCAACCAAAATATAACTCAATCATCAACCCAAAAACTCACCAGATTTGAAGACAGTGCAAATCCTGCCAATACCCAACCAAAATATAACTCAGTCGTCAACCAAAAAACTCACCAGACATGAAGACAGTGTAAATCTTGCCAGTTCCCAACCAACATATAACTCAGTCATCAACCCAAAAACTCACCAGATTTGAAGACAGTGCAAATCTTGCCAATTCCCAACCAAAATATAACTCAAGACAGTGCAAATCCTGCCAATCCCCGACCAAAATATATCTCAGTCATGAACCAAAAACTCAACTGATTTGAAGACAGTGCAAATCTTGCCAGTTCCCGACCAAAATATAACTCAATCGTCAACCCAAAAACTCAACAGATTTAAAGACAGTGCAAATCTTGTCAATCCCCAACCAAAATATAACTCAATCATCAACCCAAAATCTCACCAGATTTGAAGACAGCGGAAATCTTGTCAATCCCCTATCAAAATATAACTCAGTCATCAACCCAAAAACTCAACAGATTTAAAGACAGTGCAAATCTTGTCAATCCCCAACCAAAATATAACTCAATCATCAACCCAAAAACTCACCAGATTTGAAGACAGTGCAAATCTTGTCAATCCCCTATCAAAATATAACTCAATCATCAACCCAAAAACTCAACAGATTTGAAGACAGTGCAAATCTTGCCAGTCCCCAACCAAAATATAACTCAGTCATCAACCCAAAAACTCACCAGATTTGAAGACAGTGCAAATCCTGCTGATCCACGACCAAAATATAACTCAATCATCAACCAAAAAACTCACCAGACCTGAACACAGTGCAAATCTTGCCAGTTCCCGATCAACATATAACTCAGTCCTCAACCCAAAAACTCACCAGATTTGAAGACAGTGCAAATCTTGCCAATTCCCAGCCAAAATATAACTCATGACAGTGCAAAACCTGCCAATCCCAGACCAAAATATAACTCAGTCATCAACCAAAAACTCAACTGATTTGAAGACAGTGCAAATCTTGCCAGTTCCCAACCAAAATATAACTCAATCATCAATACAAAAACTCACCAGATTTGAAGACAGTGTAAATCTTGCCAGTTCTCGACCAAAATACAACTCAGTCATCAACGCAAAAACTCACCAGATTTGAAGACAGTGCAAATATTGCAAGTCCCCAACCAAAATATAACTCAAGACAGTGCAAATCCTGCCAATCCCAGACCAAAATATAACTCAGTCATCAACCAAAAACTCAACTGATTTAAAGACAGTGCAAATCTTGCCAGTCCCAGACCAAAATATAACTCAATCATCAACCAAAAAACTCAACAGACCTGAAGACAGTGCAAATCTTGCCAGTTCTCGACCAAAATACAACTCAGTCAACAACCAAAAACTCACTAGATTAGAAGACAGTGCAAATATTGCCAGTCCCCCACCAAAATATATCTTAGTCGTCAATACAAAAATTCACCAGATTTGAAGACAGTGCAAATCCTGCCAATCCCCAACCAAAATATAACTCAGTCATCAACCCAAAAACTCAACAGATTTAAAGACAGTGCAAATCTTGCCAGTTCCTGACCAAAATATAACTCAATCATCAACCAAAAACTCAACAGACCTGAAGACAGTGCAAATCTTGCCAGTTCTCGACCAAAATACAACTAAGTCAACAACCAAAAACTCACTAGATTAGAAGACAGTGCAAATATTGCCAGTCCCCAACCAAAATATATCTTAGTCGTCAATACAAAAATTCACCAGATTTGAAGACAGTGCAAATCCTGCCAATCCCCAACCAAAATATAACTCAATCGTCAACCCAAAAACTCAACAGATTTGAAGACAGTGCAAATCTTGCCAGTCCCAGACCAAAATATAACTCAATCATCAACCAAAAAACTCAACAGACCTGAAGACAGTGCAAATCTTGCCAGTTCTCGACCAAAATACAACTCAGTCAACAACCAAAAACTCACTAGATTAGAAGACAGTGCAAATATTGCCAGTCCCCAACCAAAATATATCTTAGTCATCAATACAAAAATTCACCAGATTTGAAGACAGTGCAAATCCTGCCAATCCCCAACCAAAATATAACTCAGTCGTCAACCCAAAAACTCAACAGATTTAAAGACAGTGCAAATCTTGCCAGTTCCCGACCAAAATAAAACTTAATCATCAACCCAAAAACTCACCAGATTTGAAGACAGCGGAAATCTTGTCAATCCCCTATCAAAATATAACTCAGTCATCAACCCAAAAACTCAACTGATTTGAAGACAGTGCAAATCTAGCCAGTCCCCAACCAAAATATAACTCAATCATCAACCCAAAAACTCACCAGATTTGAAGACAGTGCAAATCCTGCCAATCCCCAACCAAAATATAACTCAGTCGTCAACCAAAAAACTCACCAGACATGAAGACAGTGTAAATCTTGCCAGTTCCCAACCAACATATAACTCAGTCATCAACCCAAAAACTCACCAGATTTGAAGACAGTGCAAATCTTGCCAATTCCCAACCAAAATATAACTCAAGACAGTGCAAATCCTGCCAATCCCCGACCAAAATATATCTCAGTCATGAACCAAAAACTCAACTGATTTGAAGACAGTGCAAATCTTGCCAGTTCCCGACCAAAATATAACTCAATCGTCAACCCAAAAACTCAACAGATTTAAAGACAGTGCAAATCTTGTCAATCCCCAACCAAAATATAACTCAATCATCAACCCAAAATCTCACCAGATTTGAAGACAGCAGAAATCTTGTCAATCCCCTATCAAAATATAACTCAGTCATCAACCCAAAAACTCAACAGATTTAAAGACAGTGCAAATCTTGTCAATCCCCAACCAAAATATAACTCAATCATCAACCCAAAAACTCACCAGATTTGAAGACAGTGCAAATCTTGTCAATCCCCTATCAAAATATAACTCAATCATCAACCCAAAAACTCAACAGATTTGAAGACAGTGCAAATCTTGCCAGTCCCCAACCAAAATATAACTCAGTCATCAACCCAAAAACTCACCAGATTTGAAGACAGTGCAAATCCTGCTGATCCACGACCAAAATATAACTCAATCATCAACCAAAAAACTCACCAGACCTGAACACAGTGCAAATCTTGCCAGTTCCCGATCAACATATAACTCAGTCATCAACCCAAAAACTCACCAGATTTGAAGACAGTGCAAATCTTGCCAATTCCCAGCCAAAATATAACTCATGACAGTGCAAAACCTGCCAATCCCAGACCAAAATATAACTCAGTCATCAACCAAAAACTCAACTGATTTGAAGACAGTGCAAATCTTGCCAGTTCCCAACCAAAATATAACTCAATCATCAATACAAAAACTCACCAGATTTGAAGACAGTGTAAATCTTGCCAGTTCTCGACCAAAATACAACTCAGTCATCAACGCAAAAACTCACCAGATTTGAAGACAGTGCAAATATTGCAAGTCCCCAACCAAAATATAACTCAAGACAGTGCAAATCCTGCCAATCCCAGACCAAAATATAACTCAGTCATCAACCAAAAACTCAACTGATTTAAAGACAGTGCAAATCTTGCCAGTCCCAGACCAAAATATAACTCAATCATCAACCAAAAAACTCAACAGACCTGAAGACAGTGCAAATCTTGCCAGTTCTCGACCAAAATACAACTCAGTCAACAACCAAAAACTCACTAGATTAGAAGACAGTGCAAATATTGCCAGTCCCCCACCAAAATATATCTTAGTCGTCAATACAAAAATTCACCAGATTTGAAGACAGTGCAAATCCTGCCAATCCCCAACCAAAATATAACTCAGTCGTCAACCCAAAAACTCAACAGATTTAAAGACAGTGCAAATCTTGCCAGTTCCTGACCAAAATATAACTCAATCATCAACCAAAAACTCAACAGACCTGAAGACAGTGCAAATCTTGCCAGTTCTCGACCAAAATACAACTAAGTCAACAACCAAAAACTCACTAGATTAGAAGACAGTGCAAATATTGCCAGTCCCCAACCAAAATATATCTTAGTCGTCAATACAAAAATTCACCAGATTTGAAGACAGTGCAAATCCTGCCAATCCCCAACCAAAATATAACTCAATCGTCAACCCAAAAACTCAACAGATTTGAAGACAGTGCAAATCTTGCCAGTCCCAGACCAAAATATAACTCAATCATCAACCAAAAAACTCAACAGACCTGAAGACAGTGCAAATCTTGCCAGTTCTCGACCAAAATACAACTCAGTCAACAACCAAAAACTCACTAGATTAGAAGACAGTGCAAATATTGCCAGTCCCCAACCAAAATATATCTTAGTCATCAATACAAAAATTCACCAGATTTGAAGACAGTGCAAATCCTGCCAATCCCCAACCAAAATATAACTCAGTCGTCAACCCAAAAACTCAACAGATTTAAAGACAGTGCAAATCTTGCCAGTTCCCGACCAAAATAAAACTTAATCATCAACCCAAAAACTCACCAGATTTGAAGACAGCGGAAATCTTGTCAATCCCCTATCAAAATATAACTCAGTCATCAACCCAAAAACTCAACTGATTTGAAGACAGTGCAAATCTAGCCAGTCCCCAACCAAAATATAACTCAATCATCAACCCAAAAACTCACCAGATTTGAAGACAGTGCAAATCCTGCCAATACCCAACCAAAATATAACTCAGTCGTCAACCAAAAAACTCACCAGACATGAAGACAGTGTAAATCTTGCCAGTTCCCAACCAACATATAACTCAGTCATCAACCCAAAAACTCACCAGATTTGAAGACAGTGCAAATCTTGCCAATTCCCAACCAAAATATAACTCAAGACAGTGCAAATCCTGCCAATCCCCGACCAAAATATAACTCAGTCATGAACCAAAAACTCAACTGATTTGAAGACAGTGCAAATCTTGCCAGTTCCCGACCAAAATATAACTCAATCGTCAACCCAAAAACTCAACAGATTTAAAGACAGTGCAAATCTTGTCAATCCCCAACCAAAATATAACTCAATCATCAACCCAAAATCTCACCAGATTTGAAGACAGCAGAAATCTTGTCAATCCCCTATCAAAATATAACTCAGTCATCAACCCAAAAACTCAACAGATTTAAAGACAGTGCAAATCTTGTCAATCCCCAACCAAAATATAACTCAATCATCAACCCAAAAACTCACCAGATTTGAAGACAGTGCAAATCTTGTCAATCCCCTATCAAAATATAACTCAATCATCAACCCAAAAACTCAACAGATTTGAAGACAGTGCAAATCTTGCCAGTCCCCAACCAAAATATAACTCAGTCATCAACCCAAAAACTCACCAGATTTGAAGACAGTGCAAATCCTGCTGATCCACGACCAAAATATAACTCAATCATCAACCAAAAAACTCACCAGACCTGAACACAGTGCAAATCTTGCCAGTTCCCGATCAACATATAACTCAGTCATCAACCCAAAAACTCACCAGATTTGAAGACAGTGCAAATCTTGCCAATTCCCAGCCAAAATATAACTCATGACAGTGCAAAACCTGCCAATCCCAGACCAAAATATAACTCAGTCATCAACCAAAAACTCAACTGATTTGAAGACAGTGCAAATCTTGCCAGTTCCCAACCAAAATATAACTCAATCATCAATACAAAAACTCACCAGATTTGAAGACAGTGTAAATCTTGCCAGTTCTCGACCAAAATACAACTCAGTCATCAACGCAAAAACTCACCAGATTTGAAGACAGTGCAAATATTGCAAGTCCCCAACCAAAATATAACTCAAGACAGTGCAAATCCTGCCAATCCCAGACCAAAATATAACTCAGTCATCAACCAAAAACTCAACTGATTTAAAGACAGTGCAAATCTTGCCAGTCCCAGACCAAAATATAACTCAATCATCAACCAAAAAACTCAACAGACCTGAAGACAGTGCAAATCTTGCCAGTTCTCGACCAAAATACAACTAAGTCAACAACCAAAAACTCACTAGATTAGAAGACAGTGCAAATATTGCCAGTCCCCCACCAAAATATATCTTAGTCGTCAATACAAAAATTCACCAGATTTGAAGACAGTGCAAATCCTGCCAATCCCCAACCAAAATATAACTCAGTCGTCAACCCAAAAACTCAACAGATTTAAAGACAGTGCAAATCTTGCCAGTTCCTGACCAAAATATAACTCAATCATCAACCAAAAAACTCAACAGACCTGAAGACAGTGCAAATCTTGCCAGTTCTCGACCAAAATACAACTAAGTCAACAACCAAAAACTCACTAGATTAGAAGACAGTGCAAATATTGCCAGTCCCCAACCAAAATATATCTTAGTCGTCAATACAAAAATTCACCAGATTTGAAGACAGTGCAAATCCTGCCAATCCCCAACCAAAATATAACTCAATCGTCAACCCAAAAACTCAACAGATTTGAAGACAGTGCAAATCTTGCCAGTCCCAGACCAAAATATAACTCAATCATCAACCAAAAAACTCAACAGACCTGAAGACAGTGCAAATCTTGCCAGTTCTCGACCAAAATACAACTCAGTCAACAACCAAAAACTCACTAGATTAGAAGACAGTGCAAATATTGCCAGTCCCCCACCAAAATATATCTTAGTCGTCAATACAAAAATTCACCAGATTTGAAGACAGTGCAAATCCTGCCAATCCCCAACCAAAATATAACTCAGTCGTCAACCCAAAAACTCAACAGATTTAAAGACAGTGCAAATCTTGCCAGTTCCTGACCAAAATATAACTCAATCATCAACCAAAAACTCAACAGACCTGAAGACAGTGCAAATCTTGCCAGTTCTCGACCAAAATACAACTAAGTCAACAACCAAAAACTCACTAGATTAGAAGACAGTGCAAATATTGCCAGTCCCCAACCAAAATATATCTTAGTCGTCAATACAAAAATTCACCAGATTTGAAGACAGTGCAAATCCTGCCAATCCCCAACCAAAATATAACTCAATCGTCAACCCAAAAACTCAACAGATTTGAAGACAGTGCAAATCTTGCCAGTCCCAGACCAAAATATAACTCAATCATCAACCAAAAAACTCAACAGACCTGAAGACAGTGCAAATCTTGCCAGTTCTCGACCAAAATACAACTCAGTCAACAACCAAAAACTCACTAGATTAGAAGACAGTGCAAATATTGCCAGTCCCCAACCAAAATATATCTTAGTCATCAATACAAAAATTCACCAGATTTGAAGACAGTGCAAATCCTGCCAATCCCCAACCAAAATATAACTCAGTCGTCAACCCAAAAACTCAACAGATTTAAAGACAGTGCAAATCTTGCCAGTTCCCGACCAAAATAAAACTTAATCATCAACCCAAAAACTCACCAGATTTGAAGACAGCGGAAATCTTGTCAATCCCCTATCAAAATATAACTCAGTCATCAACCCAAAAACTCAACTGATTTGAAGACAGTGCAAATCTAGCCAGTCCCCAACCAAAATATAACTCAATCATCAACCCAAAAACTCACCAGATTTGAAGACAGTGCAAATCCTGCCAATACCCAACCAAAATATAACTCAGTCGTCAACCAAAAAACTCACCAGACATGAAGACAGTGTAAATCTTGCCAGTTCCCAACCAACATATAACTCAGTCATCAACCCAAAAACTCACCAGATTTGAAGACAGTGCAAATCTTGCCAATTCCCAACCAAAATATAACTCAAGACAGTGCAAATCCTGCCAATCCCCGACCAAAATATAACTCAGTCATGAACCAAAAACTCAACTGATTTGAAGACAGTGCAAATCTTGCCAGTTCCCGACCAAAATATAACTCAATCGTCAACCCAAAAACTCAACAGATTTAAAGACAGTGCAAATCTTGTCAATCCCCAACCAAAATATAACTCAATCATCAACCCAAAATCTCACCAGATTTGAAGACAGTGCAAATTTTGTCAATCCCCTATCAAAATATAACTCAATCATCAACCCAAAAACTCACCATATATGAAGACAGTGCAAATCTTGCCAATTCCCAATCAAAATATAACTCAAGACAGTGCAAATCCTGCCAATCCCCTATCAAAATATAACTCAATCATCAACCCAAAAACTCAACAGATTTGAAGACAGTGCAAATCTTGCCAGTTCCTATTATTTTCCTTCTGAATCCGATTCGTTGAGAGTCTGATTCAAAGGCTTCCGAGGAACAGCAACGCTGCGTTAGTTTGTTAGTAGACAAACGATTGTACTCTACGCGTGATAAATGTGTTTGGATACTTTCGCAACGGATAATCGGACTAAAGGCGAAGCTAGGGAAACGCCGGATCTCTTCTTGCTGTGACTTATTCAGATTGCAGCGAGACAGACCTTAGTATGTAGATTACAAGTAGTTGGTAGCAACTAGTGTGAATTTTGGGATATAAATCAGTTGAATGTTAAAAGTATGAGATAAAGTGAAATCTTGCCGAAATGCAAGATATCTCTTTTATTGAGATGAATACGTTGCAACTGCTGTTGCGTAGTGATGAGATTACTCGCTGATTATTTCCGTACATGTATTGGTCATTGACCATATATATCTGTATGCATGTATATATACTGTGTGAGAATCGCACGCCAACGGTTTTCTTCTCTTGTTCCGTTAGGAAGACTTCATGATATGTTTATCATTAAGGTCAGGAATTGCTCCCGTAGCTCGTGTGATATTTTATGAAATCAGAGTTTGCTCACCGAAGAACAATGGCAATACTATAAAACAGAGATTGCTCACCATCAATGCGCGATGGGAATTGATGCACCGTGGGAATTGATATACCGTGGGAATTAATTACTTTGATTGATATGGGACTCATTGATTCGTACAAATAGGATATCTACCATCTGGTAGCTTTGGTACTTCTGGTCACGAAAGGAATTTAATACTCCCCATGTCTCCTTGTGAAGGGTCATCACGCTCTACATGATGCTTCCGTCATCTTGGAGGAGGTCGCCGGTATTATCACAGAAGTGGAAGATGGGCTTGAGCAGTGGATACACAACTGAGTGTCCCCAATGCTTGGTGAGAATGTCTGCACAGTTATCCTTACCTGGGATGTGCATCATTAAAATGAAGCCTCTTGCTATCATGCTTCCTACGTAGTGAAACGACAGAATGTTGTGACACTTGTGCAACCTTGCATAAGGGAAGGTTGACGTTTGGATCATCTTTTTGTTATCACCCCAAGAGTAGGAGATATCATGTACTCGTGCTCCTAGGTATCGAAATGAGTGGCGTAAATCGACGATCTGTTTGATGCAAGTTCTTCCTGCAACAAATTCAGCTCCAAAGGTGGCTGTTTCCGTAGTGGACTGCTTCTTCGAGAACCACATCATGGAAGTCATGTTCGCGAAATGAAGAATGCCGGTTACAGCCTTACCACTGAGAATATCATGCATGAGGTTGGCATCATAGAAATGTGTCAACACTATTGTCTTTCCAAGCGGTGCAGGAGCGTCATCGGGTAGCTCTTCAGAATGCTCCCCATAGACGGTGTTGGACCAGTCGATGGTGTCGGGTTTAGTCAATATAAAATTGGGTGGTTCCACGCGGAATCTGATTTTAAAATGTCTAAACTTGGAGATATATCCATAGATACGTTTGGCACGTTCGAGATGCCCATCTCGTGGCTGAGCTCTGAAACTGGAGAGTGTCATCAAGGCTGTTTGCACGTCGAAACGGCCGATAGCGATGATCCATTGGAGTGAACCGATCATACTTTGGTATTTCTGTATACCAGTTTCTTCGAGAAAGGCTGAGGAGTCCAATTTGGGATGATCGTTCTCTGCAATGGGTGATTGGAACCTAGTGCTAGGTTTGCATTCGAACATTTGTTCGTAAGACGCTTCCATCTTTTCGATGAACTTTATGGGATTCATGCATAGAACACCATGCGCGTCGCGCTCAAATCCGCAACCTAACTGAAAGTTCATAGGTCCGGATCCCTTCAGTTTGAAGTTATATGGTGACGACTGCAATATCTTCAAGAAGGAATTGGAATCTGCCATGCAGAGACATAGGTCATCGACATATGTGCATATAAGTTCATACACACATTCACCATGCTTGTTCGTTCCAGGCTTGAGGAATATTTCCGGTTCTGCGCGGGATCGTTCAAAGCCGAGTTTGATGAGACAAGCTGCGAGTAGGTCTCCAAAACACTTGCCTGAAGACCTGAGGCCGTATAGGGCTTTGTAAATGATCAACAGGTGGCCTTCCAGTGATCCGAATTCGGGACCTGCCTTGATGCATACTTTCTCGCAGGTAACTGCTTCTAGGTAGGCATTACCTATGTCGGTACCCCATGCTTCCAGGTCGTTCAGTTCAGCTAGGAATAGGCACATACGTAGGCCGCGGAGAGATACGACACCTGCGTAAACACTGTGGATAGGGGCCTCAGTGAGATTACCGTTAGCAACGAGACGAGCCTTGTGTCTACCTTTGTGCTTGACAGCATATATCATGTGTACCTTGATCTGTTGGAATCCGGGGGGAATGGAGCTTGTCTTGTACACGCCTTAATCAATGAATGTATTGTATTCATTGAGTTGTGTCATTTCCAGAGTGGTGGCATCTTCCCATTTTGTGTTTCCGTTGGCTTGATCAAATCGGAGGGCTTCTTCGTGGTTACGTGGTACTTTGAATCCGTATTGGTACTGTGGAGTTGTACGGAAAGAGCGTAGTTTGGCTTGGTGCATGAGTCGATCAAGTTTCTTGGTTCGTCGTGCTAGGTTGGTGATGCGCTTGAGGCGTTTCCAACCCGGGAGGTCAAGCAGGTTGTTGTCTTTCCCATATTTTGCAACGGTGACAGGGTCATCAGCCGCAATGTTGGCTAGAGGTTCATATGTGCATTCCATATTTTCCCATTCAATCCAAAGGTTATACTTGGAACCTTTGTATTGAGGATGCTTGTTATCCAGCGGGCCTTGGTGTCCTAGGATGCGGCAAAATGACCAAAGTTTGCCGTCTTCTTGTGTTGAATCACGATGGATGTAATTCATGACATCATTTTGTATGCAATGATATCATTAAGTTTGTCATCAGAGTGTTTGCACTTGAACTTGATGAAGTCTTTGTTGCGTTCAAGACTGTCTTCAACATCGACAATGGTGAGACGTTTCCGGGTGCCATCGAGATTGGTTACAAGGAAGGAACGTCCTTGTAGATCGGCAATCGGGATCGTAGGAATGGTAATAGGTTTACCATCATCGTCAAATTGTGCGTTACCTTCTTCGTCGGTAACAACTACCTGTGATGGGTCTACGGAAGGAGTAGCGGGGTTTGTGTGTGGAGTTGCGACGTCACTGACATCAAAGTATGCTAATTCCGGTGGATCAAAATCATCTTCAGTAAGGAGAACGCCATCGGATGTCTTGCTGAAGATGTGTGTCGTAGGAGGACCATCAAAACTCTCCCCATAGTTGTTAGGGAGTGGAGAAGGTGACCAGCTTGGGCTGTCATCGACCTTCTTATAAAGAAAGCTCGGTAACGAGGGGTGGGCGGGTGGTTGAAGAATTGGTTGAGTGCCAGATGCGTGGGGCGTAGTACCTGGTGGTTTGTTGGGTACAGATGGGATGGTGTCATTGGCAGTGTCAGAATCAGCGGGTGCAACGCTAGGGGGAATTGAGTTGCCTGGTTTCGTAGACGCGTCAATGGGTTTACTCTGAGTGGTATGCTCCCCATGTTTGAATGCTGGAGCGTCTCCAGTGGCGTATAAACGGGGCAAGGAATCCTTGGCGTTACGCCATTTGATGAAACCATCATCAGTGAATAGGCCTGCGCGTTTGTTACGAGACTCAGGCGTAAGAGCAGAGCAGACACCAGACCGGTCAAGTAACTTGTTGGTAACGGGATCCCAGATTCAGAAGCAGAGTCCATTGCCAACATGTTCGGCGATGCCGACGAAGTGACCTAGACGTTCGGTAGATTTGGTACCAAAAGGGGAGTCGTTGGTTTTGAAATACACAGGTTCAAACCAGAAGAAACTTGTGTATGCGCTGATGTCGCCAAGTGTACCGGTAGCTATGAAGACCGGTTGTTTATCTGACAGCGTAGGATCAGAAACAACATTGACGAGACCCGCGACGTATGCCATGCACAGTAGCCATAGATGTGGTGGTGTGCCTGTACGATCCATGACGCGGTTGACAATGCGCTTGAATGTTTGGTATCGACGTTCGAATTGATTCTGGTGTTGGTGATAAGGTTCACTTTGCCAGAGTCCAATCCATAGCATTTTGAGATAATCGACGACCTTCTTACTAGATTGATAGTTACCATGGTTGCAAAGGAGGCGAATGGGCCTGCCCCATTTTCGAACAAAGTTCTGGAAGCAAGATAGGAAATCGCCGGTGGTACACATTTCTTCAACGTGTATAATATGTGACTTGCGGCCGAAGAAGATCTGAGCAATTTTGGAGCCACCATCAATTGCTGGGACATCCAAATAGACAGCATCAGACATAACATTGTCATTGAAGGGTCGAACGTTCATGGCCGGTTGAGGGGAATGAAAACGTTTGAATATGTTGCCATCAGGGCTAACCGCCAATGAACCATATTGGGTTGAGTTTTCAAACGTGGCCTTGATGCGATCTTTGGAAACCCAACAAAAGAAAGGTTTCAGGGATAGGTAGTCATGTTCGTTGGGGTATCTCTCGCGGGGCGTAGCCGCAATACGTGTAGTATCACTGGCAGTGCAATCTGTCGGAAATGCAGTGACTGTCCCCGAGGCTTCAGGTAAGGTGCAGCATGCGAGGCGTTCTTGATGAATGTAGTCGGTGGAAGTAAGCCAAAATGAGCGATCGTTGGTTCTATGATCATCAATAGGAAGGAATGGAGATCGAGTAGATTGGCTGGAATATGAACTGAGGGACGTGACCGTGGAGGAGCCAGGGGATACAGAGATATCCAATCCTTCAAGACAACGTGGGTTTCCATATTTGTCGTAATCGGCATAAGGGAGTTGCTGTGGCTGAGGAGGATATTTCTGGAGAAATTGTTCATCTTTCGCACTGATCGTGGTATCAAGAACAGATGGGTCCCAATGTTTATCTGATGTCATGATAACATGTGGGAGTGTGTCAAACTCAATAGTCATATACTTTTGCATCGCAAGGTATGGTAAACCGTGTCGTATGCTAAGAGGCAGTGCATATCCATCGGAGGTGGTGATGACCTGTCCACCGCCCGCTTTGATGGATGTGTCGTCGACAGTGGAAAAATATGCTTCCATCTGGCCGGAGGATAATATAGAAGGGTGTCGTCCTGTATAGGCACATTCATTGAAAATGAGGATGACGGGGCCTCTGTTCGATATGGAATATGCTCCGCATGTAGCAATGGGGATATTCTGTACCTGGTGATTGTTAATGCCGGTGACATTGACATATCGTGGTGGGATATCCTTGGAGATGAGACACGCATCATTGCCGATGATGCAACCATTTGCGCCGCAATCGACCATGGCAAAACCAGGGCTAGTAACCGTAGTTTTGTGTATGCGGTATGTGTACGACGTTACTGGACTATCGTTAGGAAAGGTGAGATCTTCGTCAGGATTATACCACTGGTGAAAATTGGCAGAATATGATGATGTTCCTACAGGTATTTGGGTGTCACCGTCCTTTTTGTATTGAATGTCAGGGTTTTCGGAAAGGAATCGAGCGGGATGCGCGGGTGACACGGACGACTTGAGAGGTCGCTGGTCCTTGGATGAAGAGGTCGTTGATTTGTATACACCTAAGGATGCATGGAAAACACCTCTACAATCATTTTCTACAGCAGGATGTAGATCTGCTGCCGAATTGGCATGCTCATCTTTGGTTGAAGTATCGTCTTCTCGGAACGATACCGAATGTCCATGTTGATACGCCTTGCGGGTAATGGGTTTGACACTGTTGGGGTCAGGTTGATCCGTGTTAAGTAAGTCGTGTCGTAACGATGCAACCACAATTTTCTTGCCTTCCGGAGAAAAACTGAGCCAACTCTTCATGTCCTGACGTGACAGGGCCTTCCATATGTTTGTGGGCAGGCGCGTGGTAGGGTCAGGGGTACGTCCAGCCTTAAATACCGCATAGTCTTGATAGTCTCCTTCGAATTTGATAGGGAGAGCATAGTCATCATGGTTTTGGCTTTGTTCAGAGGAAAAATCATGAACGTGTGCACGTACAGTCGACCGAGGAGCAGACATCGCGGACTGGGAATCAAGTCGAGTTGCTTCGAGTAAAAGCGTGATTTTAAGATCGTGGATAGCAGCGGCTTCGGCGACCGCGTCCGTCACGGTGCTATTCGTCCCACCTGGATCCTTGACTTTGGCAAACTGTTCACTTAGCTGAAAGCTGGAATAGCATGCCTGACATAATGCTGATTTTACAGTATGGTACTCAAGGGGCTTGTTGGGAGGACGGAGCTTATTGAGGTGATTTGATTCATCAAACCAATGTGTAATGAATTTCACTTTGGATTCCTTCCAATTGTTGAGATTCAACTTTAGCAACGCTTGTAGCTGAGTCGAATTGTCATATACCTTGGCTTTGGATTTGCTGTGAAGGTTTACGGAATCGAAGTATGCCTTACGTCCATCACGAGTGGTAGAATGACTGTGTACACACGATGCAGAAAGATCGCTTTTGAAGACTTCCAACATTAGTACCCAGAAGAAGGCACATTGTTTGATGAAGAGATCACGGGTATAACCCAGAAGCATAGCTGGAGGCCAAGTTTCATCAAGGAATGTCTCTGTGTCGATGTCGTATGCCTTGAGTTTAGCTTTGAAACCAACGAGCCGAATCTTGAGTCATTCGTGAGGGGCGTAAAGGATTTTTCATCCCGTGCTTTTTGGCACCAAGATTCATACTTTACCTGCTGAGGTGACTTTTTGTTACTTCCCGCCGGAGGAGGTGGGAGGTTCAGAACAGATTCGTTACGCATGCGTTGGGCACGCTCTTCGCGGAATGGCTGGAATTCCTTATATGTATATGATTTTACATCCTTCCAAGTTCTCAAGTCTTCTGCTAGAGCGACATCGTCTTCTTGTAGATCGATAGCGAACTCCGCAAGTGCTTCTATGTTCCTTTGAACGGTTCGAGGGATATGTGTTGGTAGCCCTCCTTCAGTATAGGTAAGCTTGCGTGCAAAGTCCGGTTTGATAAGTGCGTCGAGGAATGCATTCCACTCGCATAATCCGCCTTCGTTGAGGGCTAAACACAGTTTACTATTGGCTTCACTTGTTACGTTGAGTAGGGATACGAGTATCTTCTTCATATCAGTATCAAAACTGGGAAAGTGGTTGGCAGTAGTAACTTCGGCGTCATTCTTCTCTTTGCCCCCAAATACATTGCCGGGCATCGTTGGTATGTTCGGCATCTGTGACGGTTCCGATCCTCCGAGAGAATAGCGCGGTGACTGGGAATGAGAACTGCTTCGTGTACGGTGTGCGACTGGCATATGCCAGCGTAGAGATTGTATTCAATTCCGTTCCTGTTCCTTTTTGTGTGCAAGCCTCTTTAGAGCTTGCAACTGTTAATCTATTATTTTCCTTCTGAATCCGATTCGTTGAGAGTCTGATTCAAAGGCTTCCGAGGAACAGCAACGCTGCGTTAGTGTGTTAGTAGACAAACGATTGTACTCTACGCGTGACAATTGTGTTTGGATACTTTCGGCAACGGATAATCGGACTACAGGCGAAGCTAGGGAAACGCCGGATCTCTTCTTGCTGTGACTTATTCAGATTGCAGCGAGACAGACCTTAGTATGTAGATTACAAGTAGTTGGTAGCAACTAGTGTGAATTTTGGGATATAAATCAGTTGAATGTTAAAAGTATGAGATAAAGTGAAATCTTGCCGAAATGCAAGATATCTCTTTTATTGAGATGAATACGTTGCAACTGCTGATGCGTAGTGATGAGATTACTCGCTGATTATTTCCGTGCATGTATTGGTCGTTGACCATATATATCTGTATGCATGTATATATACTGTGTGAGAATCGCACGCCAACGGTTTTCTTCTCTTGTTCCGTTAGGAAGACTTCATGATGTGTTTATCATTAAGGTCAGGAATTGCTCCCGTAGCTCGTGTGATATTTTATGAAATCAGAGTTTGCTCACTGAAGAACAATGGCAATACTGTAAAACAGGGATTGCTCACCGTTGATGCGCGATGGGAATCGATGCGCCGTGGGAATCGATATGCCATGGGAATCGATTATTTTGATTGATACGGGACTCATTGATTCGTACGAATATAATATCTACCATCTGGTAGCTTTGGTACTTCTGGTCACGAAAGGAATTTAATAGTTCCCGACCAAAATATAACTCAATCGTCAACCCAAAAACTCAACAGATTAAAGACAGTGCAAATCTTGTCAATCCCCAACCAAAATATAACTCAATCATCAACCCAAAAACTCACCAGATTTGAACACAGTGCAAATCTTGTCAATCCCCTATCAAAATATAACTCAATCATCAACCCAAAAACTCAACAGATTTGAAGACAGTGGAAATCTAGCCAGTCCCCAACCAAAATATAACTCAATCATTAACCCAAAAACCAACCAGATTTGAGCATAGTGCAAATCCTGCCAGTCCCAGACCAAAATATAACTCAGTCATCAACCCAAAAACCAACCAGATTTGAACACAGTGCAAATCTTTCCAGTTCCTAACCACAATATAATTCAGTCATCAACCCAAAAACCCACCAGATTTGAGCATAGTGCAAATTCTGCCAGTCCCCGATCAAAATATAATTGAATCGTTAACCCAAAAACCCACCTGATTTGAAGTCAGTGCAACTCCTGCCATTCCCCACCAAAATATAATTCAATCGTCAACACAAAAACCAACCAGATTTGAGCACAGTGCAAATCTTGCAAGTCCCTAACCAAAATATAACTCAATCATCAACCCAAAAACCCACCAGATTTGAACACAGTGCACATCTTTCCAGTCCCTAACCAAAATATAATTCAATCGTCAACCCAAAAACCCACCAGATTTGAACACAGTGCAGATCTTTCCAATCCCTAACCAAAATATAACTCAGTCATCAACCCAAAAAACCCACCAGATTTGAGCACAGTGCAAATCCTGCCAGTCCCTGACCAAAATATAAGTCAGTCATCAACCAAAACAACTCACCAGATTTGAACACAGTGCAAATCTTTCCAGTCCCTAACCAAAATTTAATTCAGTCATCAACCCAAAAACCAGCCAGATTTGAGCACAGTGCAGATCCTGCCAGTCCCCGTCCAAAATATAATTGAATCATCAACCCTAAAACCCACCTGATTTGAAGTCAGTGCAAATCCTGCCGATCCCCGACCAAAATATAACTCAGTCATCAACCCAAAAACCCACCAGATTTGAACACAGTGCAAATCTTTCCAATCATTTATTAAATTCCTTTCGTGACCAGAAGTACCAAAGCCACCAAAGGGTAGATTTCCTATGCGCATGAATCAATGAGTCCCGTATCCATCTAAGTAATCGATTCCCACGGCATATCGATTCCCACGGCGCATCGATTCCCATCGCGCATAAACGGTGAGCAATCCCTGTCTTACGATATTGCCATTGTTCTTCGGTGAGCAAACTCTGATTTCATAAAATATCACACGAGCTACAGGAGCAATTCCTGACCTTAATGATAAACATTTCATGAAGTCTTCCTAACGGAACAAGAGAAGAAAACCGTTGGCATGTGATTCTCACACAATACATATACATGCATGCAAATATATATGGTCAACGACTAATACATGTACGGAAATAATCAGCGAGTAATCTCAGCACTACGCAACAGCAGTTGCAACGTATTCATCTCAATAAAAGAGATATCTTGCATTTCGGCAAGATTTCACTTTATCTCATACTTTTAACATTCAACTGATTTATATCCCAAAATTCACACTAGTTGCTACCAACTACTTGTAATCTACATACTAAGGTATGTCTCGCTGCAATCTGAATAAGTCACAGCAAGAGGAGATCTGGCGTTTCCCTAGTCTCGCCTGTAGTCCGATTATCCGTTGCCGAAAGTATCCAAACACAATTGTCACGCGTAGAGTACAATCGTTTGTCTACTAACACACTAACACAGCATTGCTGTTCGTCAGAAGTCCTTGAATCAGACTCTCAACGAATCGGATTCAGAAGGAAAATAATAGATTAACAGTCGCAAGCTCTAAGAAGGCTTGCACACAAGAAGGAACAGGAACGGAATTGAACATAATCCCTACGCTGGCATATGCACGTCGCACATCGCACAAGAAGCAGTTCCCATTCTCAGTTACCACGCACTTCCTTCCAAGGCTCCGAACCACCACAGATGCCGAACATACCGGTACCGGTAATGGCCGTCAATTCACTCGGAGGCGAAGAGAAGAATGACGCCGAAGTCACCACTATCGAACGCTTTCCCAGCTTCGATGCTGATATGAGAAAGATACTCATATCATTACTCAACGTAACAAGTGAGATTACTAGCAAGTTGTGCTTAGCTCTCAAAGAAGGCGGATTATGCGAGTGGAAGTCGTTCCTCGATGCACTTATCGAACCGGATTTTGCACGCGAACTTACCTATATGGAGCAAGGATTGGCAACACATATCCCTCGATCCATCCAAAGGAGCATAGAAGCACTTGCGGACTTCGCTATCGACCTACAAGAAGAAGGTGTCGACCTAGGAGAAGACGAGAAGGACTGGAAAGATGTAAAGTCATATACATACAGGGAATTCCAGGCATTCCGCGCAGAGCGTGCCCAACGCTTACGTAACGAATCTGTTCTGAACCCACCACCTCCTCCGGCGGGAAGTAACAAAAAGTCACCTCAGCAGGTAAAGTACGAATCATGGTGCCGAAAAGCACGAGATGAAAAGTCCTTTACACCCCTCACGAATGACTCGAGATTCGAACACTGGCTCGTAGGTTTCAAAGCTAAACTCGAGGCATACGACATCGATACAGAGACATTCCTCGATGAAACTTGGCCTCCAGCCACGCTTGTGGGTTACACCCGTGATCTCTACGTCAAACAATGTGCCTTCTTCTGGGTACTAATGTTGGAAGTCTTCAAGAGTGACCTTTCTGCATCATGTGTACACAGTCATTCTACCACTCGTGATGGACGCAAGGCCTACTTCGACTTCGTACACCTTCATAGCCAATCAAAAGCAAAGGTATACGACAACTCGACCCAGCTACAAGCGTTGCTCAAGTTGAACCTCAACAATTGGAAGGAATCCAAAGTGAAATTCATCACACATTGGTTTGATGAATTGAATCACCTCAACAAGCTCCGTCCTCCCAACAAGCCCCTCGAGTATCACACTGTAAAATCAGCATTGTGTCAGGCATGTTATTCCAGCTTTCAGCTAAGCGAACAGTTTGCCAAAGTCAAGGATCCAGGTGGGACGAATAGCACCATAACAGATGCAGTTGCCGAAGCTGCTGCTATCCACGATCTTAAAATCACGCTTTTACTCGAAGCAACTTGACTTGATTCCCAGTCTGCGATGTCTGCTCCTCAGTCGACCGTACGTGCACATGTTCATGATTTCTCTTCTGACTCGATCCAAAACCATGAGGACTATGCTCTCCCCATTGAATTTGAAGGAGACTATCAAGATTATGCTGTGTTCAAGGCTGGACGTACCCCTGACCCCACCACAAGGTTGCCTACAAACATATGGAAGGCCTTGTCACGTCAGGACATGAAGAGTTGGCTCAGTTTTTCTCCGGAAGGAAAGAAAATCGTGGTTGCCTCATTGCGACACGACTTACTTAACACTAACCAACCTGACCCCAACAGTGTCAAACCCATTACCCGAAAGGCATACCAACATGAACACTCGGTATCTTTTCAAGAAGACGATACTTCGACCAAGGATGAGCATGCCAATTCCGCAACAGACCTACATCCTGCCGTAGAGAATGACCGTAGAGGCGTTTTCCATGCATCTCTAGGTGTATACAAATCCACGACCTCCTCGTCTAAGGACCAGCGACCTCTCAAGTCTTCCGTGTCACCCGCGCATCCAGCTCGATTCCTTTCAAACAACCCTGACATTCAGTACAAAAAGGACGGTGACACCCAAATACCTGTCGGAACACCATCGTATTCCGCCAATTTTCACCAGTGGTATACTCCCGAGGATGATCTCACCTTTCCTAATGATGGTTCCGTACCGTCATACACATACCGTATACACAAAACTATGGTTACTAGCCCTGGTTTTGCCATGGTCGATCGCGGCGCAAATGGCTGCATCATCGGTAATGATGCATGTCTCATCTCCAAGGATATTCCACCACGATATGTTAACGTCACCGGCATTAACAATCATCAGGTACAAAACATTCCCATTGCTACATGCGGAGCATATTCCATGTCGAACAGAGGCCCCGTCATTCTTATTTTCAATGAATGTGCCTATAAAGGACGACATCCTTCTATATTGTCATCCGGCCAGATGGAAGCATATTTTTCCACTGTAGACGACACGTCCATCAAAGCAGGCGGAGGACAGGTCATCACCACCTCCGATGGCTATGCACTGCCTCTTAGCATACGACACGGCTTACCATACCTTGCGATGCGAAAGTATACGACTGTCGAATTTGACACGCTACCACATGTTATCATGACGTCCGATAAACATTGGGACCCATCAGTTCTCGATACCACAATCAGTGCAAAGGATGAACAATTTCTCCAGAAATATCCTCCCCAACCACAGCAACTCCCTTATGCCGATTACGACGAATATGGGAACCCACGCTGCCTTGAAGGATTGGATATATCTGTTTCTCCCGGGTCCTCCACGGTCACATCCCTCAGCTCGTATTCCAGCCATTCCACCCGATCTCCATTCCTTCCTATTGATGATCATAGAACCAACGATCGCTCATTTTGGCTTACTTCCACCGGCTACATTCACCAAGAACGTCTCGCATGCTGCGCGCCAACCGCAGTCTCTGGAACAGTCACTGCGTTTCCGACAGATTGTACAGCCAGTGACACTACACGCATTGCAGCTACGCCCCGTGAAAGATACCCAAATGAACATGACTACTTATCCCTGAAACCTTTCTTTTGTTGGGTTTCCACCGATCGCATCAAAGCTACTTTTGAAAACTCAACCCAATACGGTTCGTTAGCGGTTAGCCCTGATGGAAACATTTTCAAACGGTTTCATTCCCCTCAACCGGCCATGAACGTTTGCCCCTTCAATGACGATGTTATGTCCGATGCAGTCTATTCAGATGTCCCAGCAATTGATGGTGGATCCAAGATTGCTCAGATCTTCTTTGGCCGCAAATCGCATATTATTCACGTTGAAGAAATGCGTACCACCGGCGATTTTCTACCCTGCTTTCAGAACTTTGTTCGAAAATGGGGCAGGCCCATCCGCCTCCTTTGCGACCACGGTAACTATCAATCAAGTAAGAAAGTCATGAATTACCTCAAAATGTTATGGATTGGACTCTGGCAAAGTGAACCGTACCATCAACACCAGAATCAATTCGAACGACGATACCAAACGTTCAAACGCATTGTCAATCGCGTCATGGATCGTACTGGCACACCACCACACATGTGGTTACTGTGCATGACATACGTCGCGGGTCTCCTCAATGTTGTCTCTGACCCTATGCTGTCCGATAAACAACCGATCTTCATTGCCACGGGTACAATTGGCGACATCAGCGCATACACCAGTTTCTTCTGGTTTGAACCTGTGTATTTCAAGACCAATGACTCTCCTTTCGGTACCAAATCTACCGAACGCCTAGGTCATTTCGTCGGCATCGCCGAACATGTTGGCAATGGACTCTGCTTTCGAATCTGGGATCCAGTTACCAACAAGTTACTTGACCGGTCCGGTGTTCGATCTGCTCTTACACCTGAGTCACGTAACAAACGCGCGGGCTTATTTACTGATGATGGTTTCATCAAATGGCGCAATGCAAAGGATTCCTTGCCCCGTTTATACGCCACTGGAGACGCTCCAGCATTCAAACATGGGGAGCATACCACTCAGAATAACCTCATTGACGAGTCTACAAAACAGGGCAACTCAGTTTCCCCTAACGGTTCACCTGCTGATTGTGACACCGCCGATGACACCGTTCCATTTGCACCAACAGATACCACGCCCCAAGCATCTGGCACTCAACCAATTCTTCAACCACCCGCCCACCCCTCGTTACCGAGCTTTCTTTATAAGAAGGTCGATGACAGCCCAAGCTGGTCACCTTCTCCACTCCCTAACAACTATGGGGAGAGTTTTGATGGTCCTCCTACGACACACATCTTCAGCAAGACATCCGATGGCGTTCTCCTTACTGAAGATGATTTTGATCCACCGGAATAAGCATACTTTGATGTCAGTGACGTCGCAACTCCACACACAAACCCCGCTACTCCTTCCGTAGACCCATCACAGGTAGTTGTTACCGACGAAGAAGGTAACGCACAATTTGACGATGATGGTAAACCTATTACCATTCCTACGATCCCGATTGCCGATCTACAAGGACGTTCCTTCCTTGTAACCAATCTCGATGGCACCCGGAAACGTCTCACCATTGTCGATGTTGAAGACAGTCTTGAACGCAATAAAGACTTCATCAAGTTCAAGTGCAAACACTCCGATGACGAACTTGATGATATCATTGCATACAATGACGTCATGAATTACATCCATTGTGATTCAACACAAGAAGACGGCAAACTTTGGTCATTCCGCCGCATCCTAGGACACCAAGGTCCACTGGATAACAAGCATCCTCAATACAAAGGTTCCAAGTATAACCTCTGGATTGAATGGGAGAATATGGAACGCACATATGAACCTCTGGCCAACATTGCAGCCGACGACCCGGTCACCGTTGCAAAATATGGGAAAGACAACAACTTGCTTGATCTCCCGGGTTGGAAACGTCTCAGGAGAATCACCAACCTAGCCCAACGAACCAAGAAACTTGATCGACTCGTGCACCAAGCCAAACTACGTTCCTTCCGTACCACTCCGCAGTATCAATATGGATTCAAAGTTCCTCGTAGCCACGAAGAAGCCCTCCGATTTGATCAAGCCAACGGAAACACCAAATGGGAAGATGCCACCACTCTGGAAATGGCACAACTCAATGAATACAATACATTCATTGATAAAGGCGTATACAAGACAAGCTCCATTCCCCCGGGATTCCAACAGATCAAGGTACACATGATATACGCTGTCAAACACGACGGAAGACACAAGGCTCGCCTCGTTGCTAACGGTAATCTCACTGAGGCCCCTATCCACAGTGTTTACGCAGGCGTCGTATCTCTTCGCGGTCTACGTATGTGCCTATTCCTAGCTGAACTCAACGATCTAGAAGCATGGGGCACCGACATAGGTAACGCCTACTTAGAAGCAGTCACCTGCGAGAAAGTATGCATCAAGGCAGGTCCCGAATTCGGATCGTTGGAGGGTCACCTGTTGGTCATTTACAAAGCCCTATATGGTCTCAGGTCTTCAGGCAAGTGCTTTGGAGACTTACTCGCAGCTTGTCTCATCGAACTTGGCTTTGAAAGATCCCGCGCAGAACCGGAAATATTCCTCAAACCCGGAACGAACAAGCATGGTGAACGTGTATATGAGCTTATATGCACATATGTCGATGACCTATGTCTCTGCATGGCAGATCCCAATTCCTTCTTGAAGATATTGCAGTCGTCACCATATAACTTCAAATTGAAGGGATCCGGACCTATGAACTTTCATTTAGGATGTGGATTTGAGCGCGACGAACATGGTGTTCTGTGCATGAATCCCATAAAGTTCATCGAAAAGATGGAAGCATCTTACGAACAAATGTTCGGATGCAAACCTAACACTAGGTTCCGATCACCCATCGCGGAGAACGATCATCCTGAATTGGACTCCTCAGCCTTTCTTGAAGAAACCGGTATACAGAAATACCAAAGTATGATCGGTTCACTGCAATGGATCATCGCTATTGGCCGTTTCGATGTACAAACAGCCGTGATGACGCTCTCAAGTTTCAGAGCTCAGCCACGAGATGGGCATCTCGAACGTGCTAAACGTATCTATGGATATATCTCCAAGTTTAGACATTTTAAAATCAGATTCCGCGTGGAACCGCCCGATTTTATATTGACTAAACCCGACACCATCGACTGGTCTAATACCGTCTATGGGGAGCATTCTGAGGAGCTACCCGACGACGCTCCTGCACCGCTTGGAAAGACAGTAGTGTTATCACACTTCTATGATGCCAACCTCATGCATGATATTCTCAGTGGCAAAGCCGTTACCGGCATTCTTCATTTCGCGAACAAGACTCCCATGATGTGGTTCTCGAAGAAACAGTCTACTACGGAAACAGCCACCTTTGGAGCTGAATTTGTTGCAGGAAGAACTTGCATCGAACAGATTGTCGATCTACGCCACTCATTCCGATATCTCGGAACACGAGTACATGATATCTCATACTCTTGGGGTGACAACGAAAAGATGATCCAGACGTCGACCTTTCCTTACGCAAGGTTGCATAAGCGTCATAACATTCTATCGTTTCACTACGTACGGAGCATGATAGCAAGAGGTTTCATTTTAATGATGCACATCCCAGGTAAGGATAACTGTGCAGACATTCTCACCAAGCATTGGAGTCACTCAGTTGTGTATCCACTGCTCAGGCCCATCTTCCACTTCTGTGGTAATACTGGTGACCTTCTCCAGGATGATGGAAGCATCATGTAGAGCGTGATGACCCTTCACAAGGAGACATGGGGAGTATTAAATTCCTTTCGTGACCAGAAGTACCAAAGCCACCAGATGGTAGATATCCTATTTGTACAAATCAATGAGTCCCATATCAATCAAAGTAATCGATTCCCACGGCATATTGATTCCCACGGCGCATCGATTCCCATCACGCATCAACGGTGAGCAATCTCTGTTTTACGATATTGCCATTGTTCTTCGGTGAGCAAACTCTGATTTCATAAAATATCACACGAGCTACGGGAGCAATTCCTGATCATAATGATAAACATTTCATGGAGTCTTCCTAACGGAACAAGAGAAGAAAACCGTTGGCATGTGATTCTCACACAATACATATACATGCATGCAAATATATATGGTCAACGACTAATATATGTACGGAAATAATCAGCGAGTAATCTCAGCACTACGCAACAGCAGTTGCAACGTATTCATCTCAATAAAAGAGATATCTTGCATTTCGGCAAGATTTCACTTTATCTCATACTTTTAACATTCAACTGATTTATATCCCAAAATTCACACTAGTTGCTACCAACTACTTGTAATCTACATACTAAGGTCTGTCTCGCTGCAATCTGAACAAGTCACAGCAAGAGGAGATCTGGCGTTTCCCTAGTCTCGCCTGTAGTCCGATTATCCGTTGCCGAAAGTATCCAAACACAATTGTCACGCGTAGAGTACAATCGTTTGTCTACTAACACACTAACACAGCGTTGCTGTTCGTCAGAAGTCCTTGAATCAGACTCTCAATGAATCGGATTCAGAAGGAAAATAATATCATTAACCAAAATATAATTCAATCATCAACCCAAAAACTCAACAGATTTGAACACAGTGCAAATATTGCTAGTCCCAGACCAAAATATAACTCAGTCATCAATCCAACAACTCAACAGATTTGAACACAGTGCATATCTTTCCAGTCATTAACCAAAATATAACTCAGTCATCAATCCAAAAACCCACCAGATTTGACCACAGTGCAAATCTTTCCAGTCCCTAACCACAATATAATTCAGTCATCAACCCAAAAAACCCACCAGATTTGAACACTGTGCAAATCCTGACACTCCCCAACCAAATATAACTCAGTCATCAACCAAAAAAACCAACCAGATTTGAACACAGTGCAAATCTTTCCAGCCCCTAACCAAAATATAATTCAGTCATCAACCCAAAAACCCACCAGATTTGAACTCAGTGCAAATCCTGCCAGTCCCTAAACAAAATATAATTGAATCGTCAACCCAAAAACCCACCAGATTTGAACACTGTGCAAATCCTGCCAGTCCCCGACAAAAATATAACTCAGTCATCAAACAAAAACAAAAAACACCAGATTTGAACACAGTGCAAATCTTTCCAGTCCCTTACCAAAATATAATTGAATCGTCAACCCAAAAACCAACCTGATTGGAAGACAGTGCAAATCCTGCCGATTCCCTACCAAAATTATAACTCAGTCATCAACCAGAAAAACCCACCAGATTTGAATACAGTGCAAACCTTTCCAGTCCCTTATTAAATTCCTTTCGTGACCAGAAGTACCAAAGCTACCAGATGGTAGATACCCTATTCGTACGAATCAATGAGTCCCGTATCAATCAAAATAATTGATTCCCACGGCATATCGATTCCCACGGCGCATCGATTCCCATCGCGCATAAACGGTGAGCAATCCCTGTTTTACAGTATTGCCATCGTTCTTCAGTGAGCAAACTTTGACTTCATAAAATATCACACGAGCTACGGGAGCAATTCCTGACCTTAATGATAAACAATTCATGGAGTCTTCCGAACGGAACAAGAGAAGAAAACCGTTGGCGTGTGATTCTCACACAGTATATATACATGCATACAGATATATATGGTCAACGACCAATACATGTACGGAAATAATCAGCGAGTAATCTCATCACTACGCAACAGCAGTTGCAACGTATTCATCTCAATAAAAGAGATATCTTGCATTTCGGCAAGATTTCACTTTATCTCATACTTTTAACATTCAACTGATTTATATCCCAAAATTCACACTAGTTGCTACCAACTACTTGTAATCTACATACTACGGTCTGTCTTGCTGCAATCTGAACAAGTCACAGCAAGAAGAGATCTGGCGTTTCCCTAGTCTCGCCTGTAGTCCGATTATCCGTTGCCGAAAGTATCCAAACACAATTGTCACGCGTAGAGTACAATCGTTTGTCTACTAACACACTAACGCAGCGTTGCTGTTCTTTAGAAGCCTTTGAATCAGACTCTCAACGAATCGGATTCAGAAGGAAAATAATAGATTAACAGTCGCAAGCTCTAAAGAGGCTTGCACACAAAAAGGAACAGGAACGGAATTGAATACAATCCCTACGCTCACATATGCCAATCGCACATCGTACACAAAGCAGTTCTCATTCTCAGTCACCGCGCAATTCTCTCGAAGGATCGGAACCGTCACAAATGCCAAACATACCGACGATACCCGGCAATGTATTTGGGGGCGAGGAGAAGAATGATGCCGAAGTTACTACTGCCAACCACTTTCCCAGTTTTGATACTGATATGAAGAAGATACTCGTATCCCTACTCAACGTAACAAGTGAGGCTAATAGTAAGTTATGTTTAGCTCTCAAGGAAGGCGGATTATGCAAGTGGAATGCATTCCTCGACGCACTTATCAAACCGGACTTTGCACGCGAGCTTACCTATACTGAGGGAGGACTACCAACGCATATCCCTTGATCCATTCAAAGGATCATAGAAGCACTTGCGGAGTTCGCTATCGATCTACAAGAAGACGATATTGATCTACAAGAAGAAGAGAAAAATTGGAAAGATGTAAAATCATATACATAGAAGGAATTCCAGTCATTCCGCGAAGAGCGTGCCCAACGCATGCGTAACGAATCTGTTCTGAACCCCCCACCTCCTCCGGCGGGAAGTAACAAAAAGTCACCTCAGCAGGTAAAGTATGAATCTTGGTGCCAAAAAGCACGGGATGAAAAGTCTTTTACGCCCCTCACGAATGACTCAAGATTCGAACACTGGCTCGTAGGTTTCAAAGCTAAACTCAAGGCATACGACATCGACACAGAAACATTCCTTGATGAAACTTGGCCTCCAGCTACGCTTCTGGGTTATACCCGTGATCTCTTCGTCAAACAATGTGCCTTCTTCTGGGTACTAATGTTGGAAGTCTTCAAAAGCGATCTTTCTGCATCGTGTGTACACAGCCATTCTACCACCCGTGATGGACGTAAGGCATACTTCGATTTCGTAAACCTTCACAGCAAATCCAAAGCCAAGGTATATGACAATTCGACTCAGCTACAAGCGTTGCTAAAGTTGAATCTCTTTCCGAAAACCCTGACATTCAATACAAAAAGGACGGTGACACCCAAATACCTGTAGGAACATCATCATATTCCGCCAATTTTCACCAGTGGTATAATCCTGACGAAGATCTCACCTTTCCTAACGATAGTCCAGTAACGTCGTACACATACCGCATACACAAAACTACGGTTACTAGCCCTGGTTTTGCCATGGTCGATTGCGGCGCGAATGGTTGCATCATCGGCAATGATGCGTGTCTCATCTCCAAGGATATCCCACCACGATATGTCAATGTCACCGGCATTAACAATCACCAGGTACAGAATATCCCCATTGCTACATGCGGAGCATATTCCATATCGAACAGAGGCCCCGTCATCCTCATTTTCAATGAATGTGCCTATACAGGACGACACCCTTCTATATTATCCTCCGGCCAGATGGAAGCATATTTTTCCACTGTCGACGACACATCCATCAAAGCGGGCGGTGGACAGGTCATCACCACCTCCGATGGATATGCACTGCCTCTTAGCATACGACACGGTTTACCATACCTTGCGATGCGAAAGTACACGACTATTGAGTTTGACACGCTCCCACATGTTATCATGACATCCGATAAGCATTGGGACCCATCTGTTCTCGATACCACGATCAGTGCGAAAGATGAACAATTTCTCCAGAAATATCCTCCTCAGCCACAGCAACTCCCTTATGCCGATTACGACGAATATGGAAACCCACGTTGTCTTGAAGGATTGGATATCTCTGTATCCCCTGGCTCCTCCACGGTCACGTCCCTCAGTTCATATTCCAGCCAATCTACTCGATCTCCATTCCTTCCTATTGATGATCATAGAACCAACGATCGCTCATTTTGGCTTACTTCCACCCACTACTTTCACCAAGAACACCTCGCATGCTGCACTCTACCTGAAGCCTCTGGGACAGTCACTGCGTTTCCAACGGATTGTACTGCCAGTGATACTACACGTATTGCAGCTACGCCCCGTGAGAGATACCCCAACGAACATGACTACCTATCCCTGAAACCTTTCTTTTGTTGGGTTTCCACCGATCGCATCAAAGCCACGTTTGAAAACTCAACCCAATATGGTTCATTGGCGGTTAGCCCTGATGGAAACATTTTCAAACGTTTCCATTCCCCTCAACCGGCCATGAACGTTCGACCCTTCAATGACAATGTTATGTCTGATGCTGTCTATTCGGATGTCCCAGCGATTGATGGTGGCTCTAAGATTGCTCAGATCTTCTTCGGCCGCAAGTCACATATTATACACGTTGAAGAAATGCGTACCACCGGCGATTTTCTATCTTGCTTCCAGAACTTTGTTCGAAAATGGGGCAGGCCCATTCGCCTCCTTTGCAACCACGGTAACTATCAATCTAGTAAGAAGGTTGTCGATTATCTCAAAATGCTATGGATTAGACTCTGGCAAAGTGAACCTTATCACCAACACCAGAATCAATTCGAACGTCGATACCAAACATTCAAGCGCATTCTCAATCGTGTCATGGATTGTACAGGCACACCACCACATCTATGGCTACTGTGCATGACATACGTCGCTGGTCTCCTCAATATTATTGCTGATCCTACGCTGTCAGATAAACAACCGGTCTTCATAGCTACCGGTACACTTGGCGACATCAGCGCATACACTAGTTTCTTCTGGTTTGAACCTGTATATTTCAAGACCAACGACTCCCCTTTCGGTACCCAGTCTACCGAACGTTTAGGTCACTTCGTCGGCATCGCCGAACATGTTGGCAATGGACTCTGCTTCTGAATCTGGGATCCCGTTACCAACAAGTTACTTGACCGGTCTGGTGTCTGCTCTGCTCTTACGCCTGAGTCCCGCAACAAACACGCGGGCCTATTCACTGATGATGGTTTCATCAAATGGCGTAACGCAAAGGATTCCTTGCCCCGTTTATACGCCACTGGAGACGCTCCAGCATTCAAACATGGGGAGCATACCACTCAGAGTAAACCCATTGACGCATCTACAAAACCGGGCAACTCATTTCCCCTAGCATTTCACCCGCTGATTCTGACACTGCCAATGACACCATCCCATCTGTACCCAACGAACCACCAGGTACTATGCTTCCCGCATCTGGCACTCAACCTATTCTTCAACCACCCGCCCACCCCTCGTTACCGAGCTTTCTTTATAAGAAGGTCGATGACAGCCCCAGCTGGTCACCTTCTCCACTCCCTAACAACTATGGGGAGAGTTTTGATGGTCCTCCTACGACACACATCTTCAGCAAGACATCCGATGGCGTTCTCCTTACTGAAGATGATTTTGATCCACCGGAATTAGCATACTTTGATGTTAGTGACGTCACAACTCCACACACCAACCCCGCTACTCCTTCAGTAGACCCATCACAGGTAGTTGTTACCAATGAAGAAGGTAACGCACAATTTGACGATGATGGTAAACCCATTACCATTCCTACAGTCCCGATTGCCGATCTACAAGGACGATCCTTTCTTGTAACCAACCCCGATGGCACCCGGAAGCGTCTTACCATCGTCGATGTAGAAGACAGTCTTGAACACAACAAAGACTTCATCAAGTTCAAGTGCAAACACTCTGACGACAAACTTAATGATATCATTGCATACAATGATGTCATGAATTACATCCATCGTGATTTAACACAAGAAGACGGCAAACTTTGGTCATTTTGCCGCATCCTAGGACACCAAGGCCCGCTGGATAACAAGCACCCCCAGTACAAAGGCTCCAAGTATAACCTTTGGATTGAATGGGAAAATATGGAACGCACATATGAACCTCTGGCCAACATTGCGGCTGATGACCCTGTCACCGTTGCAAAATATGGGAAAGACAACAACCTGCTTGACCTCCCGGGTTGGAAACGCCTCAAGCGCATCACCAACCTAGCACAACGAACCAAGAAACTTGACCGACTCGTGCACCAAGCCAAACTTCGTTCTTTCCGTACAACTCCACAGTACCAATACGGATTCAAAGTACCTCGTAACCACGAAGAAGCCCTCCGATTTGACCAAGCCAACGGAAACACAAAATGGGAAGATGCCACCACTCTGGAAATGGCACAACTCAATGAATACAATACATTCATTGATAAAGGCGTGTACAAGACAAGCTCCATTCCCCCCGGGTTCCAACAGATCAAGGTACACATGATATATGCTGTCAAGCACGACGGTAGACACAAGGCTCGTCTCGTTGCTAACGGTAATCTCACTGAGGCCCCTATCCACAGTGTTTACGCAGGTGTCGTATCTCTCCGCGGCCTACGTATGTGCCTATTCCTAGCTGAACTGAACAACCTAGAAGCATGGGGTACCGACATAGGTAATGCCTACCTAGAAGCAGTTACCTGCGAGAAAGTATGCATCAAGGCAGGTCCCGAATTCGGATCACTGGAAGGCCACCTGTTGATCATTTACAAAGCCCTATACGGCCTCAGGTCTTCAGGCAAGTGTTTTGGAGACCTACTCGCAGCTTGTCTCATCGAACTCGGCTTTGAACGATCCCGCGCAGAACCGGAAATATTCCTCAAGCCTGGAACAAACAAGCATGGTGAACGTGTATATGAACTTATATGCACATATGTCGATGACCTATGTCTCTGCATGGCAGATCCCAATTCCTTCTTGAAGATATTACAGTCGTCACCATATAACTTCAAACTGAAGGGATCCGGACCTATGAACTTTCACCTAGGTTGCGGATTTGAGCGCGACGCGCATGGTGTTCTATGCATGAATCCCATAAAGTTCATCGAAAAGATGGAAGCGTCTTATGAACAAATGTTCGGATGCAAACCTAGCACTAGGTTCCATTCACCCATTGCAGAGAACGATCATCCCGAATTGGTTTCCTCAGCCTTTCTCGAAGAAACTGGTATACAGAAATACCAAAGTATGATCGGTTCACTACAATGGATCATCGCTATTGGCCGTTTCGATGTACAAACAGCCGTGATGACACTCTCAAGTTTCAGAGCTCAGCCACGAGATGGGCATCTCGAACGTGCCAAACGTATCTATGGATATATCTCCAAGTTTAGACATTTTAAAATCAGATTCCGCGTGGAACCACCCAATTTTATATTGACTAAACCCGACACCATCGACTGGTCCAACACCGTCTATGGGGAGCATTCTGAAGAGCTACCCGATGACGCTCCTGCACCGCTTGGGAAGACAGTAGTGTTGACACATTTCTATGATGCCAACCTCATGCATGATATTCTTAGTGGTAAGGCTGTAACTGGCATTCTTCATTTCGCGAACAAGACTCCCATGATGTGGTTCTCGAAGAAACAGTCTACTACGGAAACAGCCACCTTTGGAGCTGAATTTGTTGCAGGAAGAACTTGCATCAAACAGATCGTCGATCTACGCCACTCATTCCGATACCTCAGAACACGAGTCCATGATATCTCCTACTCTTGGGGTGATAACAAAAAGATGATTCAAACGTCGACCTTTCCTTACGCAAGGTTGCATAAGCGTCATAACATTCTGTCGTTTCACTACGTACGGAGCATGATAGCAAGAGGTTTCATTTTAATGATGCACATCCCAGGTAAGGATAACTGTGCAGACATTCTCACCAAGCATTGGGGACACTCAGTTGTGTATCCACTGCTCAAGCCCATCTTCCACTTTTGTGGGAATACCGGCGATCTTCTCCAAGATGATGGAAGCATCATGTAGAGCGTGATGACCCTTCACAAGGAGACATGGGGAGTATTAAATTCCTTTTGTGACCATAAGTACCAAAGCTACCAGATGGTAGATACCCTATTCGTACGAATCCATGAGTCCCGTATCAATCAAAATAATTGATTCCCACGGCATATCGATTCCCACGGTGCATCAATTCCCATCGCCCATCAACAGTGAGCAATCCCTGTTTTACAGTATTGCCATTGTTCTTCGGTGAGCAAACTTTGACTTCGTAAAATATCACACGAGCTACGGGAGCAATTCCTGACCTTAATGATAAACATATCATGAAGTCTTCCTAACGGAACAAGAGAAGAAAACCGTTGGCGTGTGATTCTCACACAGTATATATACATGCATACAGATATATATGGTCAACGACCAATACATGTACGGAAATAATCAGCGAGTAATCTCATCACTACGCAACAGCAGTTGCAACGTATTTCATCTCAATAAAAGAGATATCTTGCATTTCGGCAAGATTTCACTTTATCTCATACTTTTAACATTCAACTGATTTATATCCCAAAATTCACACTAGTTGCTACCAACTACTTGTAATCTACATACTAAGGTCTGTCTCGCTGCAATCTGAACAAGTCACAGCAAGAAGAGATCTGGCGTTTCCCTATCTTCGCCTGTAGTCCGATTATCCGTTGCCGAAAGTATCCAACACAATTGTCACGCGTAGAGTACAATCGTTTGTCTACTAACACACTAACGCAGCGTTGCTGTTCTTCAGAAGCCTTTGAATCAGACCTTCAACGGACCGGATTCAGAAGGAAAATAATATCCCTAACCAAAATATAATTCAGTCATCAACCCAAAAACCCACCAGATTTGAGCACAGTGCAAATCTTGCCAGTCCCCGGCCAAAATATAATTGAATCGTCAACCCTAAAACCCACCTGTTTTGAAGTCAGTGCAAATCCTGCCGATCCCCCACTAAAATATAACTCAGTCATCAATCCAAAAACCCACCAGATTTGAACACAGTGCAAATCTTTCCAGTCCCTAACCAAAATAGAATTCAATCGTCAACCCAAAAACCCACCTGATTTGAAGACAGTGCAAATCCTGCCGATTCCCGACCAAAATATAACTCAGTCATCAACTCAAAAATTCATCAGATTTGAACACAGTGCAAATCTTTCCAGTCCCTAACCAAAATAGAATTCAATCGTCAACCCAAAAACCCACCTAATTTGAAGACAGTGCAAATCCTGCCGATCCCTGACCAAAATATAACTCAGTCATCAACCCAAAAACCCACCAGATTTGAACACAGTGCAAATCTTTCCAGTCCCTAACCAAAATATAACTCATTCATCAACCCAAAAACCCATCAGATTTAAAGACCGAACCTACAAATCCTGCCCATCCCCAACCTAAAACAAACTGTGATTATCTATTCATATTATGTATCCAGTTCAGAGAGGGATAGTTCTGGTAGCAGTTCTGATTGAGTAGCGAGGCTGAATGTAACATCTATCTTTTAATTATTGTTTAATATTACTATAGAGGGTTAGCTCTAAGTACAGTTTTGTGAGATACATAGGCGCTCATAATATAACAGCCTTTGTATTTCGGATTCAAACAGCTATGCAATACTAATGGATTGAACAATAGAGTATCACCTGACCTCAATGGAACTTTCACTTCACTCCATACCTAGGGAAGACAAAGTAATAAATCACCTCTTCATCACTTACATGTTTTGGAGCAATAACTGTCAGCCTTGTATAGAACATATCGGCATCGGTATGGCATTTTGAGTGATATTCCTTTCCAATAGCAAAGGTCGTTGCGTGATGGCCGATTGCATTCAGGGTTGTACGATTAACAATCTCATTCATCACAGTCGTTTCAAGGTTGACAAATTTGGACATTGGAGTTAAACTAAGCTGCATTTCCTTCACAATGTGTAGGGCTTTCTGTTCAAGGTTGTCTTTTGTTGTCGAGTCCACACTTGTTTTTGAAAACGTACACACCATTTCCTGATTTCAATCGATTTGGTCTCATCCCAATAATAGCATATCCACTGTTTACACTGTCACATTTGGTTCCTCGGCCTATTTTGGGTTTTGATTCAACAATCTGCCCAGCGAATGTTCTTGTGATTTCTATATTTTTGGGAGTACCCAAGCGTTGTTTTGCAAATTGTCTGGAAGCTTTTGCAAAGATTCTCAATGATGGTTCTGATTCTGCAAACGCTAGAACAAACTTCTCGTTGGTACTATCCAATGTCTTGAAACTGTCAATAGACACAGCTTGTGCCAAAGAATATTTCTTCTCTCCAACTGTTGTCCGGCCCCAATTCGTATCCAGGAATTTTCCTTTAAACCCATTTTTGTTAACTGTTTTCAATGCTATTTCCTCGACATGTTTGAAAATTGCTTTTGTATCTCGATTCCTGTCCCCTTTTGCTGTCTTGTTAGGTTTTATCTCCGACAAGTGTTTGTAAGTCTGGTGGATTGTTGATGATGACGGTGCTACGTTTTGGAGAAAATTTGAAGTCATTTTCTTTCTAAATGTCTTCCCATGTTTCCTCTTGGATTTTTGCTTGATTGCTTTTGCTGGCCATTGCTTTGTTGTTGTTTTGAATCCCATTGTTGTTGGATCGATTGGTGTTGCGTATCGATTGGTGTTCCGGATCGATTGGTGTTGCTGTTGCCGATCGTTTCGTGTTCCGGATCGATTGGTGTTGCTGTTGCCGATCGTTTCGTGTTCCGGACCGTTTGGTGTTGGACCGATTGGTGTTGGATCGATTGGTGTTGCTGTTGCCGACAATTGGTGTTGCAGATTGATTCGTGTTGTGGATTGATTGGTGTTGCGTATCGATTGGTGTTGGATGGATTGGTGTTGGATGGATTGGTGTTGCTGTTGCAGATCGATTGGTGTTGGATGGATTGGTGTTGGATCGATTCGTGTTGCAGATCAATTCGTGTTGCAGATCAATTCTTTTTGCAGATCGGTTTGTGTTGGAGCGATTGGTGTTGCAGATCGATTGGTGTTGGATCGATTGGTGTTGTGGATTGATTGGTGTTGGATCGATTCGTTTTGCAGCTCGATTCGTGTTGTGCTTCGATCGGTCGTTCCCGTTTGCTTCTATGACGATGATGGTATGCTCTCGCGATGTTCCCGGTTGCGGCCGCTTCGATCGTCGTTGCCGTTGTGGACAATCCTATTCGAATTTTTGATATGATAATTGAACAAAATGGGTGAGTATCTATTGATGTAGTTCATAAAGTAAATAATAACAACAGAATAATATATTAAATTTGCCGCACCTCGATCTGTACTCAATCGTTGTTCTGACAATCGTTGCACCTCAATCTTCGGACAATCGTTGTTCCCCGCACCTCGATTTTCCGACGATCGTTGTTGTTCCCCGCACCTATCCGTTGTACCGTTCCGATCCTTTGTTACAATCTGGTCCTTTGAAAATGAAAAGAAAAAAAAGGGAGGAAATTATCAGCAATGCCGGAGGCAGTATAATCATTGTCTATCTCTCTCATTCGTACCGTTCTGACAAGAATCGTTGTTCCCTGCACCTCGATCTTCTGACAATCGTTGTTCCCCGCACCTATCCGTTGTTCCGTTCCGATCCTTTGTTACAATCTGGTCCTATGAAAATAAGAAGAAAAACAAGAAGGGAGGAAATACATTGAGTATCAGCAATGCCGGAGGCAGTATAATCATTGTCTATCTCTCTCAATCGTACCGTTTCTTGTTCCGGCAATCGTTGTTCCCCGCAGACACATGTTGGATGCTGCTACAATCGTCCCAATGAAATTGTTGTTGCTGCTGCTGCCGTTGATTTGCAGCCTTCTTACTCCTCTGTCACGAAAAACAGTACCTCGTGCCTGTTGATATAGAAGCAATGGATGCAGATTTATTGCTCTCAAGACGTATATGTTTGGGTGATCAAGTCCAAGAACACTACTATCTATCGAGCAAACCACCTCTTCTCCAATGTGAGCTAATTCTTTTTTCAGTACAAGGCTGTTATTTCAGACTAAAATATTTGAGCACGGATAACCTGCCTAATGCTGATAAAGGATTAAGTGGAATCCCACGTTCACCGACGGAGTGCTGAATAGCAACTCTACTCAAATAAGTTGGAGATAACAAGGCTGATTATGAAGTGATTGTTTTTTTGATGAAGAGGTAAAAAAAAGTGATTTTTTTGTCTGTTGCAAGGTAAGAAAAGATTATTACTGTTTGTGTGGGAGAGAGTTTTTTTTTTTTTCGTCTCGAGGTAGAAAAAAAAAAATCGATCGTTGTACACGTTTTTTGTACTAGTGTAGAATTCTACACGTTTTTTGTACCAGCTAATTCCTAGTAGTGAATCCTTGTAGGTTTCTACACGAGAAGATGTTTACACCTTACTAGATAATTTTTGGTATTGAATCCGTGTAGGTTTCTACGCGAGTAGAATTCTACACGTTTTTAGTACTAGATAATTTTCGGTATTGAATCCGCGTAGGTTTCTACACGAGAAGATGTTTACACCTTACTAGATAATTTACGGTATTGAATCCGTGTAGGTTTCTACACTTAGTAGATCCCTACACGTTTTTAGTACTAGATATTTACGGTATTGAATCCGTGTTGGTTTCTACACTTGTAGATCCCTACACGTTTTAAGTACTAGATAATTTTCTGTACTGAAACCGTGTAGGTTTCTACGCAAGTAGCTTTTTACACGTTTTTAGTACTAGATAATTTTCGGTATTGAATCCTTGTAGGGTTCTACGCGAGTGGATTTCTACACGTTTTTAGTACTAGATAATTTTTGGTATTGAATCCATGTACGTTTCTACGCCTGTAGATTCGTATACGCTTTTTGTACTAGATATTTTTTGGTATTGAATCCGTGTACGTTTCTACACAAGTAGATTTCTACAATTTTCCGGTATTGAATCCGTGTATGTTTCTACGTGAGTAGACTTCTACACGTATTCTGTTTTGGTGGTCGACCTTGTGCATTGGTTGGGAAGGCAAAATTTGCACTGTGTTCAAATCTGGTGGTTTTTTAGGTTGATGACTGAGTTATATTTTGGTGGGGGATCGGCAGGATTTGCACTGTGTTCAAATCTGGTGGGTTTTTGGGTTGACGATTGAATTATATTTTGGTTAGGGACTGGCAGGATTTGCACTGCTGGTGGGTTTTTGGGTTGACAATTGAATTATATTTTGGTTAGGGACTGGAAAGATTTGCACTGTGTTCAAATCTGGTGGGTTTTTGGGTTGATGACTGAATTATATTTTGGTTAGGGACTGGAAAGATTTGCACTGTGTTCAAATCTGGTGGGTTTTGGGGTTGTTGACTGAGTTATAGTTTGGACCGGGATGGGCAGGATTTGAACTGTCTTCAAATCTGGTGCTGGGTTTTTGGGTTGACGATTGAATTCTATTTTGGTTAGGGACTGGAAAGATTTGCACTGTGTTCAAATCTGGTGGGTTTTTGGGTTGTTGACTGAGTTATAGTTTGGACGGGGATGGGCAGGATTTGAACTGTCTTCAAATCTGGTGCTGGGTTTTTGGGTTGACGATTGAATTCTATTTTGGTTAGGGACTGGAAAGATTTGCACTGTGTTCAAATCTGGTGGGTTTTTGGATTGATGACTGAGTTATATTTTAGTCGGGGATTGACAGGATTTGCACTGTGTTCAAATCTGTTATGTTTTAGGGTTGAGGATTGAGTTATATTTTGGTCGGGGATTGGCAAGATTTGCACTGTCTTCAAATCTGTTCAATTTTTGAACTGATGACTGAGTTACTTTTTAGTCAGGGATTGAAATAATTTGCACTGTGCTCAAATCTCGTGAGTTTTTGGGTTGTTGGGAGTCACAAAACATAAGAATACTGATCTACAAAGAAGAAAAGACAAAAACAAGCACATAACTTCACAGCACCCGACAGGAACAAACCATCATGAACAGCAATATACCTCCCATGGATTTGGATGGTCAGGAAATCAATGACAATGCCAATACAACTGTGGGTACAGAGAAGACACTAGAAGGAAAAACAGAGTCAAAAACAATTTCTGTCATGCTAGAAGCAGCAATCAATACAGCACCCGACAGGAACAATCCTATCATGAACAGCAATTTACCGCCCACCAACAAACATGTTTTGACGACACTAACTCCCATGGATTTAGAGGGTCAGGAAAGTAATGACAATGCCAATACAACTGTGTGTACGGAGAAGACACTTGAAGGCAAAAATGGAGTCAAAAACAATTTCTGTCATGCTAGAAGCAGCAAGCGATACAGCACGCGACAGGAACAATCCCATCATGAACAGCAATTTATCGCCCGCCAACAAACCTGCTTTGACGACACTAACTCCCATGGATTTAGAGGGTCAGGAAAGTAATGACAATGCCAATACAACTGTGTGTACGGAGAAGACACTTGAAGGAAAAATGGAGTCAAAAACAATTTCTGTCATGCTAGAAGCAGCAATCGATGACAATGGCAATGCCAATGTGAATGTCGGCATTGTTAAGGAAACAAATTTAGAAAATATTGGACAGGACACGGTGAACTACAAAACGGTTGCAGGGACAGAGACGACAACAATTTCTGGTAATGACCCAACAGCAACAACAACAGAAATAGATGTGACGACAAATGAGACAACCCCATCGGACGACCACCAGATTGTTGAAAGGATGTCAGATAATCAAGAGACAAAGAATAAAGGGAAGCCAATCGGTTCAAAGAAAAAAAATGATCCTCTATCAAAATACAACAAACCCAATCTAGTGGAAATTAGAAAACTATCTAAAGAAAAAGCGATCAACATGATGTCTGGATCATGCAGTTACATCTTTCATGATAATGACAAGGAAATACCATATGCGATGCCAACTTCGGTGATGAGTTTCATATGTAAATGTGGGCAAGTTATGGGCCATGCAAAAAAAGCAAGTAAACACTTACAAAACTGCCAATCCATGGAAGACACTGTCCCAAAATGCATACCAGATGAAATGAATTATAGAGCTGAATCTCGATATGCATGGTATCAGAACAAGCTTCAGTTGAAATTGAGTCTTGATCAAAAAACATTTGCCTGTATCTGTGGTGAGATGCGTGGAATAACAGCTTTTTCCACTCATGCTAATGCCTGTCAATTTGCTGCAGAGTGCGTCAAGGAATTTGAATTGAGGAATGCTACTCCTCAACCATTGAAATCTATGACAAATGGATCTTTTTCTAATGATGTTTTGCTTGAAATTTCTCAACCCAATCATTCAACATCTTACAAATGCATGAAATGTGAAGAAATGATAGATCACCCATTTGTTACTATGACGTTTGAAAGAGCTGCGTTTTATGTGCCAAAACTTGAAGATCCATTGTTTGCTACACAGTTGCAAATTGTTGATAGCATCCAAGCCAAAATTATGAAACATTGGGATTTTTTCAAGTCAGTTGTTTCTAAGGCAAGGAAAGCAGATCATTCCGCACAACCAATACAAGCATTCAGATATGAAATGCACCTGTCTTTCAGTCCAAAGCACCTAGCACAAAAACCGGCATGGAAAAAGTTTTGTGATAAAACTGGTTTTGAAATGCGTCATATGGTTTCTTTGTTAAAATTTATTGAAGAAACCACTATGAATATGTGTTTACCACGAACAATTCCAAAAGAAGAAATTCAATATTGGAAGGTTGCTACACCAAGCCTAATAATCACTGAAGTACGTGGTGATCAGGCCATGCACTTAGATTTGATGGGACATCGTTTTGAAAAACAATTTGGAATGCTGCTTACAGGAGGGCAGAGTACAACAAAAGTGGTTGAACCAAGTCAAAAAGAAAAGGTTGGTTATAGAACAGCGATTGATCTCATTCAGAAAGGTTTGTCATCTGTTCGGGCTTTGACTTGGATAAATATTCCAGATTCATTTTTTCAGAAAATCAAAAATATGGGAGAAATGGAAGAAGCCTTGGATGAATATTTTCAAACAGCATTTGGTGATTTATTCAGGATTATTCATGGTGAACGTCATGTCCAATGCGACAAAAATGAATTGATTAGAAAATTTTGAATTCAAAGCAGCCAGACTCGTACGGTGTCCTTTGCTGTCTTTTTCTGAAATTCCAGGAGGAGTAATCCACGCTGGTAGTGGTTCATCCATAAACACGATCCGTATTTTGCTATTTTGGACTGCATATAACAAGACAAAAACAAAACAGTATGATGCTGGTTTACAGGTAACACTTCTGCAGAATATGGTTATGATTGCAGAGTCTGTTTGGAAACATATTGATGATTTGGAGAAAGAATATATGATTCATCTACTCTAGTATGCATATTACGTTTCAGCAGAAGCTTACAAGCCTACAGCTTCTGGAATGTTTGCAAGTCAAGGCAATTTTTCTGAGGTGCACACACTTGTTTCAAAATTTCACATTATATGTGAATGTGAATCAGATGCAGAGAAGAATCAAAAAATGACTGAATTGCTTTCCACCTATACTAAACGTTTGTTCAAGGTTCAATATCACCGTGAAGCAAAAAAACATAAAAGAAACTATAAGGAAAATTAAGTTCTTTTCCCCCACGACCCCCTTTTTGGGGGGTCTAATACGTGCAAAAGACAGATTACATTAAAAAATTAAAATTTGTTTGTTAGATGTTAATTTCTCATTCTCTCTATGCTTTGAATTCATTTTGTGCGCGAGACATGCTCACACATACATCACATGCACATACATGACACGTGCCCCACGCATGGTATAATTGGAAGACACATGTTGAATAGTTTTTAGAGTACTTTTCACATCATAGTATCTTCAATTCGATCATCTTAATCAATTCCATTACTATGAAGTCCCAGGTTTGTGAAAAAATCTTTATTTTATTATCTATGATTAATCCAATTGACCTATTGCAAATTCTAAGGCAATCTTGTTTCATTGTTTTTAATCTATCACAACAGTGTTAAGTCCCAGGTTCTTAAAATCGTTTGACAGGATAACGTAGAATTAGCAGGCAAACAATCAATTTGGAATTACTTCACACACTACTGTGTGGATTTTGAAGGTATTTTGGTCCGTGCATTACCACTGCAATTTTTGCACACTTTTTTTCAAGTTGAAAAACCCATCCTAATCACGATAAAATAAACACTTCAAATACAGCAGCATCTAATCAATCATTCCTTTCAATATGGCGCCAACAAGAAAGGCTGTAAACTCCATTGATGACTCTAAGGAAAAGACTACCACTGTCACCAGAAAACCTCCATCTCCAGTTAAAAAAGAGAAAATCATTAAACCTAGAAAGTTGAGCAGCCCGCGCAAGTATCAGCAGAATGTGGTAGAAGTTTTCAAATTTTGCATGGATGATAGAATGATGGGTGCACAGCTTCTTAATGTTATGGGTGAAGCTGGTTTTGCGTTTCCTGTGTTGAAAGCAATCAGAGAAGGTAATTTGAACAAGTATCCTGAGCTAGGTCCTGATCATTTTGATGTGAGATGCACGGAAACTCTTATTCTGAGGGAATCACATGACACTAACAAAGCTCTAAAAGACACACCCACCAGCAAATATGGACATGCTGCTTTTGTTGCCTTCCCTAATCCTGACAGATACCCTACCATTGAAACACAGACTATGGAAGAATTCAGAGATTTGATCGTCAAGATTTTTTGTAGTGAAGAACAGAAAAATGCCGAAAAAACATTTCTTCCATTTTCTCCAACTCATATCAAAATCCCAAACAATGCCCCTCCTAATAGTTCCATTGACAAAATATTCAAGGATGATAGTACACATGCAATCTTTGAAACTTATCATTGTCCAGAAGAGGTGAATACTCCAGAAGAGAAATATTCATACATCCGTGAGAATGATTTGTGGGACATCTTCACACGCAAAAACAATGGTGAATACAGCTACTATGCAACACGCTTTGTTGGCTTCCCTGTAGGACAGAATTATCAGGATTAAAGTATCGTCTCCAGATTAATAGAAATCATGTCAATTACAAAGGGTCAATGCCACCTTAACAGAAGATTATCAGATTAAACCAAAAACAATTATCGCATCAAAAACAATTGACATAATCGCATACCATCTCAAAAGCAATTACATAACAAATACAAAAAAAACATATTATTCATCATCTTTTTCGCAACTGTCATAAATTGAAAAATCTAAATCAGCAAAGCATAACATTTGTGTACAAAAACAAAACATAATAAGTCCATTCCCGTACCAAAATTACAGAGATTTGAAGACAGTGCAAATCCTGTCAATCCCGGACCAAAATATAACTCAGTCATCAGTCCAAAAACGCAACAGATTTGAAGACAGTGCAAATCCTGCCAGTCCCCGACCAAAATATAACTCAGTCATCAACCAAAAAATTCACCAGATTTGAAGACAGTGCAAATCTTTCCAGTCCCCAACCAAAATATAACTCAATCGTCAACCAAAAAATCAACCAGATTTGAACTCAGTGCAAATCCTGCCAGTTCCCCACCAAAATATAACCCAATCGTCAACCCAAAAACCCACCTGATTTGAAGACAGTGCAAATCCTGCCGATCCCTGACCAAAATAGAATGCAATCGTCAACCCAAAAACCCACCAGATTTGAAGACAGTTCAAATCCTACCAATCCCCGTCCAAACTACAACTCAGTCATCAACCCAAAAACTCAACAGATTTGAAGACAGTGCAAATCTTGTCAATCCCCAACAAAATTAATAGTCAGGCATCAACCCAAAAACCCACCAGATTTGAACACTGTGCAAATCCTGCCCATCCCCGACCAAAATATAACTCAGTCATCAACCCAAAAACTCACCAGATTTGAAGACAGTGCAAATCCTGCCAGTCCCTGACCAAAATATAATTCAATCATCAACCAAAAAACCCACCAGATTTGAACACTGTGCAAATCTTGCCCATCCCCGACCAAAATATAACTCAATCATCAACCCAAAAACTCACCAGATTTGAAGACAGTGCAAATCCTGCCCATCCCCGACCAAAATATAACTCAGTCATCAATCCAAAAACTCACCAGATTAGAAGACAGTGCAAATCCTGCCCATCTCCGACCAAAATATAACTCAATCATCAATCCAAAAACTCACCAGATTTGAAGACAGTGCAAATCTTGCCAATCTCTGACCAAAATATAACTCAGTCATCAACCCAAAAACCCACCAGATTTGAACACGGTGCAAATCCTGCCAATCATCAACCCACAGAAATGATCATTATTGATGAAATATCCTTTGCAAATTATTCATTGTTAAACAGGCTGCATAAAACATTAAATGAATTGAAAGATGCTCCAAGAACAAATACATTGTACGGTGGTATCAATGTACTCTTTGCTGGAGATTTCAATCAGCTACCTCCCATAAATGGAACCAAAATATATGATGAGCAATATACAACAATGTTCAGGGATGCTGTCAATGTGATGCTGGAATCAAAAACAAACCACAGGTTTCAGGAAGATGCATCATATGGAAAATTGTTAGAAAGAATTTTTAAAATTGGGCTTAGTGAAGAAGATGCTAAGCTTATCAACTCAAGGAAAGTGATTGAGAGTGATTCTTTATCAATGGCAATATCTTATGCGGTAGCAAGAAACAAACACAGGTGTGCAATCAATGATGCAATTTTTGCCCTTCATTTACAACAAACCCATTCCAAGAACATTCAAGACCCTATTCCCTTGCACACCCTATGCATTCGAGCATCCAATGTTGAATACAAATATGCCAAAAGCAGAAAAGATTACAAGGCCTTTCCAGATAAAGGAGATATATTTTACAGTTGTTGCTCTGATGCAGATGTTACGGAAAGAAGAGGAAGTACACATGTTGATCCATTTCTAAAGCTATACTATATTGGTTGTCCCATCATGATAACAAGCAATATATCTGTTGAAAAATCTATAGCTAATGGTACAATGTGTGGATTTAAAGGTTTGATTTTGAAACAAGAGATGAACAGGTTTGAAGCCCTTGAGAGTGTTGTGATCAATGGCTATTATGTCAATTGCATTGATGCTGATAAAATTGAATCTATACAAGTTATTCTTACAGATACCAATACTCCAGAAGAACAACCCATATACAACCTAAAATTGCCCGAAAAAGATATTTATGCCTTGTGCAAGTATCCTTCTCTGTTTAGTAAGCACATCAGTCACAAACCATCAAGACAGAATTTGAGCGTCAAACTCAAACAATTCCCTCTCAACATTTCCCATGCTAGAACTGTACATAAATTACAAGGGTGTTCCATAGACAATATTTTGGTTTCAAGTTGGAACTATAGAATGCAACATTGGATATATGTTGTTTTATCAAGGTGTAAAACATTGAATGGATTGTACTTGAGGGATGAGATAGATCATACCAAAGTCAGGGGAATGTGTAAAGAAATTAAAAATTTCTATGATGAATTCCAAAAGGAAAAACAACCACCATCAGTGTTGATTGAAAAAGTTACCAATACTTTCTAACAATAGTAAATCCTGCCCGTTCACAACCACAATATCACTCAGTCATCAACCCATAAACACACCAGATTTAAAGAATAAAACTCAATCCTCAACCCAAAAACTAGCCAGATTTGAACACAGTGCAATTCTTGCCAATCGAGGAACAAAATATAACTCAGTCATCAACCCAAAAACTCAACAGATTTGAAGACAGTGCAAATCTTGCCAGTCCCCGGCCAAAATATAACTCAATCGTCAACCCAAAAACTCACCAGATTTGAAGACAGTGCAAATCCTGCCCATCCCCGACCAAAATATAACTCAGTCATCAATCCAAAAATTCACCAGATTTGAACACAGTGCAAATCCTGCCCATCCCCGACCAAAATATAACTCAGTCGTCAATCCAAAAACTCACCAGATTTGAACACAGTGCAAATCCTGCCCATCCCCGACCAAAATATAACTCAGTCATCAATCCAAAAATTCACCAGATTTGAACACAGTGCAAATCCTGCCCATCCCTGACCAAAATATAACTCAGTCATCAACCCAAAAACTCACCAGATTTGAAGACAGTGCAAATCTTGCCAGTCCCCGACCAAAATATAACTCAATCATCAACCCAAAAACTCACCAGACTTGAAGACAGTGCAAATCCTGCCCATCCCCGGCCAAAATATAACTCAGTCATCAATCCAAAAATTCACCAGATTTGAAGACAGTGCAAATCCTGCCCATCCCCGACCAAAATATAACTCAGTCGTCAATCCAAAAACTCACCAGATTAGAAGACAGTGCAAATTGTGCCAATCCCACACCAAAATATAACTCGATCATCAACCAAAAAACTCACCAGATTAGAAGACAGTGCAAATCTTGTCAATCCCCGACCAAAATATAACTCAATCATCAACCCAAAAACTCACCAGATTTGAAGACAGTGCAAATCTTGTCAGTCCCGGACCAAATTATTAGTCAGGCATCAACCCAAAAACCAACCAAAAACTCACCAGATTTGAAGACAGTGCAAATCTTGCCAGTCCCCGACCAAAATATAACTCAATCATCAACCCAAAATCTCACTAGATTTGAAGACAGTGCAAATCCTGCCCATCCCCGACCAAAATATAACTCAGTCATCAATCCAAAAATTCACCAGATTTGAACACAGTGCAAATCCTGCCCATCCCCGACCAAAATATCACTCAATCATCAATCCAAAAACTCACCAGATTTGAAGACAGTGCAAATCCTGCCCATCCCCGACCAAAATATAACTCAGTCATCAATCCAAAAACTCACCAGATTTGTAGACAGTGCAAATCCTGCCCATCCCCGACCAAAATATAACTCAGTCGTCAATCCAAAAAATCACCAGATTTGAAGACAGTGCAGTGCAAATCTTGCCAATCCTTGGCCGAAATATAATTCAATCATCAACCCAAAAACCCACCAGATTTGAACACAGTGCAAATCTTGTCAATCCCCGACCAAAATATAACTCAATCATCAACCCAAAAACTCACCAGATTTGAAGACAGTGCAAATCCTCCCTATCCCCGACCAAAATATTACTCAGGCATCAACTCAAAAACCCAGCACCAGATTTGAACACAGTGCAAATCTTGTCAATGCCCAACCAAAATATAACCCCTACCGTAACCCTCCCTGACTAAATAAAACTCAGTCATTCTACGAATTAGTTGAGTAATCCAGTCCCTAACCAAAATATAATTCAATCGTCAACTCAAAAAACCACCAGATTTGAAGACAGTGCAAATCCTGCCGATCCCCCACCAAAATATAACTCAGTCATCAACCCAAAAACCCACTTTAAAAATTTTAGTAGGGGGTGAAAGAAAGAAACTATTTTTTTTAATTTTTAATTTTAGTTCTCCCCCTCCCCCCCAACCCCCCATCCAGTACGTACTCATACTGTAGTTAGCTACCTTCATACTGATCCTACCAATTGATCTATACTACTACCAATCAAGCAAGCAAGCTACATACATTCATATCGATCCTACCAAGTGATCTACGAAGTAGTATACAACCAATCAAGTGACGTCATTTGCGCGAGTTCTATTTTAAATTCGAACAAGCAAGCAAGTTGTACCAGTACGAGCTACTGATACGATTCGATTCGTACTGGTATGTGTATCTTTTTTGCACCTCGGTTTTACGGTTCGTGTCTTTCGCACATTGGTTGATCACGACGACGACAAAAAAGTCACCAGGAAAAATTTAATTCGTATGAGAGTAGGCTGTAAGTACATCAAGTCTGACTCATTCACGTACAAATTGTACCAAATCTAAAAAGTCCGACTGTATTTCTCACTAACTCTCTCATCTGACAACAACGACAATTGACAACGGGCCAATGATGACGACATTTATCTTATGATTTTTATCTGTATTCAGGTTATATCTTATGGTTACGTGCAACCATAAAAATGAGAGTTCGCTACCATAAAAATGAACGCGCGCCACTAAATATTACTATTGCTTTTAGACAAAGCATCTCATTTCCGTAAATAATTGTTTGGCTAAGCTTTTTAGCAATTTTTAGTCGTAGCGTTTGTACCAAGTCTACTTGTTAAAAACAGATTTTTTAATATTTCTACATATTTCCCCCCCCCCCCCCCCTCCAAACCCCCCATAAACTCCGTCTACAAGGTTACGTTGTCAACTCTTAGGGTTAGTGATAAACGTTCAACTTTCAACTAACAACTCCACCAATTTTAGTATGATTTTAAGATTCCGTTGGAGTTTATTCGGTTTTTATTCAGTTAATAAAGTTTTGAAAGTCCAGGCAGTCTCGACTGCCAAATTGTATTCAATAGTTAATAAATCTATGTACTATGTGAATAGATTGGGTGATTCCCGAAATACTTTTTTGTAACGTACATAAACTTCTGTTTTTAGTATTTCGGGAATGAAAATTTCGTACATAAATTTTTTGGCGGGAAAGTGCATAAATCTCATTTTGGAATCTGGAATCTGATTACATGGACAATAATATTAGCCAAATTTGTCTTCTTCATATGATTAAACATGTGGGTTTAATCCGTTCAGATTTTTCAGTGACGTTCAGATTTTTCAGTGACTTCATGACCAAATTTTTCATTTTCCCCTAGTACTGTACGGTACTCACCATTTCAGCAACTCAACGTTTCGACTCAACCGACGATAGGTACTACTCAACTGACAACATAACAAATAGTTGCCCATCCGTTGAATATGTCACTCGAGTTGCTTGTTTGCTTGTATCTTCTAGAAGATGAGGAGGAGGATGATGACGATGACGCTGCGGAAGAAAGGCGTCGAAGAGATAGGAGAACACCAAGGATAGCCCTACGCCGTCATTCCGAGTCTCCCTTTCTTTATCTATTCAACTCTGGCAATGATCAGGCTCTTCTCAACTGCTGTGGTGTCGGCCACACAGTCTTTAGAGAGCTTCTCGGTCTATTTGAACCAACATTTGATAGTTACACAGTTGATAGATACACCGATGCTGTTCAAAAAAGGAAGGTTAACGCTAATGGAGTATGGTGTGGAAGAAAGCGTGAGGCAAACGCGACTTGCTGTCTTGGTCTAGTACTTCATTGGTTTAGAACACGAGGATCCGTTGCAAGATCTGTGTCGATGGCATTTGGACTCACCTCTACTGTTATGTACAAATGGTTGAAGTTCTCCAGAAAGGTTCTTTTGTTCGTATTGCAGTATCATCCAAAGGCAATGATTAGACCTCCAACTGAAGAAGAACTGGAGGAATACATCAGCGCGATTGGTGCCAAATACCCAAGACTAAAAGAACGCCGTGTCTGGGGTGCCGTCGATGGACTCAAAGTCAAAATTCAGCAGTCTTCCAATTGGTTGATTCAGAGCCGGTATTACAACAGCTGGGTCTGCGACACTTATGTCAACAGTGTCTTTGTCTTTGCTGCCGATGGGAGAATTCGTATTTGCTGTTACAACTGCCCGGGTACCTGGCATGACAGCACGATTGCCGATCATGGTGTTTATGATAAAATAGAAGAACTGTTCGTCAAGTTCCAAGCTATGGTTTGTGTTGACTCCGCATTTAGGGTTGCCACAGGTAGACACCAATGCCTTGTCCAAAGTTCGCAGCATGATCCGGATACCCTCGAGGCTATTCTGTTGAACAGAGAAGCAACGTCCCTTCGACAGTTATCAGAGTGGGGGATGCGAATGATCCAGGGGCAGTTTCCGCGATTGAAAGACAGGCTCCTATTGGAGACATTTGGCGATAGGAAGGTCATTTTGAACTTAATGATGCTTCTGTACAATTACCAAACAAGTACCATTGGTCACAACCAGATCCTGAATGTTTTCATGAATAAGAAAGGTGGATACTTCTCTTACGGCGACAACCTACCGGAAGATGCCACCGGCCTCTTCGACCGTTGAGTGAGCAGTTCGCCTTCGCAGTTCGCATTCGAATTTCGCTTTGCGTTCGCTTTGCGTGGTTGAGTAGATTGTCGATTCCGAGTAGATTGTTGTTGAGTGAGACCATGGTCGATACGGTGGATCCGTCGATCGGTCCAAAGTGGATTGTCGGTTCTCCACCATGGTCGATTGCCATCGACCATGATGGTTTATTAGATTGCAAAGTGTAGATAATGATTAGTAGCTTTTTAATTTACAAATTAGTAGTACTAGCTTTTGCTGTAGAGGATTTGGACATAGCTTTCGCTGTTGGTAACTTTTGGAATTATGAGCTTAGAGCTTGCTGGAAAGATACAAGTAGTTTATACGTGTATCTGGAGTAGTTTCAATTGATCTTCTGATCTGGAGTAGTTTCGCTTTTGGTGTTCAGGTTCAAAAAAACCACACGACTTGTCAAGAGGGGTTCAACTCCTTAAGAGGGGTTTAACACAGCGCCGGACGGGTTAATCCCATCAGTTCTTCCATACATGGAAATGGGAATCGAAATGGGAATCGACGTGGGAATCGTCGACTCCTATCGATTTGATTCTGACTGATTTGAGACTTTCATGTACTCCCACCAACTTTACGATTGCAGGAGATATTACTAGTAATTGCTAGTAGTTGCTAGTAATTCATTATTTTTACGAGTAATTCATTATTTCATTTTCTTGGCAAGTTGCAAAGCTCATAATTGGAATTCTTCCAAAACCAAAAGCAACTTCTTGTTAATCTACCACTACTAACTAATCTACTAATCTGAATCTACTACTACTAATCGTAATCTTCCAATCGACAATCGACAATGGTGGTGGTACTTTCCAAAGAAGAAAAGACAAATGTTTTTCGGTCTCTTTTAGCCAAAGCGAAAAGAAAAGACCGAGCCACAACCCAACGTGAATACAGGGAATTGATTCTTTATCATCGGCACGAGCTTCGTCGACACTGAGAAGAGATTCAAGAGCTTCTTAAGCTTCTTTGACCAACCAATGCAGAACCACTCGTTATTAATGGAGTCGCCTTTCCCAACCCATCTAATGGTAATGATTTGTTTGGCGATTCTGATTCTGATTCCGATTTTTCTGAACCTACGCCGGATGTTCCTGCTATTTTTCCGGATCCTCCTGCTCAACCTACACCGAATGTTCCTGCTATTAAACAGGAACCACCAGACTCTTAAGTGGAGTCGGCCGGGGGGGGGGGAACCGAGTTGGAGTTGTTGGGATCGCCGGGCTGGGGGGGATTTGAGTTGGAGTTGGAATTTGAGTTGGAGTTGGAGTTGGAATTTGAGTTGGGACGAAGCCCGTTTAGAAATATGGTGGCAACATCTACTATGGCGGCCTTCAGCGATTCCAAGGCGGCCTCTCTTTGTTCCCTTTCAAGCCGTTGATACTCTATTCTTTGTTCCCTTTCAAGCCGTTGATACTCTATTCTTTGTTCCCTTTCAAGCCGTTGATACTCTATTCTTTGTTCCCTCTCGCGCTCGGAATTCTCTCTCAAGAAATCAAGAATTTCCTGGCGTCCGTTGGTGCTGTTGCTGTCGGTGGTGCTGATGTTGGTGGCGTTCCTGTGGTACTGTCTCTTTGATCGCGGAGTGCTGGTGGGAGAAGGGGAAGCACGCGTGGCAGGAAACCGTTGAGATGAAGAAGAAGAGGAAGCCGACCGAGACCAATAGCGCAGAACAACAATTCTTGGTGGTACGTTTATGGGAGTCGTTGGTGTATTGTTTATGGCAGTTGGTCGTGTATTGAGTTCTGGTTCTTCTTGGGTTGGTTGGGAAGGTTGACGAAGCGGCGGTTGTGTTGGCTGGGTTGGCTCCTCCGTTGACTGTTGGGTTGGCTCCATTGACTGTTGGGTTGGCTCCTCCGTTGACTGTTGGGTTGGCTGAGTGGTTGTTTGTGAAGGTTGACCAAGTGGTATCGGAGGAATGTTATCATCGTCAGAGCCGTCATCCTCCTCACCACTACTTATGTATTCTTCGTCTTCCATGTTGTTCTGGTATCCTTCTTCCATTCCGTATGGCTCTTGTTCATCACCAACTCCTTCCTTGCACTTAATCAAATACTTAACCCTCTTCGCCAACTTCACGTCCTTGGGGCAATTTGGATCCCCAGTAGGAATTTGTTTCCGATATAGACCGTTGTATTTCCTACGGAGGTTCTCAACACTTCGATTGGTATCAGGGAAGTTGTCATTATGGATTAGGCCGACTTGCGCCCAATCCTCAGGACCAACAGGAAGGATTGCTTTGAGGGTGTATAGAAGTTCCATGACTTCTCTTCTGCTGTAGTTTCTTTTCCCGGACCTTTTTCCTGCTGTCTTCACCATCGTCGCTTCGAAATAAAAATTATGTCCGGAGCTGAAGAATATGTATCTCTTCCTCCGCCGTTGTCACATAGCAGCAACAACATCAGATAAACCATTATTAGTGATTCGGTTTGGTTGTTGTGGTGCGTTGGACAATATTTTGTACTACTATTTTGTACTAATACTACTACTCGTACTGAAATCAGCCAAAATTGGCGATCTGATCCGTTGGAGGATGTGTGATTAGTCCGTTGGGGGACTGACAAAAATTTCAGTCAGGAGTTCCGTTATAAAAAAGTGTAACGTTACAAATCATAGTCGACGTGAGCTCACGTCGACAATGATTTGTAACATTACGACTGGTTAAGTAGAAAATTTCATGTTTATGTAGTACATAAAAGTATTTCGGGAATCACCCATTTATTACTTTGGTCGCAAACTTTTACTTCTATTACTTTATTCGTGGTGGGAATCACTCATTAGGTTGAAAACGGATGCATTCTTTGGTAAACAGTGTTCACTACCAGTATGCTTTATTGAGGAAAATGCAAGCTTTTCTTTTCTGGGAACTTATCTCACTCCATTTGCTATTCACTTAACCTTCACATGCATTTCTTGTGGTGTTATTTTCCAAATCCTCATGCATTGTTGCTGCCTCAACCCCACATAATCTAGAATAGTAAACATGAAATGTTTATTGATTGACACCCTTGTCTGAATCATGCTGTGATTGAACTCTATTGGTAATTTCTGCTGATGCCAACCATCTCGTTATCATGTACATGTGTGCCTCTTGACTTACAGTTTCTTGCGTTCTAAATCCAAAGGAACGTGCCCTGCAGATTATGTCACTCGTATGCCCCAAAGAACAAAACGAGACGATTCATTTCATTTCATTTCATTTCGGTTGTTTTTGTTTTTGTTTTTGTTTTTGCCTTAGCTTTTGTTTTAGTTTTATGTTCGATGGTTTCTTAGGAACATTTGCCACAGACGCTGATAGTCTTTCGTTTGCTTTCGCATTCCGCATGTTAAAACGACCTGCAAATTGTTTTTGGAGAGCAAGGTTGGGATTGACGCGGCTCCAACTTCTCTTTCGTGCAGTAGAGATGCCCCCGTAAGGTGATACATGATTTTTGAAAAAGAATTTCCAAAAGATCGTGAACTTTGAGTCTTTTTTCCAATAACGGTACATTGTGTAGTTGCCCCGTGCGATCGAATGCCCCCAGAGAATTTCCCTGTTCCGCAAAAGCTCCGGATTTTTCCTGAAGCTCACGGCAGTCCAATCGGCCTTCATGTTCGGCAGGAGAAGGACCCGGGATTTGTTGACGCTCACAATGTTTATGTGCTGATGTTCAACAACCTTGTCGCGATTGTACTGGATGCCAATCTCACGGTGATAGGCAGTGTTGTTTTGATAAGAATATATGTAGTTCGATAGAGAGACGTCCTCGTGGGGTATGGTCCATTGTTCTCTCGGGCAGTCGTCGCTGGAAATGTAGGTTGCTAGATCGACCGAACAAAAATTAAGTTCTCCACTCATATAGGAGGGGCCGCTCAGGGGGAGGGGACAGGCGTGGTCAAAGGTATGGTTGACTACACAGTTTGTCGCTGGAAACTCAATCCCGCCATAAACGCGCCGAACACCCTCGCCAGTAGAACGAGGATGGCTGTTCATTGTTTGCTCTTCAACAAGCTTCTGCTGCTCCTTGTGAACACCATCGAACCAATCGAAAAAATGCGGAGTCAGCAACAACAAGTCCGAATCTACTTTGAATATGTAGTCTATGGTTCTGGAGACGGAAGCACGGGAGTTGTATTCCTTGGCCACAAGACTAGCGAATTTGAACCAGGTTGTCATTTTCCCGTCGAATTGATTTTCTCGAATATTGAAGTACACCGTTCCCGGTTCGCGAAGATCGGGATTTGGGACGCTGAGCGTTGAGGTGTTGTCTCTATTGTATGGCAGAAGCATGTCGCGGAAATCAGTTATGGATTCGTTCAGGAGAAGAGGTGGGACGTTTTGAGTATCGTTTTTATGGCCAGCGACGAAGAAGACATATACCATCTGACATTTGGCTTGTATTTGCTCGTCACAAATGAAATCATGGAAAGAACAGATTCGATCGTCGTAGTAAGAATGGTTCGTTGTGGAGGTAGCATTTTCTGGGCGGTGTTCAACCAAGTAGGTTCGCTTCAAATTGTCAAAATCAAGATAGGTTTCACGCAGCAGCTTTCGTCGTCCGATTTCATACTCCGAACTTGTAGATGGAATGCCCCATAGAAAGACGGGCTTGCTGTTGTTACTTTGATTTGACTTGTGCCGATTGTCGTTATTCATGGAAGCATAAACTTCCCTGCTTCTTGCTCGACAAAAGATAGAGTCGTAACCACTTCTGGCTTTGGGGGACCTACCAAACAAGCCTTCTGAACTATTGTTGTCCGTGTTGCTCTTATGTAACAGAGAGAAAGTACCAATCTCACTCCCCTTAATGCTGTGGCTCATGTTTCGAAGCAGAAGGTACTCGAAGCGAAGAACGCATATCCAAGCCAATACAAAAAAAAACACAATCAGGATTGCCACGCGTCCTTTCTTTCCGACATCGTACCTATTTCGATGGTATCCCCGATATGGATTTTTGGTTTTCGCGTGGTGCTTTTCGCCGTTACCAAGATAAAGTTGGGGAACTTCCTGGCTATCCTGCGTTTGTTTCTTTATTCGATGTCGCGAAATCACGGGTGACCCGGAGGCCGAAATAACATGTTCCATGCCGGTGTCCGAAACTTGCGAGTGTCGACTATTCTCTGCGTTAGCTTTGGTCAACAACCGTCGCCGCCTTGCCTGTGCAATTGGTTGCGTTGCATCAAGCAAATAAGCTTGAATCGGAGCTTATCCCACAAAGAGACTGTTTGAGAGCCGATCCAGCTTAACCGAATCGAATCCACGCGCTACGAAACAAGAAATCTAGAAAGCCAAATGGTTGCAGAGAAACAACATATGAGTGGCGCTTCGTCTCTCATCTGAGTCTATTTTTTCTCTCTTCCGCTAGATATTATTACTAGTGGTATTCAGTGATTTCAAGTATTAGTATTTAGATTTGTGAGCATTTACATGTAAGATGACTTCTGAGATCGAACCTCTATCGGTGCTCTATTACTGTTAGCGATTCAGCGAGTCGGCTCGCTTATTTGCCTGTTAGTCATACGTGTGTTATCTCATTCGTGTGTATTCCCGAATGTTCGTACGTCTGTACGTTTGCTACCGGCGCTTTTCTAGAGTCCCCGTGTCTTCGTACTCGTACTGTTAAGTACTTGTAGAAGATACCTTAAGGGCCGGTTTCTTATTTGCACTGCCACATACATCTCCTACATAAGGAGAATAGCTTTACCCCACCCATAAGCTTAGTGAGTAGATCTGCAATATTAGTTTCACCGGGTTCCTTTCCAATCCGGATAATCTTTCCTGCAATGCATTCGCGTGCCTTATGGTAAGCAATGCTGTTATGCTTCTTCTTACAAGGGCTTTCCGGGTGTGTTACATTCTTAACAACGGAGTCATTGTCACAATACATGTTGGTTGGTCCTTCTATAGGTATGCCCATCATTCTGAGCTTATACCGTAGGCCTTCTACCATTTCGATTGCGATCTTGAGTGCCACAATCTCTGAGCCAAACGTGGATGTTTCAACAGTTGTTTGTCTCTTAGAGAACCATAGGATTGGTGCCCTGTTAACAAAGATGATGATTCCCGTATGAGACCTCCTAGTAGCCTTGCAACCAGCATGGTCGGCGTCCACGAAACATGTGGTAGTTACGGAGTTTCCTCGTGGCTCAGGCATATCCGGAGGAATTAGTTCCCCCACTTCCGGATAGAATTCGGCCCAGTCACATTCATGGAAAACTGATTCATCAAGTTCTGGGATGGAACAGTCAAACACCAACTTTGATTTGCTGTAATTCTTTAAGTATGCAAACAAATGAAACAATTGGTTTAGATGTCCTTCTCGGGCCTGTGCAAGATACCGGGACATAAGTGAAACAGGCATTACAATATCTAGCCTTCTGAGTTCACATATCCAACGGAGTATACCTATTAAACCCTGGTAATAGTTCTGTTTCTCCGGACCAAGTTCTGGTGAGGCATCGATTTCGGGCCTATACCCAGTTGCCAATGGTGATTTTGCGGATTTTGGGAGTACCGTGAAGGCATATTGCCCCCTACTCAATTCCTCTTCAACAGACTTAACGGCTTTGGAGGTATACTTTGTTGAAGACATGGACCAGTACTCAGCCCCATCAACGGATGTGTTACCAATATCCGCCCCTAGATAGAAAGTGGGTGGTTCAACAGTCCCATCCTTCAGTTTGAACTGTCTTTCGATTGCATCCATTTGGAACTTTGGATCCATCCCACATACAAGGATGTCATCCACATATGCCACGCAATATTCGTAATATGCTGAGCCTTCTTTCTTTACAGCCGGCCGCATATATACATCTGGATCCGCCTTGCAAGACTTATATCCAAGTCCCCTTAAGTGCTCAGACAGATGAGATCGAAATGATGCGCCCGCTACTGGTAATCCATACAGAGCTCTTACAATTTTGCAGGGCCTTCCACATAACTCCGGTGCAAATCCTTGTTCCAGTGTAGCCACTGTGTAGTACTTTTCCTTAATTGGTGTGGTTAAATATGCATTTTGGATGTCAGCACTTAAGACCTCAAGGTCATTAAGTGCAGCAACTAAGAAGAACATCCGAACCGAATCCCTGCTGGGCACGCTTGAGAATGTATACTCCGGTGATATTTCCGGCACTTTATGCCCATCCCCAACAAGTCGGGCCTTCCGAGTTAGATCTATCTTCACGTCAAATACCATATGCATAGTGATTTTTGTATGTGCCACCGGTACTTTGTCCTCATCCTTGAACTCAAAAGCTATGAAATTGTTCTTCATTTCTTTTGCAATAGCCCGGGCCCAATAGTCACTGCCGGATTCCTCATCTATCCTTTTTGCTTCAGCAATTGTTTTCGGTAGTCTAACCCCATACTTATGGGATTTGGTCCAATATTTGGTCTTGGCGCTGGAGATAATCCGGTCTTTCTTTCGAATTTTCCCGATAGGCCCACCACTTGAAGGCTGGCTCGTCTATTATGCCTTGATCCTTGGCAAACAGAGCCGTTTCGACGGGGAAACTTTCCTTCATGTCACTTAACTTTGCCCAAGAGGAAGTTCCATCTTTCCAACTGACCAGGATTCTCCACCCTTTGGTTGTCGGCTTAGTCCGAGTTTGTCCGGACTTAGTAGTGATAGTTGCCTGCTGTACTGTCAGAGCCTCTTTATCCTTTTCATAGTCAAGTAGCTCGTTCAGAAGACAGTACATGCGCCCCTCATCGTCCACGGAGGAATAGAGATTCTCCGCGAGCACATTTGCTGTGTAGATCTCAATGGATCCGTCCGGCATAGAAACCTTGTAGGACCTTGTATCTAGGAGTGGATTGTTATTCTTTTCTCCGACTAGGATTCCGCTTGCGTCCCTGTACCGGTTATTAACCGTACCGCGAATCCGTTGGTCCCCTATCTGCAGTAGCACTTGGCTTCCGAGGTACTCGTCAAGATTGTCGGTTAAATCATCAATGTCCGGGGAAGACGCCTCTGGCTCAGCCATAAGTACCTCGTCCTCACCCTCATATTTGCCATCAAATAGGTCCAAGGGTGGTTCCCCTAACTCGTTTTCCAGGTAAGTATCCGAGGGCTTCGCCTCATCGCCGATCCTTTCATTAAGTAGCTTGTTGTGTTCCTCTAACTGCAGGATAGTGTCTGGGTGTTTCCATTCCACTTCAGATATAGGCCGTGTGCCGTTTGTTATGTGTACCTTTCCGGTCTTATACAATACATAGTGACAATCGCCGCCTCCATAAGTATCTCCACATGGTCCCAGTCATCGTCCGTATTTCTCCGACTTATCCTGTAGGTTGTACCACCGGATGAAATCGTACCAATTGTGTATCATGTATGGGGTTATATCCGGAGTATATCCATGGACTAACTCAAACCCCGTTCTTCCCATCGCAGATGGGTCCCCAGATGCGGTGTTACTTAACCTTCCGGCCGCCAACATTCCACAAAAGGCCCAGCACCTCCTCGGGCTTCCTTTCTTAGAAGTCATTAATCGGATTGATCTCCTTAGGTCCCCTGCACTGTGTTCTGCCGTATTCTGCCACCAACAGTGGGGCTGTATGTAGGTTTGGCGAATGCGATACTCCGACCGAAGTTTAGTCCATCCGGTGCTGTGTGTCTCATGATTTCCTTGGGCCTTTGCCCCATCGGTGACAAGATGTTCCGGTATTCCTACCTCATTTATGAAGCAAGATAGTCCGTCGTGGCATCGTTTCTCCCCTCTTACTGGATAGAACGCCACATATCCTTTCCCATTGGTAAAGATCTGTGCGTCAGTATCGTTTCTAATGATGCTCGGTACTTTGAACTTCATAGTATCAGCAAACCATCGACCCTTAAGTACTTTCCTGTTTCTCCACTTTTGGGTCTTTAGCCTTCGGGTGATTGGTTGTGTAAGGTTTCTTATGCCTTCCTGGGTAGTGACCTTAATCGTTTCTTCGGCCCTCTTAACACTGATGTTCCACATCTTTGCAATGGCCTCTGAATCATATCTGTCCACTTTCTCCGGAATCCTTATCGGAGGTCCCCATTGTCCGCGGCGGATAAATGATCTCTTCTCTAGGGAAGTTTTCTTATCTATCACATCTTGCTGGCGGCGGAGTAATTTCCTTTCTTTTGTCCGAGCTTTTGCTTCCTTTTGGATGGCAAGCTCTTCCTCTGTTAGGGAAATCAAAGTTTTGGTTGAAGTAGCTGAAATTTGGAGTATCTCCGAGCTTTCTCTGTCCCCGGTACTCTTAACAAAAGCTGAGTGTAACCGGTTGCCAATCTCTTGTTGAGTATACCCCGGCCGTTGAGTACGGGTTGTACAGATCTTCTGTAGGTACCTGAGACGATAATCCTTGTGTTTTACATTGATGAGTATAGGGTTGTCTGTGGATCGTATCCAAGACTCAGTTGTCCCAGTCGGTCCTCCTCTGGAGAGGGCGGCCACTACTCGTGGGAACGACGCGTTGGCTGCTTCTTCATCTTCTCTGAAGTGGGGGGCGTATGGGTCCCAGGTATGAGTGTCGGTTGCAAGGACCTGATCACATGTATCAATTTCCTGGCGTGTCGGCTTCCGCGTGTCAAAGTATGACAGAACGCCATCAACTAACAATGGTATTGCCAATTCGAAAACCGTCGGCCCAAAAGATAAGACTGTGACTGGAAGAACTGCAGTATCTTTGTGGTATGTCTTCGACCACATTCAAATTGCATTCTCTGATTTGGTTCGGGCATATCAGACTGTGCTGCAGTGATTCTCCGAAATAGAGGGCCTGTCCGAATACCAATATGTATGTGATACCGTCCGTTGGGTCTGTCCAAGCAGTAGCACAACGAGCAATAGGAACATCTTTCATTGGTGAGTACACGTCTGAAAATGGAGCAACATCAGCAAATGTCATGATAGAATCCAGTGAATCGAGTAATACCATGTTAGATCCAGCTGCAGTCATGTCTGCATGGCTATCCAGCTCGCATCGTCCTGGCTTAACACTGGATGACTGGGTCATCTCTTTGAGATGGACTATCGGCCGGCCTACCCGAGGTTCTATCTTAAGGCCCCGGCCGGCGAATCAATTTCCATTCCCGTTTCCAATGTGGCTGTGACAGCCAAACTGGTTTCCAGCTGAACTGGTGTTATTGGGAGGGTTTGCAGCTGTGGTTGCTGCGACTTTCGATTGTTGGTTGCCCCCCCCCCGCTATTGCTTGCATTCCGTGCTTGTTTTAGCGTTCGGACTCTTTGTTGCTGCTCTTGGGACATGCTTAACCATACTTCTTGTGGATAGAACTTGCATTCAACGGGCCCTTTATAGGTCCCTGGCTGTGCTTTTGAGCCACCACTATTGTTGTTGTTGTTGTTGCCTTGTGGCTTGTTGGAAGAGAAGTTGCCGCGTTTGTTGTCACCTTTCCTCTTTTTGTTGTTAGTGAAGGCTGACACATTCCTACCCCTCTTTTGTGGTTGATTCTGGAGTTTCTTTACTCCGAGCATTCGAGTAAGATACGCCGAGGCTTTCTCAAAATTTGCGTAATAGTCCGACTCTTCTGTTATTACATTTGGGATGGATTGCTCAAGTCGTACATCCTGTAGGGATCGTACGAAGTCGTACACAAACTGGTCCTCAGGTGGGAATGCACCATATCTTATCAATGTTTGCTTTGCATCATGCCATAGCCTTTTGTGCCTGTCAAAATTGTAGTGTTTGGAATCCCCTGTGTACACCGATTCCCGGATAAACTGCCTTTTTGCTTCGACAATTAGCTTTACGTTGGTTGCTTCATATGCTTGAGAGTAGAGGGCGAAGTATGCCTTTCGGCCGTCACCCCCTACCCCGTTTTTGGTCCCAAAGCTTTGTATATAGGACCAACCGGGTCCGGATCCTACCAGCTTAAACAATATCCCCCAGAGAGTATTGTTGTCTTTAGACCAATGAGAGTTGGCGTGAATCGTGCATCTTATTGCATACTCAGTCCAGTCAGGATACGCGTTGTCTGGGCCCGAGCCGACCGTTCCGCACCTGTCGGTTTCTCCGACTGCAGATTGTTGTCTTATCGTGTATAGTAGGGATGTCTTGGTGACACCCCTCTTATGCCGTAGGTATTCACGTAAGTTCTCATCAAATTCCCTGAACTTTGACATTGTAGTCAATTTGTCGGGTAGTGTTAGATCCTTAACTGCCATATTTTCATCGTCCTCCTTTGTAGATCTCAAACGTTCCCGTGTATCCATCTCGGCCGTTGGGTCCTTTATCCAGTCCACTTCGGTGGCCATTGCGCCTATCATAGGCTGGAATTTGATCCAAGCCACGAACAGCTTCAGTCGATCGCCAAATGCCCTTCCAATAAAGACTTCCTGTGGATCCGGGCATAGATGGTGTTTTGCCTTGGTTAGCGACCCTAGAGTGGACTTGATCCCTTCTGAATCAAGATCTGCGATGGCCTTCATGTTAGAATATCCATGTCTGAATATTTCATTTGCCGTAGGCCTGTTGACCCCAAAGGACTCGAGGATCTTCCTGAAACAAACCTCGGCTGAGGTCAGCGCCCATTCTCCTTCGTAGCCAGGGATGCCATGATTGGCCTCTGCCCTTTCTTTGGCTTCTCTTGCTGTCGTTGATAGAGATATGTCCCTGCTTGATAGTCTTGCAACCAGAGTCACCGTGAGTTGCTCAAGCTGTTCCGGGTCCAACCTTGTTGTTACCGATGGAGGTAGTAAGCCCATCAGGTTTCCCGCCGCCTCTGTTGCCGCCGCGTCCGCTGCTTCTGCTTCTGCTACTGCTGCTGCCGCGGTTGCAGCTAGTTGGGCTCTGGTTGGTGGCGCCATGGTGTGTTGTTTCGGAGTATGCTGTAGGAATTAGGCTTGTAATAAGGGGTTTGTTAGCTTTTGCTTTCATGAGGAAGCTGTGATTGTGATTTTCTGAGTTCTGAAGCAACTTGTGGAGTATTTTTCTTTCCACGTGCTTTTGCTAGTAAACAGGTTCATATCCATGGTATGAGAATTGATTCCTATCTGAACCCCAATTTTTTCAGTTCCTCTATACTTAAGCTCAACAGTTGTTTCCCTTTTTTCGAAACGGTATCGAATATTCGTTGGTCTCTTATTAAATATTTGGTTCAGCATTTTTTCGTCATTTCTATTTTTTGTGTATGTGTTTATCCAATACTGGGTATGTATATTACCTCGGCTGGTTTTGTTATCATATCATTTGTATACGAGCGAGTATACTTGGGCTCTTTTCTGTAGGAATTGAATTTGATTCCCATTTGTTTTGTTTTCGAGGTCACGTTCCCGAGGTCGCGTGCCTCTCTTTATTAACGGTTCTTTTGTAGCCGTTATGGGATTCGTAGTACTGAACACACGTACATCACGTTATTCCGGCCGTTATTTTCCGTTATATTTTCAACACATCTTTTTGCTGTTCCCATCGTTGGGGACTCCATCATCGGGGACTTCTTGCAAGTGTCTATTTTGGTGGATAACAAGCTTTTTGGTGTTCTTTTCTCCCCTACAAACCTCAGTAGAAGCCATGGGTATTAGCCTGGTGTGCTCTGCTGCGCTAGTGTTGTTAATCTTCTAAGCGCCTGAGTCTCTACTGTTGGGGAGGGTCTTTAACGTCCAGCCTTTTGGCTTCAGACGGCAATTAACCGGTGATCAGTCGGCAATCAGCTTTCATTTTTGTTACCCAGACTCTATGAGTCCATTTGGGTCTGATAAACTCTATTTTTTCTCTCTTCACTAACGCGTTTACACGTGTAGTCCGCTAGATATTATTACTAGTGGTATTCAGTGATTTCAAGTATTAGTATTTAGATTTGTGAGCATTTACATGTAAGATGACTTCTGAGATCGAACCTCTATCAGTGCTCTATTACTGTTAGCGATTCAGCGAGTCGGCTCGCTTATTTGCCTGTTAGTCATACGTGTGTTATCTCATTCGTGTGTATTCCCGAATGTTCGTACGTCTGTACGTTTGCTACCGGCGCTTTTCTAGATGAGTGATTCCCACCGCCCTAAAATGAGTAAAATTTTCGAACATGGACTACGCTGTGTATGAAATTGTGTGCTATTGAGTTTTAGTGTCTACTATGACTTTGAGATACTTCAAGAAGCTTCCCAGCTAGTTCAGTGATACGATTGGAAAAGAACTGGGTTCTTTGATAATCGGCATTTGGATGAGACTTCAAGGAGAAGGTTCTATTTGATGTTCAAATACGATTGAACAATGACAGATGATCGGGAACAATGTCATTGACTCATGACTGAGGGAATGTGTCAATGACACATGACTGGATTGAAGGAGTGTGTCAGTGACTCATGAGTGAAGGAATGTGTCAATGATTCGTGACTGGACTGAGGTAGTGTGTCAGTGACTCATGACTGAAGTGTCTGTGCGTTGTTCATTCTCCCTTACTATGAAAATTTATGATGGTTTGGCTGGGGTGAGGTGAGGTGGCGGATGCTGATGCGTTCATGTGTTTGTCTGCGGCGTATAGTGACTGTGTTGTTTGTGTGTACTTGTAAGATTGGGTAGGGGCCTTTGCGGACAAGATCGAGTTTGTTGCGATTGTGTATGGTGACAAAAACGCCTTGACCTATGATGAATTCGTGTTTTGTGCGTTTGCGGTTGGCACGAAGGAGTCAGTTGTCGAATTTGAGCTTGGCGATGTTTGGTTAAGGTAATGATGTCGGCGTGGAGTGGAATGTTGAGAAGCATGTCACAGTTGAATACGAGGGCACCGGGTGAGAAATTTCCGAGTGTGGAAACTGGATTGCATCGGAGTGTTTGCATTGCTGTTGATATTGGTTCGTCCACAAGGTAATTGGCTTCTATTTTTGTTTTTGGTGGTTTCAGATTGATCATGGTGCATATGATTTGACCGATGGTCTTGTGTGTGGATTCGATGATTCCGTTGGCTGTGGGCATGTGTGGGGAAACGTTGATTGGTTTTATACCTGCATAGTCAAGAGGAAATTGGAAGTCGTGTCCGTTGAATTCGGGACCGTGATCGTCTACGATGCGCAAGGGCCGAGGGTAACGGGAGAGCCAGCAGTTTTCGAAGAGTCGTCTGATGTTTTCGGCTGTCTTGGATTCTGGGATGCGGACGATTTCTAGGAGGTTGGTAACTGGGTCAATGCATGTGAGCGCGTCAAATTTGAGGTCGATTTTGTTGATTTTGACGTTCCATGAGCCAATGCAGTCAACGTGAGCTTCAAACCAGGGAGTTATGGGAGCTGTGTGTGGTGCAAGTTGACCGGCTTGGCGGGTTCCTGTGCTTACAAGGGGGCAGATGAGACAGTTGGATATGACGTTGCGACATACGGAGCAAAGGTTGGGATGATGGAAGTGACGGCGGAGAAGTGCTTCGAGTCTGTCCATGCCTGTGGAGTGAACGGTTATTTTCGTGATACCATTTGACAAGGGGAGCGAGCATGTTGTTAGGGATGACAATTTTCCACTGGGAGCTAGGTGTTAGTTTGTCATATCGGCATACAATATCGACGTTGTCTAGTTTTTGTTTGAAAAATTGTCTGGGGTCTTTTTGTGGCAGGGTGAGAACTTTTGGGTCATGTGATTGGTATTGGTGAATGGTCGTAAAATGGAATGGCAATCTGCCTTTTTGATCAAAATGGGGGTGTATTAGATAGCTGTCTTCAACAGGATGACAATCAGTCAATGCAGCGCATGATGGCAGCGCCATTAGGCTCGCGACCACTGGTTTTGAATGAAAATGAGTCGTTGTTTGAGACATCGTTGTCGAAATTGGTAGTTGTGAAATATGAGGTGAGAGTTGTTGGGGTTCGGCTGAGGGAGTCAGCGACTGTGTTTTCTGGGCCTTTGATGTAATGGTAAATGGGGTTGTATTCTTCTAAGATTAGTTTCCGTTGTAAAACTCGTTGGGTGTTGTACGTGGAGAGCTTGTATGTTAGATTGTTGTGGTCGGTTTAGAGGTGAATGAGTGCACCGAGGAGCATAGGTTGGTATTCTTTGAATGTTTGGACAATGGAGAGCAATTCCTTTTCGATGGTTGTGTAGTTGGCTTGGGCTTGGTTGAGCTTGCGTATGAAGTATGCAACGGGAATGTTGTTCTGTTTGATGACTGCGCCTAGTTGGAAGTCGGATGCATCGGTGTAGATGTGAAATGGTATGCTGTGATCTGGGTACGCAAGCATTGTTTCAACTGCAACGATTGATTTCATTTCTTTGAATGCTTTTTGACAAGTGTCGTTCCATTGGAATGTGCGAGGGGTCTTCAAGAGATCGGTGAGCGGGGCAAGTATGTGAGAGCGGCGTGGCCACATGTCGCGATAGTATGTGACGAGACCTAGGAAGGCTCAGAGTTGCTTAAGGTTTTTGGGTGGAAGCATTGCTAGGATTGCCTTGATTTTCTTGATGTATGGTTTAATTCCATTGGGTGTTAGCCAGTGACAAAGGAAATCGGTTTCTTGTATGATCCATTTGCATTTAAGTGGATTGATTGCAAATCCTTTGTCCTGTAAACGGGTGAGTACGGTATCGATGAGTTGTAGATGGTCTTTGAATGTGTTGCTGAAGCATGCAATGTCATCGATGTAAATTTCAAGATTTGGTATGTCGTGTAGTACACGTTCCATGATTTCTTGTGCTACGTCTGGGGATTGAGAAACTCCCATTGGTAGGCGATTGTACTTGTAGAGACCAAATGGAGTTGTGATGGTGGTTAAATCTTTACTTTCGTCGTCGAGGACAAAGGTGCAGTATTGCATCGATATGTCCATTTTGGTGAGGTATTTGTATCCGGAGCGGCAGGATAATATGTCTTGAATAGGGGGAATGGGATAGACTTTGCGCTTGATGGCTTTGTTGAGGGCGCAAAAATTGGAGACCCATCAGATTTTTCCATCTTTCTTGGGAATTATGAACGTTGGAGAGATCCAATTGGAGCGGCCTTGGCAAGAAAGAACGCCAATGTTTACAAGTTGATCAAGTTCTTTCTGGAAGAGTGGTAATTGTTTGTGGGGCACAGGGTACGCGCAAGAACGATTGGGTTTGACCGTTGGATCAATGCCGAGGTGGATTTCTTCGTCGGGGTAGTGTTTTAGTGTTCCGTCGAAGATAGTTTGGTATTTGCATAGAACGGAATGTAGTTGTTCACGCTGATCGTGTGTCAAATGTGTACATTTGTTGCAGACGGTTCGAACGTCGTGTTGATCATACGTGGATTCCTGAATGACGGTTTTGTTTGTGGTAACTGCAAAGGAGTCGTTGGGGGTAATTTTGTCAATGTGTCTTGTGTGAATGTGAAGAGCTAGGGCGGCGGAGTCTGTGTGCATGCGTGGGAATTGCCGCATCTGGGATGGTATGGGTGGCTGTTTTGATTTCATTGTTGTGAAAGTTCAAAACGATCTGAAAATGGCAAAGGACGTCGCGTCCGATGATCATGTCGTAGCGACAAGGAGCTTGGAACACACAAGCGTCGAGAGAGGGAAGAGTTATATTGGGGGCAAGTTCGGGAAGTGTAAAATGCTGAAGAGATATCTGCTGAGATGAGTTGAATTCTCCAGCCATGGTGATGCCAGAAATAGGTGTAGTCGTGGTTGGGACGATTGTGACCAGAAGAGCATGGTTACTGAACCAGGTTGTTGTCTTGGAGCCGGAGTCACATAGGATGAGGTAGGGGCGTGGGGAGGGGCAGTTTTGGAGAAGGCAAGCAATGGCAATGGTATAGGGAACAGATTCTGTGGGCGGTGGTTGTCAGTAATCTGGTTGACTGTCGTATTGGGGCTTGTTGTCCTGATGGTAGCAGTCGTCATTGTCATTGTCGTATTCCTGTGTAAGTGGGGTGTCCGTTTGTGTGTGTTGGTCGTGGAAGTATTTATCATCGTGACAGGCGTCGGTATCGGGATGCTCTCTGTCAAACTGATGGGTGCCGTGATTGTAGTAGAAATCGTCACCCATTTCTAAATGGTGAGCCTCATTAGTTGTGGCTGAACGTGTTCTGTACGGACTGGTATGAGATGTATTGGCGGATTGCGAGCGTGTAGTGCGTCCGGAAGAAGATTGTTGGCCTGAACAGGTGGAACGGTTGGAGCAATGGTTCTGATAAGGGGTGTACTGGCGTGGATTATACCTGTGGTTAGGACGACCTGTTTGGGTTGAATTGTCGCAAGTGCGCGGATTGTAAGACGGACGACAATACGCGGTGGTGTTGTTGCCATACGTATGCTGTGAGGACAAGGAGTAACGAGGGCAATTGTTGGTATGTCCGTTTCCGTTGCGGCCATTGCGCCCACCATTGGAATAGGAGGATTGGCGATTGGATTGCCGAGAGACTTGACCGGCGTCATGGTGCAAACGTTGTTGTTCCATGAAGGCGACTAGAGGATGAAGGGGGAAGTTTTGGTTATCGAGTTGATTACCGGTTTTGTTGAATTTGAGTTGCCAACTCGGAAGCATGAGACGAAAGAAGGCATTTTTCATGGTGGTCTTAGTGGGAAAGAGTCGCATTTCTCTGGAGCCTGGCAAATGAACACTAAGGATGTTGTTCAAATGAAGGCGACTGGTGGCGGCAAAGCAATTCATATGATACGTCTTGGTTGCGTTGGACATGTATTCTTGTTGAATGAGAAACACGTTGGACAGAAGAAAGGGGGAAATGAAGGCGTTGAGGTTGTTAGTAAATTCAGCATCTTGAATGCGCGAACCTGCGTCGTTGACGATTTCGTCCCAGATATGCTTGAGATCGCCACCTAGGACTTTGCGGAAGTTTGTAGTGTTTAGCATCATTCTTGATGTTGAGATTGTGCGGTCGTCGCTGGAGTCCGGGACAAAAGGTGGTATCCTGCTTCTTGACGGTAGATGCCAGTTGGAGGAGGAGGGGAGAGGAGGAGGGAGGATTCGTGCCTGGGGTGCTAGGAGTGGATGCCGTAGATGCCGCAGCTGGAGTACTGGAAAGGTACCGGGTTACGCTGTGAACCAGGCGAACGGTGGGGTAGTCCTCATAGCGAAGCTTGGGTTTGAAGAAAAAGGGGGCCTGCTTAGCAGCTTGAAGTTGAGCGGACAGCAGACATGGTGAGTTAGACGTTACAGTTAGTTTTTAGATATTTTTATCGATAAAAAAAATTCAAAGCAATATTGCGATTGAACTCAATATGAACTACGCTGTGTATGAAATTGTGTGCTATTGAGTTTTAGTGTCTACTATGACTTTGAGATACTTCAAGAAGCTTCCCAGCTAGTTCAGTGATACGATTGGAAAAGAACTGGGTTCTTTGATAATCGGCATTTGGATGAGACTTCAAAGGAGAAGGTTCTATTTGATGTTCAAATACGATTGAACAATGACAGATGATCGGGAACAATGTCATTGACTCATGACTGAGGGAATGTGTCAATGACACATGACTGGATTGAAGGAGTGTGTCAGTGACTCATGAGTGAAGGAATGTGTCAATGATTCGTGACTGGACTGAGGTAGTGTGTCAGTGACTCATGACTGAAGTGTCTGTGCGTTGTTCAAACAGAAGTGAATGAGTGAATCCCACCTAAGGAAAATGTTGTATGCCTCTAAAAAAGGTACTAAATTAATACTTATATATTGGTTAAAAACTAAGATTGTAAGCTAGCTCTGCCAACTACTCCAAGGAGGCATTGGAAAGCTTGTAACAGTAAAAAGCCGTTGAATTAATATTCAACGTACATTGTACATAGAGAATTTGGATATGTTCTCCATCCAGTCTTCAATATTGAAGACCAGCTTGCATGGCATTGCGTTTCAGATTTTCTTGAATCGTGGGTAATTTCAATTGTGAGGGTTTGGAATACCACACTCTTCTCCTTCTCATAAAAGTTTCAATTGGTGGCACAGATTTTGTTAATCGTGTGCAACCAGTATTCCTGAGATAAGAAATTTTTAATTGGTGTGATATGGTTTTAGGTTCCAAATATTCATCCGTTGAATAACATGGTTTCCTAAGAGAAAGGAAACTGTACCATTTGTGTGGATTTGCTGGATAGTGTAGGGGCCTTTGCTTATTGCTTCAAAAGCTCCAGGAATCTGCTTTTCATTTTTTGTCATAATTTGCTCTCCTACTTGATAATCATGAATCTTCCTGTGGCTGTTTTCTTTCATAGCATTCTTGTCGATTTGGGCTTGTCTTTTCTTTCTGACCATGGCCAAGTTGCTAATTACAGGGATCGATAGGAACATATCTCAATGGAAGACAAGGGCGCCTGGGATTATTCAAAACGTTTTGTTGATGGTTGATCTAACGGCAAACTGAGCGGAAGCAAAGACACTATTGATGATGCCGGTAGCTTCCTGAAGAGTCTGTGGAGGATTGGTATTGAGCTTGGTTCTCATTGCCGACTTCATGGTATCATGTACTCTTTCAAGTGCAGGCATTGGATTGTAGATTTTGAACAGAGCAGACCTTGGCCTTCATTCCTAAGTTGGCAAGGTGGAGTTGGAAGTCATTGCTCATGAAGTTGGTTCCTTGATCAATGATACAATTCACCGGTTTGGGGTATCTGGAGAGCCAGCCATTGTCAAGGACATGGACTGCCATGAGACCAATTGGGTTTACTTGTGGCGCCCAAATTATCTTAAGGAGATTGGTGCACATATCAATGATGGTGAATCCATTGAAGGAGACGGTTCCATGGCCAGGGATCTTGATTTTCCAGGGGCCGACTCCATCAATTGCAATGGTATCCCAAGGAACGTACTGGTGTTCTTTGGTTGGGAGTTGACCATGGCTTTGGTGGCTATTCTTGTATCGTTGGCGCATGTCACAGGATCTGCAGCAGGAGTTGATTTGGTCTTTCAAGTTTGCCGCGTATATGAATTGGTTAATGGTTCAATACAATCTTTCAGTGCCGGCATGTCCAAGCACATGGTGGTAATATTTGATTGTGGCCTGCACGCAATTTGGAAGGAGTACAATTTTCTGGCAACCGTTGGATTCGACAACTCGCAAGTCGGTGCCGTTGAAGTTTTCAGCTGTGTACCTTGAATTGGTAGAGATATCTACATCAGCAGCTTGGTCTTGGGTGAGTTGGTCGTAGGCCAAGGGGTATATGGGGATGTCTTCTGGGTAGTTAAGAAAAAATTTGGAAAGAGAGAGAACATTGGCCGTTGGATCGGGAGTTGGAGTTGAGTAGGGAGCAATATCCGAATGCCAAGGATCGTCCGTTGGATTGGGAGTTGGAGTTGGCGTTGGGGATTCCTTCTTTTCCTCCGGAGAGTCTTGCTGGAGGGGGAGCCTGGAGAGCGCGCCAGCAACGTCCTGTCTTTGCCTTTGATATATTTGAATACTGAGAAAAACTCTTCAAGGAGCATTCTCCAAGTCATAATGCAATGGCTTGTGAGGTTTTGGCAAGTAAGATTGATGCGGTTGGTATACACAATAATTTTGGCACCCCAAAGAATGGTTCAAAATTCCTTGAAGACTTTGACAACGCAGAGCATCTCTTTATCGATTGTTGGGTATTTCTGTTGAGCCAGCATTGAGTTTTCAAGAGAAGCAGAGAATGATGCGGCCTTCCTGCATAACTACAGCTCCAAATTGATAGTCGGACGCATTAGTATAGACATGAAAGGGCTTGTTGGGATCTGGAAAGGCAAGAAGAATATCTTTGGCAATAAGAGCCTTTGCGTTGTTGAAGGCTTCGATGAGGGCTGGAGTTGGAGATATCTTCCCTTTTGCTTTACTGGAGAGGTCTGTAAGCGGGGCAAGAATTTCTGCATGCTTTGGATAAAAATTTCGATAGAAGTTGATCATCCCAACAAAGGATCAAAGTTGGGTTGTTGTTGAGGGTAAGGCTAGGTTCAGGATAGGAGATACCTTGTTGGGGTTTGGTCGGATGCCGTCTCTGGAAATAATGTGGCCAAGCCAAGGTGCTTGCAATTGAAACCAGTGGCACTTGGAGGGCTTGACGGAGAAGTTGTGGACCTTGAGTAAGGAGAGGACAGAGGAGACCGAGTTGCAATGGGAATCGAGGGTGTCAGAGAAGATTCCAATATCATTGATATATACTTCAATATCCTTGAGGTGGAGGAGCATCTGTTCCATACAGCCTTGGGCCCAACTTGTAGAGTTGAGAAAACCCATTGGCAGTCAAAGAAGTTGAAATTTTCCAAATGGTGTAACAAGGACACAAAGCCAGGTAGAGGCTTTGTCAAGTTTGAAGGTATGGAACTGCGTGCTGACATCAATAAGGGTCGCATATTTGAACCCTCTTCTTCTGTGGAAGATACCTTGGAGTTTTGGAAGTGGGTAGTGAAGCTTCTTGGTGACTTTGTTGAGTTCTTAAAAATCGCTGATGAGTCGACAGGAGCCGTCTGGTTTTTGCACTACGAAGGTTGGCATTCCCCATAATGTGGTGTAGCACCGTTCTAGGATACCCAACTTCACTTGTTGTTTGATTTCTTTCTTCACAGCCTCCTGTTGGTGGAACGGAATGGGATATGGTTGTTTTATATGAAATGGATTTGCATCTTGTTGGAGCTCAATGTGGAACTCTTGATTAGGGAAAATGCCTAATTCCTTGTCATTCAAGCCTTCAAAAAGTTCTTCATTTTGGAGTAGGATTGGTAATAAGGCTTGTTTCTCATTGTCTGAGAGATGGGTGTGTTCGGTGACTAACTTGTGGAGGTCTGTCTTCTCATACTTGGAGGTGCCATCTACATACGATTGTTGGATTGCTTGGTTGGAGTAGCTCTCTGCTACCGCATGGGGTTCTGCAGACATGACCTTGTGAAGCAAGGCCTTGTTGTTGAAGTAATTCTGAGGATGGAAGTCCATTGTCTTTTCATACCATTTGATGGTGCAGGTTTTGAAGTCCATCTTCATTCCAAGGTCTCTCATGGTTCTTCGGCCAATGAGGAGATGATAGTTGATATTCTGGGTGACCAGGAAGCACTTGATTTTCAGGACCTTCATGGAGTAGGATAGTTCTGGAAACATGATATTCTCCAAGGTTACATAGTGGTTGCAATTGGTTTTGCCATTTGTTGTTTGCATTTGAATTTGTTGGTCAAGTAGGTATTTCTTGATTCCAGAAGGAATTGCTGATTCCACAATGAGGTTGTCCGTGGATCCAGAATCAAAGAGGGTTTTCAAGTAGTACTTGCCATGAGATCCATTGATGGAGTTGCAGACACTTACTGTGGTTGGAGCAAGGTCAACGTCGATGTTGCTGGGAGCAACATCTTGCTTGTTGTTGTCAGAATTGAGGGTTTTCAGTGGGAAATCTCTGAAGATCTGAGTTGTAATATTCTTCATCGACATCCATATCTACATGGAAGAGGAGATCCAGCCAAGGAGTTGATGGAATGGTTTCTTCTGCCGGTTCATTGATGAAGATACACATGTGTTGCTCTGGTTCATGAGGGTTGCTGCCATGGGAAGAGGAGTTGGTGGATCAATTGCTGTTGAAACTGCAATCATTCACATGCGAGTCGGTATTGTCCCTGTTGCTGTTGTTGGACTGATTGGAGTTGTTTCCATATTTATTGGTGTAGCATTGGCCCCAAGTGTGGTTGGTGCCGGGATGGATTGAGCATGGTGAGTCGTTGAAGATTCTCGTTGCGCCTCTGCTGCTGTTGTTGTTGTTGTTGCCTTGGTTGTTGTTGCGTTGTTGTCAGTTTTGGTTATTCCCATTGTTGTTTTGATTGTTTCCGGTGTTCCATTTGTTGTTTCCATTATTTCAATAGTTACAATTGCGCCAGTTATTGTTGTTACGGTTGTTGTTGCCATTGTTGTTGTTGTTATTGCTGTTTTGGGATGAATTATCTTATTTCTTTTTTCTATTCTGCCCATATTGATATCGTTTCGAATCTCATCATCATTTCAGAAAGGGAATCTCTGTGGGGAGAATGGTGTTGCTGATAGGTGTAGTACTTCCAATCGTTGGGCATGGATTCAAAAATTAGATTCTTGAACTCTCTCTCTCCTTGATCTCTGCATCCTCTGGTGGGTGTCCCGGAAGCAGTGGAAGGATAACATGGTTGTGGAAGTTGACTTGGACAACAAATTGGTGTACTGTCATGGTGGTTGTCTTCTTGATATTGGTGAGGAATCTTCTATGGTTCTGGTATGCATCGAGATTGTTGTCAAACTTGTAGTTGACAAATTCTTCCACTGTGTTTTGGAAGTCATCCACAGTTCTTTGAGGAACATTGGTTGATATGTAGTTATTCAACCAACTATTGTCGGTGTAGTCCATGAGGAGGTCTACAAACTTGTCATATAGCCTTGGACCTGTAGTTAGATTGAGGGTCTTCTTGGATCGCATGAACTCGTTGATGGTGAAAAGAATTTGTAGTTTGGTTGATCCTGCAGTAATCAAGGGAATCTTGAGCTTGGTTACTTCTTGAAATTCATTGACTTCATGTGTGTTCTTGAATTCTACCTTGTCAATGGTTTCTTGATCAAAGTCAAATTTGAAAGGTACTATGGAGTAGTGGCTTGACATTGTCTTCCTTGTCTTGTTCTTACTGGACAATTGGTAGGATCAGTTGGTTGCTTTTTGGCAGTTGTATTAGTGTTTACTCGAGTACTTGAAGTAGTCGTAGTAGTAATAGTTGTAGGTTGAAGCAGTTTTTTTACTGTTTAAACAGTGCCAGTATGCCTCTTAAAAAGGTACTAAATTAATGCTTACATATTGGTTAAAAACTAAGATTGTGAGCTAGCTCTGCCAACTACTCCAAGGAGGCGTTGGAAAGCTTGTAACAGCAAAAAGCCATTGAACTAAAATTCAACGTACATCGTACATAGAGAATTTGGATATGTTCTTCATCAAGTGTTCAATATTGAAGACCGGCTTGCGTGGCATTGCATTTCAGATTTTCTTGAATCGTGGGTAATTTCAAACGTGAGGGTTTGGAATACCACAGAAAACGAATAAAATTAATTAAAAATACATAAAACGTGTGGTGTGCTTTATCGGTATTTATTCACTTCCACATAAAATCTGTCAGTCCGATGTGTATCCGACTGACAGATTTTATTCACTCAACTAACACCGAATAGATTTCAACGGAATCTTAAAATCGTCACCCAACGCATGAATCAATCAATCGTGTGCAACTATGAATATTTGACTTAAAATCAAATGCACCCCCATTAAATTGAAATTGTTAGATTTTAAGATTCCATTAACAAAAATTTGGCAGTCGAGACAGTCTTGACTGCCAAATTATATTCAATACTTAATAGTTTTATGTAGAAAGTGAATAAATGTATTAGTTTGGTCGCAAACTTTTATTAGTTTATCACTGCCAGGAATCACTTAATATTAAACAAAATGTTGTTTCTCGTCGACTGGTTGCTTTGCTCTTATCTTGTTCTGGTTCTGAACCATAGGATCAGCAGCAAGAGCAGTTGCTATAGCATTTGGGATTACAGCTTCTCCTATGTACAGATGGCTGAAATGTGGACATAAACTCCTTCTTTCTGCATTGCAAGACCATCCTGCTGCAAAAGTTTGCTTGCCAAATGAAGAAGAGACTCAACAATACATCAATGCTATTGCTGCTAGGTATCCAGCGCTTGGTCCACACAGAGTGTGGGGTGCTTGTGATGGGCTTAAACTGCATATCCAGCAGTCTGGCAACTGGACAAAACAGAACCAATACTACAATGATTGGACTTGTGCTACATATGTCAATAGTGTCTTTCTTTTGTGCCCAGATGGGAGGATCCGGGTTTTGTGTCTTGAATTCTCCTGGGTCTTGGCATGATAGTACTCAGACCGACTATGGGCTGTATGAAAAGATGGAGCGCACGTATGAGCTGTACAAGGCAAAGGTTGTTGTCGGCTTGGCGTTTAAGTTATCTACAAATGACTACCTTATTAGAAGTAGTCAATACAACCCTCTAACAGCTCCTGTAGAAATACCTGAGGGTACACCTATCGAAGAGGCCACGGCAATGAAAGAACGATTCATTTGCAAGGCTATCACAGTGAACAGACAAGCAACTAGCGTTAGACAGATGTCTGAATGGGGGATGAGACAGATCCAAGGTGGATTCCCTTGACTCAAAGATAACATGTTGCTGGAAGAAATGGGAGACAGGAGGACCATTCTGAAGCTTGTTGTGTTGTTGTACAATTTCCAGCCAGCTAGAGTTGAAATCAACACCATACTCAACACCTACATGAGTCAGACTGAAGGTTTCTTCTCGTACAATTTGGTACCAACAGAAACCGCAAACAATGTATTTTAGAGTCGAGTTGATCAATTGGTTGATCGATTACAAGTCGTTGTTGCTGGAGTTCCAATGCCTGCTATTAAATTCCTTTCGTGTCTAAGTTTAGTAGAGGTACGAACCGGGAATAATGAGACCTCGAAAAGTACGGGACTCATTCTTACGACCAAGATTCGATAAGGAAATTAACACCTGCTACTGAAGCTTTCGATCCTCTCTTCCCTCTTTCAATAATGCAGCAATCACGTTCATCATCTTCAATTTGTTGTCTACTTTGCGATTGTAATGTCTCTTCTTGCTACTACTACTAATGGTACTAACTTCTTCAAACTGTGTAACTTCTTGAGTTTTGGGTTGTGTTGGTTGAGTTGGTTGACCAAGTAGAAGTGGTACCGGTTGAGTTGCAACAGCAGCAGCAGGAGGAGGAGGAGGAGGAGTAAACTCATTTCTTTCAACATTATAAATATCTTCTCCACCTGTAATCTGTGATTTAGTGCCTATCACTTGGAAGAGTTCCTTTGCCTCACTAATATTCCATCTCATGTTTGGATTGCCAGTTGGCGCTTTCTCCCGGTACAATCGATTGAATTTGTTGCAAATGGAAAGAGCACCCCTTTCAGGATATTTTTTTAGCGTGTAGGTCTCTGGCATTGTCCCAGTCGCCTGTTCCACATGGCAAGACAGCTCTAATGGCAGCAAACATGCTCTCCAACTCAGCTTTGTTGGTGTAGTTGCTGATCCCGGGTTTCCTGCCTCCAGTCAACGGCATGGTGTTGATTGTTATGATCAATGGCATTGGTGGTGTTTCTTTTTCTTTCTTGTGTGAGCTGAATCAAATTGATTTGTCATCCGACAAATTGTCCTCTAGTGACGTATTGTCTACTACTGACAAATTGTTTACTAATAATCTAGCAAGAGCGACAAGAGCAGCAACAGTAGTGTAGGAGGACATTGGTGCCCTGTCTAATGTGCCTGTTGTCGGTCAAAAATACACGTACCCTACTTACGTACGTTCTACAGGAATTATATCCGTTCTACAATTGAAAAGTTACTTATACTCCTCCAGAGATAAAAATGACTTCAAGTGTCCAGACATTTAGGACATATCATGTGTTCTCTGTCTTATGACGAATTACACGTGATCGTCTAGACATCCCTACATGCAACACTAACACAGGGATACCGGTCAAATACAGTAAAATACACAGTAACAGAGCAATCTCCCGATATGCTCACATCTCTTTAAATTTCAATTATCCTATACCTTTCGGTCAATTTTTAGAGTAACAACAGGTTATAGAGCCCTCTATCTCCGCCCGTTCAGCACCTCAACTGTTCGGTTACCGCCAGAGGACACTTGTAGTGACGCCCATCCGTAGTGCTACTCTTAGGCCTCCACTCCAGGTTTCCCCAGACTTGTTGCGTGCGCCCCCTCCCTTGAGGGCCGCACCCTTGTTCCTTGCGGCGCCTTCCTCCTTAGGGCCGCTCCCTGGACGTACATCTTCCTTCTGTTCCCTGCTTGTGGATCAGGGGGTGTACTCGCTATCACAAGCCTTGTAACCCACAACCAGCTCTCTGGATTACAGTTACAATTACAACCTAAAGACCACCGCCATCCTTTAATGAAAGCCCAGCATTGCACCGGACAAGCCGATTGCAATCACGACCGCCGCACCTTCGCTCGGTCATTTTGTCGGTTCCACAGATTCTTCCTGCATCCTCGACCTACACCAAATCCATTGGCCAAAATGGAAGCATTGAAAGATTGGTGGTGATCGGCCTCAAGCACTCCTCCAGTGCCATGGAGCCGTTTGTTCCAGATACGTCCAGAGATTCCAGCAAGTGAGGAAGAATTGGTGAATAACTGCAGTAGCCCATCGGCAAGGAGAACACTTGCTACTGATCAAGGAACAGTAATCAGCTTGAATCTTATGCCAGAGAGGGGACCATCTCCCAAGGAACCAGTTGTGCCATCCAATGTGACGCTGAGCCCTAACAGCAGAGGCAATATCTGGGGGGTATGATGATGGGTGAATATGCCTACCTTGACGAACCCGAGTGGTAACATCCACAATGGCAAGAGCCAGGGAGGGCTCTGTAAGCTCAGTGGTAAGGCGCTGCTGCAAAGGGCCCCTAAAGGAAGACAAGCTGTGCTTGACAGCCCCTGGGTCTTCACATGAAAGCACATGGGAAACCCTCTCATCATCCTGGGCACACAGAGGGCATCTGGAGTGATCCTGGTGCTGGTAATGGAGTAACTGATTGCCAACACCGATGCAACCCAAAGTAAACTTGACAAACCACCGTTGCATACTAGGAGGGAGGCGCTTGAAAGCAGAGCAATGAGCACACCAATGGATGGAATTGGAGACTTGTGGTGAAATGGAGATGTCATGGTGAGTGTGCCAATAGTGAAGAAGTGGAGGGCCAGAAATAAGAAGGTGTAAGGTAGCTTCGTCAAAGCAAGAGCATTTGAGACCATTCTGCGAGAGAGCCCAGGGCTCAAACACAAGCCGGGGATAACTGGTAGGGAGATTCACGAGTCAAGGAGAGAAATGCCTTGGCCATGCCATCAACCTGATGATTGCAAAGAGCCCACAAGTCCAGAGAAAGACCCTCTTGATGACCCTTAACCCACTTAAAAGTGACAGTGATGGGAAGAGCAGAGAGCATATTCCGAATGACATAGGCATAATCAAAAGATTTCTGGGAAATAGCCAAGGGCCAGGTTCCCTGAGCCTGTTGAAGAGCCGTATCACCATCAAGGGCAATGGTGAGGGAGCCGGAGGTAACATCATAGAGATCCACCAGAGCCATACAGCAGGTGAGAACACCAATGATGCCAGCCAGTTCGCTCCGGTAGGAAGACTGATCTTTGGGCGAGCCACTGACAAGGTTGTATCCAGTGAGGAACAAGGAGGGAGACTTGGTGGAGGTGTTGGGGGAGAGAATAAATGCAGATGTGCCTTGGAGAAGGGTAGGATCATATGATCCATCACAGACAGCACTGGCAGTGCCACTCAGAATGGCATCAGCAAGTGCCTGGCCTCTGTCCTGGGGAAGTGAGTATTTATGGAGAAGAACTCGGGAACGAGAAGCGCAGAGAGTATCAAATACAACCTCTGGGGTGGCTGGGAGACGCTCAAACGGATCATAGGTCAAGGGATCCTCATCTGGTAGATGCGAGACAAAGGTAGATGAGCCTACAATTCAAAACACGTTCAGCAGAAGGGAGACAAGAGTGTCTGCACAGGCAGGTTTGGCAGGAAGAATGGTAGTGGTGAAGCTGTATTGGCCTCGGCCTTGAGGAGAACCAACCCTCCAGCCTAGTAGGACATTTGGAGAAGATCCTCTCAGGAGAAGGAGACAAAAACCAAGTCCACAGAGAGGCGGACTCTGATGACAGTCAATGCCCCAGGTAGAAGGAAGGATGAATAGATCTATCAGAGGGCAAGGCCAAAGGGGGTAAGAAGGATTTCTGAAGGGCACGCTGCCAAAGAAGCCAAGCTGGTGGAAGCCATGGAGGAGGACAACGAGGGCAGTCAAGATGATGGCAAAGATGGTTTGAAGACTGCAACTGGAAGGTCATTGGAGAAAGTCGTTTGCCATCCGCAGTGCAAATATCAGCAAGGGAGATTGCCTTGATGGACATCTGGATGAGATTCAGAAGGGACAGGTCTGTGCCTTGGAAGCCAGCATTGACAAAAGCTTGCATGAGGTAGCAGTCATTCAATCGAAGCAGAGGAAGTGCAGGGAAGTCTTCAACCAAACTCACAGGGTGCATGGAAGAGAACTGTCACACATGCTTATATCAGCAAGGAGTGATATAAGATGCATAAGGCTGGTAGGGGTAATGCCAAGATGGAAAGGAATTCCCAGTTCAAGCCAAAGGGCATCAGCTGTGAGCCAGAGAATACGGCCGGTCTGCGAGTCACGGACAGATTCCTGAAACAGAGTAGCAATGTGACTGAATTCTTGGAGAAGAAATGGGTGAATGAAGCCAAAGCCTTGATACAAAGATGGACCATAGAAGACCTTGCAAGGAAAGTTGTGAGACATGCCTGCCTTGTTAAGCACTGGGACCAGAGTTGGTTGGAGAATCCGGGTCCAGGTAGAAGCACTAAGCTGAGTGACTAGCATGGGATATTCAAAAGACTTCATAAAGGAGTACTTGAAGGTGTAGATGGAGGTGTTCTTCTCACACTTGGAAGACCTCATTTGAGATCCAAAGGACTGGGACTAGGGACTGCAGATGAGCAATTTGAGCTTCCTCATTGCCAACCATAGAAATGTAGACACCCAGAGTCTTGTCAGCATGATCAACCTCAAAACAATCAAGTGGTGACCGGACACCAGATTTGTCAGTCATGGTGAAAACACCTAGCATGTCCTCAATAGAACAATAGTCCCAACCAGAACCGGTCCACTTAAAATCAATCAAGTAGCAGAAGAATTTGGCAGGTTGAATAGCTCCACCAGTAGCAATGAGACCTCCAGCCCAACAATCTAAAGCTGCCTGGAAATCAGCAGCCAGAGCCTCACCAGAAGTAATGGAGGAGGCACCAGCACAGAAAAGATTGGTGTCATCCACAAAGGCAAAACCAACCAACAAAACAAGCTGCAGGGAAAGGGATGTGAGGAGATGAACCACATGGCCTGGGTTCTGCATCATCCTGAAGACAATATTAGAATCCAGAGCCCACCGAGTAGGGCCAAGACCATTGCCTTGGCCAATCCAACTGAGAGGAATAGGTTCATCACCATACACAGGACCGGACCTGCCAAAGTCAGTTTTAATGTGATGTGTGGCACGCTGGAGAGTAGATAGGAGAACCTCACAAATATGAGCTGGGATCCCAAAGCTCTGAAGAGTGAGACTGGCAATGGGATGTGAAATGTGATCATAGCAGCCCTTGGCATCATTTATGGCAACCACCCCAGAGCGCCGCTTCTGACACAGGACATCACAGATGAGTTTCTTGTTGAAACAGGTGTTAATGGCTTTGTGATGCTTCCGTCTGCCGTGTTGATCAACTGCCACCACATTGGCACGTTCAGCATGAGCGAGAACACGTTTACCAATCATCTTGTTGTTGATCTGAAACTCAGGAGACATCAGTTGGATGAGTCTCATCTTGTCAACTCGACATTCGCCAGGTTTCTTGAAGATCTCCACATCTGTGATGACCTGCCAAGCAGAGGGAGAGAACCCCACAGTCAGAGGAGCAGACCTCAAGAGTGTGTCAAAGGAGTTCAGCTGAGGTTCCAAGGCAAAAGATTTGTGGTGGGCAAAACTGAGACAAGAAGGCTTGCCAGCAGTGCGTTCCTTCTGGCATTTCCAGGCAGGAGCATTATCAGCCGGTCTAACAGAAGAATCAAAGGGAGCCAGGTGCTGAAGGGAAGCAGGCACTTGAAGGCAAGTAAGCAAATCAGTCAGGTACCGGTCAGTTCCTGGAGGAGGAATGTAGGTTCCTGCAAGAACCTCAGCTGAGGCAGGACCAGTCCCCAAGTATCCAAAGACCTGGATGAAAGGAGTGGACATAGATGGAGTGTCAAGGCATTGTTGCTGGCGACAAATATTGGATGCAGCCATGGCAGGCACCATAGTGGACTGGGAGCTTCCCTTCAGCAAGAAGAGCATCCACCAAACCTTGGTTGAAGGAGTCACACCAAGAGGGGGCCAGAAGTTTGATGGCGCGGTATTGCTTGTAGGCTTGCTTCAAATGGAAGACAGCAGTGGCAAGATCACAGTGTTCACCCTTGTATAAGGAAAGCTTGCAGGCCAAGCGCTTCACAATGGTGTGACTAGTGGAGACACCTTGCCGAAGCTGCACGATCCGCCGCCAGAAAGCAATCATGTCACAATAGACTTGCAGCTTGGGAGACCAAGGGATCATGCCGGCGCAAAGACGACAAAGATGTTGTTCAACAGACAGCCGGATGGAAGCAGAGGTTGCATAGAGAACATCATAGGTAGTTATAAGGGTGTCACGCACAGACTTATCACCAGATACATACTGAGCCACTAGCTGCCAATACCTCGTAAGTGAAATAGAAAAACAAAGGGAGGAACAACAGATAAAAGATTTAGAGATTGAGTTACGTAAAACATACCAACAGCAAAATGGCTATCATAGACAACGGCATAAGGAGGATGAAGATAATAGAAAGGAGAAATGATGGAAGCAAAAAGATGACATGATGGAAACTCTTGACAAGAATGAGAAGGACCACAAATATTACATCAAAAACAGAGACAAATTATCAAAGTAAATGGTGCTAACAACACTATAGTACCACAGTTAGTTTATTAGTGTTTTATGCTGGTTGGCACGATATATTTGTCTGCTGTTAAAATTGAATAGTGTGAAGGAGATTATTGCAAATGTGGATAAAATACTTTCTTCTTTGTACAAAAATATCTTTGTTGGCTTTTGGTATTTGATATTCGTAGTGTGAGTATTGTGAAATGGACGTAACATAATAGATTGCCGGTTATCAGAAAACTAATACAATTGTGAAGAAGTTCATATAAACGCTATGACAATATCATTGCACATAGGATATTATTACAAAAGATGAGTTTTTGGAGGAAAAAACAAAAAATTAATGGAGAATAAATATTATTGGGGTAAGCATGAAACGAACTTGCAGAATAGAAAAATTGCAAAGCAACCATAATACTGGGCTGAAACTATTATTAAATTCCTTTCGTGACCAGAAGTACCAAAGCTACCAGATGGTAGATACCCTATTCGTACGAATCCATGAGTCCCGTATCGAATCAAAGTAATCGATTCCCACGGCATATCGATTCCCACGGTGCATCAATTCCCATCGCGCATCAACGGTGAGCAATCCCTGTTTTACAGTATTGTCATCGTTCTTCGGTGAGCAAACTCTGATTTCATAAAATATCACACGAGCTACGGGAGCAATTCCTGACCTTAATGATAAACATATCATGGAGTCTTCCTAACGGAACAAGAGAAGAAAACCGTTGGCGTATGATTCTCACACAGTATATATATATGCATACAGATATACATGGTCAACGACCAATACATGTACGGAAATAATCAGCGAGTAATCTCATCACTACGCAACAGCAGTTGCAAGTTATTCATCTCAATAAAAGAGATATCTTGCATTTCGGCAAGATTTCACTTTATCTCATACTTTTAACATTCAACTGATTTATATCCCAAAATTCACACTAGTTGCTACCAACTACTTGTAATCTACATACTAAGGTCTGTCTCGCTGCAATCTGAACAAGTCACAGCAAGAAGAGATCTGGCGTTTCCATAGTCTCGCCTGTAGTCCGATTATCCTGTTGCCGAAAGTATCCAACCACAATTGTCACGCGTAGAGTACAATCGTTCGTCTACTAACACACTAACGCAGCGTTGCTGTTCTTTAGAAGCCTTTGAATCAGACTCTCAACGGATCGGATTCAGAAGGAAAATAATAGATTAACAGTCGCAAGCTCTAAAGAGGCTTGCACACAAAAAGGAACAGGAACGGAATTGAATACAATCCCTACGCTCAGCATATGCCAATCGCACACCGTACACGAAGCAGTTCTCATTCTCAGTCACCGCGCAGTTCCTTCGAAGGATTGGAACCGTCACAAATGCCGAACATACCGGTAATGCCCACCAATGCATTTGGGGGCGAGAACGACACAGGTGATGTCGAAGTTACTACTGCCAACCATTTTCCCAGTTTTGATACTGATATGAAAACGGTACTCGTATCCCTACTCCGCGTAACAAGTGAGGCAAATAACAAGTTGAGTTTAGCTCTCAAGGAAGGCGGATTATGCGAGTGGAATGCATTTCTCGACGCACTTATCGAACCAGATTTTGCACGCGAGCTTACCTATACTGAGGGAGGACTACCAACGCATATCCCACGATCCATCCAAAGGATCATAGAGGCACTTGCGGAGTTCGCTCTCGAACTACAAGAAGACAAGAAACAATGGAAAGATGTAAAATCATATGCGTATAAGGAATTCCAACCATTCCTGCATGGAGCGTGCCCTACGTATGCAGAACGAAGGTGCTCTGAACCCTCCACCTCCTCCGCCAGGGAGTAATAAGAAGTCACCTCAGCAGGTAAAGTACGAATCTTGGTGCCGGAAAGCGCGGGATGAAAAGTCCTTTACGCCCCTCACGAATGACTCAAGATCCGAACATTGGCTCGTGGGTTTCAAGGCTAAACTTGAGGCATACAACATCTACACAGAAACATATCTTGATGAAACATGGCCTCCAGCTGCGCTTCTGGGTTATACACGTGATCTTTTTGTCAAACAGTGTGCCTTCTTCTGGGCACTAATGTTGGAAGTCTTCAAAAGCGATCTCTCCGCATCGTGTGTACACAGCCATTCTACCACTCGTAATGGACGCAAAGCATACTTTGATTTCGTAAACCTTCACAGCGAATCAAAAGCCAAGGTATATGACAATTCGACTCAACTACAAGCGTTGCTGAAGTTGAATCTCAGTAATTGGAAAGAATCCAAAGTGAAATTCATCACACATTGGTTTGATGAATTAAATCACCTCAACAAGCTCCGTCCTCCCAACAAGCCCCTTGAGTACCATACTGCAAAATCAGCATTATGTCAGGCATGCTATCCCAGCTTTCAGCTAAGTGAACAGTTTGCCAAAGTCAAGGATCCAGGTGGGACGAACAGCACCGTGACAGATGCAGTCGCTGAAGCAGCTGCTATTCACAAACTTAAAATCACGCTTCTACTCGAAGCAACTCGACTCGATTCCCAGTCCGCGATGGCGGCTCCTCGGTCGGCTGTACGTGCACACGTTCATGACTTCTCATCTGAACAAAGCCAAAACCATGACGACTATGCTCTCCCTATCGAATTTGAAGGAGACTATCAAGACTATGCCGTATTTAAGGCTGGACGTACCCCTGACCCTACCACAAGGTTGCCTACAAACATATGGAAGGCCTTGTCACGTCAGGACATGAAGAGTTGGCTCAGTTTTTCTCCGGAAGGCAAGAAAATCGTGGTTGCCTCATTGCGACACGACTTACTTAACACGGACCAACCTGACCCCAACAATGTCAAACCCATTACCCAGAAGGCATACCAACATGAACACTCGGTATCATTTCGAGAAGACGATACTTCGACCAAAGATGAGCATACCAATTCCGTAGCAGACCTTCACCCTGCTGTAGAGAATGATCGTAGAGGTGTTTTCCATGCATCACTAGGTGTATACAAATCAATGACCTCTCCGTCTAAGGACCAGCGACCTCTCAAGTCTTCCGTGTCACCCGTGCATCCCGCTCGATTCCTCTCCGAAAACCCTGACATTCGGTACAAAAAGGACGGTGACACCCAAGTACCTGTAGGAACATCCTCCTATTCCGCCAATTTTCACCAGTGGTATAATCCTGACGATGATCTGACTTTTCCTAACGATAGTCCAGTAACGTTGTACACATACCGCATACACAAAACTATGGTTACTAGCCCTGGTTTTGCCATGGTCGATCGCGGCGCAAATGGCTGCATCATCGGCAATGATGCATGCCTCATCTCCAAGGATATCCCACCACGATATGTCAATGTCACCGGCATTAACAATTACCAGGTCCAAAATATTCCAATTGCTACATGCGGAGCTTATTCCATATCGAACAGAGGTCCCGTCATCCTCATTTTCAATGAATGTGCATATACAGGCCGACACCCTTCTATATTGTCCTCCGGCCAGATGGAAGCATATTTTTCCACTGTCGATGACACATCCATCAAAGCGGGCGGTGGACAGGTAATCACCACTACCGATGGATATGCACTCCCTCTTAGCATACGACACAGGTTTACCATATCTTGCGATGCGAAAGTACACGACTATTGAGTTTGACACGCTCCCACATGTTATCATGACATCCAATAAACATTGGGACCCATCTGTTCTTGATACCACGATCAGTGCGAAAGATGAACAATTTCTTCAGAAATATCCTCCTCAGCCGCAGCAACTCCCATATGCCAATTACGACGAATACGGAAATCCAGGTTGCCTTGAAGGATTGGATATCTCTGTATCCCCCGGCTCTTCCACGGTCACGTCTCTCAGTTCATATTCCAGCCAATCCACTCGGTCTCCCTTCCTTCCCATTGATGATCATAGGACCAACTAATTGCTCATTTTGGCTTACGTCCACCAACAACATTCACCAGGAACACCTTGCATGCTGCACTTTACCTGATGCCTCTGGGACAGTCACTGCGTTTCCGATGGATTGTACTGCCAGTGATACTACACGTATTGCAGCTACGCCCCGTGAGAGATACCCCAACGAACATGACTACTTATCCCTGAAACCTTTCTTTTGTTGGGTTTCCACAGATTGCATCAAAGCCACGTTTGAAAACTCAACCCAATATGGTTCATTAGCGGTTAGCCCTGATGGAAACATTTTCAAACGTTTCCATTCCCCCCAACCAGCCATGAACGTGCAACCATTCAACGACGACGTTATGTCGGATGCTGTCTATTCAGATGTCCCAGCAATTGATGGTGGCTCCAAGATTGCCCAGATCTTCTTCGGCCGCAAAGTCACATATTATACACGTTGAAGAAATGCGTACCACCGGCGATTTTCTATCTTGTTTCCAGAACTTTGTTCGAAAATGGGGCAGGCCCATTCGCCTCCTTTGCGACCACGGTAACTACCAATCTAGTAAGAAGGTAGTCGATTATCTCAAAATGCTATGGATTGGACTCTGGCAAAGTGAACCTTATCACCAACACCAAAATCGATTCGAACGTCGATATCAAACGTTCAAACGCATTGTCAACCGCGTCATGGATCGCACAGGCACACCACCACACCTATGGCTACTGTGCATGACATACGTCGCTGGTCTCCTCAACATTATTTCTGATCCTACGCTGTCAGACAAACAACCGGTCTTCATTGCTACCGGTACACTTGGCGACATCAGCGCATACACTAGTTTCTTCTGGTTTGAACCTGTTTACTTCAAGACCAACGACTCCCCTTTCGGTACCCAGTCTACTGAACGTCTCGGTCACTTCGTCGGCATCGCCGAACATGTTGGCAATGGACTCTGCTTCTGAATCTGGGATCCCGTTACCAACAAGTTACTTGACCGGTCCGGTGTCCGCTCTGCTCTTACGCCTGAGTCCCGCAACAAACGCGCGGGCCTATTCACTGATGATGGTTTCATCAAATGGCGTAACGCCAAGGATTCCTTGCCCCGTTTATACGCCACTGGAGACGCTCCAGCATTCAAACATGGGGAGCATACCACTCAGAATAACCTCATTGACGAGTCTACAAAACAGGGCAACTCAGTTCCCCCTAGCGTTTCACCCGCTGATTCTGACACTGCCGATGACACCATCCCATCTGTACCCAAAGAACAACCAGGTACAAGGCTTCCCGCATCTGGCACTCAAACTATTCTTCAACCACCCGCCCACCCCTCGTTACCGAGCTTTCTATATAAGAAGGTCGATGACAGCCCAAGCTGGTCACCTTCTCCACTCCCTAACAACTATGGGGAGAGTCTTGATGGTCCTCCTACGACACACATCTTCAGCAAGACCTCCGATGGCGTTCTCCTTACTGAAGATGATTTTGATCCACCGGAATTAGCATACTTTGATGTTAGTGACGTCACAACTCCACACACCAACCCCGCTACTCCTTCAGTAGACCCATCACAGGTAGTTGTTACCAACGAAGAAGGCAACGCACAATTTGACGATGATGGTAAACCAATTACCATTCCTACGGTCCCGATTGCCAATCTACAAGGACGATCTTTCCTTGTAACCAACCCCGATGGCACCCGGAAGCGTCTTACCATCCTCGACGTAGAAGACAGTCTTGAACACAACAAAGACTTCATCAAGTTCAAGTGCAAACACTCTGATGACGAACTTAATGATATCATTGCATACAATGATGTCATGAATTACATCCATCGTGATTCAACCCAAGAAGACGGCAAACTTTGGTCATTTCGCCGCATCCTAGGACACCAAGGCCCGCTGGATAACAAGCACCCCCAGTACAAAGGTTCCAAGTATAACCTTTGGATTGAATGGGAAAATATGGAACGCACATATGAACCTCTGGCCAACATTGCGGCTGATGACCCTGTCACCGTTGCGAAATATGGGAAAGACAACAACTTGCTTGACCTCCCGGGTTGGAAACGCCTTAAGCGAATCACCAACCTAGCACAACGAACCAAGAAACTTGACCGGCTCGTGCACCAAGCCAAACTTCGTTCTTTCCGTACAACTCCACAGTACCAATACGGATTCAAAGTACCTCGTAACCACGAAGAAGCCCTCCGATTTGATCAAGCCAACGGAAACACCAAATGGGAAGATGCCACCACTCTTGAAATGGCACAACTCAATGAATACAATACATTCATTGATAAAGGCATGTACAAGACAAGCTCCATTCCCCCTGGGTTCCAACAGATCAAGGTACACATGATATATGCTGTCAAGCACGACGGTAGACACAAGGCTCGTCTCGTTGCTAACGGTAATCTCACTGAGGCCCCTATCCACAGTGTTTGCGCAGGTGTCGTATCTCTCCACGGCCTACGCATGTGCCTATTCCTAGCTGAACTGAACGACCTGGAAGCATGGGGTACCGACATAGGTAATGCCTACCTAGAAGCAGTTACCTGCAAGAAAGTATGCATCAAGGCAGGTCCCGAATTCGGATTGCTGGAAGGTCACCTATTGATCATTTACAAAGCCCTATATGGCCTCAGATCTTCGGGCAAGTGTTTTGGAGACTTACTCGCGGCTTGTCTCATCGAACTTGGCTTCGAAAGATCCCGCGCAGAGCCGGAAATATTCCTCAAGCCTGGAACAAACAAGCATGGTGAACGTGTATATGAACTTATATGCACATATGTCGATGACCTATGTCTTTGCATGGCAGATCCCAATTCCTTCTTGAAGATATTACAGTCGTCACCATATAACTTCAAACTGAAGGGATCTGGACCTATGAACTTTCACCTAGGTTGCGGATTTGAGCGCGACGCGCATGGTGTTCTATGCATGAATCCCATAAAGTTCATCGAAAAGATGGAAGCGTCTTACGAACAAATGTTCGGATGCAAACCTAGCACTAGGTTCCAATCACCCATTGCAGAGAACAATCATCCCAAATTGGACTCCTCAGCCTTTCTCGAAGAAACTGGTATACAGAAATACCAAAGTATGATCGGTTCACTCCAATGGATCATCGCTATTGGCCGTTTCGATGTACAAACAGCCTGTGATGACACTCTCGAGTTTCAGAGCTCAACCACGAGATGGGCATCTCGAACGTGCCAAACGTATCTATGGATATATCTCCAAGTTTAGACATTTTAAAATCAGATTCCGCGTGGAACCCCCAGATTTTATATTGACTAAACCCAACACCATTGACTGGTCCAACACCATCTATGGGGAGCATTCTGAAGAGCTACCCGACGACGCTCCTGCACCACTTGGGAAGACAGTAGTGTTGACACATTTCTATGATGCCAACCTCATGCATGATATTCTTAGTGGTAAGGCTGTAACCGGCATTCTTCATTTCGCGAACAAGACTCCCATGATGTGGTTCTCGAAGAAACAGTCTACTACGGAAACAGCCACCTTTGGAGCTGAATTTGTTGCAGGAAGAACTTGCATCGAACAAGATCGTCGATCTACGCCACTCATTCCGATACCTCGGAACACGAGTCCATGATATCTCCTACTCTTGGGGTGATAACAAAAAGATGATCCAAACGTCGACCTTCCCTTACGCAAGGTTGCATAAGCGTCATAACATTCTATCGTTTCACTACGTACGGAGCATGATAGCGAGAGGTTTCATTTTAATGATGCACATCCCAGGTAAGGATAACTGTGCAGATATTCTCACCAAGCATTGGGGACACTCAGTTGTGTATCCACTGCTCAAGCCCATCTTCCACTTTTGTGGGAATACTGGCGACCTTCTCCAAGACAATGGAAGCATCATGTAGAGCGTGATGACCTTTCACAAGGAGACATGGGGAGTATTAAATTCCTTTCAGTGACCAGAAGTACCAAAGCTACCAGATGGTAGATACCCTATTCGTACGAATCCATGAGTCCCGTATCAATCAAAGTAATCGATTCCCACGGCATATCGATTCCCACGGTGCATCAATTCCCATCGCGCATCAACGGTGAGCAATCCCTGTTTTACAGTATTGCCATCGTTCTTCGGTGAGCAAACTCTGATTTCATAAAATATCACACGAGCTACGGGAGCAATTCCTGACCTTAATGATAATCATATCATGGAGTCTTCCTAACGGAACAAGAGAAGAAAACTGTTGGCGTGTGATTCTCACACAGTATATATATATGCATACAGATATACATGGTCAACGACCAATACATGTACGGAAATAATCAGCAAGTAATCTCATCACTACGCAACAGCAGTTGCAAGTTATTCATCTCAATAAAAGAGATATCTTGCATTTCGGCAAGATTTCACTTTATCTCATACTTTTAACATTCAACTGATTTATATCCCAAAATTCACACTAGTTGCTACCAACTACTTGTAATCTACATACTAAGGTCTGTCTCACTGCAATCTGAACAAGTCACAGCAAGAAGAGATCTGGCGTTTCCATAGTCTCGCCTGTAGTCCGATTATCCGTTGCCGAAAGTATCCAACCACAATTGTCACGCGTAGAGTACAATCGTTCGTCTACTAACACACTAACGCAGCGTTGCTGTTCTTTAGAAGCCTTTGAATCAGACTCTCAACGGATCGGATTCAGAAGGAAAATAATAACTATGGGTGCAAAAATAGTCCTCCTTGAAATTGTTGCATGCAAAAATACGTAGAGAATTATTTTTCATGCGGGCAACAAACATTTCCGAATCTTCAAGATGGATAGCACGACTTTGACGCAGCGCATGAGCACCGTTTAAGTGACGATCTCCTTCGGAAAGAACTCCATAGTCAAATGCAGTAGAAAATTGCATCGTCTTGCACATGATAGGCGGAGGGGTCAGACTTACGTACTAGCCATTTGATAACGACGTATTTAGTATCAACCCAATGCTAACTCACTCTGTTTATACAACCCACATTCTGATCTTTTCGAAGAAGTGACTATCACACGCGTTTCAGAAATAGCGATGGCAGAGAAAATGCGCTACCATAGACGATGCAATGGGCAGGAGGGACGGCAACGGCAACGATACAGGAAGCAATTCGATGCAGAGGGCAAGGGGACTAAAAAACGCTCAGGTACGTGCGTGGGGACGGAATGCCTTAAAAGCTTATCGCTCTGGTCAGGTCAATGCAATAGCGACAAGACTAGGCATTCCGAGAACAATTCTCAGACGTGGTAAGGGGCTGGCATCTGCGACTGCTAGAGTTGATTCCGCTTGAACCAAGCTCAAACACAACAAGTCGTCGTATTGAAAGCAGCCTGTTTACCGATGTTTTCGTTGTCGGTGGCAGAAATGACGCACAAAGACTTTTCAGATGCATTTCGACAAGACAGGACGAGCGATATGATGGTGATGAATTCTGAATCGTTAGTCATTGTTGGTTCGGAGAAGGGCACATGCCATCAATTTATTTGAAAGGTTGGAAAGCCTGATTTGATTTTTTTTGGGGGGGGGACTGTGAAAAGTACCGTTGTACTATTTATTATAGCATGTTGTTGTGTGGAAATGTGTATGCCGCTTCTGCGTGTGGATAGCATAGCAGAACAGGTTTCCTTTGATACTGGGTCGGGAAGAGACTGCGTAAAACATCCTTTACTTTGATCCAGGATCGGAATGAATCGGGATCAATATTGTCGAAAAAGAAAAGAAAAAACAGCGGTGCAGTTGATTGTACTGCGATTCGGCAAAGTGCAATTCCATGCATCGCATTCCAAACGTGTCGTGTAACGCCATTTTGCCTCATGACGAGATATCCACTCCGTTCGATCCTATCTCGTACACTTTGTCTTCGTCGTTGTCGTTCTTGTTTGTTTCCTTTGTTTCTTCTTTTTTCGTCGGAATGAGCACCACCACCTTTCTCGGCCTTCCCTCCTTGTCAAAAACCTTGTCATAATCAGCGTCAATGTCGGCACCGTCGGCGGCATAGGTGAACTTGAGGGCTTCCAGGCTCAGACCTTGGTCCGGATGGCAATTGAGACTCTGACAGGCCATGACGTACATTTCCTTCGAGAGTTTCGAGTTGTCGTCGTCGGCGCTATTGCTGGTGGCGATTTGGAGCGCTGCCAGTTCGTTGTACCTGAGTCTTCCGTCTCCATCCACGTCGAAGTGTTCGAACAGTATCCGGACCTTGTCGCGAAAGCCTTCCGCAAAGGACAAAGTGGCATTGTCATTTTCTTTGAGGGCTTCGAACAAAGGTTTCATTTGGGGTTCCCCTTCACCGTTTCCGGAAATGGCATCCGCTGCAACATCGGGTTTCTTTTGTGCACTGGAATCTTCGCTCATAGTGATTGTAAGGGACCACCTGTATGTATCTACGAAAATATAGTGGTTCTGTTTCCCCGAGATGATGTTTGTTCTGTCTTGGCGGTTGTTTCGCAGCAGAGCGACGAGAGAACAAGAGGAAACGAGGAGGTGATTTTTGGCCGATGACCTGAATTGATGTAGCGAACCGAATGTAAGGAATGGTAGTGCCACGTGGAACGTACGACGCACGTACGAACCAAAGAACACCCTTGAGTATCAAGATCTCACTGTATCACCAACGTAGGTGCGAACTCTACTACGATCACCCCTCACCGAATACAGCAATTCTGTAAGCAGCAAATTACAGGGAAAGCACAAACAAGCCGGTAAAGGATTCCTCCAGCAAAAACCAAGCCTACAGCTCACTCTTTTTGCTCCTAAAACGATTAGTAGTAGAATAAAAGGCTTATGCGTCCAGGTCCAATAGTCTCCCCTATTGTACCCGTACAAGCCTCTCTTGGTGGTCGATAGTCCCTCTATCGATTCCCGGACGGCTTCTCCCAACGCGAGAGCCGCAGCGCGCCGATTCCTCCCAACGTGAGGATCCTGGGCCCGACGCGCCCACGGCAGCATCTATCACCCGCCTAAGGCCCGACGCGAGTTCCTCCCAACGCGAGGACCTCCCCCCCCCTTGTTGTTCGATTCATCTACCGCGTCCCGGTTCCTCCCCAACCTCGGATTATCGCCGACTGACCAAAGGCCCGACGCGCCTCTGCCACAGAACGATCATCAACAGAACACGACAACGACAAGGCCCGACGCTTCCATAGCAACAATATGAACTACAGGGAGTACTTTCAGGGTTCCGGGCCCTTTGGGGAAGCCCCTGCTAGGCACGACGTCTACCAGGCCATCTACACTCTCTTCACGGAGGCAGACGGGGAGAGACTCCTCCCTCTACTTCTCGATATCTTCAATGCCCAAGCTATTGGAGGCTTGGGCATCTTCCAAGAAGATGCAGCTGGGGTGGACCGGCTCCGGGTCATCCATGGTCTTAGACGATATCCAGGCACCATCACCCAGCCCTCAGCCAACCGGGGCCGGGCCTTTGGCTACATCGATGATGTAGAAGGACAAGAGGGTGAGCTGGTGCAAGTGGATGCAGCTCTTCTGTCGCGGGCTGCAGCTAGCCGGGTGTACCTTATGGCCCACCATGAAGCCACCATATCACAACATCCGGATAGAGATTACATCCCCGCCATCCCTGAAGGGACCGCCCACACTGAAATGCTCCAGGCCCATAAGGTATGTTTCCTACCCTTTGAATTTGTCCCACTGGTGTTGTGCAGAGGCCTCACCCCAAAGCAGGCCTTCCAAGTCCTCCAACCTCACATCCACCAGCAAGGACTGGAGAATATCTGCAAACCCTTATTGGACACACTTCGAGCAGTGGGGACGCAACCCACCACTCTGCTAGGCGCCATACGTCTCCTAGAGCCCGGACCCTCCTTCAGAGCTGAAGCTAACCTCCGGGCCTACATGAAGAGCAACGTCCTCCTTCGAGACCTCCCGGGCCTCAGAGCAGGCCCTGCAGCACAAGCAGACCCCACCCTCACTGCAGCCTTCTCAGCTCTTACAGACCAGCAACTAAGGCTGAGTGAGTCTCTGGACCAAAGACGACAAGAAGCCTCCAAGCTGCACTCTGTCAGGGCAGTATGGGGGGACCTTTACACTGAAAGACTCCTACTACTCTGCAGAAAACCAACTGAAGCAGAGCTTCCTCCTATCTACACAGCCTGGGCCAAGAAGAGCAAACACGAGAAAACCCACATGATCCTCCAAAGCCAAGTTGCAACAGACGCCTACAACCTTGGGATCCAGGCGCCACTCATCACCACAGCCGTGCTCAAGCGGTTCCAAGATTGCAACTTCTATGGAACAGACCCCTTTGATGTAGCAGATGGCATACTTCCTCTAGCCTTTACGCCCCCAGGAGGATCAGCAGCTACCCTAAAGCGGGAGCATGAAGCAGCCGCTAATGTGGCAGCATATGACACCATGATCTCCACCCAAGGCAATTCCCTCTCCCTCAAGGACTCCCTGGAATTGCAAAAGACCAAAGCCTACATCCCCCTCGATTGGACTGAGGCTACCACTCAGCTGAAAAGCTACCTGGCGGTACTAGCCACCCTCCTAGGCGCCACACATAATGTGGTGAAAGCTTACCAACGTGGTCTCTCCAGGTTAGAGTGGCAACAAATGCCCCTCAGAAGGGCCATTGCAGATGAACTAGGCGACCGGATCACTCCTGCAATTGTGGTGTACTACTTCCAGGTCCACATCCGAGGTTGGCTAGAAGAACAATGGGAAGCAGACACCACCCTCCCTTCCCCAGACTTTGGGGAAGACATCCACAGGTTCAGAATGACCCAGAACCTCAACTGGCTCCCAAATGTGTCCAACGTCGATGCCTTACGAGCCCTCAAGCTGCCACTCTCCCCTCCGGCGGGAGCCCCTCCAGCCCAACCTACAGGAGGGGGGGGGGGGGGGGGGGGGACCCCCGCCCTCGCGATGATCAGCTTCACAATCCAAACAGAGATCCCAGGCTCTCTGACCCCTCCAATCCCCTCACTGCTAAAATCAAAAACAAAGCAATGAGATTAGTCATCTCTTCCATGAAAGCCAAGGGCAAAACACCTCTCAAACGGCCCGATGGCAAAGAACGCTGCCATTCCTGGCACATCAGAGGCCGCTGCTTCACCGGCTGCCGCAATATTCATGACCATGTCGACACCACGCCAGCAGAGAAGGAACTGCTCTGGGAATGGTGCCAAGAGGCCTATGCTGCCTGAAGACCTGGCAAGCGCCAATCACTTGGCGCTGCGCCCCCTCTCACTCTACTTGCCTCGGGGGCCACGACAGCGCCCCCACCCAATCACTTCCCTCACCACCTTCGATTCAGCACATCCGCCACACCCATCCCATCTCCTTCCCCCGCCATCCGGGAAACCCCATCAGCCACACCCATCCCATCTCCTTCCCGCTCCACCCGGGAACCCCCATCCCCTCCCCGCCGGCCCCTCCACCGCCTGGTTTCACCACACGTGGTTTCAACACACGTGCAGGGCCATCGGCCCCCACCCTCGCCGCTCCACCGGAGCCGACCCATCCCCCAACAGTTCGGTCCTCCCCTCCCTAGGGATTTAGGTAAGCCCCCCACACACGTTCTCACTCGCCTGTATGACCCCACCCTCGGTCCAGCACCCCCACGGGTGCCTACTCCACCCAGCGCCGGGCTGGGATCTCCTCCACCCCCACGGGTGCCTACTCCACCCAGCGCCGGGCTGGGATCTCCTCCACCCAGCCACCGGCTGGGATCTCCAACCCCTCCTCCCAGCACCGCGCCGGGCTCCCCTCCACCCATCGACTTGCTGGGACTCTCTCCGCTGGCTTTTCCACCCTGCCCGGCCTTGGGCTCTCCATCCCCCTCCCCTCCCAGCGACGCGCTGGACCCTCCCTCTCCTCCCAGCGCCGACGCGCTGGAACCTCCCTCGCCCCCCGGCGCCGTGCTGGAACCTTCTCCTTCTCCTCCCAGCACCGCGCTGGCCGCTCCTAGTAGCTACCCCAAGGACAGGCTAGACGAACACATCACCCGAGCTACCTCAGTGTACCGCCACAGTACGAGTTGGGGAAACTTCATCCGGACCATCCGGGGTAGAGGTGACATCCACCCCAGTGTGGGTACTATCCCCCACCCAGCGGGTCCCCTCTTAGCCCACTTTGGGCAGGAGGGAACCCCAGCCTCCATGAACACCTCCCCTTGGAACACTGCCCGGCTTGCTGGGGCTCTAGCCAGGGGGCCCCATCAATCCTCCCACCTGGGCATTGATTTCCTTCGGGAAGAATATGCCGACATGATGGACAAGCAGCAATGGACTGTCCTCCCAGCCAGCCTCATCCACCACCTTCCAAACCTCCGGCTGAGTCCACTGGGGTTAGTCCCCCAGCGAGGCCGGCGCCCCCGAATGATCTCAGATTACACCTACTCTGAGGTTAACCAAGACACTATCCCTCTAGCCCCCGCCGAAGCCATGCAATTTGGCCACACCCTTCCCCGGCTCCTCTCCAAGCTGCACCGCGCCAACTCCAGGTTCGGTCCAGTGTACATGTCCAAAATAGACCTAGCTGATGGATTCTACCGGGTCCAGTTGAAACCAGAAGACACCATGACGTTAGGAGTGCTGTTCCCTTCGCGGAAGGGCGAGCCACCCCTCATTGGAATCCCCCTCACCAATCCAATGGGCTGGAAATCCAGCCCCCCCAACTTCTGTGCCTTCACTGAAACCATTGCAGACTTGGCCAATGCCACCCTCTCCACAGGGCTGGCAGAGGCCAGGCTCACACCCCACCGACTGGATCTCCCCTCTGAAGCCACGCCCGCCGCACCTCCGGCTCCCCCCGAGCCCAACCCGCCTCCCGTGCCCCATCTGTCCACCCCTCAGGGTACCACTCCTCATAGTACCACTCCCAGCAAGAAGCCGGTGCGATACTGGGATGTCTATGTGGATGACTTCTGTGGCCTTGCGCAAGGCAACCAATGGACCCGACGCGCCATCAAGAGGGTGCTCTTCCAGTCTCTGGACAAAGTCTTCCGGCCACTCGATGCCTCTGACACCCCCTTCAGACAGGAACCAGCTTCCCTCAAGAAAATGCGCCAAGGCGACGCCAGGTGGACAACCAAGAAAGTCATCCTTGGCTGGCTCATTGATTCCATCCACAAAACCATCAGCCTTCCCCCCCATCAAGTGGCCCGGCTACAGGAGATTCTTCACACCATTTCCCCCACCCAGCGCCATGTTCCTATCAAACAATGGCACCAAGTCCTGGGGGAACTCCGATCGATGGCTCTTGCCATCCCTGGCGCCATTGGCCTCTTCTCCATCCTCCAAGAAGCCTTCCACCACCAGGAACCAGGCAGGCAGCGCCTCCGGCTCACCAAGCGCGTCCATAGCTTCCTTCGCGACTTCCAATGGCTGGCCAATGATCTCGCCAACAGGCCCACTTCCATTGCAGAACTGGTGCCCGAGCCTTTCCCTGCCACCATGGGCGCTTGTGATGCCTCTGGGCTGGGCATGGGGGGCATTCATTTTGTCCCCCTTCCCAATGGCGCGGTGCAGCCCATCATGTGGAGGCATGCATTCCCCAAGTGGGTCTCCTCCCAACTAGTCACCTTTGACAACCCTACTGGCACCATCACCAACAGTGACCTTGAGCTGGCGGGCTCCATTGCCCACAATGACATCCTGGCCCAAACTGCTTGTGTCCAATCCAGAACCACTCACAACTGCTATGACAACACAGCAGCGGTCTATTGGCAAAGGAAAGGCGCCACCACTACTACTGGGCCTGCAGCCTACCTCCTTCGGATTCAGTCCATGCACCAGCGTATCCACCAATATGTCCCTCTCAGGGATTACATCCCTGGACCCGTGAATCACCTAGCTGATTTGCTCTCTCGCTCTGACCTCTCTGACACCGCCCTTCTCAATCATTTCAACACCACCTACCCCCAGGACTTGCCCTGGATCTTATGTCCCCTGAAGCCTCCCATGCATTCTGCTCTGACCTTAGCTCTATCCAGAAGACCATGCGAGCTTCAGTCACTGAACTCTATGCCCGCAGAAAAGATGCCCATTGGAATCAATGGGTTCAATTCTGTTTGTCTCAAGGCTTTGAACCAACCCTCCACTCTGTTACAGATCCAATCCCCATCCTCCAAGTCTTTGCCCAGCGCCTCCATGATGGCCGGCTCTCCTGTAGCCGCAAGCCCATCAGATCTCGCACAGTATCGGACACCCTCAGGTCAGTGGGCCAGACGCTGGCCCGCTTGGGGGCCAAAGACCCCAGAACCAACTCAACTGGCAGTCTTGACTTCAGGCTAACCGCCCAGTTCAAGGCCTATGCCAAACTGGACCCAGCCCCTTGCCGGGTCAAACCAGTCCCAATCACCCTTGTCATGCATGCGCTCTGCTTTGCATACCATGACTACCCTTCCCCTGCCAGGCAGGCCATTGCCAACATGATCTGCATAGCCTTCTTCTTCTGCCTCAGACCTGGTGAGTACACGGGTACTACCAGGGATGATCAAGCCTTCCACCTCCGGGAAGTCTCCTTCTACCTTGGCTCCAAAATTGTCCACCATGATGGCCCTGAGCATGAGCTCCTTGCTGCTACCTCTGTCACCCTCACCTTCACCACACAGAAGAATGGGGACAAGGGTGAAGTAGTGGCTCATGCCAGAAGTGGTGACCCCCTCTGCTGCCCTGTGGCAGCGTGCGCTCGCCAGGTCCTTCATCTCCGCCGCTGTTGCTCTTCCCTCTCCCCCTTCAGTCCATCCCTCAAGTTGGCCAGTTACTTTGACAATGGGGTCCTCACCCTGGTTCGAGCAGCAACTGTCACCTCCTCCATGAGAGTCTATGCCCAGACCCTCTACCACACAACTGGCATCTCCCCTGCAGCAATCTCTGCCCGTTCCCTTCGAGCGGGAGGGGCTATGGCCCTGCTCCAGGGCAAATGTGATTCTAATGTCATCAAGCTCCTCGCCAGATGGCACAGTGATTGCATGATGAGGTACCTCCATCAACAGTCCCTCCCCATTTTCAAGAACCTTGCCTCTGTAATGTTCAACAATGGAACATACTCCTTCCTGCCAGAGGAATGGGTGCCGGCTGCAGCCCCCACTCCCCCTGGCAGCTCTCTCTGATCCTCCTTTCTGAATCCTCCATGATGATTCTCCCACCCTCGCTGTCCCCCATGTCCCCTACAGGTTCATCTCCCGCCAGCTCCCACCCTGTGGCCTATGGCCTACTGGCAGAAAAGGCTTAACAGCCAAAGCTGTGCGCCGGTGTGTGGGCAAAGCAACTCGGGACCGGACCAGCCTGCAAAAACTAGCCACAGGCTGGCACTTCCCGGATCCCCCTCTAGCATTGCTTAACCCACCAACACACGTATGAACTATAAACACTGCACATCCAGTACTACAAGTAGGTAGGCTACTGAGGCTATCACAAACGTACGTGAGTGATAGTTGATGTAGCGAACCGAATGTAAGGAATGGTAGTGCCACGTGGAACGTACGACGCACGTACGAACCAAAGAACACCCTTGAGTATCAAGATCTCACTGTATCACCAACGTAGGTACGAACTCTACTACGATCACCCCTCACCGAATACAGCAATTCTGTAAGCAGCAAATTACAGGGAAAGCACAAACAAGCCGGTAAAGGATTCCTCCAGCAAAAACCAAGCCTACAGCTCACTCTTTTTGCTCCTAAAACGATTAGTAGTAGAATAAAAGGCCCACCACGCCCGCCCGCAGAAAAGGCTTAACAGCCAAAGCTGTGCGCTGGTGTGTGGGCAAAGCAACTCGGGACCGGACCAGCCTGCAAAAACTAGCCACAGGCTGGCACTTCCCGGATCCCCCTCTAGCATTGCTTAACCCACCAACACACGTATGAACTATAAACACTGCACATCCAGTACTACAAGTAGGTAGGCTACTGAGGCTATCACAAACGTATGTGAGTGATAGCTTCTTTGACTGTCATGCCATAGGAAAGACGGACAGACATACAGTACCGGTACGAGTAAAAATGTCCAGAAACCATATGGCGAACTAGCTACTGGTTACGGTTAAAAGGCTTTAATAAAAGCAAAATTATTTGCATGTGAATCGAACCATCGACCTTATTTCCTGGTTGAATACTGACATATCCCTTAATTGGATAGGGTGCGTATATCCACGTTATGTACCGATTTTTGGGGTTTTTGGTAATCTTAAAATCAATTTCTAGATCAAAGCATATTCGTTATCTACATAAAATTTTGGTCTAGAATGAACTATCCCATAGGTTCCACAAGCTGAAACTTCATCAGCAGTGAAATCCGAAAGTTCCGTAAAGACGAAAATTAAACACCATGCACCTTATAACACCCAAAATCAACCATGGTGAAATCATATACCCAGCCTTCCACAGGGCTTCCGAACTGCAATCCAAGCACACTAACCTCTTCCTCTACCGCCTGCCAATAATCCACACGAAGTCCGGACCGATTCCGCCAATATTCAAGGAAATAAGGACACATCTTGTAATTTGGGATCGTTCCCTGAGGATGATTCCCTTCCAACCCTCACTAAAATTGGAGAGGTGACCACTGTGAGTGCTCCGACAGCAGGTGAACGGTCCAGGTCTCTCCCTACTAGTAGTATTAGTAGGGAGGATCAGCAAAAAGAATGGATCGATTCCTCCAAGGGGAAAGGAAAAAACAAGGATCATGGTAAGGGATGATTTTCCTCAAAAAAAGAGAAAAATCATTCTGTCAACAATGCGGCACACTCTACACCCCAGTCTGTCCCCACCCACGTCCATTTAAAGCCCACAGGAAGCCGTAAGCTTCAAAAGCTTGTTGGATTCACTAGGAGAAGCGAGTCCACCATTGAAAATCGATTTGAATCTAGATACTCGTCATCTGCTGCTGGTAGGTTTGCAAAGATGAATGACAAGTCCCTTTCACCAGGTGGCTGCTTTGCAATCCGGTGTAATACAACACTCTCACACTTGCCAGCTGCACCTACTGGCAACCGTCCCAAGTGTGCACTGCATCGGTGGGCTGCTGGAGTGCAAAGACAAAGGGATGTAGTACTCTGCAAGACCTGCAATGTCAACTATTAAATTCCTTTCACATACGTACTCAGGAAATTTATTGGTTCTTCTTTTCGAGCTATGTGATACACTTGATCACGTGCAAGAAGATGGGGCATATTAAATTCCTTTCGTACGTATGTAATACAGGGCCAGTACCTTAACTTACGTATATTCCTATGTAATTTATAGTACTACAGCTGGAGTGGTACGATACAACCGATTGAGTCACATGCACCTCTAGTGTTTGGAATAATGAGACTCAGTTGTTATGTCCTTCTGTGTGCAAGATTGGAGTATCTCTGTAAGCAGGATTGGAATACTCTCATATCTTATGGTAAATGACCGGTAAGGCCCATTCTTTCTGTAAACAGGATTGGAATATTCTCATATCTTATGGTAAATGACCGGGAAGGCCCATTCTTTCTGTTTTCACGATCGAAGTTCAATACTTAAGATCAGAAGCAAGATTCCTTTTGTGTTCATGATCAAAACAAGATGAACTGCCTAGCTCCGATATAGTCATTTTGATACTTCCAATCATGTGTTTCAATACTCATGATCAAAAGGGAGGTTCAAAGAAGCTTCTCGTAACTGCTGTTTCAATGATCACGATTAGAAGAAAGCTTCTCATGATATATATAGAGAGAGAAGTTTGATAGCACATGATTCTACAGTTCATCACTGCACTAAAAGAGATATCATGCTCTCCAGCAAGATTACTCTGCCTCTTATCTTCAACTTTTAACATTCAACTGATTATATCTCCAGAATTCACACTAGTTGCTACCAACTACTTGTAATCTACAATACCTAAGATCTACTTCGCTGTATCTGAACAAGTTCACAGTAAGAAGAGATCTGGCGTTTCCATAGTCTCGCCTGTAGTCCGATTATCCGTTGCCGAAAGTATCCAACCACAATTGTCATGCGTAGAGTACAATCGTTTGTCTACTAACACGCTAACACAGTGGTGCTGTTCTTCAGAAGCCTTTGACTTAGACTCTCAGCAGACCGGATTCAGAAGGAAAATAATAGTCCTCCCCCCACCCCACCCCTGAGCTCCAAATAGAAGTAGTAACACGTCGTCGTCGTCATCATTACTATTTTGGTTTATTGTTGCGTGTTGGTGTGAGCGTGTGGCGTCCGTTCCTTCTAATCCGCTGAATGGATCAATACGAAACTTGGACGGCATCTCCTCAAAGACGTAATGAAGAGGCTCCTGCAATATAGTTGCCCTTGTTGCCGTCGTTCGAGAGATATCTGCCCTCACTGTTATTTGGGTTGCTTCCTTGAAATACAACCAAATTTGTCACTCTGCAATGTTGAGTCCGTTCCTTCTAATCTTCTCAATGAATCAATACGAAACTTGGCAGGCGTCTTCTGATAGATGTAATCAAGAGGCCCCTGTAATATCGTTGCCCTTGGTGCAGTCGTTTCAGAGATATCTGCTGTTGCTGTTATTTGGGTTGCTTCCTTGAAAGACAACCAAATTTGTCACTCTGTTATGTTGAGTCCGTTCCTTCTAATCTGCTCAATGGATCAATACAAAACTTTCAGGCCTCGTTTTTCTTGATATAATGAAGGGATTCCTGCAATATTGTTGCTCTGGGTGCCTTCAGTATGGAGATATTACTATTCACCGGTTTTTCCTTTTTTCCCTTCAAAATGGATCTCGTGTGTCCAAAGCTTTGCCAGTTAGATACTTCCAATCCACTCAATCAATCGATTTGAAACTTGCAGGCCTCGTTTTTCTTGATATAAGGAAGGAATCTCTGCAATATCGTTGCCGTCGGTGACTTCAGTATGGAGATATTGGCTGTCACTAGTTATTTGGAGGGTGCGTGTGTTTTCTGTGGTATTGAGAAAACGGATTTGGAGTTTCTGCTTGGCCCTCCCATCTGAATAGCCATCCAAATAGCCATCAGATAGCCCTTTGATTGCCATTCCCAGTCAGCAAATCAGTAGAGTAACATGCTGGTGTTCAAACCTGGTAGGGGTTGTACATGTCTGCCTCCATTCTCTCCTTTATCCAAGGGGAAAGAGATGGGTCGGAGTAGGGCCCATAGTGGTTGTTGTCTTTGCCGTTTGAGTACCCTTCCCAATCAAAAATGAAGTAGAGTAACGTGCAGGTATTTGAGTTGGTGTCATTTTGTACTATTTGTATGGTGGTGAACCTTCATAGTCTGTTCTAGTGAAGGAGAAACAGAAGGGTCGTTGCAGGGCCATCAAAATGGAAGTTAATGACATCGGTGATTTCAATGATCGGAATTCCTATCAAAAATAAATCATGTCTTTGAGGGGTTTTCTGCTGTGTTTGCAGGGTCTTTTCACTTGTTCTTTTTTTGAAGAGATTTCAGTGTACACAGCACACACATGTTGATTACCTGTAGACTTGTACATGGTTTTTGTACTGTGTATTTATTGTGGTATTTTGTACACAGTGTGGAACGCGGCAACGGAGCAAATAAACACTTCTTAAAATAATTTTATTTCATATCTTGGGTTAAGGTTAGGAAGTTTTGTAGCAAGAATTTGATTTTTCAAATCAAGTTAGTCAAAATTGAGAGATCAAGGGACATTTTGAGTCCTCAGGGAGAGTTTTTGTCGCAACCTGAGGGGGGTTGAAACTCTTCACCACAAAATCTTGTGGATTTAAAAAATTGCCCTTGTGCATCACAAAACTAGGGTCAATTTTATCAAAATATAGCTTGCAAGGGGTCGCGTTGGGTCGCGTGACAGTTATCGGACAAAGGGGCACGAATTAAAAGCAAGAGACCAAAAAAAAAAAAAAAACACACACACACACACACACACACACATGACTACTAGCACCTCTGCCGGCCGTTGTTAACAATCAACCAATCTTTTATCATTTGTTTTGCTCACAATTTTGCAGGTTGCTGCTAGGAAACCGCTGCTAAGGAAAACAAACGCTGCTAGGAAAACTGCTGCTAAGAAAGCAAACGCTACCATGCTTGTTACCCCCGATTCGTGCCAAACGCTACCTCACTGACAATCAGAGGCATGCGGTGCTACACATTCTTCTTCAACACCAAACCTCTCATGGGGCAGCTTGAGAAAAAAGGCTATAAGGATGGCTGCTGCTTCCCTCAAGGTGTCCCTTATGACGTGCAGGCGAATCTGGAAGAGATACAAGTCAACTGTATCAGAAGATTGCCCTGGAGGAGACGTGTCCAGCAGGAAGAAGAAGAACTGTGGGAGTAAGGCAAGGTCAGTGGAGAAGTTGGAAATGATTCAACATATTCCCCTAAACAGAAGGGGTGACTTGAGGAGTCTCTCTGTAGCAAGTGGTATTCCTCTTCGCAAGCTTGTGGCATCTTGTTTAAAAAGGTGAGCTACGTAGGTTTACTGGGACTACAAAGCCCCTGCTCATGAATGAGAACAAACTGGAGAGAATCCGTTGGTCATTGTCTCACAGCAGATGGTAACAATTCCATGACATGTACAACACGGTTCATGTGGATGAGAAGTGGTTTTATCTTAAACTGTTGAACCAAACAGTGTATTTGCTCCCTTGTGAAGAAGACCCTGTCTCTAAGTGTAAGTCTAAACAGTTTCTTCAGAAGGTGATGTTCCTTTGTGCAGTGACACGCCCACGGTATGACACCAACCGTAATGCATGGCTTGACAGAAAGATTGGTATTTGGCCATTTGTTAAGAAAGAGCCTGCTCTCCAAAGCTCCTGGAACCGTCCAAGAGGCACTATGGTGGCAAAGACCATTGAGTCAGTTAACACCGAGGAGCACAAGAAAATGATGCTGGAGAAGGTTCTTCCTGCTATCTATGTGAAGTAGCCACAATCAGGAGCTACATATAAGATAATTATTCATTCAGGAGGACAATGCAAAACCAAACAAACCCAGTGTTTGAGCTGCTGTCAAGCAGAAGGCGGAAAATGATGGTTGGAATATCTCTGTGATGCCACAACCCCCAAACAGTCCTGACTTCAACGTGTTGGACTTGGGATTCTTTAACTCGATCCAAAATTTGCAGTACAAGCAACCAAGAGCTTGTGATCTTGATGGCATTATTGAATGTGTTGAAAATGTTTTCCGTATTTCAGAGAGGGACACACTAGTAGACAATGTGTTCTTATCTCTTCAGTGTGCTTTCTTGGAAGACTCTCGTACAGTTGACGGTGACAACACTTATAAGCTCCGTCAAATGGACAAATAGCAGCTTTGTCGAGAGGGTTGCCTCCCTGTTTCCATTACTGCTGAAGCTGCTAACATTGCCAGAGCACAACAGGTTTTAGCCGACGCTAATAATAATGAGAGATTATGATTAGTATGTCAGAGCAGTGTCCGACAACCCTCTTAGCAAAATGCGCATGATTGAACCGTAACGGTCAAAATCTCTGACACTCTAAGATAACCACTTTACAGTAAAACCATCCAATCAGATTCAACCATTTCTAATGTATGCATATGCGCGCGCGCTTGCGCGCGATATGAGCATGATGTGGGTCTGATATAGTGTGGGATTGGATCAAACCAATGAAATTCAACCATATTGGTGTAAAGAAACCCGGATATATGGCCTACTAGTGATGGTAGTACAAAACCTACATTGGTACACAAACTACGTATCATATATGGTAGTATAAAATCTACATAGAATCTACAAAAAAGAAACCCAGATATACGGCCCTACGAGTGATGGTAGTACAAACCCTACTGTAGTACACAACCTACGTAGAATCTATGAAAAAGAAACCCGAATATACGGCCCTATGAGTGGTGGTAGTACAAAACCTACTTGTGGTACAAAACCTTCGTAGAAACTACTGTCGTACAAAACCTGCGCTGACACCTATGGAAGAAAGGAACCCGGATATACAGAAGGGGAGATACGAAACCCGGATATATGGCCAAAACCCGGATGTATGGTACAAAACCTACGCTGACTGAAAAAATAATAACTAGGGTTATTATTTATTTTTAGTATAAAATAACTGCGTTATTATATACTACTTTCAAAAACCGCGCGCGCGCAGGTCTGTCAGACAGTCTGACAACTCCTCGATTCTGGTAAAAATAATGGACTGGTAGTAGTAGTAGCTGATGAGTGAGGCTAGTAGTAGTAGTAGTAGTGCTTCGCACTTGAACTCTGTACCGTACATTGTTAAAAAAGTTAAAAAAGTTAAGTTCATGAATACGAAGTACGAAGTACGAAGTACATGATACCTACTGTACACGTTGTACTACGTGCCTTAATGGCCTACGACAGGGGAAGTTCTTCCAGCAGCCTACCGTTTCGTACTCGTACCGGTACGTACGGTACGTACGCACCGGTATTCATACCTATCCATAACGAACATGTGTGTTAGGTACGTACGTACTCGTACTCGTACAGGTTAACTGTACTCGTTCTTTTTAGGTTCTGTAGGTAATGAATTTGTCCGTACGTCATACGAGTACCGGTACCAATACCAAGATTTCATCGTACTGGTACGAGTACGAGTACGAGTACTCGTAAGATCTTACCGGTAGATACCGTTACGATTAAAAGTGATAAAAAAAGATTTTTTTCTGCACTTCGAGAGAGAGGAAGCGGCAGGACCGGAAAGCAAGACTCGATCGCTCCGAATCATCTCTTCCGAGTGTAATTTGGCACGTGCCACGGATCCTTCTTACTAAAAAGGAGAGCTAAAAAATAAAATTCTGTCACGAGTCAAATTCATCGGGCTTTTATTACGCACCTATATAAGGTCGACGAAACTGGTTTCTGATCACGTGAAATCTATTCACGGCGCCATGTGGCCAAAAATAGTACTCCGTATGTATTTCACACGTACCGTAACTAGGTCACGCAATTAAAAAATCATGTCCCAACAGAGAATACTTTGTTTTACATAGCCTCTGTTCAGTCCTTTGTCCGTCGAATGCAATCTATCGAGTTGGGTGATCGTGTGAAAGCGAGGAATTTGTTTGTCTTGATCCCTCGAATTGGACCGATTTTTTGTGTATCGATCGATTGATGCCTCAAGTGAGGTTTGGTCTCAGGTTGATCTTGGGGCACCCGTAATCTTACTCGTACGGTACCTCAATGTACGAGCCAGAGCGGGCATGCCTGTGTAGATTCAGCATCGACTAATGCACAGTTGACAGACAAAAAATAAAATCTTAACCAATACGGAACACTGAGTCCAGGTACGAAACTTCTGGCGAGCGATCATACGGGATAGGCAAGAAGAAGAAAGAAACAATAAAAAAAAAATGGTGCCAAATTCAATCCGCTCGATGGTCTGTTACGGATTGGGGTTGGCCGTGCTGCTCGCGGTCTGCCCATCCAATGCTATTCGAGGTAGCGCCTTGAGGAGACGAGCAAATGGCAGTAGCAATGGCGGCAGCACAAAAAGAAATCTCCAATATTATGACAACTACGATGAAGACAAAGATACCAAGAAATCCAAAAAGGACAGCAAAGAAGCTTCCACAAATTACTACAGCTATTACGACTATGACTCCTCCAAGAACCAAAAATCTTGCAAGGGTTCGAAGGGATCGAAAAAGGGGTCTAGCGATGAGTGAGTCTATACAGCCCGAGGGCGTTCTCAAGAGAGAACCAAAATTAAAGCTACAACACGATTCATCGAAATAGATCCTCTCACCCGTGTTGCATTTGCATACTTTGTTCGTCGCTCAACGTTGCTTTCTTGCCAGGTGTGAAGAGACAGAGGAGCCCACAGAAACTCCTGTCGATAGTGGCGAAGCCACAGGCGATGATGCTAATAGTGGCGAAGACACGGGCAACAATGAAGTAGAAGAAAGTTTGGGATCCAAGAGTGCGAAGACGAACAAGAGTGCAAAGACGAACAAGAGTCAAAAGACAGAGAGTTACGATTACTACGGTAGCAAGAGTGAAAAGAAAGAGAATCACGATTACTACGGTAGCAAGAGCAAATCAAAGAGCCAGAAAAAGCTCAAAAGCAAAAGCAAAACGTCGAAGAGTTTCAAGTTCGACAAAAAGTTTAAGAGCGACAAAAAAACGAAGCCGGACGAGGGATTCGTTCCGGAAGAACTCTGGAAGACCACAATCAACGATGCCGTTGATACAGGATTTCTCTTTTTCGATTCCATCACCAACTCTGCGTGGTACGCATACAACGCTAACGTAGAGAGCAACGAAACATTTGTTTCCGTGAGTTCCGCGAGCTCCGTGGACATCAACATCATTGAATCGCAAAGCACCACCGTGAAAACGACTGTTGTCGCAACGCTGGGAAGAATTTGCCCCGTGGACGCCACTACCGGCAGCGTTTTCAAGAGCTTGTGCATCGAAATCAAGCCACCCGTGGACTGGCCGACTGTCACGTCGAGCTCGATTCAGAGTGCGGAAGCCTGCTATGGAAGCGTTAGCGGTTCGATCTCCAAGCTGGCCGTGGTGGTCAAGGATACCTCGAAGTTTATGCACTTTTATGACGACCTTGTTGGAAGCAGACTGATTGTCTACGACGTCTCTTTGGCCGGGCAGGAACGGATCATTGCAGAGGCAGCTTACGAAGGATGGGAATCACTGTACGGTCAGCCTGCTATCAACAGCCGTCCAGCGTTTTCACCCGATTGCAAAACAGTGTACTCGACGTGGTTGACTTCCGGAAAGAGCAACGAAGCACTCACTAACCCGCAACCGCACTCCACGACAACGGTTGCTACCAACGTTGCATTCGTTACCGAAGAAGGAAAGCCTCCAGAATTGTGGAGATTGGGTACCGACAGCCGTCTGGCTGGATTAACTCCTTCGAAGGATGGAAAGACGTTGTATTCTGCCATCAATGTTCCCGAAGGCGATAACCTCCGTTCCGGTGGTATTGTGGCATTAGATGCTTCGTCCGGAAGGATATCACAGCAATACGCCTTTACAAGCAAGGGAGGATTGCCTCACAGTGCGTATACGAATGTCATTTTAGACGACAGTGGAAACACATACCACATCGACAGTTTATATGGCCTAGTAAAATTTGATGGAAGTGCTTTGAACATTGGCCCGATATGGAGTGCCGTTGGCGCCGACAGCCAAAGCGTAGAAAAGTTTATTCAGACGCGAAAGTTAAATCCCGCAAGGCCTCGCGACAAAGAGAACAGAAACATTTTCAACCAAGACGTATACGAGGAGACCAACGTTGCGCCAATGACCGTCCACGAAGAAATGTTCACCGCATACCAACCAGCATTGGAGGCATTGAACTACTCAACCGTGTTTGGATGCGTGGGCAGCGCACTCGGGAACGAGATGGACGGCGTAAATGCATTGGGTACGGAAGAAGGAGTATCCGTTTGGTTCACTTCCCTGTACAATGACCACAGCAGTAATGTGGAAGTTAGAAGAACGAGCGGTGACAAGACCGTTGTTGTCGACATTGACTCCTGCGGCGGAATCACAGATGATGTTCGCTGGGCTCCTTCGGAAGCTGCTGAGTCGGAGACTGGCGTGTACATTTCGAGGGGTATTAAGGTGCAATGCTTAGACAGCGAGGATGGTGAACTTTTGTGGACTTACGCCGGATTGAATGAGCAAAGTATCTCCAAATTTGTTGTGGTCTCGAGTGAAGCTGTCCTTGTGGCAAATGGTGGTAGTGTCACTTTGATAGGAACGGACACCCCACCTGTGCCATCTGGTGCACCGGCATCAACGGCACCGTACTCTGCACCACCAAACCAGCCAAGTTTAGAGCCCGTTAGTGTACCAACCGAGCGTCCTTTACTGCAACCGTCCTCAACACCAGCACCTGTGAGAACAATGCCGACTATTGCCCCGTCACCGCTTCAAACGCCTGAACCTTCAAGCAGCCCTGGTCGTACAATGCCAAGTTACTATTCCATCGCAATCTCATCAGGGCTGCCAGTTGTGCTATTTCTGTTACTATGAACATGGTAAAAACTCCTTCATTCGGGTACTACACACCAAACCTGTGTTTACTACTGTTATCTGTCTAATGTTATGTACGCAATTTTAATGTTAATATTAGAACAACTTCATATTTTTTATCACGAAAGAAAATGGTTTTTGAGTTGAAAGTATGACTGATGTTCAATAATAGGGAATAGGAATTAGAGAAATGAGGAACCACAGCAGCACAATAGTAGTTCGAAAACCCATGAATGCTTTCTGAGTTGCAGTTGTTGTGAATGATGTTCAATAGAAGTAATAGGCAATATGAATTAGACAAATGAGGAAGAACTAGTACACAATAGTTCAATAATAGCCACTGCTCCTTTCATTACAAGTTATATGGATATGCCCAAACCATATATTGGTTGGACTGACGTAGCTGGACAACCACAACGGAATGATAGGCAACAAAAGATATGACCTACTATGGGGCAAATTGTGGCCATCCTGTCCTACAACGCTACAGAAGAGCTTTATTAATGCAAAACCTTCAGAGAAGAAGAATGCAGTACGGGTTTACACACATCCAGACCACCATAGCAATGGCTCCTATGAAAGTAGTAATAAATACTATCTAAAATATCAGTAAATCAATCAAAACCACCGATGCAGAATATCATTCCTATGATTTCCCATTCCAAGTTTCAGTTCAAATCAGAACCAGTCTTTGCCAAATATCCATGAGTACTTTAAAAAGAAGAGGGAACGCAGGAAAAAGCACAAAGACAAAATGTACTTTGACTGTTTTATCAACATGATTGGGGACTGCAATAAGGTTTGTATATAAGCCACGTGAGCAACTTTTGTTGTGGAGGTAAATTTGTTCTTGTGAAGTGAATGTATGCAAGAACATGCTTGAACACAATGCTTGACACACTTGGTCGTGATGATGGGGAGTACTAGTAATGGAGGGAGCCAGCAGTACTAATACTCCTGCAGTGCGTGAGCTGCATTGTATTCTTTGTCAAAACCTACTGCAAGAACATCTTTGAACATAGTAGGATTAATTGGGATTTGATTCTCAACTAAAAACAGAACACACAGAGTTTTTAAATTATGCGCAAAAAAGAATACAGCAAATATTTAACTATCGAATCACATTCAAGCAAAAATGAGACCATAGACGTTGAGTGATTCAGAATTTTCAGTATGAATCAAATATTGCTGTTTTTGTTTTGTTTTTAGTTGGTACAGTGTATGGTTAACCATTTTCAACATAACCTAATTAAAAGCCGTTTTCGTTTTCGTCTCATGCAATGTCACAGCCTAAAACTATGGAATATTATCTGCTTTATTACGTTATGAGTACATTTACTAGTCATATCATGAGGGTGCACTCTTTTAATACAACCCAAAATGCAACAGTACAAAAATGTGTAGAACTTTATGTATGACACATGAGGCGTGTGCAAACATTCAGCGAGAGATGATTCCCATTAGCGAGGCAGGCACAAAGCCCGCTGGGATGTGCATTAAAAAAACTTCTAAGTCAGATCACTGCAAATAACACAACAAAATACCGAGACAAAAATAATTTTGATTCATGTCATGACAGAAATTGACCATCGATTACATGTAACATCTAATCACTAATACATTACAGATCAATCAGATTGATCGACAATCAATCCATAGAGACATAAAGCCCGCTGTGATGTGCATCAAAGAAACTTCGAAGTCAAATCACTGCAAATAACACGGCAAAATACCGACACAGAAATAATTTTTATTCATATCATGACAGAAATTGACAATCAATTACATGTAAGAACATCTAATCACTAATACAATTAGGATTGACACGATTGATCAATCGATTGATCAATCAATCAAGGCACAAAGCCTGCTGGGACGTGCGTCAAAGAAACTTCCAAGTCAGATCACTGCAAAAAACACGGCAAAATACAGACACAGAAATAATGTTGGTTCATATCATGACAGAAATTGTCCATCCATCAGTCACATGTAACATCTAATTGCTAATACAGTTAGAGACTGATACGATCAATCATATCCTACACTCGGTACATAAAAACTTGAACTTCGAAGCACTCTGCTATCAGCAACAACAGGGGGGGATTCCCTATCCAACAGCAACACACTCCACTCCACTTGACAATCCACCAATCGATTGATCAACCGGCGGCAACAATGCTCAACGAAGCTGGTAATGTTCTCCCTGCCTCTCATCTGGGTGCATCTTCTGAATCAGCTGAGTCATAGTACAGTCTCCATAGCACCTCTTGATCTTGGCAATGGCTGTGTTCACATCATTCCCCTGGTCTACTAGGAACCTTTCCATACATCCCCAAAGAACCTTATGATTGCAATATTTGTACTACTTCACCTGCCCGCGCTCCATGGCAGTGAGCTCCCTTACCAGCTTCCCTCCCCCATTTTGGTACTCATTCCACAAGGATTGGATGGTTTGTGGTCTATCAAACAGGAGTGCTGGCCTTTCTACCACAGGAGCGCCTTGCTGGGGATTTGCAGATGGTCTTGATCCTACTCCTCCTACTCCCCGAGCTGGTGCTATTGCAATCCCTTGAACGATCTGGGTAAGAATTGTAATCTACCTTTTGAGCTCAGCAAGCTCTGAGATCTGATGGTTCCTCCTCTCTGCTACTACATTCGTTTGAGTAGTGGATAGCTTGGCATAGATATCATTCCTCCACTGCTGCCCCCCTCTACCAAACGCCCCTCCACCATCTCCTTCTTCACCCTCAGGGATCTCATTCAGCCACACGGTTCCATCAATGTTGGAAGCAATCACTTCAGCTCTACAAATAGGATTCACCCCATCCTCAAGTCTCCCTTGCAGCAACTCATATCATCGTACAATCTCTTGCTTCAGTCCAAGGGGAACATAGTTGGCAACAGCAGGATCAAAGCAAGCTCAAAGCAAAGCCTTTGCTAGGATAGCAGCAACATTGTCCTCAAATCGCAGGAGCTACTGATGCACAAAGCCAGTCATCTGTAAGTCCACTGTCATCCTTCTCCTTGTACAAGCAAATCCTCCTAGGGAAAAGCTTGCTACCAGCATTGATATCTGGCCAATCCGACTGCATGTCCAACTACCAATCTTGCATACTCTTGGTCTTCCATCTAGCTCTTTAGTTAACATAATCTTGAGTAGCTCCTCCTCTCCTAGCCATACATTAGTTGTAGCCCACTTCTTAACTGAAGGAGTCCCTAGTAGCCTTTGCACCCTTCCAAGGGGCCTAAACTGATCCCCTTCAATGATACGCTGAAGAGCCTTTTGATATGCCAACTTTCACCTGTCTGCTTCCTTGTTCTGAGCCTTCACCGGAGATCTGTAGTCCGTATCACCCTCAGCAAAGAGCCATTGTTGGCTGAACCGCACGGCGCCACTACCAAGCCATGCCTCCAGGTAGATAGCAAGGCCAATTAGTACACAGTACCTGTGATCCATAGCTCTCATGAGCAGTTGCAATGGGCAATCCCCTTTGTTATGCACATTCTTTGTTGGCCACCTCATCTAAATTGTAAGATAGCCAGTGTATGTTCTACTAACCTGCAAGTTTGCCTTCGTCATGTGTGAGGTGTCATCCCATCTTGCAATCAAGTGCAGCTGGACTTGGAGCATTGCCATGTGCCGGAGGCTGGGGAGGCTATCTCCAACAGCAGTCAGCTCAAGCATCGGAGCAAACTCTTCATGGGTAAAAGCCCTATCAGCAGACGTTTCGACGCCAAGCTGACGTGTCTCCTTCTTAGCCACAGCTTTGATCAGTGGGTCAATCTTGATAGATCTAGCAGGATTTCTGGTCTCATTTGTTTCATCCCAAGCTACGGTGTTAGTCGTGAAGTAGGAGATAGCTTTCTTCCAATACCTTAAAGTGCTAGATTGGCCACTAACCAGATTATTGTCTATTCCTGGATCCTCCATCCCATACACCTTCAAACCCATCCATTTGTAGATGTGATCTGGAGTAACTGCTGTGTTGAGCTCTTCCTGGTTGAACACCCGGTCAGTGGCATATTCATGCCCTCCAGCAATAAGGGACATCAACTCCAACAAGATACAGCGGTATCTTAAGAGCTGAGTGGGTGCATTCACATCATTGGGAAGGACGGGCGCTGGCCCCCGTTGGGCCCGTCCCCTTGTTTGGTGGGCCGGTGCTGGGGCTCTTCTTGTTGGAGCTCTTGCTGGGGCTCGTGGAGCAGCAGGAGTATCATCTAGGACTTCATGGTTGTTGTCATCGTCATCTAGGACTTCATCGTCATCGACAGCAGCTAAGGCTAAGGCAGCTAGCTCACCTAGGCCATTATCTTCAGATTCATTCTCCTCTTCCTCTTCCTCTTCCTCTGGAGGCTCTAGTTTGTTGTTGTCAGAGTCATCTTTTGCTGCTGCAGCTGCAGCTGCTTCAGCTCTTTGCATGACAGCTCAAGCACAATGAATTGCTGCAAGGTCCGTTGCTTGCTGTACATCCCGTGCCTCCTACCTTGGTGTTCTTGCTGCACCCTGTGGATCCATCATCTCAGCTAAGGAAGCTGATGCTGCTTGGGCCCGAGCACGGCGTTTGCAGGCTCGTTCCCTTGCCCAAATGGTCTTCAGGTCCATGCTCAGCTGACGATGCGGCATGTTGGCATGTTGGTATGGTGGCATGTTGGCATGTTGGCATGTTGGCATGTTGGCATGTTGGCTTGTTGGCTTGTTGGCTTGTTGGCTTCTTGCTTGTTGCTTCTTGTTGCTTCTTGTTGCTTCTTGTTGCTTCTTGTTGCTTCTTGTTGCTTCTTGTTGCTTCTTGTTGCTTGATTCTTGCTTCTTGTTGCTTGATTAATTACTTTGTGATTAATGAAATCGATTGGTTTGCAATTTAAAAATGAGCTAATCGATCAAAAAAAGTGAATTGGAGTGAGCAAACAATTGATTTGCATGTGTATTGAATTAGAGAGCAAAAGCACATAAATTATTTGCTTGTCCGATAAGCCAAAATACTAAGCGAGTCACTCACTACCGTAGTAATACGAGTATGTGTGTTAATGATGAAGAGACAAAGTAGGGCAACGTAGAATTTGTACTAGAGCGATTTGTTAAACATAACACTCATGATTTAAATTGGTCTCATGACTGATTATTTTGAACCTCTTTCGGTTCAAAATTTCCTTTTTTCTCTGTTTATTACACAAAGTACTCTACCGGTACTTCTGTTCGAACCTCTATTGCAAACCTCCTCTATTGCGAAACACACTACTCCTCACTTCTTTGCTTCCTACTCCATCTAATTGCAACTACTTTAACAGCAATGAATAACAAATAAATAACACCATTACACTAATTGAATTACACTGTAGCATTGCTTGTTGTTGCCGCGCCGGGCAGCATATGGAGAGGGGGGGGGGGGGCTTCGACAACGTGGATTTTGCCCTTCGTTGCTGCGTCACGTCTTGTTGTTGAAGCTCTTTTCTTCTAAACCCCTTGGCTGATCAATCCGAAACTTGCAGGTCTTGTTGTTCTTGTTGTAAGGAAGGGAACCCACCAAATACGGGCGCCTCTAATGCTATGGTTAAGGAATGGGTTGGTTGAGACCACTTGGTATTATGAGGTTATGTTAATGGAATTTTTTTTAACTTTTTGTGATTTTCTTGACCTGAAGAATCATAAAGTTGGAAGGGGTTCCAGCGCGCAACCCCTGCAAATTGGGTATCTATGGATAGCTCTTGACCTTGCCAATTCTGGCGCGGTGATTACTTTGGTCAAGAAGTTTCAGCTGGAGAGTAAGATCAATAAGACTAACAGGACCCAAATCCATGGGTGTAGGAGGGGGTCAGAAAAAAAGCTGTCTCAAAATGGTCACCCTACTTTACACACATACTCGTAGTATCCGTGAGTTCTTGCATAAGTTGCGCACCTCGTGGGAAAATACAGGGCTACAAATCAACCAGTACTCGTAGTGCAACTTAGCTAAAATTAAAAATGCAACCGGTACTCTACCGGTACGAGTATGTGAGTTCATGACGAAGAGACAAAGTAGGCCTACGTAGAATTTGTACCAGCCCCAAATGTTCAATATAACACTCATGATCTAAATTGGTCTCATGACTGATTATTTTGAACCTCCATTGGTTCGAAATTTCTGTTTTTTCTCTCTTTATTATGTGAAGTACTACTCGTACCGGTACCATTTCATTTCGAACCTCTATTGCGAAACTTGCGAACCTCTATTGCGAAACAACCCGAACACGTCCTCACTTCTTTGCCTCCTACTCCATCTAATTGCAACTAGTACTTTAACAGCACCACTGAATAACAAATAAAGAACATTAAACTTCTAATTGAATTACACTGTAGCGCTTATTGTTGCCCCGTGCGCGCAGGGAGGGGGGTCCTGCCATGGCGTCCTCCAAAGGCAAAAACCTTGATTGGTGTCATTACTCTTTGTCGTGTTGCTGTTGTTGAAGCTCTTTTCTTCTAAAATGCTAGGCCGATCGATTCACAACTTGCGGATCTTGTTGTTCTTGGTGTAGTAAGGAAGAGAATGCCAAGCAGCGGGTCGATTTAATGCTATGGTTAAGGAATGGTTTGGTTGAGACCACTTGGTATTGTGATGGGTGTGGTAATGGAGTTTTTTTCAATTTTTCATGATTTTCTTGACCGTACAAATCATAAAGTTGGAAGGGGTTCCGGTGCGCGCAACCCCTGCAAATTGGGTATCTATGGATAGCTCTTAACCTTGCCAATTCTGGCACGGTGATTACTTTGGTCAAGAAGTTCCAGCTGGAGAGCAAGATCAATAAGACTAACAGGACCAGAATTGATGCTTCTAAGGAGGGGGAGGGGGGAAAAGCCGTCTCAAAATGGTTGCCATACTTTACACACTTACTCGTACTCTTTGTAGTACAATTTTTTTGCGTACCTTAACCGTACCATACTTACCGTGCAGCTGTAGCCGGTTGTACTAGCCCAGGTTAAATGCAACCCGGGTTGCATTCGTGCGACATCGTACCTGTACGAATACCAGTACCAGTAGTGGTAGAAGAGTGCTACCGTACTTTGTACTAAGTACGAAGCAGGTTATCACCCCTGGTACGAAGTGCGTGCCGGTGCTTTAGGCCGGGGTGTTTCCCGCGCAAACGGTAAAATTTATGACCCTTGGTTACGAGGTGCGCGCAAGTCGGCACCAGGTACATTTATGTAGGGTAAGTATGGTACCGTACGTAGGTTAGCATCTACCAAATATTTATGACCCCCGCTTGGCGCCCTCATTGCTCGTAATTACCGGTAATTACCGGATCGTACGGTACAGGTACCGGTAGTATTGGTACAGCAGCACACACAGACAACCCCATCACCATCTCTGAGGCACAGCAACCAAAATTTTCTTGTCACGGTCTAAGATTACTGCGAAGAAATAAAATTAAGCATGCGTGTGTCGAAACAGCAATTTGGAGGAATCAACCATCCAATCAAAATAAAAACATGCAGAAAAGCAAATTCAAATAATATCTTCTCTCTCGCGCATCACGAGTGGGGGAGCTTCCGACAAACCAAAAATGGATAAAATAATGATAGATTATTAGGAAACGAAAAGAAAATGTTTCTTGAGGCCCCTCTTGTCGTCCATCCAACATCCAACAGCTTCACCAAAACTTTCGTTTGCGATCGTAACCTCCCCGGGTGCCCGGGTTGAGCTGCTTGCTGGCAGCAGCAACAAGTATCAAAATGACAACAAATGACGGGTTTCTTTCTCCTTCTGATAAGCTTTCAACCCAAATTCTTGCGACACAGCTGCTAAGAGTACGAGTACGAGTACGCGTATAGGAATAGTATACTCCACATTATTGACATTAAAAGGCACCGACGAAGGAACGAACAAAGAGCATTCGACGACGACTTTACCGACTGCATTCCAATATTGAATACTGTACTATAGTATCGTTCTGATCCGTACCATACCGGTGCATTCATCCCTTGAGATTGATTGATTGATTCATTCATTCATTATCACTTCTTCGGTATATACTCTACATTATTCATTGATTCATTTCGTTGTGTTGTCAGAATAAAAAATACAACAATGCAACTGTTGCGACCATCCACCACGTCCCACGCGGTCCTCCTGGCTGCCATTGCGGCCTGTGGCATGCTTCCGGTCACGGATGCATTCGTGCCATCCTCGCCGCTAGCGTCCCCGGCCTCGTCTTCGACCTACGCTTCGACCTACACTCCGACCTACACTCCGACCTACGCTTCGTCCACGTCTACTCTGTGGATGGTCCAGAGCGAAAACTCCAAGCGCACCGGCGACAACCGTGGCAGAGGTCCCGGAGGACGCCAGGGAGGCTACCCCGGACGCAGCGGCGGCGGCCAGGACTACGACTACAGCGGAGGTAACCTGAAGTACGGCACGGGAAAATACACCCAGCGAGAGAACAACGGTTACAGCGGGGGCGTCAACGTCTCCAAGAACGGCCGTTCCATGCAGGACAACGTCTACCGGGAAGACCGGCAGAACGTCGATCGCGCGAGGGGTCGTCCCCGCGGCGGTCCTGCCGGTGGCGGCGATGATTTCGGATCCCGCATGGACGAGATCGAGGACATGGAACGGGGGGGTCCCCGCGAGGGCATGCGCGACCGCATGATGCGAAACCGCGGCGGGCGCAACGGCGGCGGCAACGGCATGGACGGCGACATGTACGGCGACATGGACGAGTTTGGTGCCGGTGCCGGTGCCCGCAACCGCATGGGAGGCCACGGCTTGCTGCGGGATCTCCAGGACGCGGGAGGCCGAAACCGCGACGGCTACGACGATTTTGGATCCCGGGGCGGAAATTACATGAACAGCGGAGGCAAGGTCATGGGAGGTTCCTCGAAGGGCAGGGGCGGGGGATACCGGAGCAGCCAGTTCCAGTCCGATCTCATCAACGAGCGCCGGCGGTACGAAGAATACGGATTTCGAATGGACGACTACGACGACGATTTCATCGACGAGACCGGGCGGCGCATGAGGATGGGCGGAATGGGAATGGGACATGGAATGGGACCCGGAGTTGGACATGGAATGGGACCCGGACCGAGGCGAAACGGAGCCTCGGGCAGCAACTTTGATCGCCGGCGCCACAACGTCGGAGACGGCGGTGACTTCTACGATGACTTTGATGGTGCAAGGGAACCCTATCGCCCGGGCAGGGGTGGTGCCGGAATGGGAATGGGTTCGATGGGATCAATGGGTTCGATGAGCTCAATGAGTGGAATGGGCGGTGGAATGGATTCCATTTTCCGACAAGGCAGCCGAGGAATGGGCGGCAGGGAAGGAGGCATGCACAGCGGAGGCCGTGGAGGTCGCGGAGGCCGGGGTAGTCGCTTTGACGACGACTACGATAGCTACGGTGGTGGTGGTGGCGGCGGTGGTGGTGGTGGTGGCGGTGAATATTACGATGATTACGGAGACGATCACCGCGGTGGTGGTGGCGGTGGCCTCTTGCGGGACATGCGTCGCTAAGTGGTAATGCAACGGAATGAATGATGCGATGCTAGCAGGGTCGATCGATGCAATGCAGTACAATTCAATGCAATACGATACAATGCAACACGAATCCTTACCAACTCGTAAATAATGGCAAGTCGGCCGCGAGGAGTGTTTCGTACTACTTGAAAGCTCCATGGTGTTGATTTTGTATCCATTCGAGGCGAGGCGAGGCGAAACGTCGCTGTTCCCCTCCTCGCTCGCCTATCGCATCGAATTCGAATTCGGATTCGGAATATATATTTTTTTACTTGCTTACTTGTTGGATTGAAGCTTCGATTTTACCCCCTCTCTCGGTCAACTGTTCCTTCCTGCGTTGATCGAAAAAGGAAGCAGTATTTCCAACCCAGTCGGATAGCAATAAATCTTTGTCCGGAATTTCAAACACACACGCAAGCGAAGGAAAACTGACTTTGACTCTGAGGAAAAATCATTACAATTCGCTTTGCTACCTATATCTACCGTATCATGCGTTCTCGAGACGAAACTAAACCAAGCACAAACACAAACACCCTCCCAAACCATCCACACAATTGCCCACACCCACTACATACCCCATTCTCATCTACCCCCCCTCCCCCCCCTCTAGAAATCAAATCACAATAACTAACATATTACATCTTCATGATTAAGAATTTTTACTGGAATGTTGTAACGTATCGTATCTAGAGAACCGGTCGTCACGGAACTCGTAGAGCCAAAGCTTTGTACGGTACGTAATACTTACTGTATGGTACGTACATCACGTATTTACTGCGTTTTGCAATCTCTTCGTGGAGCGGGCACAGCATGCATTCGATTGACAAGCGCCGCTCGCTCCCTGGACGCAATTGGAAAGACATCGACAATATTGCATATTACTTCGAGGAAGCGGTCCTTACAATATTATAATATCAGAACCGAAAAAAAATTATTGCTTCGTACGAAGTGCAGTATTTTAAAATGTAGTAAGCAAATAACCAATTCAAAGAGCTAAACGCCAATCTTCTTCTGCATCCTTCAGGGCCCTCCAAGCATACGGTACTAACGATTTGCTCTCGGATGTTTCATTGCCACACGCAGTTCCCCATGCTCTCACTGGATGCAATGCGTGCTGGGTGACCGGCTAAAAAAAGTCAATGATTGACTATGTTGGCTTTTTCCCCGAATGCTATTATTTTTGGTTACTAGCGTAACAAGCTGCAAAAAGGGCAACCGTAGACTACTCGTACCGGTAGGTCGGCGTTGTTCCGGTACCTGCTATTACGAAGTACTTCGTACTTGTCAGCGTAGCTACGTGCAATCTAGTTTGCTACAACCACTTTTTTTCACTCGAACTTGTACTCCACGGTCCGAAACACGAACACAAACACAAGCAACTCTATTTTTTATTAGTGGGGCTGTTTTCTTCCAATCACAATCTAAAGTTTCCTTTACGCTACTGTTGGTCAAAGTGATTTCCTCTCCGTCGATCTGCTATCGTCGCATTATATGTCGTCGGGAGGTGGCGGTCGTGTCGCAGTGTTCGCCGTGAAACCCGTGGCAGAAATCCGTCGGTTGGATGCGGGCACGATGCCCGTGCTGTTGCTCTTCGATGCCTTCGATAGGGTCAGCGGCTCGACACAGGTTTTAGAAAAAACCTTGTTCTCTTTCAGGCAATTGGCCGATTTGGAAATTGTGTGCTGTATGCATCGGTATGCCGATGTCAATCCCGTCTGCAAGACGTGTCCGGCAAATTTTGCCTTGTTCTGGAAATAGACAATTTCGTACGAAGGGTCGGCGGCCTCCGACCATTCCTTCCCGAACGAGTGGATCCGCCTGACCATAAACGAATCCGAACTCGATTGGGTACCCTTGTTAGAAGACATGAGTGGAGGTGCATCTTCCACGAACGAATATGCCAGGATTCCGTCCAGATTCTTGATTTCGACTGTCTTTCCAATCTCGATTCCATATGTTCCCGAGAGATCGTCAACCAGGCGCTGAGCCTCTCGGCCGGAACGATACCCTATTGTGCAGTAGAACACAATTGTCGGAATGGCGTCGCTATTCGTCCTGTAGTTTCCGTCAATATTGTGCACGTAATGGTTGATCCATCGGGTGGTTTCCAGCTCGTTCATGGCGAGACCCCCGGAAATCATGCTCACCGCCCGCTCTTCCTTGGAACGAACATCAATGAGCAAGAGGGGGCCAACTTCGTTGCCAAGAACACGATCGCCGTCGTTTTCGTCTTCACTCCTCTGGGCATCGTCTCGCTTGTCTTCTTGAATGTCGATTTTCCTCCACCTTTCGACGAGTTCTTGCGATGTCATGGTGGGGACGTTCGGGAATTGCGAATGATACTTTTCGACCATTTTCTTGTTGATAGCCTTCCGTATAGCTCTCAATTCCAAGGGCTTCTTCGTGTCGTCGACATCTCTTGTTTTCTTCTTGGTGTGTTTCGATGGAGGGAAAGCCATGGTATCTTTCTATTTTGCCTTGGACGGATGTCTTGTCTTCTCGTTATCTGTTGCAACTCGAACTCAGAAATGTTGTGGGGTGCTGGAAAAGAAATTGAAAAACACCTCACGCAACACTAATTCCAATTTTTCGGTTTTCGTTGGTACACTACGGGTACGAGTACGTACCGGTACTTGTACAGTAAAATTCGTAAGAAATAATTATTACTCTATCGTCGTATACTCCCACTTCTCGGTACGGTGTGGTAGCATTCGGTCAGCTTACGGATGGGCATGCGTTGAATCCAATACAGGCTTTGCCGAACGGCTTTTGTTTTGGCGAATTGGCGGGGCATTCTTATGGGTACGATACCAAGAAAGCCTTAAAAAAACTTATACTATAAAAAACGTTCATGGCAGACCGGTGCAAAACTGCGAACAATGTGACGGTTCAAACAAGCGAGCCGTCCAATGCAATGAGAACCCACGAGTGAAAATAATTGTCCGAGTGTCATGTGCTAAAACGCGATTCATAGCGCAGCTTCTCCTTGTTCTGTCCCAGGGACAGACAAGACGTAACGGTACTTCGTAATACGTACGGAGTAATAGTGTTTCAACTGATATTTACGTACTGAGCGATCCTCATGTCGATCACAACGAGTGATACACAATTCGCGGTCAACAAAAACCCAATGCCCGAGGAGTAATCTTACGAGTACGTACGTCCCGTACCGTATTATTTACCTCGTAAGATTACCGCCTAATTACTGCGAGTGTCGAAACTTGTCATCTACGTATCTACGGTACTACCTACTAGTAGACAACGAATAATAATTGTCGAACATGCATGGTGAAGGATACACCACTACTAGTACTAGTAGTTACTAGCTATCTTCTACTGTACTATCCTCGGAGCATAGTACCGGTAGTATTACGAATACAGGACTACTACCTACTACTAGTAGTACCAAGAAATCCAGAATGGTACCGGCGGTTCGTGTTTGGCAACGAGAACTTCCCCAATTCTAAGAAGGCATCGTCAATAAGAAGAAGAAGAAGAAGTCAATAAGAAGAAGAAACAGCATCATCATGCTGATCATGGTGATAATGACCTTTTCCACGTCGTGGTGCAGAGGATAGTACAGCACAAAGAAGTAGTACTACTACTAGTAGTAGTACACTAGTAAAAACAACAACAACAACAACAACAAGTGCTGGGCGGCAGTGCTGGCAAAGTGGAGAGGGATGATGACCGTTACCCATGCTCTAATCCAAGGTCAAATTCTTGCTGCCAAACAAAGTGATCTGTGGAAAATGCTCCTCTTTTCCGTGTGGTACAGAGGATACAACACAAAACAACAGCAAGAAGAAGAAGAAGAAGCGGTGGCAAAGTGGAGAGGGGCAATCATTATGCTCTAATCCAAGGTCAAATTCTTGCTGCCAAAGGTGTTCTGTGGAAAATCTACTAGGACCCGTAGTAGTACTGGTATTGAGTGATTCCCACCAGTGATTAGTGAATAAAAGACCAAAGTTAATAAAAAATATTCGCAAGTGAATAGATTGAAATCACCCAATGGATGAATATTTTTTATTAACTATTCACTTTGAGCAAATTGGAATTTGGAATCCCACCTACCCGCCTATTTTGGCAAGCAAGGCTGTTAAGTAATTAGATTGGTGGGCCCTTTGCAAGCCGGTATTGCTTTTCATGATTGCCATAAGTAGTTTCCTTGCAGTCAGTTATGTTTATTCTTTTGAATACCACACATAGGGGATCCAAGTGTTTACTTATTGATCTGTTTTTTTAAATGATATCTTGGTTCATACCTTTTAACTTGTTTATTCACGGTGCTAAGTGGAATCATTTTTAACATTTAACAATTTCAATGCAGTGGTGCATTTGATTTTAAGCCAAATATTCATAGGTGCACACAATTGATTCATGTGTTGGGCGGCTGAAATATTTGATTTTAGTATGATTTTAAGATTCCGTTGGAGTTTATTCGGTGTTTATTCAGTTAATAAAATCTGGCAGTCAATGCAGTCTCGGCTGCCAAATTATATTCAATACTTAATGAATCTATGTACTATGTGAATAGATTTATTAACTTTGGTCGCAAACTTTTATTAGTTTATCACTGGTGGGAATCACTCATTTACTGGTTATAGCAAAGCAGGATAAAGAAGGAAACAGATCCAAAAGTGAGCATCACATGCATGCATGTACTATTCCTCAGGAACAGTGTTGTAGAATAGTTGTAAATGTGGTCAAAATGTTCAGGTTGCTGGGGAGTTGCTGCTCAGTTTTATGGCAGCATCTGTGATAGGTACCTGTTTTGTTGTGACAATAGTGTTGTTGTTGATTGCTGCCAAGGGTGCATCATTCTCATTGTCCTACTAGTATGCTTGGTTGGACCGGCAGATGATGATGTGGTCAGTTGCTCTGAGGTTGCATCCCTGATCCTCCTGTGCTGAGCTCCAAAAGGACGAGGCCTTCTTTATCCGATCATTACTAGGCCAGGCAACAGGCTCATAGTAGCTACTACAACTGTTGCTGTATCACTGCATCATACTTACCTACCACCATTCTGACTGCCATAGCACCGTAGCTAGGTGCTAGTATGTCAATATTCATGATGCTCTACAGAAAATAGCATTTGGTGGGCAAGGAGCAGTGTGGGGCATGCTGCTGCATCCAGCTTTGGCTTGTTGTTGATCATGATCATCATTGCTGTCCTGCCTGTGTCTTCTTGCTTGTTGTTGCCCCCCATCCATGCTACGTCCTACTGCATCACAACAGGTGAGCAACAGACAGATGGAAGCAGGGTGTGCTTGATTTTGGAATCAGCATATGGTAGGTGGTAGTAATCTCTTCACGAAATAAGAAAGCAACATCTTTTAACTTGTATTTTGATAGCTGTTTTTATCAACAGTCAAACAGAGGCATTGAGCCAGGAGGGCTCTGTGTGGTATTCCAACGCTCACGATTGAAATTACCCACGATTCAAGAAAATCTGAAAAGCAAGCCGGTCTTCAATATTAAAGACTGGATGAAGAACATATCCAAATTTTCTACGTAAACTGTACGTTGAATTTTGATTCAACGGCTGTTTACTGTTACAAGCTCCCAACTGCTCCTCGGAGTGGTTGACAGAAGAGCTAGCTCAAAATCTTAGTTTTTAACCATTACATAAACCTTATTTTAGTACCTTTTTCTAGAGGCATACGACACTGTTTAAACAGTCGAATAACTGCTTTGACCTTATTACTACCGGTAAAGACTACTTCAACTACTCGAGTAAATACTACCACAACAACTAATAAACAACCACCAATTGGTCCTGAAGATTGTCCAGTAAGAACAAGAGAAACAATGCCTTACTCCATCATCCCTTTCAAGTTTGACTTTGATCAAGAGTCTATCGACAAAGTGGAGTTCAAGAGTACACAAGAGTTCAATGGAATGCCTGAAACAATCAAGCTCAAGATTCCTTTGATTACTGCAGGATCAACCAAATTACAAATCCTTTTCACCATCAACTCAAGAAGACACTCAACCTAACCACAGGTCCAAGACTCTATGACAAGTTCGTAGACCTCCTCAGGGACTACACTGACAAGAGTTGGTGGAACGACTACCTTGCAAACAATGTTCCTCAAAGAACTGTCGACAATTTTGCCACAACTGTTCAAGAATTTGTGAACTACAAGTTTGACAACAACCTTGATGCCTACAAAAACCATCAAAGATTCCTCACCAATATCAAGAAAACCACCACTATGACAGTACACCAATTTGTCTCACAGGTTAACTTCCACAACCATGTCATACTTCCACTACTCCCCGGACATCCACCAGACGATGCAGAGATCAAGGAGAGAGAGTTCAAGAATCTAATCTTCGAATCGATGCCCGAGGATTGGAAACACACCTACCAGCAACACCACTCTCCCCATAGGGATTCCCTCTCTGAAATGATGATGAGATTCAAACGATATCAATATGCACAGAACCGCAAAAAGAAATCATCAGATAATCCATCTCCAAATGGCAATAACAGCAACAACAATGGCAGCAACAACGGGAACAACAATAACCGCCGCAATCGTAACAATCGAAACAACCAAAATCAACAATGCAACAACAACAACAACAACAACAACCATCGCAGCAGCAACAACAATAATCAACGCACCAACAATCAAGGCAACAACAAAGGCCCGACTATAATCTCCAATGACTCACCATGTCCGATCCACCCTGGCACAAACCACACTTGGGGCCAATGCTACACCAACAAGTATGGCAACAGTTCCAATCAGTCCAACAACAGTAGAGACAATACCAACTCGCATGTGAATGATCACAGTTCCAACAACAACAGCAATTGATCCACTACCTCCTCTTCACATGGCAGTAATTTCCATGAACCCGAACAACACATGTGTATCTTTATCAATGAACCAGAAGAAACCATCCCTGGAACTCCTTGGCCAGATCTCTTCCATGTAGATACGGACATTGATGAAGAATATTATGACACAGATCTTCAAAGATTCCCCACTGAAAACACCGATTCCGACAACAACAAGCAAGAGGTTGCTCCCAGCAACACCAATGTCGACCTTGCTCCAACCACAGTAAGTGTCTGCAACTCCATCAACGGATCCCCTGGCAAGTACTACTTGAAAACCCTCTTCGATTCCGGATCCACCGAAAATCTCATCGTGGAATCAGAAATTCCCTCTGGAATCAAGAAGCACCTTCTAGACCAACCAATCCAAATGCAGACAACAAATGGCAAAATCACTTGCAACCATTATGTAACCTTGGAGAATACTGTATTTCCAGAACTATCCTATTCAATGAAGGTCCTACAAATTAAGTGCTTTGTAGTCTCTCAGAATATCAACTACCACCTCCTCATTGGAAGGAAAACCATGAAAGACCTTGGAATGAAGATGGACTTTGAAACTTGCACCATCGAATGGTATGAGAAGACAATGGACTTCCATCCGCAAAATTACTTCGACAACAAGGCCTTGCTCCACAAGGTCGTGTCTGCAGAGCCACACTCTGTAGCCAAGAGCTACTCCAACCAGGCAATCCAACAATCGTATGCCGATGGCACCACCAAGTATGAGAAGACTGACCTCCACAAGTTAGTCGGTGAACAAACCCATCTCTCAAACAATGAGAAACAAGTTTTATTACCAATCCTACTCCAAAATGAAGAACTTTTCGAAGGCTTGAACGACAAGGAATTAGGCATTTTTCCTAATCAAGAGTTCCGCATTGAGCTCCAGCAAGATGTAACTCCATTTCATGTGAAACAACCATATCCAATCCCACTACACCAACAAGGGGCAGTGAAGAAGGAAATTGATCGACAAGTGAAGCTTGGCATCCTAGAAAGTATTAGACTCCTTTCGTGTCCAGAAGTACCAAAACTACACGACGGTAGTTATTCTATTCGTACGAATCAATGAGTCCCGTATCGACCAAAGTAATCGATTCCCACGGCACATCAATTCCCACGGCGCATCGATTCCCATCGCACATTAACGGTGAGAAATCTCTGTTTTCTAGTATTGCCCTTATTCTTCGATGAGCAAACTTTGATTTTGAAAAGTATCACACGAGCTACAGGAGCAATTCCTGATCATAATGATAAACATATCATAGGATCTTCCTAAAGGAACAAGAGAAGAAAACCGTTGTTTTGTGCTTCTCACACTATATATATATATATATACAGATATATATGGTCAACGATCAATGCATGTACGGAAATAATCAGCGAGTAATCTCATCACTTCGCAACAGCAGTTGCAATGTATTTCACCTCAATAAAAGAGATATCTTGCATTTTGACAAGATTTCACTTTATCTCATACTTTTAACATTCAACTGATTTATATCCCAAAATTCACACTAGTTGCTACCAACTACCTGTAATCTACATTACTAAGGTCTGTCTCGCTGTATCTGAACAAGTTCACAGTAAGAAGAGATCTGGCGTTTCCATAGTCTCGCCTGTAGTCCGATTATTCGTTGTCGAAAGTATCCAATCACAATTGCCACGTGTAGAGTACAATCGTTCATCTTCTAACACACTAACACAGCGTTGCTGTTCTTCAGAAGCCTTTGAATCAGACTCTCAGCAGACTGGATTCAGAAGAAAAATAATAGAAAGATGCTATGCCATGGAATGGGGAATGCCAACGTTTGTAGTCCCAAAACCAGATGGCTCTTGTCGACTCATCAGTGACTTCAGAGAACTCAACAAGGTCACCAAGGAACTTCACTATCCACTTCCAAAGCTCCAATATATCTTCCACAGAAGAAGAGGCTTCAAATATGTCACCCTTATCGATGTTAGCATGCAGTTCCACACCTTCAAACTTGACGAAGCCTCCACCTGGTTTTGTGTCCTTGTTACTCCATTTGGAAAATTTTGACTGCTTCGATTGCCAATGGGCTTCCTTAACTCTCCAGGTTGGGCCCAAGGCTGTATGGAACAGATGCTTCTCCACTTGAAGGACATTGAAGTATACATCAACGACATTGGGATCTTCTCAGATACTCTTTAATCCCATTGTAAATCAGTCTCTTCTGTACTCTCCTTACTGAAGTCCCACAACTTCTCTGTCAAGCCCTCCAAGTGCCACTGGTTTCAATCGCAAACACCTTGGCTTGGCCACATAATCTCTCGAGATGGAATCAGACCCAATCCAAACAAGATATCTCCCATCCTGAAACTAGCGTTTCCCTCAACAACAACCCACCTTCAATCCTTTGTTGGAATGATTAACTTCTACCGTAACTTCTATCCAAAGCGCGCTGAAGTCCTTGCACCACTCACCGACCTCTCCGGAAAAGCCAAATGCAAGATATCTCCAACCCCCGAGCTTATTGAGGCCTTCAACAAAGCCAAGTCGCTCATTTCCAAGGACATTCTTCTTGCTTTCCCTTATCCAAACAAACCCTTCCATGTCTATACTGACGCTTCTGATTATCAACTTGGAGCTGTAATTCTTCAAGATGGCAGAATTATCCTTTGCTTCTCCAGAAAACTCAACGGCGCTCAACGGAAATATCGAACAATTGATAAAGAGATGCTCTGCATTGTAGAAGTCTTCAAAGAATTCTGACCCATTCTCTGGGGTGCCAAAATTATTGTGTACACCGATCACATCAATCTTACTCGCCAAAATCTCACAAGCCACCGGATTATGACTTGGAGAATGCTCCTTGAAGAATTTCCCCCAATATTCAAATATATCAAAGGCAAAGACAATGTCATTGCTGATGCCCTCTCAAGGCTCCCTTTTCAGCAAGACACTCTGGAGGAGAAGAAGGAATCCTCAAGTCCCACTCCCAATCCAGCGAACAATCCTTGGGACTCAGACCATTCAACACTCGACCCAACAGACGATGTCCTCCCTCCCTCTGAATTGTTTCTTAACTACCCCAAAGATGTCCCCATGTACCCTCTAGCGTCCGACCAACTTGCCCAAGACCAAGCTGCCAACGTAGATATCTCTACCAACCCAAGGTACACAACCAAAAACTTCAATGGCACCGACTTGCGAGCTGTTGAATCCACCAGCGGTCACAAGAAAATTGTACTCCCTCCAAATAGAGTACTCGCCACAATCAAATATTACCACCATGTTCTTGGACATGCAGGCTCGGAAAGATTGTATCAAACCATTAATCAATTCGTATACGCCGCAAACTTGAAGGACCAAATCAATTCCTTTTGCAGATCTTGTGACACGTGCCAATGATACAAAAATAGCCGCCAAAGCCATGGACAACTCCCCACCAAAGAACACCAGTATGTCCCCTGGGACACTATTGCGATCGATGGAGTTGGTCCCTGGAAAATCAAGATCCCTGGCCATGGAACTGTCTCCTTCAATGGATTCACCATCATGGACATGTGCACCAACCTCCTTGAAATAATTCAAGCCCCACAAGTAAATCCAACCGGCCTCATGGCAGTTCATGCCCTTGTCAATTGCTGGCTCTCCAGATACCCCAAACCAGTAAATTGCATCATCGATCAAGGAACCAACTTCATGAGCAATGACTTCCAACTTCATCTTGCCAACCCTGGAATCAAAGCCAAAGTCTGCTCTGTTTGAAATCCACAATCCAATGCAGTCCTTGAAACTGTCCATGATACCATGAAGTCTGCAATGAGAACCCAACTTAACACCAATCCTCCACAGACTCTTCAGCAAGCCACAGACATCATCGATAGTGTCTTCGCATCGGCTCAGTTTGCAGTTAGATCAACCATCAACAAGACATTTGGAATGACACCCAAGCCCTTGTCTTCCATTGCGATATGTTCCTACCAATCCCTGTAATCACCGATTTGGCCATTGTCAGAAACAAAAGACAAGCGCAAATCGACAAGAATGCTATGAAAGAGAACAGCCACAGGAAGATTCATGATTACAGCATAGGAGACCAAATTATGATGAAAAATGAAAAGCTCTTTCCTGGAGCTTTTGATGCAAGAAGCAAGGGCCCGTACACTATCCAGCAAATCCACACCAACGGTACAGTTTCCTTTCTCTTAGGAAATCATGTTATCCAACGTATGAATATTTGAACCCTAAAACCATATCACGCCAACTAAAAATTTCTTATCTAAGGAATACTGGTTGCAAACGACTAACAAAATTCTGTGCCACCAATCGAACTTTTACGAGAAGGAGAAGAGTGTGGTATTCCAACGCTCACGATTGAAATTACCCACGATTCAAGAAAATCTGAAAAGCAAGCCGGTCTTCAATATTGTGAAGACTGGATGAAGAACATATCCAAATCTTCTATGTAAACTATACGTTGAATTTTGATTCAACGGCTGTTTACTGTTACAAGCTCCCAACTGCTCCTCGGAGTGGTTGACAGAAGAGCTAGCTCACAATCTTAGTTTGTAACCAATACATAAACCTTATTTTAGTACCTTTTTCTAGAGGCATATGACACTCTGTGTGGTATTCCAACGCTCACGATTGAAATTACCCATGATTCAAGAAAATCTGAAAAGCAAGCCGGTCTTCAATATTGAAGACTGGATGAAGAACATATTCAAATTCTCTATGTGCAATGTACGTTGAATTTCCATTCAACGGCTTTTTACTGTTATAAGCTTTCTCAACGGCTCCTCGGAGTAGTTGACAAAGCTAGCTCACAATCTGAATCTTAGTTTTTAACAAATACATAAACCTTATTTTAGTACCTTTTTAGAGGCGTACGACACTGTTTAAACAGTCGAATAACCGCTTCGACCTTTTCTACCGGTAAAGACTACTTCAACTACACGAACAAAAATAACCACTACTACACAGCTAACAAACGAACAACCGATCCGAAGATTGTCCAGTAACAATAAGAAACCGACCAGTATGTCTTAGTCAGTCATTCCCTTCAAGTATGACTTTGATCAAGAGACTATTGACAAAATTGAATACAAGAACACCCAAGAAGTCAATGGATCTCAAGAAGTTACCAAGATCAAAATCCCTTTGATTACTGCAGGATCAACCAAATTACAAATTCTTTTCACCATCAATGAGTTCATTAGATCTAAGAAGACCCTCAACCTAACCACAGGACCAAGAATCTATGACAAGTTTGTAGACCTCCTCAGAGACTACACCGACTGTAGCTGGTGGAACAGCTATGTGTCAGCCAACGTCCCACAGAGAACTGTGGACAACTTCCAGACGACAGTGGAAGCATTCATCAGCTTCAAGTTCAACAGCAACCTCGATGCCTACCAGAATCATAAAAGATTCCTCACCAACATTAAGAAGACAACCTCCATGACTGTACACCAATTTGTAGCACAAGTCAACTTCCACAACCATGTTATTCTCCCATTACTACCGGGACACCCGCCACAAGGTGCAGAGATCAATCAAAGCGACTTCAAGAATCTAGTCTTCGAATCGATGCCAGAGGACTGGAAAGACATCTATCAACAACACCATTCTCCCCATAGAGATTCTCTCTCTGAAATGATGATAAGATTTGAAAGATTCCAATCTGTACAGAATAAAAAGAACAAGAAATCAGATAACTCGTTTCAGAACAACAACAGCAGCAACAACAATGCCAACAACAATCGTAACAATCGAAATGGAAACAATCGCAACAATCGCAACAATCGAAACAATCGAAACAATCGAAACAACAGCAGCAATAACAATAACCAACGCAACAACAACAACAACAACCAACGCAACAACAACCAAAGCAACAACAACAACAAAGGCTCGACTAGGATCTCAAATGACTCACTGTGTCCTATCCACCCTGGTGCCAATCACACTTGGGGTCAATGCTACACCAACAAGTATGGCAGCAACTCCAATCAGTCTAATAACAACACTAGGGACAACACCGACTCGCACGTGAATGATCCCAGCAGCAATTCCAACAACAGCAATCGATCCACTACCTCTTCGTCCCACGGCAGTAACTTCCATGAACCAGAGCAACACATGTGTGTCTTCATCAATGAACCAGAAGAAACTACCATCCCTGCAACTCCTTGGCCGGATCTCTTCCATGTCGATATGGATATCGATGAAGAATACTACAACACGGATCTTCAAAGGTTTCCCTCTGAAAAGACCGATTCCGACAACAACAAGCAAGATGTTGCCCCTAGCAAGGACAACGTCGACATCGACCTTGCTCCAACCACAGTAAGTGTCTGCAACTCAATCAACGGATCCCTTGGCAAGTACTACTTGAAAACCCTCTTCGATTCCGGATCAACCGACAACCTCATAGTGGAATCAGCAATTCCCTCTGGAATCAAGAAGAACCTCCTAGACCAACCAATTCAAATGCAGACGACAAACGGCAAAACCACTTGCAACCACTATGTAACCTTGGAGAACACCATATTCCCAGAACTATCATACTCCATGAAAGTCCTACAAATTAAGTGCTTTGTAGTCTCTCAGAACATCAACTACCACCTCCTTATTGGAAGGAAAACCATGAGAGATCTTGGAATGAAAATGGACTTCGAGACTTGTACCATAGAATGGTATGAGAAGACAATGGACTTCCATCCTCGCAATTACTTTGACAACAAGTCCTTGCTCCACAAAGTCATGTCTGCCGAACCACACGCGGTTGCAGAAAGTTACTCCAACCAATCAATCCAACAGTCTTATGTAGATGGAACCACCAAGTATGAGAAAACTGACCTCCACAAGCTTGTCACCGACCAAAACCACCTCTCCTACCAAGAGAAACAAGCCTTGTTACCAATACTCCTCCAAAATGAAGAGCTTTTTGAAGGCTTGAATGACAAAGAATTAGGCATTTTCCATAATCAAACGTTCCACATCGATCTCCAGCAAGGTGCAACTCCATATCATGTAAAACAACCCTATTCCATTCCACTGCACCAACAAGAAGCAGTGAAGAAAGAAATCGATCGACAAGTGAAACTTGGCATCCTCGAACGGTGCTATGCAACTGAATGGGGAATGCCAACATTTGTAGTGCCCAAACCAGATGGCTCCTGTAGACTCATCAGTGACTTCCGAGAACTCAACAAAGTCACCAAGAAACTTCATTATCCGCTCCCAAAGCTCCAAGACATCTTCCACAGAAGAAGAGGATTCAAATACGTCACCCTTATCGATGTGAGCATGCAATTCCACACATTCAAACTTGATGAAGCCTCCACCTGGCTTTGTGTCCTTGTTACTCCATTCGGAAAGTTCAGACTGCTCCGATTGCCAATGGGCTTCCTTAACTCTCCAAGTTGGGCCCAAGGCTGCATGGAACAAATGCTCTCCCACCTAAAGGACATCGAAGTATATATCGATGATATTGGTATCTTCTCAGACACCCTTGACTCCCATTGCAAATCAGTCTCCTCTGTTCTGTCCTTACTGAAGTGTCACAACTTCTCTGTCAAGCCCTCCAAGTGCCACTGGTTTCAATCCCAAGCTCCTTGGCTTGGCCACATTATCTCGCGCGATGGTATTAGGCCCAATCCAAACAAGATTGCTCCTATTCTGAAACTTGCGTTTCCCTCAACAACAACCCAACTTCGTTCCTTTGTTGGGATGATCAACTTCTATCGAAACTTCTACCCCAAACGAGCTGAAGTCCTTGCACCCCTTACTGACCTCTCTGGAAGAGCCAAAGGCAAAATCTCTCCAACACCAGAACTACTCGAAGCTTTCAACAAAGCCAAATCGCTTATTGCCAATGATATCCTCCTTGCCTTCCCTGATCCAAACAAGCCCTTCCATGTCTATACTGACGCTTCTGATTACCAACTCGGAGCTGTCATCCTCCAAAACGGCAAAATCATCCTTTGCTTCTCCAGAAAACTCAACGCCGCTCAACGCAAATACCCAACGGTCGATAAGGAGATGCTCTGTATCGTCGAAGTCTTCAAAGAATTTCGAACCATTCTTTGGGGTGCTGAAATCATCGTATGGACAGACCACATCAACTTAACCAGACAAAATCTTACCAGCCACAGAATTATGACTTGGCGCATGCTCCTTGAAGAATTTTCCCCAATATTCAAATATATCAAGGGCAAAGACAATGTCATTGCTGATGCCCTCTCAAGGCTCCCACTTCAGCAAGACACTCCGGAGAAGAAGAAGGAGTTCTTCGGTCCCGCTCCAACGGATGACTCGGACCTTGCAACTGACTCAACCAACTCCGATCTTCTCTCTCTTTCCGAATTGTTTCTTAACTACCCAGAAGACATTCCCATGTACCCCTTAGCCTTCGACCAACTCGCCCAAGATCAAGCCGCCAATGCCGATATTGCTACCAATCCTTGTTATACAACTGAAAACTTCAATGGCACCGACTTGAAAGTTGTAGACTCCAACGGTCGCCAGAAAATTGTACTCCCTCCAAACAGAGTGCAAGCCACCATCAAATACTACCACCACGTGCTTGGCCATGCCGGCGCAGAACGGTTGTACCGAACCATCAACCAATTTGTATATGCCCCAAACCTGAAGGACCAAATCAACGCCTTCTGCAAAACGTGTGACACGTGCCAACGATACAAGAATAGCCACCAAAGCCACGGACAGCTCCCCATCAAAGAACACCAATATGTCCCTTGGGACACCATTGCAATCGATGGCGTAGGCCCTTGGAAAATCAAGATCCCTGGCCATGGAACAGTCTCCTTCAATGGCTTTACCATCATGGACATGTGCACCAACCTCCTTGAAATCATTCGAGCCCCACAAGTAAACCCAACCGGCCTCATGGCAGTCCATGCCCTCGACAATGGCTGGCTCTCCAGATATCCCAAACCAGTAAATTGTATTATTGACCAAGGAACCAACTTCATGAGCAACGACTTCCAACTCCATCTTGCCAACCTAGGAATCAAAGCCAAGGTCTGCTCAGTCCGGAACCCACAATCCAATGCAGTACTTGAATGCGTCCACGATACGATGAAGTCTGCAATGAGAACAGAACTCAACACCAACCCTCCACAGACTCTCCAGGAAGCAACTGATATTATTGACACCATCTTCGCATCGGCTCAGTTTGCAGTTAGATCAACCATCAACAAAACGTTTGGAATGACACCCGGAGCCCTTGTATTCCACAGAGATATGTTCCTACCGATTCCAGTAATTACTGACTTGGCCGTGGTCAGAAACAAAAGACAAGCTCAAATTGACAAGAATGCTATGAAAGAAAACAGCCACAGGAAGCTTCATGATTACAGCGTAGGAGATCAAGTTATGGTGAAAAATGAAAAGCAAATCCCTGGAGCTTTTGAAGCAAGAAGCAAAGGCCCCTACACTATACAGCAAATCCACACGAATGGTACAGTTTCCTTTCTCTTACGAAATCAAGTAATTCAACGCATGAACATTCGAAATCTGAAACCATATCACACCAACTAAAAATTTCTTATCTAAGCAATACTGGTCGCACACGACTAACAAAAATTCTTTGCCACCAATCGAACTTTTACGAGAAGGAGAAGAGTGTGGTATTCCAATGCTCACGATTGAAATTACCCACGATTCAAGAAAATCTGAAAAGCAAGCCGGTCTTCAATATTGAAGACTGGATGAAGAACATATCCAAATTCTCTATGTGCAATGTACGTTGAATTTCCATTCAACGGCTTTTTACTGTTATAAGCTTTCTCAACGGCTCCTCGGAGTAGTTGACAGAGCTAGCTCACAATCTGAATCTTAGTTTTTAACAAATACATAAACCTTATTTTAGTACCTTTTTAGAGGCGTACGACACTCTGGCAATTTATGACCCCTTCATTGAGTCCCGGCGAAGCTGAGTGTGGTATTCCGACACTGAGATTTTGGGTCGGAATTTTTTTCCCAACGCTTCTTTCATTCTCATTTTTCCTACCCGGTAAATACGAAGTAATCTTACTCGTACCGGTACGAGTAAGATACCGGTACGAAGTACGGTACATACTATCGTACTTCTTTGAGATTTGGTTCAGGGCCGGGCCCAGTACCGTACCGTACGGTACAAGTTCTGAATGTCAGAATGTTGGGCAATGTTCGCTGATACATTGAGGTCCCATTTTCCATTCTACGAAGCGACGTTGCGGAGTCAAAAAACAAGAGCGGGATAGTTTGTCTTGCCATATGTCCTGTTGTTCTCCGGATTTATTCTGAAAAGCTTCTTTCGTAATGTACGGTACTTAACTTATTCCGGTCCGTACCGGTCCGTAGCGTAACGTACGTACCTTGACATACCGAAATACGAATCGGCTGAATATTTGTACGTCTAGTAGCCATTCACTGTTACCATTTTTTTTACGACCTCTCACAATAAAAACAAAATTTTACGACCTCGCAAAAATGGACATACCCAATCGCATTGAATGGCAATAATGCTTGTTTGACTGCATTTTTCTGCCTTTGAGAACAGTGGCAACGAGAAGTGTCATGGCTTCTCCTCTACATCGAATTGAATTGCGGCATTGCAAAAGATAAACATCACCTCCACAATTCGAAATTCTTTAAATCTTTACGAGACCAGAACAACGAAGACTCTACACTTTCACTTCTGTTCCACTTCCGAACAACACACCGCCATAATTTTCATTTCGGTCACACACATGCAACCAACATCCAACATCCAACCTCCAACATAATACAACCAAGATGAATTTTAGTAACCTCGCCTTAATTTCCCTGTTGTCGTCTGCAATGACGAATTGCGCCTCTGCCTTTTCGCCAAGACACAATGCTCTGTTCAAGACCGCCACTCCTTCGTCTCTCTCCATGATCTCCCCCGGATCCAAAAACGTCGTGGCGTTCACGACGACGATACATCGCGAGGAAGTCGACCTCGAGTCCCTCTCTCTCCCACAGCTCAAGCAGATGCAGCGCGAGCTGGAGAATCTGAATGCTGCTTGCACCGAGGAGTGTACCCAAACGAATCCCGAGTGCGACGTTGTACTCAAGGATGAGCGTGACGACGCCATCATGCAGATTCAAAATGTAATTAGCGAACTGACGGGCAAGAACTCCGACCTGAAATACGTCGACATGGAAGCCGTTCGTGAAATGGTCAAAACTCCGTGGATCCACTCCCTCCAAGCAATCCGAAAACAAGTGAAAGCCATGGAAATTCTGAATTGCGAGTGCACCGAAGACGGAAACCAGACCGATCCCGTCTGCGATGTTCAGCTCAAGGACGAACGAGATGCTGCCATCGAGACACTGAGTCTCTACATGAAGAGTGTCCAGAAGATGCTCGAAACAGAAGGCATCAAGGGGACCCAAGAAGAAGAAAGGAGTCGAAAGAACGGGGAAGACACGTCCAAGATATGTCTTGACGCCCGTGTCGAAGAGGGTTCCAACGAAGTTGCCACCACCTTTGACATGGGCGAAATCCGTGCCTGCGTCGACCAGCCAGGATCTCGGTCATTGGCGGAGATGCAGAACATGTTGACCCAGCTAGAAGCGGTCCACAACGCTTGCACCGAAGAGGGGTGCCAAACCAATGCCGAATGTGACGTTGAAGTCAAGGCCGAGCGCGACGCTTTCATGGAGTCCCTCGTCTCCCAGATCCACGATGCCAAGCTGTGCATGGCACAAATCAAGGCATTTGCGGAGAAGGGCGACAACCTCGACAATGTCGCCGTGGAGGAGCTAATGACCACGGTCATCAACACGATTCCAAAGCTATCCAATGCCAAGAACGGGCAGTTTACCGGCCCCAGCGACGAGTTTTTGGTCCAAATCTAATCATTTGTATTTGTTTCGGAATCATTCATTATTTGGCTGCGCCGTGTGCCCCGTGCCGTGTGCCGTGTGCCGACACCAACTCGGTGCACGCTATGTGCCGTACGGTACTAGATGAGAGATGACTTGGACCACGGGCGGGCTTGTCATTCATTACACGAAGCAAAAATTCAGACTTCCTCTTCATTCAATCATTATGACCTAATACAATTTACCTTGCCATAAAAAAGCGTCAAGGTCTACGTCGACAACCTTGCCTATTTCAATTGGTTCTCATGTTGGGAACAATTAAATACTGTAATTTTGTAATATTAATCCAACAGGACTTTCACCTCTACGCATTCTAGTGTTATTCTAATGTACCGGTATAGACTTATTTGTGTCGAACGGTGGTTTGAAAGAGTGTGTGCATGCATGCTATGTTGGCATCAAGTCAAAGAAAGCTTTGTCAATCTCACTCATATAAGGTATAGTACCGGTAGGTACCGGTATCGTACCATACATGAACAGAAGTCATTGTATCGGCAATCTTACCGGTACCGTACGGCAGTGTCGAGAAAGGAAAAGAAATGCCATCAGCAAGATTACCAGGTACGAGTACGTACTTCCTCTGGTTACCGCACGATACGAGAACCCATCATACATTGATCTTTGTGACACCCTACTGTACGTACGAGTACCGTACTAGTAATAGTCGGGAGTCTACCGTATCGGTAAAATTACCGGTAGCATTGGAAGTTGGGATGAAGCCGGGGAGGACGACGAAGATCGGCATCGCCCAGCAAACAAAAAGTACAACTACGAAGTAGCTAAAAAAATATTACTACCGTACTATCTTACCATACGCGTCCTCTAACAATCGAGACGTTTTGAGCGAGCATGGAAAATCCATCCAGCTTTCATAAAAAAATCCAAACTGCATTGCATCTCAACATGCCGATAGGTACGGTACGGTACGGTACTACGAAGTAATTAAAAAAGTACAAGTATCATGCAATTTCAACTCCCATTCAAATTGAATTGAATTTTAGCCCATCCAAACTGAATACTTATGAACTCAACTCCGCACGAGTAAGACTTACTGAGATATGTTCGGTACCCGTAATACTCCGTATTCCGCACTTTCAAAGAGTCTCAATCAATTGTTACCGTACGTATTGGTACGTACCCGGCACAACTTTCAGTTGGGGACTACAGGTCGGTTCGCAGCTTACGGTAAGATGTTTTAATCTTACTCGAACTCGCTCGTTCTCGTTCTCGTTCTCGTTCTCGTTCTCGTTCGTACCGTGACAATGACAATGATCGACTACTATGACTCCATTGTCCGGTTGTCGTACGCCTCTAAAATAAGGTACTAAAATAAGGTTTATGTATTTGTTAAAAACTAAGATTGTGAGCTAGCTTTGTCAACTACTCCGAGGAGCCGTTGAGAAAGCTTGTAACAGTAAAAAGCCGTTGAATGGAAATTCAACGTACATTGCACATAGAGAAGCACATGGAGAATTTGGATATGTTCTTCATCCAGTCTTCAAGGTTGAACACCGGCTTGCGTGGCATTGCTTTTCAGATTTTCTTGAATCGTGGGTAATTTTCAATCGTGAGCGTTGGAATACCACACTCTTCTCCTTCTCGTACAAGTTCGATTGGTGGCACAGAATTTTTGTTAGTCGTGTGCAACCAGTATTGCTTAGATAAGAAATTTTTAGTTGGTGTGATATGGTTTGAGGTTCCGAATGTTCATACGTTGGATCACGTGATTTCTTAAGAGAAAGGAAACTGTACCATTTGTGTGAATTTGCTGTATGGTGTAGGGGCCTTTGCTTCTTGCTTCAAAAGCTCCGGGGATTTGCTTTTCATTTTTCACCATAACTTGATCTCCTACACTGTAATCATGAATCTTCCTGTGGCTGTTCTCTTTCATAGCATTCTTGTCGATTTGAGCTTGTCTTTTGTTTCTGACCATGGCCAAGTCAGTAATTACTGGAATCGGTAGAAACATGTCTCTGTGGAATACAAGGGCGCCGGGTGTCATTCCAAACGTTTTGTTGATGGTTGATCTAACTGCAAACTGAGCCGATGCGAAGATGGTATCAATAATATCAGTTGCTTCCTGGAGAGTTCGTGGAGGGTTGGTGTTGAGCTCTGTTCTCATTGCAGACTTCATCGTATCGTGGACGCGTTCAAGTACTGCATTGGATTGTGGGTTCCGGACTGAGCAGACCTTGGCTTTGATTCCTAGGTTGGCAAGGTGGAGTTGGAAATCATTACTCATGAAGTTGGTTCCTTGGTCAATAATACAATTTACTGGTTTGGGATATCTGGAGAGCCAGCCATTGTCGAGGGCATGGACTGCCATGAGGCCGGTTGGATTTACTTGTGGAGCTCGGATGATCTCGAGGAGGTTGGTGCACATGTCCATGATGGTAAAGCCATTGAAGGAGACTGTTCCATGGCCAGGGATCTTGATTTTCCAAGGGCCTACTCCATCGATTGCAATGGTGTCCCAAGGAACATACTGGTGTTCTTTGGTGGGGAGCTGTCCGTGGCTTTGGTGGCTATTCTTGTACCGTTGGCACGTGTCACACGTTTTGCAGAAGGCGTTGATTTGGTCCTTCAGGGTTGGGGCATATACAAATTGGTTGATGGTTCGATACAATCGTTCTGCGCCGGCATGGCCAAGCACGTGGTGGTAGTATTTGATGGTGGCTTGCACTCTGTTTGGAGGGAGTACAATTTTCTGGCGACCGTTGGAGTCTACAACTTTCAAGTCGGTGCCGTTGAAGTTTTCAGTTGTGTACCGGGGATTGGTAGCAATATCGGCATTGGCTGCTTGATCTTGGGCGAGTTGGTCGAAGGCTAAGGGGTACATGGGAATGTCTTCTGGGTAGTTAAGAAACAAGTCAGAAAGAGCGAGAAGATCGGAGTCCGTTGAGTCAGTTGAGAGGTCCGAGTCATCCGTTGGATCGGGACCGAAGAACTCCTTCTTCTTCTCCGGAGTATCTTGCTGAAGTGGGAGCCTTGAGAGGGCATCAGCAAGGACATTGTCTTTGCCTTTGATATACTTGAATACTGGGGAAAATTCTTCAAGGAGCATGCGCCAAGTCATAATTCTGTGGCTGGTAAGAGTTTGTCTGGTTAAGTTGATGTGGTCTGTCCATACGATGATTTCAGCACCCCAAAGAATGGTTCGAAATTCTTTGAAGACTTCTACAACACAGAGCATCTCTTTGTCAATTGTTGGGTATTTGCGTTGAGCCGAATTGAGTTTTCGCGAGAAGCAAAGGATGATTTTGCCATCTTGGAGGATGACAGCTCCGAGTTGGTAGTCAGAAGCGTCAGTATAGACATGGAAGGGCTTGTTTGGATCAGGAAAGGCAAGGAGGATGTCATTGGTGATGAGGGACTTGGCTTTGTTGAAGGCTTCAAGAAGTTCTGGAGTCGGAGAGATTTTGCCTTTGGCTCTTCCAGAGAGGTCCGTAAGGGGTGCAAGGACTTCAGCGCGTTTGGGGTAGAAGTTTCGATAGAAGTTAATCATCCCAACAAAGGATCGAAGTTGGGTTGTTGTTGAGGGAAAAGCAAGTTTCAGGATGGGAGCAATCTTGTTTGGATTGGGCCTAATACCATCACGCGAGATAATGTGGCCAAGCCATGGTGCTTGCGATTGAAACCAGTGGCACTTGGAGGGCTTGACAGAGAAGTTGTGACACTTCAGTAAGTACAGAACAGAGGAGACTGATTTGCAATGGGATTCAAGGGTGTCTGAGAAGATACCAATATCATCGATGTATACTTCGATGTCCTTCAGGTGTGAGAGCATTTGTTCCATGCAGCCTTGGGCCCAACTTGGAGAGTTAAGGAAGCCCATTGGCAATCGGAGCAGTCTGAACTTTCCGAATGGAGTAACAAGGACACAAAGCCAGGTGGAGGCCTCATCGAGTTTGAAGGTGTGGAATTGCATACTGACATCGATAAGGGTGACGTATTTGAATCCTCTTCTTCTGTGGAAGATGTCTTGGAGCTTTGGGAGTGGATAGTGAAGTTTCTTGGTGACCTTGTTGAGTTCTCTAAAGTCGCTGATAAGTCTACAGGAGCCATCTGGTTTGGGCACTACAAAGGTTGGCATTCCCCATTCAGTTGTATAGCATCGTTCGAGGATGCCAAGTTTTACTTGTCGATCGATTTCTTTCTTCACTGCTTCTTGTTGGTGCAGTGGAATGGAATATGGTTGTTTTACATGATATGGCGTTGCGCCTTGCTGGAGATCGATGTGGAACGTTTGATTAGGGAAAATACCTAATTCTTTGTCATTCAAGCCTTCAAAAAGTTCTTCATTTTGGAGCAGTATTGGTAACAAGGCTTGTTTCTCTTGGTAGGAGAGATGGTTTTGTTCAGTGACAAGCTTGTGGAGGTCAGTTTTCTCATACTTGGTGGTTCCATCTACATACGATTGTTGGATAGACTGATGGGAGTAACTTTCTGCAATGGCATGTGATTCTGCAGACATGACCTTGTGGAGCAAGGACTTGTTGTCAAAGTAGCTTCGAGGGTGAAAGTCCATGGTCTTCTCATACCATTCAATGGTGCAATTTTCGAAGTCCATCTTCATTCCGAGGTCTCGCATTGTCTTCCTTCCAATGAGGAGATGGTAGTTGATGTTCTGAGAGACTACAAAGCACTTGATTTGTAGGACTTTCATTGAGTAGGATAGTTCTGGGAATATGGTGTTCTCCAAGGTTACATAGTGGTTGCAAGTGGTTTTGCCGTTTGTTGTTTGCATTTGAATTGGTTGGTCTAGGAGGTTCTTCTTGATTCCGGAGGGAATTGCTGATTCCACTATAAGGTTGTCGGTTGATCCGGAATCGAAGAGGGTTTTCAAGTAGTACTTGCCAAGGGATCCGTTGATCGAGTTGCAGACACTTACTGTGGTTGGAGCAAGGTCGATGTCGACATTGTCCTTGCTAGGGGCAACATCTTGCTTGTTGTTGTCGGAATCGGTCTTTTCAGAGGGAAACCTTTGAAGATCTGTGTTGTAGTATTCTTCATCGATATCCATATCGACATGGAAGAGATCCGGCCAAGGAGTTGCAGGGATGGTAGTATCTTCTGGTTCATTGATGAAGACACACATGTGTTGTTCTGGTTCATGAAAGTTACTGCCGTGGGAAGAGGTAGTGGATCGATTGCTGTTGTTGGAATTGCTGCTGCGATCATTTACATGCGAGTCGGTGTTGTCCCTAGTGTTGTTATTAGACTGATTGGAGTTGCTGCCATACTTGTTGGTGTAGCATTGACCCCAGGTGTGATTGGTACCAGGGTGGATAGGACACGGTGAGTCATTTGAGATCCTAGTTGATCCTTTGTTGTTGTTGTTGCTTTGGCTGTTGCTGCGTTGGTTGTTGTTGTTGTTCCGTTGGTTACTGTTATTGTTGTTGTTGTTTCGGTTTCGATTGTTGCGATTGTTTCGGTTGTTGCGATTGTTGCCATTACGGTTGTTACGGTTGTTGTTGGCATTGTTGTTGCTGTTGTTGTTGTTTTGAGACTGGTTGTCTGATTTCTTGTTCTTTTTATTCTGTACAGATTGGAATCTTTCGAATCTTATCATCATTTCAGAGAGAGAATCTCTATGGGGAGAATGGTGTTGTTGATAGATGTCTTTCCAGTCCTCTGGCATCGATTCAAAGACTAGATTCTTGAAGTCGTTTTCGTTGATCTCTGCATCTTGTGGCGGGTGTCCCGGTAGTAATGGGAGAATAACATGGTTGTGGAAGTTGACTTGAGCTACGAATTGGTGTACAGTCATGGAGGTTGTCTTCTTAATATTGGTGAGGAATCTTTTATGATTCTGGTAGGCATCGAGGTTGCTGTTGAACTTGAAGCTGATGAATGCTTCCACTGTCGTCTGGAAGTTGTCCACAGTTCTCTGTGGAACATTGGCTGTTACATAGCTGTTCCACCAGCTACAGTCGGTGTAGTCTCTGAGGAGGTCTACAAACTTGTCATAGATTCTTGGTCCTGTGGTTAGGTTGAGGGTCTTCTTAGATCTAATGAACGCATCGATGGTGAAAAGAATTTGTAATTTGGTTGATCCTGCAGTAATCAAAGGGATTTTGATCTTGGTAACTTCTTGGGAGCCGTTGACTTCTTGGGTAATCTTGTACTCAATTTTGTCAATCGTCTCTTGATCAAAGTCATACTTGAAGGGAATGACTGAGTAAGACATACTGGTCTTCTTATTGTTACTGGACAATCTTCGGATCGGTTGTTCGTTTGTTAGCTGTGTAGTAGTGGTAATTTGTTCGTGTAGTTGAAGTAGTCTTTACCGGTAGAAAAGGGGTCGAAGCGGTTATTCGACTGTTTAAACAGTGTCGTACGCCTCTAAAAAGGTACTAAAATAAGGTTTATGTATTGGTTAATAACTAAGATTGTGAGCTAGCTTTGTCAACTACTCCGAGGAGCCGTTGAGAAAGCTTGTAACAGTAAAAAGCCGTTGAATGGAAATTCAACGTACATTGCACATAGAGAAGCACATGGAGAATTTGGATATGTTCTTCATCCAGTCTTCAAGGTTGAACACCGGCTTGCGTGGCATTGCTTTTCAGATTTTCTTGAATCGTGGGTAATTTTCAATCGTGAGCGTTGGAATACCACACCGGTAAAACTTACGAGTAAGATACCCGTGAATCATACCGGTACGACTTCGCTCGTTCGCACAAGGTTCTCACGAAGTTAGTACACGCTACTAACAACTACCGGTATGAAAAAGGTTGTAAATGATTGGTCTACGGTACAAGTAAAAGTACCGTACGTCGTACCGTACTGTTCCGCTCGGTTCTCACTCATGAAACGGCACATCCGCAACGAATAATCTCATGGAGGTGACATGCGGAGCGTCATGTTCGCTAACGGTTTTGGGTTTAGTACCGTACCATATTTGTTTGTCTCGAGGTACTCGTAGTCGCGTATCTTACCGTAAGATTAGCGTACCGTACGGTACGAATCAATCGACTTCATTATTCCATTCATGTTGATTGTGCCGTGCTGACTTGGTAATAGATACATTCTTCTTTTTTGCGACGGACTGTAACGTTCTTCGTTTTGACTTCTACGATCAACGTGCGAGATTTCTAGCCCTATTCTAGCCCTACGTTAGGAGTCGAATCTATTTTGTGAGTCGTCAGGGATCTAGTACACGTCAGTGCTGTTCCAGTGTCATCGGTACTCGTATTCAATGCGATACGGTACGGTAAAATCTTACCGTACTCGTACGAACGGTAGAATTAGTTTGGAACCATCTCCCCGTAATCTTACGAGTATGAGTACGTACCCGGTACGAGTACGAGTACAAGTAGTAATCTTATTCACTCGTACGCACGGGACTCCAGGAGTTTTTGGTGCCACGTCTCCTCACAAAACATCTGGTTGGGATCACAGATTACATATGGCCGTGTGCCCGTTTTATTTTTTGGTCACACAAACAGTTCGATTGTTTTCATATCTCTCACTTCTTCGTGCCATCGTCATGACTTCAATGCATTCTCTCGGAACAACTCGTCGGCCGAACAAATCCGATACTTAGCCACCGGTACTCGTACCGTACTCGTATTTGTTACTTACGCACCACCTACCATCTGCGAAACTTTTAGTGGCTTATTTTTCACCGTGAAAGGAGGGGCCATCAGCTCACGGCATCTGCTACAGCTTCCAATTTGTTTCTCTGGTTTCGGAAAGAGGAACAACACATCAGCGGTATGCAGTCGAAAAGAATATGATTCTTGATTATTGATTATTGACTATTGACTATTGATGAAAAGAGGTTTGACTACGAACTCGTCGTACAAGTAGAAGTACTCGTACTTATCTACGAACCTATACTCGGCATTGCCGTTCGCTGCGCGTAGATTGTACGTACTTCGTGGAGGTGAAGTTTAGAGATGATTCAGTTCGATTCACACCCATCAAGCACTACTAATGTTGTTACCTCAATACTCTGGTTTCGTCCTCGTACTCGTATTTTCCCTTGCGTGCGCGGCAAACATCTGCGATTGTGTCCCTATCAAAAGTACAAGTGCCGTACGAAATTGTACCACAACACCTTCAAACTTCATTATACTGCGAAGAAATACAAGTACGAAGTAGAAGTAATTGTTACAAGAACTACAATACGAACGAGTTGATATTGAATATCTGGATACCAAAATAACCTGACTGCCTGACTGCCTGACTGCCTACATTCTTCGACTTTCAACTTCGAACCATCTTTACTCTATCATCTACTTTGTATCATCTATCATCATTATAGCGGAGTGCCGAGTGCGAGACCTGTTCGAAACGCAACAAAGACCCCAAAAACGAAACAGCGATAAGGATAGGCACCGGTGGCTATCGAGGTGTGTGCTGTGCAAAAGGACCTTAGTCGGGGAATAAAACTGGTTCTAACAGCAGCATTGGCACGATTGTAGTAGCAAGACACAGTCACACCTCTGGCCATAGCCATAGCCTTATCTAGGTCTACATCTACATCGATATCGATATCGATATCGATATCGGTACGAGTATCACGCGACAAGACTCAGACTAACAAAAAACAAAAGAAGAAAAAAACCCAAAAAATGAATCATTACCACCACGCGATCGGCGGTGGTAGCGTTGCCGGTGCCATTGCACCCTCTACGACGGGACCAGCTCCCGTTCATCACCATCAAAATTACCAGCACAATCACCAACACAATCATCATCATCATCATCAGCAGCAGCAGCTCCCCATCGCCCCCTCGCCGCTCGTTGCAGCCGGACACAAGCGAAAACTGGTTTCGTCCAACAGCGCCTCCGTTGTAACCTCGGTAAACCCTCACACAGCGAGAACCGTCGGTGGTGCTGCTTTCGCGGGAGCGAGCGCAAGCGCGAGCACAACTTCTAACGGTATGCCCCGACGAGACACGGCCCCGGCCATCGTTGCATCGCCGGTGCAAGCATCGGCAGCATCTGCAACTGCAACATCAACATCAACAGCACCCGCCCCCCCCGTCTCACCGTCGGATTATTGGAAGGGACTGCTGAACGAGTGGAATGTTCCCATTCTGGACACGGTGGGCATCGAACAGGACGCCGACGGAGACGGGGACGCCGTTGACTTTCTCGAGACGACACCCGATCGCATCGAGGTGTACCAAAACATCGAGCTCCTCACGGCCGTCCGAAGGAGGGACCTGGACACCCTCAAGAGGATCGCGGCCGAAAACGCGGCCAACAACTCCACCATGAATGCCTGCAACCGATTCGGGGAGAGCATACTGCACCTCGCCTGCCGAAAGGGGAGTCTGGACGTGGTGCAACTCCTCGTGGGAGAGGGATACTCCCCGCCCCCTCCCGGCTGCGACTGCAGCCTGCTCGTTCGAGACGATTACGGTCGAACGGTCCTGCACGACGCGTGCTGGACCATCGGCCCTCCCTGGGAACTCATCAAGCTCATTCTCAAACGGGCCCCCGTCTTGTGGCGGGTGAGCGACGTGCGGGGGCACCTGGCCCTGCAGTACGTACCCAAGAGCGTCTGGCCCCAGTGGACGGCATTTTTGACAAAGAACAAGGACCTGTTGAAACGAGTCATGGTGCACTCCTATCACGGAGTCGACATTGCGCACCAACCGATGCCAAAGGGTGGTGCATCCGTATCTGCATCCGTTTCCCGGCAACCCTCTGCTGCAGCAGCAGCGGCTACCGTGGTCTCCAACTCCAACGGAAGTGCGAGTGCGAGTGCAACAACAACCACTGCTTCTTCCCTGGTGCCCCCCGTGACCAGAAGCCTCCCTCGGCATACCTCTGCCCACCCACCGTCGATCGCTCAGCAAGCCAACGCTGTCCTGGCGAGGGCCCTCGCCCAGGCCAACCCGGCCATGGTACAGGCCCTCTCGAGGGGCGTGCAACCCAGGCAATCCAAACAGGGCGTGCAGGCGATGCCACCGGTTCTTGCCACCCCACGGCAGGCAACACAAACACAAACACAACGATCTCCACCAACGGCACTACCAACAGCAACCACAACCACAACGGCAACGGTCCACACACAACAGCAACAGCAGCAACAACAACAACCGTTGTTGGTATCTGCGGCGGCGGCGGCGGCACCCGCTCCGGGACCCGCCACCGCGGCCCTCGACGAGGCACTCAAGGCTCAGGCGGAGATGCGGGCCCAAAAGAGGTCCGAGCAGCAGCAGCTGCTGCTGCAGGGTGCGCCCTCCGAGCGACTCACCCACAAGTCGTCGTTGTTGGTCAAGCAGCAGCAGCAACATCAGCAGCAACATCAGCAGCACCAGGTGGAGAACGAGCACACAACAGTGCGGGCACAAGCACCACCACGTTCCAGCGATCGCGATCGCGATCGAGAGTGCAACAAGTTCGAGTCGAAGCAGGCACCGATTCCCTACGCTCCCTCCATCAGCATGATTGCGAAACGATTGGCCGGATACCAGAAAGCGACCGCCATCAAAGACGCGCAACTCAAACAACGTCAGCAACAGCAACAGCAAAAGGGAGCGTTGCGATTGCAAGAAGAATCAGAATCGAGGGTACAGGTGGTAGAGGTTTCGTCGGAATCGCAATCGCACAGGCACAGGCACGCGATCCGGAATCCTCTTCCGGCCGTTCCGAATCCTCTGCTGACCAACAGCGAAAACGAGGCGGTCCTGAACGAAGATCCGGCACAGGCACAGCCGCCGGAAGTCCCGACCCCATTGAAATTGGAAGCGACCAACAACAAATTAACCGTGGCAGAAGCTACCGGTACATCTACCCAACACACAACTACGAGTAAGATTACGAGTACGACCACGGCGGTACCAAATCCCATCATTTTGGAGGAGGAGGAAGAGGAAGTAGCATCATCCGTTGTACCCAGTGGCGCCCTCATTGAAAATTCGTCCGAGGTTGCACTCGCTGGAAGCCAAACCAATCAAGGTATTGAATCGAGTGACAGCAGCAACAGCAACAACAACTCGACTTCCTCATTGACCATGTCGGCATCCCCCTCCGAAGCGGAACAACTAGAATCCTTATCAACGACCACCACTACTACGAACTCTGTCAGTGACCGTGAAGCTGCGAAGGTTTCTGCATCCCTTGCCGCAACAACAATCGGCCACACCAACGATTCGAACATCAGAGAGGACGGGTTATCCGAAGAATCCGAAGCCAGCAACAACAGCAACAGCAACGAGAAAGAAGATAAGGACGGAGTTAGTTCGATATCCGATAACGACTCCAAATCCGACATGGAAACAAAGAAGCGAATTGTTGGCTGAACGAATCTGTACTTGTAACCGGCTGTCTACAATACAAAATATCGTACCAAAAGATTCAATACGCACACTCTCATTGGTGGAGCAATCACAGAAAAGCTCGAGGCGTAGAGTATGGATGCCAGTCAGTGGAAGGAATGGAAACATTCGAAAAACTTCCAATCAAAATATGGGACATCGAAGCAAGCGCACACGGGGATGGGTACGCTTCGCTTTGATATGCCATACCAGCCATTTTTAGTCGAACAAAGGATCGAGAATCGATGATCTATCACAGCCTCAATTACCAACAACATCGAAGCGATTACTACTGGTCCGGACGAGTGAACCGAGACACTGTTTATCATCGAGGGTATATATTTATATATATTATAGCTAATTGCTACCTGTTGCACGATACGATACGATACTCTACAACTACAAAGTACGAAGTACGAAGTAGTACTTCTTCAGTTTTCTCACCCGGACAATTGATTCATGAACCGTGAACCGCTCTTTGCGGTCTCGCTTGTAGGGTGTGTTGCATTACACCGGCACGTCAGCTACATTACTGATTTCTCCTTTTCCCATACTAGTTGTGCAGGTGTGTTAAGCAGACGGATCTTTTTCAAAACCACCTCACAATTGATACCTATGTACCGGTATTACTACCAACCAGTCGTTCACTTCATCGCGTATGTTCCGATTGCACTGCTTATTACTCCATTACTTCGGGTATTTAGGTACCAACGATGGAGTCGGTATTTCTAAGCACGTTACTTTGTATGCATTTTTGCCACAAGATGTAAACTTTGCGTGTAACAATTTCTTACAAATACGATGCGTTGTAAAGAAAAGTTGAATTGTAGATGCCAATCTCGATTACTGAGAAACAACTTGATGGACTGCCACCATCCAAATGTGTGGGTTTTGAACGAGTTCAATCATAATACATGGTTCCATTCATGATATTGTTATATTCATAAGCATCTGTTTGCCGGTCAAAACTCCACGACGCTTTCTGTTCAGTTTGGCATGAAGAATGGAGGTTCTAGTAAATTATCGTTTCATAGCATTCTCGTCGCAGCTTCAATTATCTAGCTTCTAGTAGTAATACCGTATGACATCCCAAAGCGAGTGGACTGCACTGCATTCCATTTGCTTGGAATCGCTCCAGGATCTGATCAACGAATTGTAGGTCGTGATGGTCAAAATATTTGTTGGTGCATATGTCCACATCATCAACGTAGCGTAGCATGTGCAGTCTAATCCTTGGAACATTTCATTCGTGATGTGCTGAGCCACGTCGTCAGATAATATTTTGACAACCATCCGCAGGCGCTTACATCTTTATAATATTATATGCCAAGTGGTGTTGTGGTGGTGCACAGCTTCTGACTCCTTTCTTCATAAAGAGGAAAACAGTAATACTATTGTTGCATGGGCAGGTCAATGATTTTGTGAAATACGCGAAATTATTGCGAAGACATCATTATTTGATATTTCCCCGAGTTGTGCAAACCATCACATTCCTCATAAAGTAATTCAAACCAGAGGAACATACATAGTATGTGAATATTATGAATTTAATAATACGTCGCAAAAGATCAGGAGTGCGGACAAGTGCATGAGTGGGGGGCCACCTGATCATCAATACACCAGTGATGGGGTTGAAACCTTCTAGCACACAGTACAGGGCGCTTGGATCCAAACTTAAACTCTGCTAGACAGTCAAGCCTCATGTGATGTAATCATCAACCGGAAACTCCTGTGGAACATCAGGGAAGAGCCAACTGGCAGAAAAGTGGTTATCCATTGTAATGCTGGGAGCGTGACAACAAACATGGTCGGGGATCTCCCTGGCTTTGGACAGGTTTGGTTCCTGGAATCAGGAATTGCAAATGTCCTCTCTCTGGGCCTGGTATCAGACTCATATTGCGTGACCCCTGACACTGGGATTGATCAGACATTCTTTGTACACTGCCCCCCGGATGGAACCACCAGGAGGTTCGATAGGGCCCCGAACAATCTGTATGTCAGTGACCTACGAGAGCAAGACGACACAGTTCTAGTGATTACCACAGAGGAAGGGAAGAAGATGATGTATTGAAAAGGCCCGGACTGTATTGAAAAGGCCCGGAAGCTGCAAGAGACCATTGGGTTCCCTAGCAAACGAGACTTCCTCAACTTACTAGATGCCAACTGTATCCAGAAGTGCCCTGTTACACGCAGAGATGTGAAGATTGCAGATGACATCTTTGGAGTCAACACCAATATTCTGAAAGAGACGACACTACGACGCCAATCCAGAGCTGTTCGTGAGGAAATAACTCCAGTTCCAACCGCTATCCTACAACAGTATGGGGACGTGGCCTTATCAGTTGATGTATACACAGTCAATGGGATCCAATTCTTTCGCACCGTATCACCTTCTTTCGTACCATATCATCCCAAGAGGAAGGTAGGTCTTTTGTTGAGGCTATTGCTACTGTTGCTGAGCCTGCCATTGTTTTGCTGGATGGTGAAGCTACAGTAACACCAGATGGATATGGAAGTTGCTGTGAACAACGCAACCGGACATTTCTACCACCCCGGTCCTAGATAATTGACGATGTTGCCCAAACCAATCCAAACCCCAGTATTCAGAGTGGTCCAGCTCCATGGAACCTATTTCAAATATCAGGAGGAGGACGAGGATGAGGTGTTTCAAGGGTTCCATTGGTCCCCGGAATCTTCCAAAGGCACCAGCTTGGACACCAAGGGCAGGGGGGAATCCCCTTGTGTTTGTAATTCTGAAGAAGAGGGAAAGGAAGAATAAGCATGCAATGAAAGCTACCAATAACTGTTCCCCTCCCTATCAAAATTCATGGTCAAGAGAAGCAACAAACTTAACAAGGGACACCTCTACTTGAAGTGGCACTCTACCACGGAGGCTTGAAGGGCTCAGGAACTTGTCAAGTGCATCAATCCTTGATACGGATGGAAGATTGAAATCGTGAGGGATCCTACAGCATATCCTACCCCTGAACCACCAACTCCACCAAAGATAGAAGAAGCAGATCTTGTCAACATGCTTGATTGGCTTGTCCCTCCTATCCATCATTGCCTAGGATGCTATGACACCAAGTGCAAATGTTGACCATGGATTCATCAAGCATACAACATGTTACAAGAGGGGGATTACACTGCTCAACACAAGCTTCCTCCCAAGAACAAGGATGACAATCACTTCAAACAGGATTGGTTTTGGGGGATCTACAAGCAGTTGAAGTGGGCTGAGGAGGAGTCAATGTGTACAAGGAGCTTTGCTTCCATGGAGTTTCCCCTTTTTGCTAGTAGGGACATTGAATGTATGGAAGCCTATTTGAAGAACTGTAAAGTGTGCTCTAATAACAAGAATACTTTTATCCTATAACCGTTCATGAAGTATTCAATAAGATGAGTTCAACAACAAAAAATGGTTCGCATCCATTGAGTATTGACCTTATTTCAAGTGTTAACGTCCATACTGTCTAAATATTTTGGGACAGAGGGAGTATGAGTTTGACATTAATTTCAAAAAATAGATGAAATTTCAAAGGACAACCGGTGGAGTTTGGCCCACATATGCGCGTGACTCCCCAAGAACCCCAAATCTCGTTTGATGCTATACTACACTAGTACTACGTCACACAAACGAGATTCAGGGTTATTTCAGAATCACGCGCATATTTGGGTCGAACTCCACTGGTCCCCCTTTGTAATTTCACCCTATTTATTAAAATTAATGTCGAACTCATAATATTTTTATGCACATTTCATTTTCCTACCCCACTGGCATCTGTTTCCGAATTAGTGGCATGTTACTGAATTTTATGCCTGAAACAAACAGTGCATGGTCGCAATTTTTCAATCTCAATCGTTTCCCCATTTTTATTGTTATTACCGGCTAGTGTACGACTTCAGTAGTAACAATGGTCCGCACTCCCAAATATCAGGTATATTGTGTACGTTGCTACCGGGACTCTCCTTTGATCACTATAGGTAGGGGAAAGAAAAAGGTTATCAAGAAGAAGAGGCCCCCCTTGTTTACAGCGCGACTAAGAAAGAAAACAGGAGTAATTGTTTCTCCCGGTCTTCTGTCCCATATTGCACATAATCCGGGTACATGTTATTCTTATTACAACCGGTGTTTGGGGGTAGATGATTTTGCATCTTCGTTATTTATTAGAAAATCGAAGAAGAAGCTTGAGGATGTTAGTCAACAATTAGGTCTAACGAACACCTGTAACGGTCCGCAGAGTAGTGATTTCGCATTACCAGAGGTTCTCGACAATCAAGTTATGTATGACCCTTCTGTCGAACCGATTGGGCGTGCCTTGATCGGTCAGGAATTAACCAACATAGAGGATGACAATGAATCTGTCTCCGATGACAATTTTTTCTTTCCTAACGATGACGATGAGGAAGAAGGTAGTGAGAGCATAGAGGCCCCCCACTCTTCGATTGTCAATGATGAAGAAGGCATCAACATTGATGTTGACGATTCCCATCGTGCTTCAAACACGCTATTAATTACGACACCCAATGTAGGGAGGAACATATCTGACGAATTGAAGGTCAAGATCAAGTTAATGAAAATCATGCGGAATCATAGCATACCATTAGTTGCCGAGAAGGAATTGTATGAATGGGCTATTGAATCCGAGCGGCTTAATTTATTTTCATGGACTAAAGGCAATCTCATAAAGACCAGGGCAAGTGTCATGAAGGAGATTTCTGCAACTGTGCCTGAAATAAAAGGCGATGGGTTTGAACCTCATCTTATTGACTGGTGTTCTAAGAAATCACAGAATGCTGATGTTTCCAGTCGCAAACAAATCTACGTCCGGTCGTTCCAAAAAGCACTTCATTCCCTATTAACAAATGTGACTTTGGTGAAGGAAGATAATCTGTCATTCCCCCATGCTGAAGACCCCACCTTACCAGTCCGTTATCCAGAACTTCAAGGGAATATTGATATTGACGAACTGCATCACGGTGAATGGTGGATCAACACTTGGGAGAAGAGATGCAAATCTGGATCGAATGAAATTCTGGTTCCTATTATTCTCTACATGGATGGAATTGCAATTGACAATAGTTGTCAAACCACTCTTACCCCACTGAACATGACTCTTGGCATATTCAACACCCTAACTCGAAACTCCCGGCCGGATGCGTGGGAGGCTATATACTATCACCCAACATGTCCCGGTGATAAAGGTGCCGAATCAATTGACAATGTGAACAATCTTCACTCTGGCCTTCGTTTGGCTCTTTCATCTTTGAAAGATGCCTGCAACCTAACGGATGGTATTGAATGGTCTAATTTGCCGTGGAACAAGAAGAAATGGTCGGTTCGAATGAAATTTGCGGTTGCTTATTTCATAGGTGATACTCCCCAGCACGACCAACTTTGTGGTCATTATCAAACGTCGAATTCAAAGATGATCTGTAGGCATTGCAATTGTCCCAGAGCACTTGGTATTAACGCTCGTGTGAATGTTTTGAAGGTTCCTGTTTCACTTAAAAGTGGTAACATGCAAGTGTCTAAGCACCAAAATGGGGATGAGTACCAATCCATTCGGCTCTGGAATAAATCTGATTTTACTGCTCCAATGGTTGGCGAAGGAGTGAATGTTGATCAGTATTTCAAAAACATTTCTCACCATGGTGTACATAACGGCAATGCTTTTTATGATCTTGATTTTGGGGAAAACCCACATAATATTCATCTAGCGTCTCCCGGAGAGAGACTGCATATGCACCAACTTGGTTGCGCAAAGCGTGCAGCAGAGACGTTCCGCGAGGACTTTTTAGGCAATAACCAGCGGCTTCTTGGTGAGATGGAAAGGTTAGCCAGTTACTACGGTGGTGCTGTCCAGAGGCAATCCGATCGTGACTTCCCACGAACCAATTTTTCAGAATCAATACATACAGCGAAGAAGGAGGGTAACCAGTACATTGGAATGCTTTATATTCAGATGCTGTCACTTCTGTCTTCTGGAGGTCGTCAATTGTTGTTGTCTCGAAAGACTCCTTCCAATCTCGAGAACAAGAGCAGAAAGTGTGAAGAGGAAATTGACCGACGTATTTACGCCATTGAGTTGTTGTTGGGTATGGAAGAGTTCCTAAAGTATGCTGGAACGTTCGACGAGGTTTTCAAACAAGACAAGAAAGGTGTTTTGAATGTGGACAAAATGGTTGTTCTTTTCATTAACTGTATAAATAACAATCTTCAACGAAGTAAGGGAGAGGGTAACAATCTTGTGAAGAATCACATGTATTTTCATTTATCACAGTACATGAGATTATTTGGTCCTCCAACTGGGTGGGACTCTGCCGCGAGTGAGAGCAATCATAAAACTGAAGTGAAGGCTCCTGCTAAGAGAACTCAACGAAACAAGTCCACACTTATCAAGCAAACTTGCAACCGAGTGATGGAGTATCGAACTATTGATCGACTTGACCGTGAATTTGATTTGTTCGAACATAGACCCGTAACCGGACCAAATCATCCTAAGGAGGGTGGTTGGTCAGGTGGGTCTTCGTTTTGGATTGGTGTGATGAATGGTCTCCCTTACATGAAGTGGGATGAAAAAAAAAACTCAAGTTTACCCTGGTTTCCATCTGATGTTCTCAAATTTTGTTGTGACGTGGTCCTACCGGCTGTGGGCAGCAGCAAGGTTTTTGGAACCACGGAGCACAAGAGGTATGACCAATCTCGCGAGATGAAATTATTGTTTCGTGCCCACCCATCGTTTAAGTCTGATTCTGGACAATTGTCCAATGTATGGTACGATTGGGCTAATTTTCAACTCGACCTCCTTGATGGACGTGGACTGAAAGTTTATCCATGTCAGATTCTGTGCCTGCTTTACCTCGAAGGTCCTTTCCCCGTGGGTAGCTCCGTTAGTGGTTTCGAATTAGTGCACGATGGTTATTATGCCGTCGCTCGTTGCTTTGTTTCTGCAGACCCCATACCGAGCAAGAGGGACAAAGGAAAAAAACACCATCATGCGTTGGTAAAGCTAGGTGAGCTTCGGAACAAATTGTATTTGTTCGACTGCAACGCCATTGAGTCCGAAGCTGCCGTTGTTAGAAACCATGGTAGTCCTGACCAATATTTTGTGCTGGGTAATCGTGAACAATGGTTGTTTAATTTCCGCGAGACAATGGCTTCACTGGAAAAGAAGGATTTACAATCAATAGTACGAGATGGTGAAAACAGCACATGACTTCAATGAACAAGTTTATTATCTTTTCCCGTGTTTTGGATTGTATACTAGTATGGTACAATCATACCCCCCTTCTCATGTTTATTTAGCGTTTTTCTATATTCTGCAACGGCGTTGCACAAAATGCCCTTTTCCCGTTTTTTGGATTGTATACTAGTATGGTACAATCATACCCCCCTTCTCATGTTTATTTAGCGTTTTTCTATATTCTGCAACGGCGTTGCACAAAATGCCCTTTTCCCGTTTTTTGGATTGTATACTAGTATGGTACAATCATACCCCCCTTCTCATGTTTATTTAGCGTTTTTCTATATTCTGCAACGGCGTTGCACAAAATGCCCTTTTCCCGTTTTTTTGATTGTATACTAGTATGGTACAATCATACCCCCCTTCTCATGTTTATTTAGCGTTTTTCTATATTCTGCAACGGCGTTGCACAAAATGCCCTTTTCCCGTTTTTTGGATTGTATACTAGTATGGTACAATCATACCCCCCTTCTCATGTTTATTTACCGTTTTTCTATATTCTGCAACGGCGTTGCACCAAATGCCCTTTTCCTGTATTTTCGACGGTATGGTACTAGTACGGTACAGTCATCAATTTTTTGTCATGAGTATCAAGTTATTATTATAATTGATTACTTCTTAGTATAGTTTTGCGCGATACATAGGCGCTCATAATATAACACCCTTCGTATTTGGGATTCGAACAGCTATGAAACACTAACGGATTAAAGAGCAGAGTATCCCCAGAACGCAACGGCACTTTGATGCGGTACGTTGGGAAGACAAAATAATAAATCACTTCGTCACCATGCACTCCCGACGGAGCTATGACTGTTAAACGAGTATAATACATGTCATCATCAACATGGCATCGAGAATGGTAATTTCGACCAATCGAAAAAGCTAATGCCTGTTTCCCAATGGCATTGAGCTGCGTACGAGTCAGAATCTGAGACAACACATCCATTTCATCCTCAACAAATGGTTCGATGTGTGTTAAACTATGATGCATATGCTTCACAATTCTCACTGTCGTGTGTTCCAGCTCCAGTTTCATGTTTGGTTTCACATGACTTTTGAACACGTACTCACCATTGTTGGAAGACAATCTTTCTGGTCTAACTCCAATGATAGCATAATCATCGTTGATACTGCCGCGCTTCTGACCTCTGGCAACTGTCGGTTTGGATCCAACAATTTCCGGAGCAAACTTTCTTAACAGTTTGATATTATTCTTCGTAGCAAGGTGTCGCTTGGCAAATTTTCTGGAAACTTTTGCGAAAATGCGCAACGACGGATTATTCTCGTCAAACGCAACAATATGCTCGTCGTTCCTACTATCCAATCTATCGAATTTATCTATCAACAAAGCCTGTTCCGGTTGATACTTTTTCTTTCCTCCTATTTTGCCACCCCAGTTTGTCTCCATGTATTTTCCTTTGACCACAGTTGTTCTGTCTTTGTTTTTCAACGCTATTGTACTGACACAATCTTTGCAAGTACTACGCCTATTTGTCCTTTCGTTCTTCATTGGTTTTATGTCGGACAACTTTGTATAAGTTTTATGGCTCGTTGACACCGGTGCTGCAATCCTAAGAAAGTTCGATGACATTCTCTGCTTTCTTCTTTTCTCATGTTTCCTATCTCTTTTTTGCTTCATAGCCCGGTCCGAGAACTGATTTCTTGTCATGGTTGGAGTACGTGTAGCAATTCGAAGCCAATGATTCGTTGCTGTTGCTCTCGCTGCCGCTTGCTGCTGTTGCTTTCGCTGCCTTTTTGCTGCTGTTGCTCTTGCTGCCGCTTGCCGCTTGCCGCTGTTTGTCTTGCTGCCGCTTGCCGCTTGCCGCCTGCCGCTGTTTGTCTCGCTGCCGATTGCCGCTGCCGCTGTTGCTCTTGCTGCCGCTACCGCTGTTGCTCTCGCTGCCGCTTGCCGCTGTGGCTCTCACTGCCGCTTGCCGATGTTGCTGTCGCTGCCGCTTGCCGCTGTGGCTCTCACTGCCAATTGCCGCTGCCGCTGTGGCTCTGGCTGCCGATTGCCGCCTGTGGAGGAGGACTCGCTGCCGCTTGCTGCTTGCCACTTGCCGCTTTCCACTTGCCGCTTTTCGCTTGACACTTTTCGCTTGCCGCTGTTGCTTTCGCTGCCTTTTTGCCGGTGTTGCTCTTGCTGCCGCTTGCCGCTGTCGCTGCGTGCCGTTGTTGCTCTCGCTGCCGATTGCCGCTGTGGCTAGCGCTGCCAATTGCCGCTGTTGCTCTTGCTGCCGATTGCCGATTGCCGCTGTTGCCGCTGTTGCTCTCTGCGGTTCGACGAGTCGTTGCCGTTATCGAAGATCCTATTCGAATATTTGATATGATAATTGAACAAAATGGGTGAGTATCTAGTATTGATGTACTACCTAGTAGAGTAAATAATAACAACACAATAATATAGTAATGTACATGCCGATCGATTCGTAGTAATTATCACCAACCGGGACAATTGGCCACACCTACAGGGGAAGATGACGGTGCACGTCAAGGAAAGATTTGCCACACGAGGAAAGATTGGTTCTTCGGATCCGTTGTTTCCAATCCCTTGTTTCAAATCCGTTGCTCCGATACGGTCCTATGAAAATGAGAAGAAAAATAGAATGAAGAAAATACATTATAAGGAATGCCAGAAGAAGTAAGATCATTGTCTTTCTCCTCTCTCATTCTTACCGTTGCGATTGCCAATGCACCTCCAGCGACACCAGGAAAGATTCGCCGAGCCTCTATTGTTCCGATTTGTTATTCCGATCCGTCCCTATGAAAATAAGAAGAAAAAATAGAAGTGAGGGAAAAGAACATCATCATCAATGCAACAGGCAGGCAGCAATGTCTATCTATCTCACGCTGTTGCCTTCCACTTGGTGCTGCCTTCGATTCCAATCGTTGTTGCCAATATGTTGTTCCGACAATCGTTGTTGGTGCTGCCGTTGATTTGCAGACTTCTAACTCCTATGTCACGAAAAACAGGGACTTGTTCCTGTTGATATATAGGCAATTGATGCAGATTTTGTGCTTTCAAGATGTTTATGTAAGGCGGCCGTCCAAACAAGAATATCTTTCCAGCAACTAATCCCTAATCGAATGCTTTCTACTTCTTTTGCAGTACAAGGCTGTTATATCGGACTGAAATATCTGAGAACGGATCGTTGTGCTCGTGATATCGTCGCCCTAAGGCATGTGACGAAGAGGGTCGGATCCCACGTTCTCGGACGGAGTGTTGTTGGAAAGAAACAACACTCTACTCAGATAAGTTGGAAATTTATGTTTGTCGGAAAGTGAAAAAAAGTGACCGAAGTTAGTGAGCATACTTTCATTGTAAGCTAACTACTCCGTACAAAGTACTTATATCAAACTTCGAACGTAAGGACGAGTATCAACATTCGAACGTAAGAATGACACCACCAGTTCCATACATTTTCTGCTAAGTAAACAACTTCGAACGTAAGAATGATATTGGTCCGTTAAGTATTATGTTCTTTTTTTTTTTTGCAACGGCGTTGCAACAAATGGTATTTTTGGTATTTAGCGTGATAAGAATGATACCACCAGTTCCATACATTTTCTGCTAAGTAAACAACTTCGAACGTAAGAATGATATTGGTCATTTAAGTATTATGTTCTTTTTTTTTTTTGCAACGGCGTTGCAACAAATGGTATTTTTGGTATTTAGCGTGATAAAAATGATACCACCAGTTCCATACATTTTCTGCTAAGTAAACAACTTCGAACGTAAGAATGATATTGGTCCGTTAAGTATTATGTTCTTTTTTTTTTTGCAACGGCGTTGCAACAAATTGTCTTTTTGGTATTTAGGGTGATATGGATCATACAACAGTACAACAAACTTCGAACGTAAGAATGATATTGGTTCGTTAAGTATTATGTTCTTTTTTTTTTTTGCAACGGCGTTGCAACAAATTGTCTTTTTGGTATTTAGCGTGATAAGAATGACACCACCAGTTCCATACATTTTCTGCTAAGTAAACAACTTCGAACGTAAGAATGATATTGGTCCGTTAAGTATTATGTTCTTTTTTTTTTTTGCAACGGCGTTGCAACAAATGGTCTTTTTGGTATTTAGCGTGATATGGTTCATACGTAGTTAGCGTCATGGTTCATACGATAGTACTGGTCATACCAAAGTACCTTTGTACCCCACAAAATGCACCAAATCATCGATCGGACCATTTTTTTTTTGGACAACGGCGTTGCAACAAAAGCCCTTTTTAGTATTTAGCGTGAAAAGTTTCATACGACTGTACGTTTCTACACAAATTGCACCAATTCAGCGATCGGATCATTTGTTTTTTGGCAACGGAGTTACACCAACCAATGCCCTTTTCCCTATTTAGCGCTACTAGGTGTTCATATGACTGTACTTTTGTACACACAATGGAACAATTCAGCGATGGGGCCATTTTCCAAATTGGAAAATGTTCCTTTTTATCTTTTCTTCTTCTTACATTTCATTCCACCCAAAAAACCCTTTTTTCCGTTTTTCGGGAACGGCGGTTCCAGTTACAAAAAATGGTTTTTTGATCCCAACGGATTCACAGACAAATCCCCGCCCTTGCATTCGTCGTTGCAGGTTTTATTTGTCCAATTATTGTGACGATATTGTTTAACTCTTTCTCAGGTTAGTGGTAGAACGTCTTTACGAGAACAAGGACACGTTTACGGGCACCTTCTACGTTTTCGATTTTTTGAGAAATGGTTTTTGAGACATGATTACCACTGTCGCGTCGCTACGTGAGTGGTGATATCTGGTGAAAGAAGTTTCAAGTTGTACTACTGTCCTTCTTTCATTCAATGTTTGCTCGTAACTCGGGTAAACTAGATTCACACAACAGTGATTCTCATTGTTTTCAAACAATAAAAAGATTGTCTCAAATACTGATAACATTTTACATTGCCAATGACACCTACGACTAATAGTGCTCGCAAGCGCGGTGCCAACCCAAATTCAAATGAGAAAACGCCTACGACTAATAGTGCTCGCAAGCGCGGTGCCAACCCAAATTCAAATGAGAAAACGACAAGTTGTAAGAAGGGTAGATTGAAAGACCCACCAACCAATAGTCTTGACAAACATGATACCGATCAAAGAGATCATCGACAGGCAGTAATTAATAACCTTACAAAGGCTTTGAAGGGTGAGTCATATGGAACAGAGGAGTTTGTGAGGAACCTCAGTCTTGAGGTTACAACATGTTTCACTGCATTGTTGACGAGGGTTTACCTTGTATCAAAAATTATTGAATCCGAACCTACACCAGATTTCAGGAAGTCAATGTCTACTACTAACTCTGCGGAAAAGAAGAAGGGGAAGGGAAAGAAGAAAAAACCCGATACAACCTTAAGTGACTTAGGGCCAATTCCCCATCAAATAAACGTCATGGTGGATTTATTTTTGTTTGAAATTGACAACGGTATGACTGGAGTGTTGAAATTGTTGAGCAGGAAGCAATTAACCGATCGATTCAATGACTACGACATGGCGAACAAGTGGGATAGGTTCGAGTCACTGTTGAAGAATGTTAACGACACATCAGGCGTGGATGCTATTTATGGGCGCAACGTCGTCAACTACGTTACAATGAAGAAGTACATGATAATGTACCGTGAGATATTGGTTTGGTACATGAAGAATGTGAAGTATCCACCTGGGTCGGATATTTTGTCTGAGGATTTGTGTTTCCATACCAAAGGCGACAATTGTTCTCCCAGTCAGTTGAAAGGATACGTCAAATCAATGAGGAACTTCTTGGACTGCCTTATGGCAAAGACCTCTCTACGTGTTTCAATGACTCATAGCTGCAATCAGGTGGACTTAGACAAACATTTCAAGAAGCAGCGTATTGAATGCTTAAAATCCTTACCAACAGAAAACATCGAGTTTAAAGAACTTATTGTGTCAAACAATAAGTTGATGAAGATAACGGAACGAGAGACTGCTTTTCAGGAGCTCATTCGTGAACATTGGTTACGCTTTCAAGGGAAGGCGAAAACCATTTGTACCATCATCGACATGAGACACGTCGACATCAAAGTTTTGACACACGAAGGTTTTTATCAGTATTACTTACCCGAATTAATTAACAATTCATTCGTCTTGGGCACAACGGTACTTTCTGGGGAGAAGTGGGTTCCAGTAGGATTTCATCGAAAAGGGGACACGCAAATTCCGGAAACGGGAAAAGTGTTATTACCACTCAATACTCAATTGGTTTTCCACTACGTCATCAACTACAAGCACACGGTCACAAAATATTACAACATACATTTCGATATCGATGAGGACCTTGTCACCCTGTCGCCATGCAAACATGGAACCGGAAAAATAGATCTGGCATATTTCAAGGTGCCGCAAGGAATCCTATATTTGGTGCATCAATGGCTTATAACAAAATTTGTCCAAAACGGGAACAAGATTGGGGTAAACGTGGTCGATTCGTTGGAAACAGCATGTAATTTGTTCATTTCTCAAGTACTATGTGCATCAATGATTCGAGTCGACGGCGTTGGTTCGTCCTTTGATTGTTCAATTGACAATGTTTGTGAGAAAATGATACCAAAAGTCTTCAAAACCAATAACCAATCATTTGTCAGTTACGATCATGTGATGGAAACCATTGAAGATTTGGTATTGACCGAGAGGAATTTTCTAAAAGGAGCTATGGTCACCGAATCGACGGAGGGAAGTGTTCCGTATTTTCAAAGGAATGATCGATTGTACATTTTCCCGACGGAATGTGTTCTGAGTAAGACAAAATTTGCCCATGTCAATTTTGACGATAAACCAGAAGAACTTGTAACAGGTATTTTGGAACTGTCCGGATTGGAAGAACAACATAAGAATCAAACTTGTGTTACAAGATTCCTTCAATACGATGTTAACTCACAACAAGAGGTGCACCAACGAGTTTTTATGGAACACATTCCATACGTGTTCCGTGAGATATTCGTAATTGATCCAGAAGTTCTCCAACGTCATACTTGGGTGGAAGAATTCATTCAGTATAGCTACCTTCCAGAAATGGGTACCATATTTACCCCGTTGACAGAAAAACTAGCAATATATTTGTTGGAAAAGTCGGATGATCTATCATCGGCTAACCTTGTAGTTCAATTTTTGGACGATAAGGTTGTCAACAATTATGGAAAGGGAACGGGAGAATTGAATCTGGCATTCGAACACCTCCAGGGTCGTGACTTTGTTTTTTACGAACCATCGGACTTTCTAACTTGGGATTGCTTCAAAAGATCCAAGGTTCAAATAAATGAGTTCAACAAATCAAATAACACATACCGGGTAGGATGGGTTACTTTCAATCTCAATACGACAAATGATTCCAAGCGTGGATTCATCCCACCCTGGGATGATAACGTTGACGGTGGCAATGTTGGCAAGACGAACAATATCAACGATGGGAGAAAGAACATCAGTGGATCGAAAGTAACCAGTAACGGTTCGAAAAATAAGCCAAACGAATCTAAAGAATCGGGAATTGACACAAGTAAGGGTAATTCCAAGGATACTGGTTTGACTGACACAACGACTAAAAGCTGTGAAAAAAAGGGTTCAAATGTAAGCGAAGAAATGATTATAGATGTTGCGAAAAATCATCTTAACGCCACTGTAACACTGCCAGTTTATCCTATCATGATCAACGAGAAGGAAACCAAACGTGAATTCCAATGTTCTGTGCTGTTGAAAGATCAGGATCCAGAGATATTGTTTCCTATTTACGAAGTAAACGAACAAGTTCGTTATACTCCAGAAAAAAACGGACCAGTTGAAATTGGAGAAGTTTATAGGTACGTTTTCGGAGACTACGACCAATATGATCGAGTGGCGGGTTATATATGTACTTTCCACAAACGTAAGGTGGGGGAGAAACGACAATTTTGCCCATACTTTCAGATTTCCGGCATGAAAGAAACCAATCCTCGACGCATTAAAAGAGTATCGGATTTAGTAAAATGTTTCAGCAAGGATGTTGGGATTAGTGACCCGACGGATCGAAGTGAGGAGGTATCCGATTCATCTTCTGACACAACCCCAACCGTGTCAGAGTACAGCACCAGTTCCACCAAATCATCCAAGATTGGATGAGTGAGGGATACTATGTTACACCAAATGCAAGCATCCGTTTGTAACTTATCCATTATCCTTCATAGTTCTTTATTCAATCAATATTATGCGAAATATTGATCATGAAATTGCAGCCTAATTCGCACAATCATAAACATACTAACTAATATTACTAGGACTAATAAATTTTAAAACTGACTCAAGTATAAGTAGAAGATTTCTGGTCAATTCTGTTTCATGTAGCCAATGCCACACATTTGCACTCGAAAACTGCCTAGGAATCACTATTTGGGTACATGCAGCAATGCCAGAGGGGACTAAGATTGTTCTAAATCTCATACTGACTAAAGTATCAGCCAGTTTCTTGTCCAGTTTGTTTCATAGTCTACCCCATCCATAGTATGAGCAATATTCATCCTGAAATTGCAGTCAATGCCACTCATTTGCACTCTAAAACTGACTAGGACTCAATATTTTGGTACATGCATGTCCAGGGACAAACATTATTCTAAAATTCACACTGACTAGAGTATCAACCTGTTTCTTTTCCAGTTTGTTTCATAGTCTCCCCAATCCATAGTATGAGCAATATTCATCCTGAAATTGCAGTCAATGACACACATTTGCACTCAAAACTGACTAGGACTCAGTATTTTGGTACATGCATGTCCAGGGCCAAACATTATTCTAAAATTCATACTGACTAAAGTATCAGCCTGTTTCTTGTCCGGTTTGTTTCATAGTCTCCCCAATCCATAGTACGAGCAATATTCATCCTGAAATTGCAGTCAATGACACACATTTGCACTCAAAACTGACTAGGACTCAGTATTTTGGTACATGCATGTCCAGGGACAAACATTATTCTAAAATTCATACTGACTAAAGTATCAGCCTGTTTCTTGTCCGGTTTGTTTCATAGTCTACCCCATCCATAGTATGAGCAATATTCATCCTGAAATTGCAGTCAATGACACACATTTGCACTCAAAACTGACTAGGACTCAGTATTTTGGTACATGCATGTCCAGGGCCAAACATTATTCTAAAATTCATACTGACTAAAGTATCAGCCTGTTTCTTGTCCGGTTTGTTTCATAGTCTCCCCAATCCATAGTATGAGCAATATTCATCCTGAAATTGCAGTCAATGCCACACATTTGCACTCAAAACTGACTAGGACTCAGTATTTTGGTACATGCATGTCCAGGGACAACATTATTCTAAAATTCACACTGACTAAAGTATCAACCTGTTTCTTGTCCAGTTTGTTTCATAGTCTACCCCATCCATAGTATGAGCAATATTCATCCTGAAATTGCAGTCAATGCCACTCATTTGCACTCTAAAACTGACTAGGACTCAATATTTTGGTACATGCATGTCCAGGGACAAACATTATTGGAAAATTCATACTGACTAAAGTATCAGCCTGTTTCTTGTCCAGTTTGTTTCATAGTCTACCCCATCCATAGTATGAGCAATATTAATCCTGAAATTACAGTCAATGCTACACATTTACACTCAAAACTGACTAGGACTCAGTATTTTGGTACATGCATGTACAGGGACAAACATTATTCGAAAATTCATACTGACTAAAGTATCAGCCTGCTTCATGGCCAGTTTGTTTCAGCACAGTGTACCCCATCCATAGTATGAACACTATTCATCCTGAAATTACAGTCAATGCAACACATTTCCACTCTAAAACTAAGTACTAGGACTCAGTATTTTGGTACATGCATGTCCAGGGACAAACATTATTAGAAAATTCATAATGACTAAAATATAAGGCTGTGACTTCTCAATATGGTTTCATAGTCTCCCCAATCCATAGTATGGGCAATATTCATCCAAACATTTCAGAAAATAACACACTTTGACACTCAAAAAGTAAATGAGAAACACTAGTAATTTGGTTACTTGTTCATACAAAAATCAAAAAACTAATAACCAAAATTTACGGAGACTACCCTTGGTACACCAGATCTCAACGGAGGAATCGATCCACTGGACACGTTCACCACTATATCAACAACAAATTATACGTGATCGGAAAAAGTTACACTACATAAAGCTAGTCAGTTTTTGAACCACATAATTGGTGTGCACCGTCCCAATATCTACAATAATAAAAAATTTATACAAAAGTAATACGTAGGACACACTTCGGACATATGTCTACGGGGGAATCGATCCAATGGACACGTTCACCTCTACCGGTATATCAAGAACCAATCTTATCCAAAGGGGAAAAGTTACACTACTTAAGGCTAGTCTGTTTATGAGTCAGACAATTTATGTGCGTCGTACCAATACCATATTAAAAAAATAGTACCAAGGAAGTACGAAGAATACATCTTGTACACATCTCTATGGAGGTATCGATCCACCGGACACGTTCATCTCAACGATATATCAAGAACCAATCGCATGCAGATGAGGAAAGTTACATTACTTAAAGAAGCTTGTCTGTTTTTGAATCAGACTATTTGCGTGCACCGTCGTAGTGTTGGTACGGGTACGTAAAAATAGTAAGAATTATGCGTGAACGGGAAAAAGCAGCCACAACCAAAAACTGCAAGTTACAACGCCTGGAGAAAACAACAAATACCAACTTTATGATGCGGCGTGGGAATACGAACGTTAGGTGTACTGTGGTACAAATAGGTGCATGACTGCATTACAAATGGGAAATAACAGGAAAATGAAAAGCAAAACACCGAAACCGACACACAGAACAACAGTTGTGCCAACCCGGGGTACTGTCTTCTCCAAGGATTACAACAAACAGATGCACGAGCTAAACCACGATGATGTAAACAACGACGGAAACCCGTTTCTATATCATTTCGAAACAGGATTTGATGCCTTGTGTGCCAAAAACGGACACTTGGTTAACACAATCCTTAGTGGATGCCAGAAGATAGAAGAAGTGCGACAAAGACTCAACAGCAAAAAAGGACATTTCGAGGAGGACGAAGCTTTGAACATTTGGGAACAATGCTTCAAGTACATAACCGAGGAAGTATTTCCCGACTACAAAGAAGGGAACACGGACGGGATGGACCATGTATGGGCAATGGGAGTCATTCTTGCATACATTACATGTGGTTATCCCGCATTGAAAACATCGGAAGACATTAAGTGCTACGACAACGTGGGTATTGGACCGGAAGTAAAATCAATAGAACGAGAGAGAATGATACAAGACGGTCGTACTTTCCCGGCAAAAAAATGGAGTAATCTGACACCGGAGGCAAGAGAACACATAAAAGAATGTATACATTACCACCCTGGGAACCGTCCTTGTATGACGTACATTTGGTTCAACAACTGGCGCAAAATGACGAATGAGGCAATCATCGAAACTGACAGATTGGAATGGTATTGCAGATCAAAAGACGATAACGAGTGGTACTCAACACAAGAAATATTGCCGCCAATTAAAGAAGAGAACATAAATAACAAAAACACGGAAAAAAAATGTACCAAACATAAGTGGGATTCCTTCATGAACAAAGCAAGAAAACAGTCAAAAAAGAAAAAACGGAAGGTAAAAGAAGTGACAAACAGGGGGGGAAAGAGCGAACAAGACGAAAACGAGTGGAAAATTGAGAAATGGCTAAGTCTTTACGAAAAACGTTGGAATTCGCCGGAAGATTTAGAGGAATATAACAACTATCCCGTTCCTTGTGGAGCATGGGGACGCGTGAAACACTAACTCTGCAACTCTGTAAGGATTCCATTCCAACAAAAAAACCAGGACAATATCAAAGGTATCACCGGTACAAATTAAGTGCAAAAATTAGAACGGAAATTATGTAAAATATCACCTTAAAAAGTCGATACATTAAAAAAAAAATACTCATCAGAAAGCAACAAAACAACAACAACAAAATTCCCTCCGTTGAACCTACAAATTGTGATCCAATCCATAATTGATTCAGGGGGGAGTGTCAACCACCCAAAATATAGAATTTACTGCAACGCCGTTGCAGAAAATTGAAAAACAATAAGTAAATAAATAAATACAGAATGATACGGTACCGTAGGGTAAGTACGGTAGGGTAGGGAAGATAAAAATGTTCGGGTCCGCGCCAAAATTTTGAGGACTCCACATTCCAGAATATCACGGCACGCTCGAAAATAAGATAGGCAGGCGACAGTACAAGAACAACACTCACAGATAGTACAATTAGTTGAAATGCAACAATTCCTTGGAGACAGTATATCAAGAGATTACAGTGTGTACAGTAGGAATGAAAAAAACATGCCAAACGATTCCTACAAACAACATTATTATCATAAAAATAGCGCGCCAAATCAATCAAAGGAAAAAACGGTAAGTTGAGGTGCACGAGTTAACAAAAAAATAATGGTAGAACTGAGTACTAGTTGCAGTCCGGTGACAGGTAGAACCATTGTTACCAATAACACAAACAGCCCAAACAGCAGTGTATCGGGAAGTGACCGAACAAACACAAACGATAGCCAAACATATAGAACAACCAACAGTAGCAACAGAAATATTCTACAGACAACAAAAGAATCCGATAACGATAACTTGGAAAACAACATTGTCAAACACGTCAAAGAAAAAGCATTCAGGAAATTTAAATTCCCGCCAGAGATTACATTCGTGAAGGCGACGATATTCAAAATTGTAAAACAAGCAAATAACAATGAAATACCAAATACGATCGATATAAAAGACCAAAAGTGGAGTGGAATTTATTGCCGTGCAGTGACTGCGTGTAGGCACAATGCTCAAACTCTTGCCAGGAAAAACTACAAAGGTACGCAACCAACAAGAAAATGTTTGCCGGCATGCAATCGTTCATAAGCCATTCTAACATTTTGGTCGTATGAACACTGACACGTAGACGATAAAAGAAACAACCTGATACCAGATAGTTTCCCAGGAACGGTTCTAATCACAGACACACAAGACGTTAACTCAGAAAATAGGTACCAATTGCACGAAGACTATCGGCGGAAAAATTCACCAGAATTCAAATACTTCATGAAAAGAATTCTGGGAGCGGTGTCACCAAAACAGACAGACTTCAAAAGAAAATCAGTCAGAATGACAATCAGTAACATTTTCACCCCAAGCGATGAAGCTTTTGCATTGCTTTTCCTTTACAACGACTACGACTCGTGGATAAACACAACAAAGGGCACGAGGTTGAGAAAAAAATTCACTGACGGTAAGTCTGGAAATAAGGAGGGTTGGAGTAACGAGGGACAAGATCTTTACGAATACCTAGTAAGTGAATTAGAAGAACGAAGGAAGGAACAACAATCAAAAGAATTAGAGACGGAAATACTTAAAATGTACCAAAAGCAAAATGGCAATCGTAAACAAGAAGATAAGGAGGAGAACAAAGAGGGAAAAACACGGAAGCGAAAACGTACCTTGGTTGAGATTCTAGGCGAAGATGATGAGGACTACAAATTTTTCATGGAATATAATAAAAACGAACAAGAGTAATTGATGATATCAACAGCAATAGTAGAACGGCTAGTTCATTATTATTTTATGGTTTGCACAATATTGTTCCGGGTCTTCTGTTCGAATATAATACAATAAACAAGATAATTTCAAAAGGCTGATAAAATACTTTCGTATTTGTTACAAAATATGTTTGTTGTATTTCCGTATTTGATAAGCGTAGCGTGAATATTGTAAAATGTCGGAGAGTATTGCAAATGCGGATAAAATACTTTCTTATGAGTACAAAAATATGGTTGTTGGATTTTGATATTCGATAAATGTAGTGTGAGTATTGTGAAAGCAACGTAATAGAATACATTGCTGGTTATCAAGAAGCTTGTATATTTGGTAAGAAATTTGTATCAACGCTACAACAATATCAGTGTACATAGAGGATATTATTACAAAATATGAGGAGTTTCGTGTGGAAAAAACAAAAATTGAATGGCGAATAAATATTATCGGGGTAAGCATGAAACAAAATTGTAGAATAAAAAGATTCTTAAGCAAGCATGAAAAGGGGCTGGAAAAAACGGTGGCGAAAATAGACCTACTTGAAATTGTTGCGTGCAAAAATAGGTAGAGAATTATTTATTGTGCGCGCAACAAAATGTTTCGGAATATTTTAAAACATCGCACGAATATTACGAAAGCATGAGCATCGTTTATGTGACGTACTACTACCAGCACTACCTAGGCTCCAGGCAAGAACTCCAGCACACGGCCTTGCACATGAGCTCAAGAAAGCTGCTAGTACCTCTGCCACCCTCATCTTCAACGCACAGAAAAATGGAGACAAGGGGAAATAGTAGCACATGCCAGTAGTGGAAACTCCTTGTGCTGCCCTGTGGCTGCTTGTGATCAACCATACGAGTACGTATCTATGAATCATATTTTTGTTATCATTGTCCCATAGGTAAAGGGGATGTATGGGCGTATTGGCGTACGGTACTACGTGTATGGCTAGGTGTTCGTACACTCTACGAGCAAGTTACTCGTACACTCGTCAATAGTGTGCGGTAAGGACCGTATGACCCTATGACACTTAAGGAAGGCTCGCGCTGTGATATTCGAAAATATACAATCATGAATGTTCTGTACGTATTCTGCGACTATGCGGAGAAGGTTGTCCATACTGTAATAATAAGCCACCGGGCGGAACATGAATAAGTCATCGCTATTCACAAAATCTCGCCAAAAGGAATACCGTAGCACAGTTTTTCAATGGATCATTCGCGGAAAGTTTTTTTGGAAATCGCTAGTTGTTATTTTGCATCAACATACTAATCCATATCCCGTCAGTTTATTTCCTGCTGCGAGTGATAAACATCAGATTTTACCAACAAGTTCTGTTGTTGTACTTTACAAGTTCGAGTTACAAAGTGATAGATACAAAGTTATTCGGAACGCTTATCGACAGAAATAGTTCATCAGTAGACGAAACAATTATGAAGGTTACCCTGATCGCCCTTCTCGCAGTCTTGGGAGGTGTTTCTGGTGCGGGACAAGCCTCATCTGCATCATCATCAGCAAGCACCGAGGAGCGAAGAAATTTGCAAGGATATTATCCCGTGCTCTCACCGACGTATTATTATAATTACAACAAGACGCCCTATCCAACCCATTCGCGCCCAACACCATATCCTACTGGACGAGCTCCCACACCAAGGCCAACTCCGCATCCTACGCCATATCCTGTGGTTCATCCTACGCCATATCCTATAGCTCATCCTGCGCCAGTTTACCATCATGCGCCAGTTTACCATCCAGCGCCAGTTTACCGTCCTGCGCCAGTTTACCATCAAGCGCCAGTTTACTATCCTGCGCCAGTTTACCCAATTAGGTATCCAGATCCTCACCCGGTAGTCCCGTACCCAAAACCTCATCCCAATAATCCTCGACCGACATCTCGTCCAACACCAGGACCAACTCCGAACCCTACTCCGTTGCCAACTCCAGAACCAACTCCGAGGCCAACTCCATGAACCAACCACTGCTACCCCCACCTCGGCCCCTTCTCCAGCCCCAAGCACCTCTCCAAAGTCTCCAGAGCCCTCTGCAGCACCATCTTCGGAGCCGTCTCAAGCACCATTCACTGATGCCTTCGAAAACACCCTCTTCCTTCCCATCACGGTCTCCCAGTGAACAGCCCACCAATAGCGAGGAACCGTCGGAGAATCCTACGCAATCCGAGGAACCGTCGGAGAATCCTACGCAATCAGAAGAGCCATCGGAGAATCCAACGAATTCAGTAGAACCTTCTGAGAGACCCTCGGTGTCGGAACAGCCTACTGTGAGATTGCGTCCAACACCCGCTCCAATTCTGGTTCTTCCTCCAATTCTGGTTCCTCTGGTTCCTCCAACACCCGCTCCAAATACAACACCCGATTCTCTCCGTAAGTATCACAAAGCCCTTTTCTGGCACGAAAAAACAAGTTCCGTCGAAAAATTCATCCCGTGGCCACATATCTAGAAATCAAAAGACTAGCTTTCATCGACTCACCCCACAATTTCTTTTTTCGACTTCTTCAACGATTATCCTTCAAAAATTCACAACAACCAGTCGCGTTGGTCTGCGACCCAGGTAACGCACAGACCGTTGGAGTTTTTTGCATCATTTCTAATCTCTTCCCAGAAATCCGCACTCTTCTAGGTGGACCAACTCCTACCGTAAGTGCGACAACACTGAGTGGGGAGGCCCTTCGAATCGCGATTCAAACTCTTATGGACGATGCTAGACGCAACAACAGACCCACCAACAGGACTCTACAAACGTTCGACTCCGAGCTACAACCCGTAGCCCTACCAGGCTATACCAGGTGCTGAACCTGTCAACCGAATCCCCAGCAGGAAGGATCGAACGGTCTTTGCGTTTACCAACGCTGCTTTTGCCGAATGGGTGAATGATGACGCGCAATTCCTTATGTCCTTGCTCGACGATGATAACTCGGACACCCTGAAAGACGTCCTCCTATACCACATCCACAACGGCGATGTTCGTGGTTCTGAACTGGGGTGTGGCGAGTCCTTGCTGATGGCAAACAATGACACAACGGAGACACAATGCCGCAATGGTTTCAAATATCAGGTTGGTGACACCAACGAAAGCGGCAACCAGCCACAGATCGTGATTGTCAACCAATATACGGAGAATGGTGTACTTCACCTCGTGAGCAATGTCATTCTGCCCGTTTTACCCCCCGAGTTTGCAAGACTTTCTCAATGAAGCAATGATGAAGGGAGCGATGATGAAGGAAGCAATGATGAAGGAAGCAATGATGAAATGAAGGAAGCAATGATAAAATGAAGAAAACAATGATGAAGGAAGCAATGATGAAGAAAAAATAATGAAGAAAGCCCTTAGGAATAAAGCGCTGATCAATAATCTTGCGCGAAAAACTAAATGTGATGTCGATCTGCTAGAATTTCTGCTGTCGACAGACAAGAAGCAATCACATTGATTGAGTCGAGCAATACAGAACGGGGCAAGCAAAGAAAGAATGGCTGGCGGGAAGGCATACCATACCGAAGAAGGGTGGACACTGACTGCACTGCACTGCACTGCACTGCACGAATCGAATCGAATCGAATCGAATAAATTTCTATCAGCGTGTTGGTGGGTGAGTTTTCGTTCCGGACAGCGATGACGACACGCACATGATATCATGTCTTTCAAATCAAACGTATCACATCACCTCTTCAGGAAAAACTGGTCGGCGGCTTTTCACATTCATATATGTTACATAATACGCTTGAGTGTTCCAAGAAGTAGTATACGTGCAATACACATGTAAAATAAATAAACTTATAAATCACTACGAATATAGCAAGACAAGGATATAGCATTATAAGAATGATATTGTAAATATTCAATACTGTGCATATAATATTATTATTTTACTTTACATTGCGGCAATCATAACATCAAGCCAATCGAGAAAATTTTCCTGCCAAGTAACCATGCGTGCGAACTGTTTGTTAGAGTGCGTACCGGCACGGTGGAAAACGGGCTGTCTGGTGAGAGGGAATGATGCAGCTACGAGTTAGCTAGTTAGCTAGTTAGCTAGTTACATCATGTTCGATGTTACACGTACTGTCGTCTCCTGTCACTGTCTGTGGATTTCTTGTCACAACAATCTCAAATCCCTTCCAGTTCCAGGGGTCGGATCCTGTCCCACTCTTGTACGGTGCAGTACATGGTAGTGGCGCTCTCTTGTAATCAAATTAATATTTAATACTGTAATCATAGTACCGGCGGAGTGTTCCCCAAACTTGAAAAAATACAGTATTTTGTATGTTTTGTGATGTTAAAAATAGAACAAGAATGATGAACGCATGTTTCCCTTTAGTCTATTCGAACACCGGTACGTACTCGTACCTCGTACCGGTACGTACGTACGGTACCGTGACCGGTAAGAACTCTCACGACGTGATCGAGAGGACCGTTGTCGGGCAACCCCTGCTACGAGTAAGTTACCGGAATTACGTACTAGGAGCGCTACCCTTAACAGCAGGTACGTATTTACCAGTACCGGCACGACGTTGATCCCGTCCCCTGTAGGTTATCTACAACTGGTACATGCGTGATCGGACTACCGTACTAAAAGAGATAGTCCCAACTGCTTGCTATGAGTACCGTACTCGTACCCTTCCGCGCGAATCTGTAGGTAGGTAACGGCAGGTCATTGCTAGGAAAAGAAGCTGATATCACACCGCAATTACCGTACGGTACGTACTCGTACCGGTACGAATACCATACGTCGGAAATACCACAAATGTGGTATTTAGCCTGGGACTACTGTGGCACGTAAGTAGAAACCGGTACGCTTAGTGGTACATACCTCTAATGACTATTTCTACTGTTTTTTCTCTGTATAAATCATGTTGTACCCCTAAAAAAGCATGTGTACCGGTCGAATTTCCATACACAGTATTGTTGCATTTTTAGTGGTATAAGACTCCGTGTAACTCTTAAGGAAATACCACAAATACCACAAGTACTTTACATGACCGTTGTTCTTCAGTCTTTTTCTTTCTAAGAAAACTCCCCGGAGGTGCTGTTTTTTTTCGCTCACTTTTTTGCTCACTTTTTTGAAATGGTGATGGTGACGACCAATAAGACAAGAACCGATAAGATGGCTAATAAGCGCCGGTCCCCCTATTATTGCTGCTAAATCAGTCCCCTCTAAACAAGCTACTAATAGTGTGCTGTATAATATTTTGGTACTGTATTTAAACTTAGTCTACTAGATTTTTCTGCTGCTCGAAACGTCGCTCCAAAACGCTGCTGCTGGCTTCCTGCTGGTTGAAACGCCGCTGCTGGCTGCTGGCTGCTTGCTTCCTGCTGCTCCAAAACGCCGCTGCCAGCAGCTGCTGGCTTCCTGCTGCTGGCTTCCTGCTGCTCGAAACGGCGTTTGATTGCCGTTTGAATACCCTTCCTGATCGAAAACGAAGTAGAGTGATGTGTAGGTATCTGAGTAGGTATCATTTTGTACTATTTGTACAGTGGCGAACCTTCATGGTCCGTTCTATCGAAGGAGAAACAGAATGGTCGTCAAAACGGAAATGGTGCCCCCCACCATATCTTCTTAATTCACCATCCGATCCAATAGCCGTTTGATTGCCATTCCAAGTCAAAAAATCAGTAGAGGAACATGATGGTGTTCGAATGTGGTAGTATCTGTACATGTGAACCCTCATCTTCCCTTCTATTGGAGGGGAAACAGATGGGTTGGGGAAGGGTCGTCGTCGTCGTCGTCGATTTTTCATCGTATCTTCCGTATCTTTGTGTGTTATTCGCAGTAGAATTGCGGTTCGAATACCCTTCCGGATCGAAAACCAAGTAGAGTAACATGTAGGTATTTGAGCTGGTGTAATTTTGTACTATTTGTACGGTGGCGGACCTTCATGGTCTGTTCTATGGAAGGAGAAACAGAAGGGTCATCAAAATCGAAATAGTTTCGGTCTTTCCGTATCTTCGTATACTTGAAGCCCTCTTGTCGATTGCCAGTCCAAGTCAAAAAATCAGTAGAGGAACATGATGGTGTTCGAATGTGGTAGTATTTATACATGTCCACCCTCATCTTCCCTTCTATTGGAGGGGAAACAGATGGGTCGGAGAAGGGTCGTCGACGACGGCGACGACGTATCTTTGTGTGTTATTCGCAGTAGAATTGCGGTTCGAATACCCTTCCGGATCGAAAACCAAGTAGAGGAATGTGTAGGTATTTGAGTTGGTGTCATTTTGTACTGTTTGTACGGTGGTGAACCTTCATGGTCTGTTCTAACGAAGGAGAAACAGAAGGGTCGTTGGAGGGTTGCGAAAATGGAAATTAATGAAGAACGACATTGGTGATTTCGATGATCGGACTTCCCGTAAAAAAAATTTGTCTTAGTGAGTTTTTCGCTGTGTTTTCAGGGTCTTTTGTCTTGTTCTTTTTTTGAAGGGACTTCGGTGTGCGGAGCACACATATGTTTATTTCCTGTAGACTTCTACATGGTTATGGTACTGGGTATTAATTGTGGTATTTTTATCTTGTACACTCACCGTACAGTAAGGATTTGAGATTGGTATTGTTTCGTTGGGTTGATTCTCACATCCTTCCGCACCGCCCCTATACTTGTACGGTAGAACAGCAGCAGTAGTAACACGGAACAGGGCAACTTGCCGAAAACCAAACCAAACCAAACCAAACCCACTCCCCACGAAAGAGAGGTCTCTTCCTTTCACATCACATCACTTCCTTTCGTTTCGTTTCGTTTTGTTTTGTTTCGTTTTGTTTCGGACCCAGTGCAATGAGATCCCGTGCAACAAATGGTCGCACCGTTGTATCGACAATGGCTGCTGTTGCTGTTCCTGTTGCTGTTCCTGTTACAGCTGCTGCCCCGATTGCTGATCCCGAGCGCGGTTGCGATCCGGAAGAACAGCAAACGTTCGTGGATGCCAATGGGAATTCCCATTCCGATTCCAATTCCAAACCGACTGCCTCCTCCAAACCCAGCAAGTTTGCTCTGCCGGGAAAGTCCACGCGGAAGCGGACCCTGGAGTTTCGAACCGCGAGACGGCGAAAGAACGACTCGTCCTCGTTCTCCGACAAGGAATCGAAGTCGCGATCGCGATCCTCGTCATCGTCAGCGTCATCGTCCTCGTGTGCGTCTCTGGCTCCCCTGATAGTGGCCGTCTTGCTGTGGTATTCCCTCGGCGTGGTGAGTATTTCCAGCAGCAAGGTCCTCCTGACACCCTACTCGGCAACCACCGCACACCAGCAACAACACGGCGAATACGAATACGAATACGGATACGACGAACACGAATCCGGATACGACGACGAGTATGAATACCAACGCGAGACCGCCGCCTACCACCACGTGGGGGGACTCCCCCCCCTCTTTTTGACGGTGCAGCAGCTGCTCCTGGGATCAACCTTTTTGCGGCTGGCCATTCGGTTTCGGCTCCTGGGGCTGACCCGGGGCATTGTTCCACTGGACGCCCTTATGGACGCCTATGGAAGCAACGGCAGCAGCAGCGGAAGAAACGGCAACGGCAAGCGGCAGCGGAAGCAAAGGCTACAGCATCACCGTTCTCCCCAAGCTGGTCTGGACGGGAATCTATTTTGCGCTGGGATTCCTCACCACCAACCTGGCCTTTGGGGCCGCCTCGCCGACCTACGTCGAAACCCTCAAGGCGGCAGAGCCGATCACGAGCGCAATATTTGCCGTGGTCTGGGGCATCGAGCGCCTGACGCCGATGGAAGTGATCGGGCTGATCGGCATCGTGGGCGGGGTCCTCCTCTCCACCAACGGATCCAACCACGCGGCCAGCATGTCCTCCGATTCGGCAACCTCCCTGGCGACCGCCACCGCCATTGTCATGGCATCGAATCTATGCTTTTCTCTCCGGGGCTTGTACCAGAAGCTCTTTCGGCAGGGAGTGGCATCGTTATCGTCATCGTTATCGTCATCGTTATCGTCATCGTTGGTGACGGTGACGGTGGAACCAACCCGGCCCACAGCCACACACACAGCCACACACACACATACACTCAAACTGGACGACCTCAACCTCCAGTTTCGGATGCAGCAAACGGGCGTGGCGCTGCTGGCGGTTCCCACGCTGCTGTGGCACGGCCGGGGCCTGTGCCTCCACGCCACGGGCGCCGCGTCCCACCTGTCGACGCCCGAGTTTGTGGCCCTCGTCAAGCGCTACGTGCTGTGGTCCGTTGGAAACGGGCTTGCCTTTTCCAGCTACAACCTGGCATCGACCTACCTGTTGACACGGATCAGCGTCGTACACCACGCGGCACTCAACTGCACCCGGCGGATCTTTGCGATCGTCTGCACCGGACTGCTGTTCCGGATCCCGATATCGCAACAGAGCATGGTGGGGATCGGGATCTCCTTTGCCAGTTTCATGGTATTTACCTGGGCCAAATCAAACAAGAACAGTAGCAACAACAACAACAACAACAACAACAAGCAAATCGCGAAGACGAAGCGGGACATTCCGAACGGAGCCGATTTTGGCAGCACGGTGCCCGACAACGGGACTCTTCCAGCAAAGGCGTCGTATGCCAACTACAGCAAGCAACAACAACAACAACAACATCAACAACGGCACGAGCAGCCACAACGGGTACCGCGGGGAGGAGGGGCTTGCGCGTCGAAGCAACGCGGTGCCTTCCGGGTCCACAACAGCAACTACAACTACAACAGCAACTACAACAACGGCACCGTCGTCAAACTTTGCGAGGCCTTCCCCACAGTCCTTCGTTCGGTATCCGCCTCCTCCTCCGCCACCGCCACCGCCACCACCAATAAAACGATTCGGACGGTGAGGGAGGTGCTGGGGTTGGAATGGAATGGAATACCATACTATACTATAATATAATATAATATACTAGCCAAAAGGATCGTAATCGTCGCATTGCATTCGAGACCTCGCGAAAAGCAAAAGCGAACGAATACACGACGCTTGATTCGGGCACGGAACACAACCAACGAACGAGCGAACGAACAAACCAAACGAATCACAATCATCCACATTCACATTCACATTCATGTCCACGCCCACGCCCACGCCCACGGATGGGGAAGTGAATTTAGTGAAGCGAAGCGAAGCAAGTTGTGACATGGCTTGGATCGTTCGCTCCCGTGCCGTGACCCCCATTCGGTACACGTGCCGATCGCATCCCGAAACTACCCCAAATGACACGAAACGAAACGCAGCGAACGCTACCCTTTGCGACGCCATGGTGGTCTGGTCTGGATGTCGGAGCAACTCGCAGACGCTAGCTAGGTGTTCAGCCGTATCTCGTCAAAATGGGTCTAGGCGAGAACCAAACGAAACGAAACGGACTGCGTTGCCAGAAACGAGAAACGGACAACGTTTAACGAACCAGCACAAACCAAACCGAACCAAGACAAACAAGTAAGTGACCACGGCATCAAATCAAGTGGATGCCACACCGTCAATCTACAAGCATAGAAGAGTGGGATGTTAATTGAAAGTTACCATGGGAGGCAAATCACAAGTTATTGTACCGGTAGCATGGTTTGAATAATAACAACCAGATTTGTCACGATGCTATTTTTGCTTTACAGTAGTTCCACAACTTCGTCTCTAGGAAGAACAGTCCGAGGGCAAAGAAAAAACAGCCGGTCCCGGCTTGACAAAATTCTTGCCCGTCTCGTAATATATCAGCGAATAGCGTTCCTCGTGTTGCTTACCGTCCAAAGCGACACCCGATTGTTGCGATTCGTCTCCTTCTCCGTCTTCGTCTTCTCCTTTTTGGTTTCCTCCCCACGGTTTTACCCAGTGAACGTAGCGTCCATCCACGCGGCCCAATCGGTGTTTCGTGTTCACTTGCACCACTACCCGCGCGGAGGACTCGACCACGATCCCGCCTTTTCCGTCCGAGTCGTCGAAATTACCCAGGCTCAGTCCGTAAAAGGGGCCACAGTTCTGCTTGTCGATGTGGGGGCTTCCCGAAAACCCGTACGTGATGGCGATTTCGGTGCATTTTTCGTCGGCAAAGACCGGATCCACGTCCCGCACGGCCGAGATCCCCAATTCCCAGAGTTTGTTGTAGCGTTCCAACTTCTTGGCCTTTCGCAACGCCCGCCGGGACTTTTTGTCCCCGTTTGCATTGCTGTTGCTGTTGCTGTTGCTGTTGTTGTTGCGCTCGAGTTCGAGTTCTTCCTTCGATTTCGGTCGGCGCAGGATCATATAGTTGCTGGCACGAATCGAGGGTCGCTCCCGGTTTTTGTTGACCAATCCCGTGTAGGAAGTCCATTTTTTCAACTCGTCCAACAGGCCGTTGAGTTTTTCTTGCGGGACGGATGTTCCGTGGAGTTGTAATGTGGTTCGATTCGCTATCAAGCCATCGTAGGAACAGTTCGCGTCCGATTTGGGTTGGGTATTATTATTTTCGGGGAAGTATGCCAATCCTTCCTCGAAATAGGCCTTGAGCAAGTCTCTCATCACCCCCGCGCGATCGACCTCCGAGGGATCGGTCGGCAACCGACCAAAATCACAGACCAACCGTTTTCGGACGGCCACCGTCCCCAGGGGTTCTAGCTGGCTGCGGAGCAAGATCGGATCGCGAACCGCTGCGCTCGATCCCACGTAGGTTCCCGGGGTGTCCCCGAGTTCCTCCCACAAAGTCATTTGGATGGTGGGCGTCAACGGAAGCAATTCGTCCCGCACCTTGTCGCGATGAAACGGGCGACCGCATTTCTGGTTGTATCGCAGATCCAGAGTTTTGATTTGTTTTGCGGATTGCCTCAGCGCATCCAGCCGCAGTGACTGGTTGTTGGGTCGCAAAAAATTTCGAGAGGCAATCAACGTTCGGAGTTCTTCCAGCGTGCCGATTTCGGACGGTAGTGTATTGAACCAATTGCGATTCAAGTCGAGAGTTTGCAGGTTTTTGAACACGGACAATCCCGGGAGCTCCGTCAATTCATTGTGGCTGACGTCCAATGTTAGAACGGATTCGAACCGAAATGTTGACGATAGCGTTTTTGGAACTATTCGGTGGGTGACTGTGAAAATTTCTTTCAGCTCAAGGCGTCTCAGTGACGCTACAGTAGCATTCTCTAAAATAGCTGCTGTGATGGGAGCCGTCTTTTGAGGCACGACATCGCCTGACCGCTGCTGCTGGGGGTGTTCTTCTTTTTGCAGTTGTAGTTGCAGTTGCAGTTGCTTCTGCTTTTTATTTTTCCGCTCGTACTCAAGATCTCTAATGTCATCAACTTCGAGGGGAGGCGCACGATGACACAATGCGGGATGGTGTTTCAGTCGCATCCTTGTTTCGGTCTCTTCTAATGTTTTGTAGACATGGCTATACTCTTCTATCAATGAGATCGGGCAACCAACTTTCGTTTTGGCATCTCCGTCGGAATTGTGTTTCTGGTTGTTGTTACTGTTGTTGTTGCTTCTCTCGTCGTTTTGTCCTCTCTGGATAATGTTCACATCAGCAGCCACCATTGTTACTGAATAACGTACTAGTTTTTCCTTGTGTATTACGAACTATGTTTTTCGTTGCCATCGGTTGCTCGTATTTTCGTTGACAACATCAAGGTCGAAAGTAATGTATGCGTTCAGTAATCTTACCGGTATGTCTCGTTTCACGTTCAGGTTTCTGGGATAGCAAGTATCGTGATGTTCCTGCTAGATGATAGAGCGTGCTATTTATTACCGCTACATACGTACGAGTAATCTTACTGTACTTCGCTTTAATTTTTATGAGGAGAGTTTTACAGGGCCCTCCGGAGCCCACTCGTGCGGTACGCGCGTTTTTCTAATTTTTTTGCGCGCGCTGTTACAAATGCCCCCAAAATTTACGCCCCCGAAATTTCGAACAGATACCCAGGAAAACCCAGGATTGCCAAACATGGTTATTTCTTCCGGAACCAATACCCATGTTTGAAAAAGTGGGAAAGGAAAACCCACAAAAGGTACCCAGGAAAACCCAGGAAAACCCACGAAAAAAACCATGAAAATGGAAACAAAGCAAGCAAGCTGTCTGTTGAAATCTATGCGTTCACAAGAAGCTACTGCTTCACTAGATGATGAATTTGCAAGTAGAGGTATGCAGAGATTTGTTCTGATAAATATTCTTAATATACTTTCTGAAGAGGTAAAATAATTAAAAGTGAGCTCTGTGTGTGTCTTGCTCCTTTGGTTGTGATTGGAATAAAAACTTGGTTTTTTCTTTTTTGTCTCTCATCCAGGTGAAATGTATGTCATATGTATTCCCATTATATATGGTGAGATGCATGTGTTCTGAAATGTTTTTGATTCTTACAGAGCCGTCACAATGTTCTGTTTTCTCAGTTTGCCATATTTGTCTGTCCGTACTTTCAACACTGTCAACCTGAATGTTTAAATTGGCAAGAAATCCATAAGTGGTAAAAACGATCCCACTTAATGTCTCGATTAAAATTAGAAGTAATTAAATGTAGAATTGCTTTTGCTTGCTTGCTTCATCTTGTCACCTTGCTTGCAGAGGCCACCAAAAGCCAATTACCCGTCATACCGGTAGATTGCTTGCAGGAAGAAGAGTAATAGCGGTGGCGGCAACGCAGCAGCAGAACCCCAAGATTACAGCCTATAATAACAAGCAACAACAGAAGCAACAGGAGCAACAGGGGCATGTCCTCCCACTCTACGGCAACGATCCAAGCAAGCGTCCCCGGTCCACGACAATGATTTGGTCTTTTGGACCAAGGACTGCGAGAGCAAATTATCCAGGCAAAAATGAAAGTGCCTACTATTGTTGCCGTAGCTTGTGTTGTCGTCGTTGTTGTTGTTGTTTGCTTGCTTGCTTCTTTGCTTGCCGTTGCAACGTGCCGTATCACTGTTTGCGGTAGTTTGCTTGCTTCTAGTGCTATTGTACGGTCATTCAGGGTTATTTTTGTGGGTTTTCTCTGTTTGAAAAGAACGACAGGATCAACGAGATGGTAAGGACAGAAAAACAACAACCAGGATGATGTCAACAGCAACAGCAACAGCAACAGCAACAACCACCCCCGTCAACAATAGTTGTCAGTTCTTGTAGTCTCTGTTTCTGTGTCGTCAGTGCTATTTTCAATTTTTGTCTTTGCACGTTTCCGGCGTCGTCCCTTGTCCCCATCATGATCAAACTCAAGGCGTGTAATAACGCCCTTTGTGGACCTTGAAGAGCGCCTCGCATTCACATCAATGAAATCCTTTGCTTTCTTTCCCGTCCTTCGTGGGTTAGTTTTTGTGGGTTTTCCTGGGTTTTCCTGGGTTTTCGTGGGCATCTTTCCTGGGTTTTCCTGGGTATCTTTCTTGGGGTTTTCTTCCGGAACCAATACCCAGGACATTCCTGGGTAACAGTCATGGGGTTTTCTTCGGGAACCAATATCCAGGACATTCCTGGCAATCGGGGTTTCTTGGGGAATCAACAGCATTGCGCACATAAAGAAGAAAAACGTGCGCGTCGCGCGAGTGGGTTCTGGAGGGCCCAGTTTGAGACGAAAGCAATCCAGTCTGACTGATGATGGACAGAACTGACAAGATCTAGAAGCTATGTCTTGCTACGTCAATGGATGCATGGACAGACCACCATTTATGGCAGTACCTCATCTATCAAAGCACATTGCCCATGATTGCTGATCTTCTCTGGGACCAGATTAGCTCACTTTTCATCAACTACTCTAGCAAAAGAAAGAGATGACACAACAAATAAAATAATTCATATGGCTCCTTACAAATGAAGATGAGTAGTTCTCAGATTGACTTGCTTTACTATTGTTACTGTCCTAATATCTTATATTTTCTTTGTTTTCCTTTGTTTGACTGCTGGTGTATCTTGATACATTCATACGGGAATAGTAATGGCGTAGTAAACAGCTAGTTGCGCCTTCTTTTATTAGTGTTTGAGACAGATCGATGTTCAGATTTATTGGTGAAAGAGGACAAACTCAAACAGCTCAGTACCATACAGAATTCCTGAAACAACAGACACTACTCCCCACAAAATATTTGCTACACGTTTACTCTACTAAGTGTAAGGTGAAGATTATTTATGGCTTAATCATGCATACAGAGTATACTGTATTGGTGTTCAGGCTGAGAACAAGAACGAGTAATCTAAAGTGGAGTCTGCGTCCTTTCCGAATCACTGATCGCCAGCAGCTGTGCTCGTACTCATCGATACAAATTTCCTGTGATGGATACTTATATTGGGAACTTGCCTTTCGGGTGTGCCGACCAGGGGTATGGTACTAACATTATGTCGGATATTATGCAATGGGCAACATGATACCTTTTTCGTTCGAATGTTTCAACAAGCCTTATCATCTTGTTTTCTTCCATGATTTGTTCGCTGCAGAAGCAAAGCTGACTATTTCGTTGACGGGTTTTACTTGGGTCTACGCTAACGTTTTCTGACACAAAAGGTGTCACCTCGTTTGCAATCGCAACGCACCAGTTGATTGCAGCAAAGATTGAATTCAACGTGGTAAAAATGGCGACCAGTCTAACGGCCGAGAATTCATTGACACAATGAGGTCATGAAATCACTCCCAAAAAAAGTGATCGAAACTCAGTCGAGCCCCTTCCTGCGAACTATTCGTCGTGCACTGGCCTAAAAACGGATGGGTTTCAAGATCTGTGCTAGTGTTAATGACGTAGGGGCATTCGTGTTCGATCCAGCGCTTATTGGCAATCGTTCGACACGGTTTTTTGTCGAAACTCTTGACTAAGCCCGCTTTATTGAAGATATCCAACGAATATGAATTCCACGAGTTACCCGTCTGTCGATCGTGGCATTGAAAATTATCGTGATTGCAGCAAATACAACACTCGCATTCGACGGTGCTGCTGTTACAGTCGCCTGCAACAGCGATAACCCCTTCCTTGTAGTCGTTGTGGCTGCAAAACTCATTCAGTGACCCCGAGATCCCGGGGTTATTCACAAAGTTGACAATTGCGAGAGTAGAAACTTTCAGAAGACCTTGGGGCATCGCACCTGTGAAACAGTTGTCATTAAGGGCAAGAGCCTTTAGCTTTGCGAATCTTTCGTATTCTTCTGGGATGGTTCCGACTATGGAAGCTCCGCCGAGATTTAGTTCTTCCAAGGTATCTTTGAAATGAGATAGCTCCTGGGGCAGAGTTCCTGCCAAATTATTCAACTCTGTTTCGTTGTGGATAGTGTACAAATGAAAAACAAATGTAATGAATAGAGTTAGAGAACATCCAAGCCAAGTCGAATCGCATCACCAATCAAAGTTTGCAAATACACACGTTTACAATAGTCTAGAGCATCGCACTCACGCAATGAAATCCCGTTGACTCTACTTTCGTCGTTACACGTTACCCCCATGGTGTCCGAGAAAATAGTAATAACATCCTTTTGTTCGACTTTCACCCCATCATTCGTAAAAGAATTTGCTTTCGACCACTGACACTCGTCTTTTTCCGAAAGAAAAGAAATCGGATCGGCCCATTTTCTCCCATTGGTTGCAAAAAACAAGAGCGCCAAAACGTATCGTTGGCGAAGCTTCCATTCCGAAATCGATGCTGCAGTTGCATTAGATCCTGTTCGAACACTTTGAGTGATCAGATTTATGCTTTGTGTGTCATGAACGAGCCAATCGAGCGCGGCGATTCGGTCCAAGGACATCACCGTGCTGTTGCCCCTATTGAAAACCTGATCTCCTACAGAACCACTAAGGGGACCCATTAAGGAGATCAGATAATCTCGATTTTGCTCAGTATAATGAGGCGGCAGTGAATGTATTTGTTTTGATTCATTTGAGAACGCCACACCGAGCGCAATCGCCACTACTAGGAGCAACACAAAACAACATGCGAAAAATATCCACGATGTTTTTCGGGATGTGAATTTGTCTCTTTCCTCTTCATGGGGTTCTTTCACTACTACAAGAGTGGCCTTCTCAATGCACACTGCATCAATCGCCAGACTGGGACGGAGATGCGGATGTGTCTGTGGATCGATGATGGAATTTTGATTCTCCAAGCTACAGACATTGGTGGATAGTTTTCCTGCTTGCGAATCGGTTGTTACGGATATGGTTTCATCGCCAACACCGATGCCAAAGCAACGGCTATGTCCTTGTCGCAGCTCCGGGAGGAATCGCCGAATCACCGTGGCAGAGTCGTTCCCTCCCGACGCGGACAGCGGGTTCTGAATAGCATAGGCGCCGGGTGTAGTCAAAAGATTATCCTCTGAATAATCCGCGGAGGCAACTGGTTTGGACAATGAAGTCGTGGAAGGGAAGTTTGCTTCGTTACGCGTCGCCTCATTCGCAACGATGTGGTCAGAAACGCCGGCAGTTTCCAAACCTATTTCGAGATCCAATCGTGCCGGTGCAATTTCTTTACATAGCAGTGCAGAGGATGAAATAATAGCACCTGGATTGCCTTTCTCATCGGTTTCTCTTATTATTTCTTCCAATGGATTATTTCCTGGGACAGAAACTTCCTGGTCAGAAGACATGGTGATTGCGAATGTACCGTGCCGTACGGTATGTGTTGATGGACGAAATCGGACTGTGTCAAGTGCAGAAGTGATTAGACATCGAATTATGGTAAGTACGGTACGAATGAATTTCTCAACCTACCAGTACTTGTACCGGTACGCACTTCAGTAATTCATCTTTTTCGATACGGTAGAACTGGGCCCTGTGCTGTGCTTATTTCTTCGACAGAAAAATAGTGTCGAGACAAAAAGAGAACTGACGGAGCCTTCCTCAAGCACTTAGACTTAATGATTCAAGACTATTCCTATAAGATAGTGAGAATGGAACTTATCGCAACTAATTCAATATCGTAGTAATAATGTCTATCATGAAGTTTATGAATTATCAACTGAATTGAGCTTATGTTTGTTTCGCGAGTAGAAAATTACTGCTACGTTTCTGTAATAAGTCTTACTCACGACAAAAGTGACTGTGGGGACTTTAGGGTACCATACCGGTAGGATGGTAATCTTAGGGGAAGAATGAGAAGACTAAATTTTGAAAATTACTCCGTACTTCCTATTTCCTATGCAAAGGCACGTGGGAAAGTGGTCGTGCATATTCGAAGAAACTCGGAGAAAATGATACTACGGAGTCAATGTCATCTTGCCCATTGTCCGTAGTATATATTTCTACGGGGATCTACAGAGCAACTCTCGGGCAGCTCCTGTAGAAACTTGTTGAAAGGAGGACCGAACTCCCGGACAAATTGGTGGAGTTGTTAGTTGAACGTTTAACACTAACCCTAGGAGTTGACAACGTAACCTTGTAGACGGAGTTTATGTGGGGGGGGTTTGGGGGGGGGAAAATACGTAGAAATATTAAAAAAGTCTGTTTTTAACAAGTAGACTTGGTACAAACGCTACGACTAAAAATCGTAAAAAACAGTACCCAAAAGTAATATGTAGTGCCGCGCGTTCATTTTTATGGTAGCGAGCTCTCATATTTATGATTGCAAGTAACCATAAGATTTAACCTGAATATAGATAAAAATCATACGATTAAAATCTGTCTTAGATCAAGTTGGTCATCACGTCCGTCGTCGTCAACCTTGCCAGATGAGAGAGTTCGTGAGTAATAATATCGGACTTTTTAGATTTGGTACAATTTGTACATGAATGAGTCGGACTTGATGTACTTACAGCTATCTACTCTCATACGAATCGAATTTATTCGATCGAAAAAGACGGGAAGGAAAGATACCTCAATTAAAATAACAGCTTTTTACCTGATTCTTCTGGCTATGCCTGCGCGCGCACGCGCGCGCATGCCAGCCTGCGGTTAAGGGACAGACCATAAAAACAAAAAAAAGGTAAAGGACGGACCAAAAAAACGGAAAAAGCACAGACCATAAAAAAGGAAAAAGCACAGACCATAAAAAAGGAAAAAGGACAGACCATAAAAACGGAAAAAGGACAGACCATAAAAACTGAAAAAGGACAGACCATCAAGTACATGCCAAGCAGTACAAGTACTACTACAGGTACTACTACCAGTAGTAATGCAAGTACCACATAGACAGTACACACTAATTTGCAATTAAAAAATAGAAAATCAGATACAACTTGCTTGCTTGTTCGAATTTAAAATAGAACTCGCGCGAATGACGTCACTTGATTGGTAGTATACTAGATCACTTGGTAGGATCAATATGAACGTATGTAGCTTGCTTGCTTGATTGGTAGTATCAGCCATCTACTCTCATACCGGCACAACGGAGGTGCCAAATATTGTACGGTACTCTCATACCAATCGATTGGTAATAGATCATTTGGTAGCATCGGTACGTACAGTATGTACCTTGTTCGAATTTAAAATAGAATTTTTGAAACGAATACGGACCTTGTCGGCGGCAAATTTGATCAAAAAAGCCGACAAACCGAGGTGCGAGAAATATTGTACTCTCATACGAATCGATTGGTAATGCCGGTAGATCACCTAGGTACGAGTACGTAGCTGTCGGGGCAAATTCGATCAAAAAAGCCAACAAACCGAGGTGCGAAATACTGTGAGTGTACCGTACGTAATAAAAATACCACAATAAATACCCAGTACAAAAACCATGTACAAGTCTACCACAATAAATACCCAGTACAAAAACCATGTACAAGTCTACAGGTAATGAACATATGTGTAGGTTGGGGATGGGCAGGATCTGCACTGTCTTCAAACCTGGTGAGTTTTTGGGTTGATGACTGAGTTATATTTTGGTCGGGGATGGGCAGGATTTGCACTGTCTTCAAATCTGGTTAATTTTTGGATTGATGACTGAGTTATATTTTTGTCTTGGATGGGCAGGATTTGCACTGTCTTCAAATCTGGTAAGTTTTTGGGTTGATGATTGAGTTATAGTTTGGTCGGGGATGGGCAGGATTTGCACTGTCTTCAAATCTGGTGAGTTTTTGGTTGATGATTGAGTTATATTTTGATCGGGGATGGGCAGGATTTGCACTGTCTTCAAATCTGGTGAATTTTTGGATTGATGACTGAGTTATATTTTGGTCGTGGATGGGCAGGATTTGCACTGTCTTCAAATCTGGTGAATTTTTGGATTGATGACTGAGTTATATTTTGGTCGGGAATGGGCAGGATTTGCACTGTCTTCAAATCTGGTGAGTTTTTGGATTGATGACTGAGTTATATTTTGGTCGGGGAATGGGCAGGATTTGCACTGTCTTCAAATCTGGTGAGTTTTTGGATTGATGACTGAGTTATATTTTGGTCGGGGATGGGCAGGATTTGCACTGTCTTCAAATCTGGTAAGTTTTTGGATTGATGACTGAGTTATATTTTGGTCGGGGATGGGCAGGATTTGCACTGTCTTCAAATCTGGTTTATTTTTGGATCGATGACTGAGTCATATTTTGGTAGGGGTCGGGCAGGATTTGCACTGTCGGTCGGGGATGGGCAGGATTTGCACTGTCTTCAAATCTGGTGAATTTTTGGATTGATGACTGAGTTATATTTGGGGATGGGCAGGATTTGCACTGTCTGCAAATCTGGTGAGTTTTTGGGTTGATGATTGAGTTATATTTTGCTCGGGGACTGGCAAGATTTGCACTGTATTCAAATCCGGTGAGTTTTTGGATTGATGACTGACTTATATTTTGGTCGGGGATGGGCAAGAATTGCACTGTGTTCATTTCTGGCTAGTTTTTGGGTTGAGTATTGAGTTATATTATTTAAATCTGGTGTGTTTATGGGTTGATGACTGAGTGATATTGTGGTTGTGAACGGGCAGGATTTACTATTGTTAGAAATTTACTATTGTTAGAAACTATTGGTGACTTTTTCAATCAACACTGATGGTGGTTGTTTTTCCTTCTGGAATTCATCATAGAAATTTTTAATTTCTTTACACATTCCCTTGACTTTGGTATGATCTATCTCATCCCTCAAGTACAATCCATTCAATGTTTTACACCTTGATAAAACAACATATATCCAATGTTGCATCCTATAGTTCCAACTTGAAACCAAAATATTGTCTATGGAACGCCCTTGTAATTTATGCACAGTTCTAGCATGGGAAATGTTGAGAGGGAATTGTTTGAGTTTGACGCTCAAATTCTGTCTTGATGATTTGTGACTGATGTGCTCACTAAACAGAGAAGGATACTTGCACAAGGCATAAATATCTTTTTCGGGCAATTTGAGGTTGTATATGGGTTGTTCTTCTGGAGTATTGGTATCTGTTAGAATAACTTGTATAGATTCAATTTTATCAGCATCAATGCAATTGACATAATAGCCATTGATCACAACACTCTCAAGGGCTTCAAACCTGTTCATCTCTTGTTTCAAAATCAAACCTTTAAATTCACACATTGAACCATTAGCTATAGATTCTTCAACAGATATATTGCTTGTTATCATGATGGGACAACCAATATATAGCTTTAGAAATGGATCAACATGTGTACTTCCTCTTCTTTCTGTAACATCTGCATCAGAGCAACAACTGTAAAATATATCTCCTTTATCTGGAAAGGCCTTGTAATCTTTTCTGCTTTTGGCATATTTGTATTCAACATTGGATGCTCGAATGCATATGGTGTGCAAGGGAATAGGGTCTTGAATGTTCTTGGAATGGGTTTGTTGTAAATGAAGGGCAAAAATTGCATCATTGATTGCACACCTGTGTTTGTTTCTTGCTACCGCATAAGATATTGCCATTGGTAAAGAATCACTCTCAATCACTTTCCTTGAGTTGATAAGCTTAGCATCTTCTTCACTAAGCCCAATTTTAAAAATTCTTTCTAACAATTTTCCATATGATGCATCTTCCTGAAACCTGTGGTTTGTTTTTAATTCCAGCATCACATTGACAGCATCCCTGAACATTGTTGTATATTGCTCATCATATATTTTGGTTCCATTTATGGGAGGTAGCTGATTGAAATCTCCAGCAAAGAGTACATTGATACCACCGTACAATGTATTTGTTCTTGGGGCATCTTTCAATTCATTTAATGTTTTATGCAGCCTGTTTAACAATGAATAATTTGCAAAGGATATTTCATCAATAATGATCATTTCTGTGTCAACCCAATCTTCTTTGAATTCACTTAATTTTTCAAGGGATGAATCGTTCTCTTTCACTGGAATGTGGCAAGCACTATGAAGAGTGCTACCATGAATTGACACTGCTGCACATCCAGTTAAAGCTGTAACAACAATTGTTTCCCTTGTAAACTTGATGTTTAAATTTTCACAGAATTCCTTGCAATAAGACAGAATTGCTCTGATCACGCGACTTTTCCCTGTACCACCTGCACCTGATAGAAATGCTATGGATTGTTGTCTATGTTCATGCATTTCTTGCAACATCTGAACTGTTGTACTGAAGTTGATCTTGTCACGCCTTGAAATAGATGAGTCAAAATCATCGTTCTCTTCCTCCTCACCAAATTCATTGAATGGTGCAAGTCTTCCCAATTCACCAGATAATCTTCTCCTTGTGTTTCTTGTTTTTTGCATTCCATTTTTCTTTTGTTTTTCATAAACTCTCAGTACAAATCCAGAGACAATGTATACAAATGCTATCATTTGATGTTTGTCACCATTGAATATCTCTTTACCATATGCAATCATGTTTTCACAAGTACCCGTGGCAGATAAGTTTGTGATCTCTTCATTTGTAACAACAGTATGGTGGTGTGTTACCATCACTTTAATCATGTTTGTGATGTCAAGCTCATGCCAATCCCTGCCCATATCTGTATCTTCACCATCTTCCATTAATGATACTCTAGAAGCTGAACAAAATATTGTTTTTGTTTGGTCAATATTTGGTGCCTTAATCAAATTGTGTCCACAATGATTGCTTCCTGCCTTAGTAATGATTGATGTGTTGAAGGAAAATAGATTATGACTCGTTCTAAAACAGTTGTCATCATCCAATCCTAAAACTGTGTTTCCAAAAAGATCCAATTCATCCAAGATGTTCATATTATTTCTGTTGTTGTCTTCTGCATTTGATTCATCATGTGTCCACCTAGTATCTGGTGGTAAGGTCACTCTCTCTAGTGCATCTTTTGCACGTCCACCCATCAAGCTGTTATGTGTCCTTTGAATATTATTCAAAATATTCTGATGCTCTTGTTTTAGCAAACCATTTGCTAAAAAAGATTGAAAATAGGGAAGATATTTGGAATTCAATTGGAGGTCAGAAAGCTTTCTGAATGGTGAAAATAACACACTTGCTCTTTTAGCATAATCTTCCATTGCTAAAGCAATTTCCTGGTGTTCTTCATTTTCATGCTGTGGGACAAAATTCCTAATTTGTTTGTTCCTAAAGTTTGACGTCGATCTCAAATCATAGTGACAGATACCTGGAAGTTTAGGTTTTTTGTATTCATCACAAAATGAATGGTTTTTGGAGGGATGGTTATCCGTAAAGTCCAGTGATGTCTTACTTCTTCTCATTTTTATATAATACTTTGATGCAAAATCATAAAGACACACACCCTCTAGTTCTGTTGGTCTGCAAATATAATTTGCTACTTGTGATATGTAAACTGGCAAGTCTTCTTCATTGTCACTTTCATTGGCTTCTTTCAGTTTTAGAACACCATCAACAACATGATCATTCTCAATATAATTGCTCAACACCAATGTTGAAAACTCTTCTGAGAACCTAAATCTTGTATGGTTTCTTGTCAGGTAGGCAGCCATTGGTGCTGAAGTGATGTTATCTTGTGTCACTTTGAACAATGCATTTAGAATAGCTCTTATTCCAACCTTTTCCCTCATCAGATCATCTTCTTCATTTGTTTCGTTTAGTTGTGCTGTAGAGTCATTTCTGTGGTTTACTGTGTTTGGTTCATCATGTTCTTCATCATTCATTGTGACATTTTCATTTTCTTGTCTCTGTTGTTCACCAAGTTGTTTGATTACTTTTTCTGCAACTGCACTGATCTTTTCTTTATCATCCTTTTGTGTACTTTTTGAGGCATAACATGTAAGGTAATAAATCCCTGCACCATCCACCCCCCAAATAACATTGTTGTTGCATTGAAAAATAGAACTTACAATACTATTGTTTGAATTGGCAAAACAATCCTGATGTGTTCTCTCATGTTCCCAGACAAACAATTGTTTCTTGTTGCATTTGCCTGTCCAATCAAATGATGTTAATTCTTCATCTTCAAAATGTATCTTTGTTTCATCACAAGCAGGAAGCGGGAGCCTGAACCTACATTCACCATTTTTGTCCTTTTTGTGACATGAGCTTGCATGTGTTGAGGCATGCAAATTGCGTAACAAATTCACAATGTGAAGGTTTTTTTTGTATTTCATTGATCCAAGGCGCGGGAAAAGACCACTTTTAATTTGGGCAGCAGTTTCTTTATGCAATGCCATTTCCATTGTCACCTGACATTTTGATTGCTTAGTCACACCATTCCAAAACTTGTGATACATGAAATATTGTTCTCCAGTTTCATTTGATGTTGGTATACTTTTGAGGAAATCTAAACTTTCACGCGCCAAATCTTCACTTGTGTAAAGTTTAGAGCAGGCTCTGCATTTGAAAATTGCTTTGTCACCCAGTGATGTGTGACCATGTTTAAGTCTCAAGCTCCTTAAATCCTGTTCTGTGCATTTCTCAAAAGATTCTGAAACCAAACTCAAACACTCAGGATTCCTGCACTGAATAGAATCAAAGTTCTGAAACAATTTTGTTGTCAGTATGTTTTGTGCATAGTGTTTCATGGTCTCTATTGCCCCATCTTGCTTGTCCTCCGTATGCAAATCTTGTAGCAGATCATTCCATTTATTTATCCACAAAACAAAATGTGCATGCAGAGTGCCACGTCCTTGTTCTTCAACTGCAACACTATATGCTTCTAAATCTCCAAATAAACCCATATCTTTGATGTTACCTTCCTTGTTATCCCATCCCAATATGAACTTGATGGTTATTTCTAAAATATTTTCAAATTCAATAGCACAAATACCTGGATATGTTGTTCTTATCGATGAGCACTCTGTCACAAACTGAAAAAGATCACAATCATCAATGGGTGGTTGTTCTCGCTTAAAAAGATCGGGGAAATTCTCAGAAGTAACTTCTTCATCCTTGGATTTTGACATCACTCTAATCCTAAAATTGATTGAATCATTTGGAGTGATGGTGAATAGAATGCAAGGCAATCCATAATGTGCCATCAGTTGAAACATTTTCTTTCTAGCAAGATCAGAAGCTGCATTTGTATTTCCCATTGAACTTGTTACTCCCCTTATTTTAGATAGAAAAAAATCTTCATTTGTTTCTGGCACCACATTTCCATATAGAAAATTGATTGATGCTTGTTTGAGTTGAACTGGGTCAAGCTGTGAAAAGTTGCACCTCAGGTTTTTTGTTGTTTTTAAATAGGAATGTTTCACCATTTTGACTCTTTGTACAAAATTGTACATAACTGCTACAAATTCACCCTGATGAAAGCATGGGGATGATAACTCTGATAAATATTTCAGATAATCAGGACTCATTCTCTCTTCTCCATCCACATCAATAGATCCAATGCCATATGGAAATTGAAGTGGGAAAGAACGCAAGAAATTGTTCCCTTCATAATCTTTCAGTATCATGTTGTTGGATGTTCTACAGATCATGGTGGCATTATTGTCAATGAGATCTTCTATACAGTGGTCCTTGAAATGTTTATCTGTGTCAAATCCTCCATTGGTTGTGCTGGGTAGATTCTCGTCAGGAAAGATGACATGCATTTCAAATTGTTGTTCAATGTTTGAGTTCGAAGATGGTATTTGATTGGTCTTGTCAACAAAAAGAGGTAAAATGATATGAGTATCATTTATGTTTTCATCCTCAAGGTAACCCATATTTTGTTTCATCCAATGCAAGGCTTTTTTCACTTTTTGTATTCTGAACTCCATTTTCTTTTTTACTGCCAGTTTTTGTTGGTTAGCGAATGATCCTGTTAGGATCACTTGGATTTGATTCTTCCCAATTGATTCCAGATAGTTGATAACGCCACTTGTATATTCCAAATTGTTTCTTCTCAAAAAGTGATACCCTTTAATCATTTGATGCTGTCCAGCATGGAAATGAAATATGTGTTGGCTGATTCTCACATCTGAGATAATGGCAAGTTCTGTTGCTGTCAAATCTAATAGTTCGTTAGGAGGATATCCATGCAAGAGTCCATTTGCTATTGCATATTTTGGAAGCTTGGCTTGTTTATTATTGTTCTTTTTCATGCTCTCAATACCATTATAGCATTGGCTGCAGCACCCAAATTGGGAGATAGCTTCTCTATCACTAGAAGGCTTGATAGCATATGTCTTTGGTGACAAAATGAAATCATTGAATAAAATTTGTTGATTGTGGATTATTCTTCTCCCATTGATACATTTTTGTGTGTATTGCTTCAGAACTTGGTTCCTAACTGACACAGAAGCAAATTTAAATGACATCTTGTCCCACTTGATTTTCTTCTTGAGAAAATAATCTCTAACATATGGATGTGCTAGAGAACTAAAGTCAAGTTTTTTTTCATCACCTGTTCTTATGAATCTGTCACAGATACAGCAAACTTTTGCTTTGAACTTTCCCTGAGAAAAAGTAATCAATTTATTTTTTGCTTTAAATGCCTCTTCATAGGCTTTTTGAATGGCATGAGTTGTCACAAGCATTATCAACCTGTTTCAGAATATTGTAGTGAAAATGATCAATGATATTAGGTAAGAAACGGGATATTCAGAGCCATGTAGATTTGAAATAGTTGAAAACATTTCCAATTTGCTTGCCTAACGTACCTGAAACATAAATTTGGGCCAAATCTGGTCAATATTTTGATAGTCAACTGAGTTAATGTTAGGTCGAGGATTGGCAAAATTTGCACTTGGGTTGATGATTGTCAGGATTTGCACCGTGTTCAAATCTGTTGAGTTTTTGGGTTGATGACTGAGTTATATTTTGGTCGGGGATGGAAAGATTTGCACTGTCTTCAAATCTGGTGAGTTTTTGGATTGACGACTGAGTTATATTTTGGTCGGGGATGGGCAGGATTTGCACTGTCTTCAAATCAGGTGAATTTTTGAATTGATGACTGAGTTATATTTTGGTCGGGGATGGGCAGGATTTGCACTGTCTTCAAATCTGGTGTGTTTTTGGGTTGATGATTGAGTTAAATTTTGGTCGGGGATTGACAAGATTTGCACAGTGTTCAAATCTGGTGTGGTTTTTCGGTTGATGATTGAATTATATTTTGGTTAGGGACTGAAAAGATCTGCACTGTCTTCAAATCTGGTGAGTTTTTTGATTGACAACTAAGTTATATTTTGGTCAGGGATGGGTAGGATTTGAACTGTCTTCAAATCTGGTGAATTTTTGGATTGATGACTGAGTTATATTTTGGTCGGGGATTGGCAAGATTTGCACTGTGTTCAAATCTGGTTGGTTTTTTGGTTGATGACTGAGTTATATTTTGGTCGGGGATGGGCAGAATTTGCACTATCTTCAAATCTAGTGAGTTTTTGGGTTGATGATTGAGTTATATTTTGGTCGTGGATTGGAAAGATTTGCACTGTCTTCAAATCTGGTGAGTTTTTTTATTGATGACTGACTTATATTTTGGTCGGGGATGGGCAGGATTTGCACTGTCTTCAAATCTGTTGAGTTTTTGGATTGATGACTGAGTTATATTTTGGTCCGGGATTGACAGGATTTGCACTGTCTTCAAATCTCTATAATTTTGGTACGGGAATAGACTTATTATGTTTTATTTTTGTACACAAATGTTATGCTTTGCTGATTTAGATTTTTCAATTTATGACAGTTGAGAAAAAGATGATGAATATATTTGTTATGTAATTGCTTTTGGGATGGTATGCGATTATGTCAATTGTTTTTGATGCGATAATTCTTTTTGGTTAAATCTGATAATCTTCTGATAAGGTGGCATTGACCCTTTGTAATTAACATGATTTCTGTTAATCTGGAGATGATACTTCAATCCTGATAGTTCTGTCCTACAGGAAAGCCAACAAAGCGTGTTGCATAGTAGCTGTATTCACCATTGTTTTTGCGTGTGAAGATGTCCCACAAATCATTCTCACGGATGTATGAATATTTCTCTTCTGGAGTCTTCACCTCTTCTGGACAATGATAGGTTTCAAAGATTACATGTGTACTATCATCCTTGAATATTTTGTCAATGGAACTATTAGGAGGAGCATTGTTTGGGATTTTGATATGAGTTGGAGAAAATGGAAGAAATGTTTTTTCGGCATTTTTCTGTTCTTCACTACAAAAAATCTTGACAATCAAATCTCTGAATTCTTCCATAGTCTGTGTTTCAATGGTAGGGTATCTGTCAGGATTAGGGAAGGCAACAAAAGCAACATGTCCATATTTGCTGGTGGGTGTGTCTTTTAGAGCTTTGTTAGTGTCATGTGATTCCCTCAGAATAAGAGTTTCCGTGCATCTCACATCAAAATGATCAGGACCTAGCTCAGGATACTTGTTCAAATTACCTTCTCTGATTGCTTTCAACACAGGAAACGCAAAACCAGCTTCACCCATAACATTAAGAAGCTGTGCACCCATCATTCTATCATCCGTGCAAAATTTGAAAACTTCTACCACATTCTGCTGATACTTTCGTGGGCTGCTCAACTTTCTAGGTTTAATGATTTTCTCTTTTTTAACTGGAGATGGAGGTTTTCTGGTGACAGTGGTAGTCTTTTTCTTAGAGTCATCAATGGAGTTTACAGCCTTTCTCGTTGGCGCCATATTGAAAAGAATGATTGATTAGATGCTGCTGTATTTGAAGTGTTTATTTTATCGTGATTAGGATGGGTTTTTCATCGTGAAAAAAGTGTGCAAAAATTGCAGTGGTAATGCACGGACCAAAATACCTTCAAAATCCACACAGTAGTGTGTGAAGTAATTCCAAATTGATTGTTTGCCTGCTAATTCTACGTTATCCTGTCAAACGATTTTGAGAACCTGGGACTTGACACTGTTGTGATAGATTAAAAACAATGAAACACGATTGCCTTGGAATTTGCAATAGGTCAATTGGATTAATCATAGATAATAAAATAAAGATTTTTTCACAAACCTGGGACTTCATAGTAATGGAATTGATTAAGATGATCGAATTGAAGATACTATGATGTGAAAAGTACTCTAAAAAATATTCAACATGTGTCTTCCAATTATACCATGCGTGGGGCACGTGTCATGTATGTGCATGTGATGTATGTGTGAGCATGTCTCGCGCACAAAATGAATTCAAAGCATAGAGGGAATGAGAAATTAACATCTAACAAACAAATTTTAATTTTTTTAATGTAATCTGTCTTTTGCACGTATTAGACCCCCCAAAAAGGGGGTCGTGGGGAAAAGAACTTAATTTTCCTTATAGTTTCTTTTATGTTTTTTTGCTTCACGGTGATATTGAACCTTGAACAAACGTTTAGTATAGGTGGAAAGCAATTCAGTCATTTTTTGATTCTTCTCTGCATCTGATTCACATTCACATATAATGTGAAATTTTGAAACAAGTGTGTGCACTTCAGAAAAATTGCCTTGACTTGTAAACATTCCAGAGGCTGTAGGCTTGTAAGCTTCTGCTGAAACGTAATATGCATCGTAGAGTAGATGAATCATATATTCTTTGTCCAAATCATCAATATGTTTCCAAACAGACTCTGCAATCATAACCATATTCTGCAGAAGTGTAACCTGTAAACCAGCATCATACTGTTTTGTTTTTGCCTTGTTATATGCAGTCCAAAATAGCAAAATACGGATCGTGTTTATGGATGAACCACTACCAGCGTGGATTACTCCTCCTGGAATTTCAGAAAAAGACAGCAAAGGACACCGTACGAGTCTGGCTGCTTTGAATTCAAAATTTTCTAATCAATTCATTTTTGTCGCATTGGACATGACGTTCACCATGAATAATCCTGAATAAATCACCAAATGCTGTTTGAAAATATTCATCCAAGGCTTCTTCCGTTTCTCCCATATTTTTGATTTTCTGAAAAAATGAATCTGGAATATTTATCCAATTCAAAGCCCGAACAGATGATAAACCTTTCTGAATGAGATCAATCGCTGTTCTATAACCAACCTTTTCTTTTTGACTTGGTTCAACCACTTTTGTTGTACTCTGCCCTCCTGTAAGCAGCATTCCAAATTGTTTTTCAAAACGATGTCCCATCAAATCTAAGTGCATGGCCTGATCACCACGTACTTCAGTGATTATTAGGCTTGGTGTAGCAACCTTCCAATATTGAATTTCTTCTTTTGGAATTGTTCGTGGTAAACACATATTCATAGTGGTTTCTTCAATAAATTTTAACAAAGAAACCATATGACGCATTTCAAAACCAGTTTTATCACAAAACTTTTTCCATGCCGGTTTAAGTGCTAGGTGCGTTGGACTGAAAGACAGATGCATTTCATATCTGAATGCTTGTATTGGTTGTGCGGAATGATCTGCTTTCCTTGCCTTAGAAACAACTGACTTGAAAAATCCCAATGTTTCATAATTTTGGCTTGGATGCTATCAACAATTTGCAACTGTGTAGCAAACAATGGATCTTCAAGTTTTGGCACATAAAACGCAGCTCTTTCAAACGTCATAGTAACAAATGGGTGATCTATCATTTCTTCACATTTCATGCGTTTGTAAGATATTGAATGATTGGGTTGAGAAATTTCAAGCAAAACATCATTAGAAAAAGATCCATTTGTCATAGATTTCAATGGTTGAGGAGTAGCATTCCTCAATTCAAATTCCTTGACGCACTCTGCAGCAAATTGACAGGCATTAGCATGAGTGGAAAAAGCTGTTATTCCATGCATCTCACCACAGATACAGGCAAATGTTTTTTTGTTTAAGACTCAATTTCAACTGAAGCTTGTTCTGATACCATGCATATCAAGATTCAGCTCTATAATTCATTTCATCTGGTATGCATTTTGGGACAGTGTCTTCCATGGATTGGCAGTTTTGTAAGTGTTTACTTGCTTTTTTTGCATGGCCCATAACTTGCCCACATTTACATATGAAACCCATCACCGAAGTTGGCATCGCATATGGTATTTCCTTGTCATTATCATGAAAGATATAACTGCATAATCCAGACATCATGTCGATTGCTTTTTCTTTAGATAGTTTTCTAATTTCCACTAGGTTGGGTTTGTTGTATTTTGATAGAGGATCATTTTTTTCTTTGAACCGATTGGCTTCCCTTTATTCTTTGTCTCTTGATTATCTGACATCCTTTTAACAATCTGGTGATCGTCCGGTGGGGTTGTCTCATTTGTCGTCACATCTATTTCTGTTGTTGTTGCTGTTGCATCATTACCAGAAATTGTTGTCGTCTCTGTCCCTGCAACCGTTTTGTAATTCACCGTGTCCTGTCCAATATTTTCTAAATTTGTTTCCTTAACAATGCCGGCATTCACATTGGAATTACCATTGTCATCGATTGCTGCTTCTAGCATGACAGAAATTGTTTTTGACTCCATTTTTCCTTCAAGTGTCTTCTCCGTACCCACAGTTATATTGGCATTGTCATTACTTTCTTTACCCTCTAAATCCATGGGAGTTAGTGTCGTCAAAGCAGGATTGTTTGTGTTCGATAAATTGCTGTTCATGATGGGATTTTTCCTGTCGGGTGCTGTATCGGTTGCTGCGTTGGCGGGCGATAAATTGCTGTTCATGATAGGGTTGTTCCTGTCGGGTGCTGTATCGATTGCTGCTTCTAGCATGACAGAAATTGTTTTTGACTCTGTTTTTCCTTCTAGTGTCTTCTCTGTACCCACAGTTGTATTGGCATTGTCATTGATTTCCTGATCATCCAAATCCATGGGAGGTATATTGCTTTTCATGATGGTTTGTTCCTGTCGGGTACTGTGAAGTTATGTGCTTGTTTTCGTCTTTTCCTCTTTGTAGATCAGTATTCTTATGTTTTGTGTCTCCCAACAGCTGAAAAACCCACGAGATTTGAGCACAGTGCAAATTATTTCAATCCCTGACTAAAAAGTAACTCAGTCATCAGTTCAAAAATTGAACAGATTTGAAGCCAGTGCAAATCTTTCCAATCCCCGACCAAAATATAACTCAATCCTCAACCCTAAAACATAACAGATTTGAACACAGTGCAAATCCTGTCAATCCCCGACTAAAATATAACTAAGTCATCAATCCAAAAACCCACCAGATTTGAACACAGTGCAGATCTTTCCAGTCCCTAACCAAAATAAAACTCAGTCATCAACCCTAAAACCCACCAGATTTGAACATAGTGCAAATCCTGCCAGTCCCCGACCAAAATATAACTCAGTCATCAATCCAAAAACCCACCAGATTTGAACACAGTGCAAATCTTTCCAGTCCCTAACCAAAATATAATTCAGTCATCAACCCAAAAACCCACCAGATTTGAACACAGTGCAAATCCTGGCAGTACCCGACCAAAATAGAACTCAGTTATCAAACCAAAAACCCACCTGATTTGAACACAGTGCAAATCTTTCAAGTCCCTAACCAAAATATAATTCAGTCATCAACCCAAAAACCCACCAGATTTGAACACAGTGCAAATCTTTCCAGTCCCTAACCAAAATATAATTCAGTCATCAACCCAAAAACCCAACAGATTTGAACACAGTGCAAATCTTTCCAGTCCCTAACCAAAATATAATTCAGTCATCAACCCAAAAACCCACCAGATTTGAACACAGTGCAAATCTTTCCAGTCCCTAACCAAAATATAATTCAGTCATCAACCCAAAAACCCACCAGATTGGAACGCAGTGCAAATCCTGCCAGTCCCTAAACAAAATATAATTCAGTCATCAAACCAAAAACCCACCAGATTGGAACGCAGTGCAAATCCTGCCAGTCCCTGACCAAAATATAACTTAGTCATCAAACCAAAGACCCACCTGATTTGAACACAGTGCAAATCTTTCCAGTCCCTAACCAAAATATAATTCAGTCATCAACCCAAACACCCACCAGATTTGAACACAGTGCAAATCCTGGCAGTACCCGACCAAAATATAATTCAGTCATCAACCCAAAAACCCATCAGATTTGAATGCAGTGCAAATCTTTCCAGTCCCTAACCAAAATATAATTCAGCCATCAACCCAAAAACCCACCAGATTTGAACACAGTGCAAATCTTTCCAGTCCCTAACCAAAATATAATTCAGTCATCAACCCAAAAACCCACCAGATTTGAACACAGTGCAAATCCTGCCAGTCCCCGACCAAAATATAACTCAGTCATCAAACCAAAAACCCACCAGATTTGAACACAGTGCAAATCTTTTCAGTCCCTAAACAAAATATGATTCAGTCATCAACCCAAAAACCCACAAGATTTGAACACAGTGCAAATCTTTCAAGTCCCTAACCAAAATATAATTCAGTCATCAACCCAAAAACCCAACAGATTTGAACACAGTGCAAATCTTTCCAGTCCCTAACCAAAATATAATTCAGTCATCAACCCAAAAACCCACCAGATTGGAACGCAGTGCAAATCCTGCCAGTCCCCGACCAAAATATAATTCAGTCATCAACCCAAAAAACCCACCTGATTTGAACACAGTGCAAATCTTTTCAGTCCCTAAACAAAATATAATTCAGTCATCAACCCAAAAACCCACCAGATTTGAACACAGTGCAAATCTTTCCAGTCCCTAACCAAAATATAATTCAGTCATCAACCCAAAAACCCAACAGATTTGAACACAGTGCAAATCTTTCAGTCCCTAACCAAAATATAATTCAGTCATCAACCCAAAAACCCACCAGATTTGAACACAGTGCAAATCTTTCCAGTCCCTAACCAAAATATAATTCAGTCATCAACCCAAAAACCCACCAGATTGGAACAGCAGTGCAAATCCTTGCCAGTCCCTAAACAAAATATAATTCAGTCATCAAACCAAAAACCCACCAGATTGGAACGCAGTGCAAATCCTGCCAGTCCCCTGACCAAAATATAACTTAGTCATCAAACCAAAAACCCACCTGATTGGAACACAGTGCAAATCTTTCCAGTCCCTAACCAAAATATAATTCAGTCATCAACCCAAAACACCCACCAGATTTGAACACAGTGCAAATCCTGGCAGTACCCGACCAAAATATAATTCAGTCATCAACCCAAAAAACCCATCAGATTTGAATGCAGTGCAAATCTTTCCAGTCCCTAACCAAAATATAATTCAGTCATCAACCCAAAAACCCACCAGATTTGAACACAGTGCAAATCTTTCCAGTCCCTAACCAAAATATAATTCAGTCATCAACCCAAAAACCCACCAGATTGGAACGCAGTGCAAATCCTGCCAGTCCCTGACCAAAATATAACTTAGTCATCAAACCAAAGACCCACCTGATTTGAACACAGTGCAAATCTTTCCAGTCCCTAACCAAAATATAATTCAGTCATCAACCCAAACACCCACCAGATTTGAACACAGTGCAAATCCTGGCAGTACCCGACCAAAATATAATTCAGTCATCAACCCAAAAACCCATCAGATTTGAATGCAGTGCAAATCTTTCCAGTCCCTAACCAAAATATAATTCAGCCATCAACCCAAAAACCCACCAGATTTGAACACAGTGCAAATCCTGCCAATCCCCGAATAAACTATAACTCAGTCATCAATCCATGAACCCACCAGATTTGAAGACAGTGCAAATCCTGCCCATCCCCAACCTAAAATATAACTCAGTCATCAACCCAAAAACTGACCAGATTTGAACACAGTGCAAATCTTTCCAGTCCCTAACCAAAATAAAACTCAGTCATGAACCCAAAAACTTACCTTGCCATTCCCCAACCTTAAACGAACTTGAGTTTTTTTTTTCTCGTACGTACGAGATTGATTTTTTTTTTCGTACGTACGAGATTGATTTTTTTTTTCGTACCGAGATTGAATTTAAAAGATACTTCGATCGATCGATCAAAGTAAATCGTATGCAAAAAAAAAAGAAAAAATCTCTCTCACACAAACACACAGTAAATCACTTTTTCTACCCCCAGACAAAAAAATCACTTTTTCTATCTCGCAACAAAAAAAAACATCAACCAAAAAAAAAAATCACTTCATAATCAGCCTTCTGACATCCAACTTATTTGAGTAGAGTTGCTATTTGGCACTCTGTCGGTGAACGTGGGATTCCACCTTATACTTCTTTATCAGTATTCGGCAGGTTATCCGTTGCTCTTATATTTTAGTCTGAAATAACAGCCTTGTACTGAAAAAGAATTAGCTCGCATTGGACAAGAGGTGGTTTGCTGGATAGATATTGTTTGAATTGGCCCACAAACATATATGTCTTGAAAGCAATAAATCTCTATCCATTGCTTCTATATCAACAGGCACAAGGTACTGTTTTTCGTGACAGAGGGTACTAAGAAGGCTGCAAATCAACGGCAGCAGCAACAACAATTTCATTGGGACAATTGTGGGAACAACAATTGCCGGAACAACGATTGTCGGAACAATAAACGGTACGAATGAGAGAGATAGACAATGATTATACTGCCTCCGGCATTACTGATAATGTATTTCCTCCCTTCCGGTTTCTTTTTATTTTCATAGGAACGGATCAAAAGAAACCATCGAATCGGAATCAGAACAGACCATCGAATTGGAATCGAGTCAACCGGGAACCATCGAGTCAACCGGGAACCATCGAAGCAACCGGGAACGATCAAAGCGCAACCAGGAGCCATTGAATCAACCGGGAACCATCGAATCAACCGGGAACGATCGAAGCGCAACCGGGAACGATCGAAGCGCAAGCAAGCCGGAACGATCGAAGCAAGCGGGAACGATCGAAGCAACTGGGAACGATCGAAGCAACCGGGAACCATTGAAGAAGCAACCGGGAACCATCGGGGCAATCTTCCCTTGAAATTGTAAGCATCGAATCGATTGGGCAAATTGAAGCAAACAACAAAAGTAGGCGTCGGCGTCGGTGGCGGCGCGTGCAGTCTTGGTTTGTGGCATCGAATCGATCGGCATGTAGATTATATTATTCTGTTGTTATTATTTACTCTATGTAGTACATCAATAGATACTCACCCATTTTGTTCAATTATCATATCATATATTTGAATAGGATCGTCGGCAACGACTCGTCAATTCGACTGCAAGCAGCATCAAGAGCAACAGCAGCAAGCGGCAGCGAGAGGAAACGCTCCTCCTCCAATCCAACACAAATCAATCCAATCGAGAGCAACATCGACAGCAACAGCACCAACAGCCACCGGGAACGATTGAACCGCAATAGCAACAGCAACAGCAACCAGGAACAATTGGATCGAACTGTAACCCGAACCCTAACCCGATCCAACACCAATCGATCCAATCGATCCAACACCAATCGATCCAACACCAACCGAATCAAATCGATCCAACACCAATCGATCTGCAACACCAATCGATCCAACACCAATCGATCTGCAAAACGAATCGATCGAATCGATCCAACACCAACCGATCCAACCGATCCAACACCAATCGATCCAACACCAATCAATTCAACACCAATCGATCTGCAAAACGAATCGATCGAATCGCTCCAACACCAATCGATCCAACCGATCCAACAATCGATCCAACACCAATCGATCCAACACCAACCGATCCAATTGATCCAACACAAATCGATCTGCAGAACGAATCGATCGAATCGATCCAGCACCAATCGATCTGCAAAACGAATCGATCCAACACCAATCGATCCAACACCAATCGATCGAATCGATCCAACACCAATCGATCCAACACCATCCGGAACACCAATCGATCGGCACAACAATGGGATTCAGATCAACAACAAAGCAATTGCCAGCAAAAGCAATGAAGCAAAAATCAAAGAGGAAATTTGGGAAGACAATTAGAAAGAAACTGACTTCAAATTTTCTCAAAAACGCAGCACCGTCATCATCAACAATCCACCAGACTTACAAACACTTGTCGGAGATAAAACCTAACAAGACAGCAAAAGGGGACAGGAATCGGGAAACAAAAGCAGTTTTCAAACATGTCAAGGAAATAGCATTGAAATCAGTTAACAAAAATGGGTTTTAAAGGAAAATTCCTGGATACGAATTGGGGCCGGACGACAGTTGGAGAGAAGAAATATTCTTTGGCACAAGCAGTGTCTATAGACAGTTTCAAGACATTGGATAGTACCAACGAGAAGTTTGTTCTAGCATTTGCAGAATCAGAACCATCATTGAGACTCTTTGCAAAAGCTTCCAGACAATTCGCAAAACAACGCTTGGGTACTCCCAAAAATATAGAAATCACAAGAACATTTGCTGGTCAGATTGTTGAATCTAAACCCAAAATAGGTCTAGGAACTAAATGTGACAGTGTAAACAGTGGATATGCTATTATTGGGATGAGACCAAATCGATTGAAATCGGGAAATGGTGTGTACGTTTTCAAAAACAATGTGGACTCGACAACAAAATACAACCTTGAACAGAAAGCCCTACACATTGTGAAGGAAATGCAGCTTAGTTTAACTCCAATGTCCAAATTTGTCAACCTTGAAACGACTGTGATGAATGAGATTGTTAATCGTACAACGTTGAATGCAATCGGCCATCACGCAACGGCCTTTGCTATTGGAAAGGATTATCACTCAAAATGCCATACCGATGCCGATATGTTCTATACAAGGCTGACAGTTATTGCTCCAAAACGATGTAAGTGATGAAGAGGTGATTTATTACTTTGTCTTCCCCACATATGGAGTGAAAGTGCCATTGAGGTCAGGCGATACTCTATTGTTCAATCCATTAGTATTACATAGCTGTTTGAATCCAAAATACGAAGGCTGTTATATTATGAGCGCATATGTATCTCGCAAAACTGTACTTAGAGCTAACCCTCTTTAGTAATATTAAACAATAATTTAAGTTAGTCGTTACATTCACCCTTGCTACTCAATTGGAACTGCTATCAGAACTATCGCTGTCTGAACAGGATACATAATATGAATAGATAATCAAGTTCATTTAAGGTTGGGGATGGGCAGGATTTGTAAGTTCGGTCTTTAAATCTGGTGGGTTTTTTCGGTTGACGAACGAGTTATATTTTTGATTAGGGACTGGAAAGATTTGCACTGTGCCAAAATTGGTTGGTTTTTGCGTTGACGATTGAATTATATTTTGGTCGGGGGTCGGAAGAATTTGCACTGTCTTCAAATCAGGTGGGTTTTTTGGTTGATTACTGAGTTATATTTTGGGCGGGGATCGGCAGGATTGCACTGGGTTCAAAATATGGTTGGTTTTTTGGTTCACGATTGAATTATATTTTGGTTTTAAAGAGACCCCCCCCTCCCCCCCCGGAAAGATTTGCACAGTGTTAATGGCGGGATTTGCACTGTGCTAAAATCTGGTTGGTTTTTGAATTGATGACGAGTTATATTTTGGTTAGGGACGGAGAGATTTGCACTGTGTTCAAATCTGGTGAGTTTTAGAAATTGTTTTAAAACGGTTGACGATTTAATTATATTTTTTGGTTCGGGACTGAAAAGATTTGCACTCACTGTGTTCAAATTGGTTGGTTTTTGGTTGATGGCTGAGTGAGTTATATTTTAGTCGGGGATTGGGCAGGATTTGCACTGTGCTAAAATCTTGTGGGTTTTTGGGTTGATGACTGCGTTATATTTTGGTGGGGGGGGGGACTGGCAGAGGATTTTTTTTTTTTGCACAGTGCTAAAATCTGGTCTGGGTTTTGGCGTGCGGTTGATGACTGAGTTATATTTAGTCAGGAACCTCCTTGGCAGGATTTGCACTGTGCTAAAAAAAAAAAAAAAAAAAAAAAATAAAACCTCCCTTGGTTGGTTTTTGAATTGATGGGATGAGTTATATTTTGGACGGGACAGAAAAGAAAAAAGATTTGCACTGTGTTCAAATCTGGTTTGTTTTTTGGTTGATGGCCCTGAATTATATTTTAGTCGGGGATGGCAGGGCCCACATAGGGGCAAAGGATCAGGATTTCCACTGTGCTAAAATCTGGTGGGGTTTTTGGGTTGATGATTGCGTTATATTTTGGTCGGGGACTTGGCAAAATTTGCACTGTGCTAAAATCTGGTGGGTTTTGGGTTGATGGGACTGAGTTTTTTTTATATTTTGGTTAGGGACTGGAAAGATTTGCACTGTGTTCAAATCTGGTGAGTTTTAGGGTTAACGATTTAATTATATTTTTGGTTAGGGAATGGAAAGATTTGCACTGTGTCAAATCTTGTGGGTTTTTGGGTTTTATTACTTAGTATATTTTGGTCGGGATTGGCAGGATTTGCACTGTGCTAAAATCTTGTGGGTTTTTGGGTTGATGACTGCGTTATATTTTGGTCGGGGGACTGGAGGCAGGATTTGCACAGTGCTAAAAATCTGGTGGGTTTTTGGGCTTGATGACTGAGTATATTTTAGTCGGGAATTGGCAGGATTTTGCACTGTGCTAAAATCTGGTTTGGTTTTTGAAATTGATGATCCTGAGTTATATTTTGGTTAGGGACTGGAGGGGAGATTTGCACTGTGTCTAAATCTGGTGGGTTTTCGGGTTGACGATTTTTTAATTATATTTGGTTAGGACTGGAAAGATTTGCACTGTGTTCTAAAATCTGGTTGGTTTTTGGGGGGGTTGATGACTGAGTTTTTTACTTATTTTAGTCAGGAATTGGCAAAATTTGCACTGTGCTAAAATCTGGTTGGTTTTTTTTTGGGTTGATGACTCTGAGTTATATTTTGATTAGGGACTGGAAAAAGATTTTTGCACTGTGTCATATCCTATGTGGGTGGGGTTTTTGGGTTGATGGGGGACTGGAGTTATATTTTAGTCGGGAATTGGCAGGATTTGAACTGTGCTAAAATCTGGTTGGTTTTTGAATTGATGACTGAGTTATATTTTGGTAGGGACTGGAAGATTTGCACTGTGTCTAAATCTAATGGGGGTTTTAGAATTGACGATTAATTATATTTGGTTAGGGACTGAAAAGATTTGCACTGTTATTTAAATTCCTTTCGTTTTTATTTTGTGACCAGAAGTACCAAAGCTACCAAAGGGTTAGATTTCTTATGCGCATGAATCAATGAGTCCCGTATTCAAATCTAAGTAATCGATTCCCACGGCATATTTTGATTTCCACGGCGCATCGATTCCCCGTCGCGCAAAAAAAAAAAAACGGTGAGCAATCCTGTCTTACGATATTGCCATTGTTCTTCGGTGAGCAAAAACTATGATTTCATAAAAATATCACACGAGCTACTTGGGAGCAATTCCTGACCTTAATGATAAACATTTCATGGAGTATTCTAAAACGGAACAAGAGAAGAAAGAAAAGTGGGGTTAAAACCGGTTGGCATGTGATTCTCACACAATACATATATACATGCATACAAATATATATGGTCAAACGGACACCTAAAAAAAAAAAAAAAACCCCCCATTGGTTTTTTTTTTGTACGGAAATAATCAGCGAGTAATCTCAGCACTACGGCAACAGCACAGTTGCAAGTATTCATCTCAATAAAAGAGATATCTTGCATTTCGGCAAGATTCACTTTATCTCATACTTTTAACATTCAAAACTGATTTATATCCCAAAAATTCACACTAGTTGCTACCAACTACCTGTAATTACATACTAAGGTCTGGTCTCGCTTTGCAATCTGAATAAGTCACAGCCCCCCCAAGAGGAGATCTGGCGTTTCCCTAGTCTCGCTCTGTAGTCCGATTTATCCGTTGCCGAAAGTATCCACCACAATTGTCACGCGTAGAGAGTACAATCGTTCGTCTACTTAACACACTAAACACAGCATGTGTTGTAAGAACAGAAGCCTTGAATCAGACTCTCAACGAATCGGATTCAGAAGGAAAATACTGTGTTCAAATCTGGTTTGTTTTTTGGTTGATGGGGCTGAATTTATATTTTAGTCGGGGATGCAGGATTTCCACATTGCTAAAAATCTGGTGGGTTTTTGGGTGATGATTCTGCTTGTTATATTTGGTCGGGGGACTGGCAGGATTTGCACAGTGCTAAAATCTGGTGGGTCCTTTGGGTTGATGCGACTGCGTTATATTTTGTCGTCGGGAAGGAACGTCCTTGTAGATCGGCAATCGGGATTGTAGGAATGGTAATAGGTTTACCGTCATCGTCAAGCTGTGCGTTTTACCTCTTCGTCCTGTTGGGTAAACAATACCTGTGCATGGGGTGGTGGGTCTAGGAAGGATAGTAGCTGGGTTTGCATTGTGTGGGGTTGCGACGTCACTAACATCAAAGATGCTAATTACGCGTGGGTCAAAATCATCTTCAGTAAGGAGGACGCCGTCGGATGTCTTGCTGACAAGATGTGTGTCGTAGGGGACCATCAAGACTCTCCCCATAGTTGTTAGGGAGTGGAGGGGGGGTGGAGGAGAGAAGGTGACCAGCTTGGGCTGTTCATCGACCTTTTCATATAAAGAAAGCTCGGTAAACGAGGGGGTGGGCGGGTGGGGGGTGGTTGAAGGAATTGGTTGAGTGCCAGAGATGCGTGGAGCGTGGTATCGCTGTTTGTTGTTGGGTGCAGATGGAACCCCCCCCCCCCCCGGTGTCATCGGCGGTTTTCGTGTCAGAATCAGCAGGTGAACCGTTAGGGGGAAAACTGAGCTGTTGGTTTAGTAGACTCGTTCAATGGGAGTTTATCTCTGATTGTTATGCTCCCCATGTTTGAAAGCTGAGCTTCTCCGGTGGCGTATATACAGGGTAAGGAATCCTTTGCATTACGCCATTTGATGAAACCATCATCAGTAAATAGGCCCGCGCTTTTTGTTACGTGAATCAGGTGTAAGAGCAGATTGAACACCGGACCGTCTAGTAACTTGTTGGTAAAACTGGTGGTCCCAGATGCGGGAAAGCAGAAGAGTCCATTGCCAACATGTCGGCGATGCAACGAAACAAATGGGGGACCGAGGCGTTCGGTAGATTTCCCACGGTACCGAAAGGAGAGTCATTGGTCTTGAAATACACAGGTTCAAACAGAAGAAGCTGGTGTATGCGCTTGATGTCGCCAAGTGTACCCGTGGGCAATGAAGATCGGTTTTTGTCCCATTATCGGACAGCGTAGGGGTCAGAGACAACATTGAGGAGACCCGCGACGTATGTCAAATTGCACAGTAACCACATGTGTGGCGGTGTGCACGGTAACGACCATGACGCGATTGACAACTCCCCCTGCGTTTTCTGAACGTTTGGTACGTCGTCCCCCCCGTCGGAATTGATTCTGGTGTTGGAGATGGTATGGTTCACTTTGCCAGAGTCCAATCCATAACAAAATTTTGAGGTAATCCATGACTTTCTTACTTGATTGGATAGTTACCGTGGTCGCAAAGGAGGCGGGATGGGCCTGCCCCATTTTCGAACAAAGTTCTGAAAGGCAGGATAGGAAAAACGCCGCGGTGGTACGCATTTTTCTTCAACGTGATAATAATATGTGATTTGCGGCCAAAGAAGATCTGAGCAATCTTGGATCCACCATCAATTGCTTGGGACATCTGACAATAGACTGCATCGGACATAACATCGTCATTGAAGGGGCGAACGTTCATGCCGCCGGTTGAGGGGGGGGAATGAAACCGTTTTGAAATGTTACCATCAGGGCTACCGCTAAAACGAACCGTATTGGGTTTTGAGTTTCAAAAGTAGCTTTTGATGCGATCGGTGATCGAAAAACCCAACAAAAAGAAAAGGTTTGAGGGATTAAGTAGTCATGTTCGTTGGGGGTATCTTTCGCGGGCGTAGCTGCAATGCGTTTTGTGTAGTGTCAACTGGCTGTAACAATCCGTCTTGGAAACGCAGTGACTGTTCCAGAGACTGCGGTTGGCGCGCAGCATGCGAGACGTTCTTGATGAGCGTAGTCAGTGGAAGTAAGCCAAAAGGATGCGATCGTTGTTCTTATGATCATCCCAATTGGAAAAAAGAAAGGGAGATGGGGGTGGAAAATGGCTGGAAATACGAGCTGAGGGATGTGACCCCCCCCCGTTTTGGAGGACGGGACCGGGGGGGGGAAAAGGACCCGGGAGAAACAACAGATATATCGAATCCTTCAAGGCAGCGTGGGTCCCCATATTCGTCGTAATCGGCATAAGGGAGTTGCTGTGGTTGGGGGAGGATATTTCTGGAGAAAGGAAATGTTCATCCTTTGCACTGATCGTGGTATGAGAACAGACGGGTCCCAATGTTTATCGGACGAAGTCATGATAACATGAAAACAACTTGCTTGATCTC